>CM073760.1:86479518-87088648 GCA_037127475.1 Arma custos | reverse complement strand
AACTTAATAATAAAACCAAACTGTTGAAAAATATTAGAATGGTTAAAAATTCTGTAATTACTACACTACTGGTACAACCAGTTCCCCCACTTATTTGCTAGGACAAGAAAATCAAAAAAACAATAAGGGAATATTATAAGTCTCAGAACAAAAATTATAGCCTGATACTCCACGGTAATCAATGAGTCTAGCCCCAGAAATTAAATTGTTCACATGTACCTTGTATAACGTGTAGCGATCCTCCCATCTGATCGGTTCCGCAGTAACCAACACCAATTGTCTCCAACCTCTCACACTGCGACGTTACACCTCTTTGCACACGGGACAGACTGACTGACTTCTAAGCGATCGCGATCTCCCTCTCCCACGCTGGCCACCGTCTAGACGCCACCTCAGCATCCTTGACGGTCTCAGCCCCACGATCGCTCGACTAAATGATTTAATTAAACTTATTTACGGCCAGTCCCGCCACGGTTCTGTTACAATTTAATTTCTTTATTTATTTTAGGTTTTATAATTTTAATCCTTTTTTATTTTAATTTGTTTTTATTTAATTTTATTTTAATTTTCTTTTCAATTTAATTTTTTTTATTTAATTTTTTTTTGTATTTTAATTTTATTTTATTTTAATTTTTTTTAACTGATTTTTTTATTTAAATTTTTTTATTTAATTTCTTTTTTAATTTTAATTTTTTTAATTTTATTTTTTATTTAATTTTTTGGTTAATTTTTTTTATTTAATTTTTTTTATTTAATTTTTTTTATTTTAATTTTTTTTAATTGATTTTTTTTTATTTAAATTTTTTTATTTAATTTCTTTATTTATTTTAATTTAATTTAATTTTTTTAAAATTGATTTTTTTTATTTAAATTTTTTTAATTTAATTTCTTTATTTATTTTAGGTTTTATAATTTTAATCCTTTTTTATTTTATTTTTTTATTTTATTTTTTTTTAATTTTTTTTTATCTTAATTTTTTTTTTTTTTTTTTATTTTTTTTTTAATTGATTTTTTTTATTTAAATTTTTTAATTTAATTTCTTTATTTATTTTAATTTAATTTAATTTTTTTTATTTGATTTTTTTTTTATTTAAATTTTTTTAATTTAATTTCTTTATTTATTTTAGGTTTTATAATTTTAATCCTTTTTTATTTTAATTTGTTTTTAATTTTATTTTAATTTTATTTTCAATTTAATTTTTTTTATTTAATTTTTTTTTGTATTTTAATTTTATTTTATTTTAATTTTTTTTAACTGATTTTTTTATTTAAATTTTTTTTATTTAATTTCTTTATTTATTTTAGGTTTTTTAATTTTAATTTTTTTTATTTTATTTTTTATTTAATTTTTTGGTTAATTTTTTTTATTTTATTTTTTTTATTTAATTTTTTTTATTTTAAATTTTTATATTTAAATTTTATTTTTTTTTATTTAATTTTTTTTTATTTAATTTTTTTTATTTAATTGTTTTTATTTTTTTAATTTTTTTTTACTGATTTTTTATTTAATTTTTTATTTAATTTTTTTTTATTTTTTTTTATTTAATTTTTTTTAATTTTTTTTTTATTTTTTTATTTAATTTTTTTTTATTTAATTTTTTTTTAATTTTTTTATTTTAATTTTTTTTAATTGATTTTTTTATTTAAATTTTTTTATTTAATTTCTTTATTTATTTTAATTTTTTTAATTGATTTTTTTTTATTTAAATTTTTTTAATTTAATTTCTTTACTTATTTTAGGTTTTATATTTTTAATCCTTTTTTATTTTAATTTGTTTTTATTTTTTTTTTTTTAATTTTCTTTTCAATTTAATTTTTTTTGTATTTTAATTTTATTTTATTTTAATTTTTTTTTAACTGATTTTTTTATTTAATTTTTTTTTATTTAATTTCTTTATTTTATTTTATTATTTGTTTTAGGTTTTTTTTTAATTTTAATTTTTTTAATTTTAATTTTTTTATTTAATTTTATTTTTTTTATTTTTTGGTTAATTTTTTTTTATTTTAATTTTTTTTTATTTAATTTTTTTTATTTAATTTCTTTATTTATTTTAGGTTTTTTTATTTAATTTTTTTTATTTTAATTTTATTTTATTTAAATTATTTTTAATTGATTTTTTTTATTTAATTTTTTTTTATTTTTTTTTTTTTAATTTAGTTTTATTTTATATTCACATTCGATTTTTTAAATTTCAAATAACGATAAATAAAATTAAAAAATCGATAAATAACGATTCGATTATGTATTATTGATTATCGATTTTTTTGTCGATTATATGTAGTCTATTATCGATTTATACTGTCGATTATATGTCGTCAATTATCGATGCATACATACTATTGATTATATGTTATCGATTATCGATAATCGATTATATGTTATCGATAATATATATATATATATATATATATATATATATATATATATAATCGATTATCTGATTATCTATTTATAATAGATAGGGCTAAGATTCAGGTGAATTATTACATGACTGGAACTTAACTCACGATCTATTAGTCCTACAGAGCTTTTTTTGAGCTCAAAAATTGTACGCTAGAGCTTATAACTACAAATTAACACTTACAGTTCACTAATTAAAGTCCACCGACCGTAAGAATCTTCAAATATAACAAACTGACACACAGTAACAAACATAAATAGTTTATTTCACTCACAAACTGTCACTGTTCACTGATACACTTATTACAAGTTCACCACACTGCCTGGTTTACTCTCTGACTGCCTGACTCGCGCCGAGGGGGTATTTAAATAGGCAAGGCCGAACACTCTGGACACATGGAAGTGGAGGGAGGCCGTTCTGGGACCTTCCAGAACCATCTTCTTAATCTCTTCTGCCGAAGGTCTTAAGGCGTTAATCCCTTCCGCCCGTCTTTCTCTCTGTGGTCGTAACAGTAAATAGTTCTGAGAGCTGAGAACGGGTGTAGACCGAGGTTTTGAATTTAAAGAGATTGGAGATGTATGATGGTCGACGGGATTGGATAATTTGGTAAAGAAAGGAAGCCAGGAAGTACTTACGGCGATAGGAAGGGTAAAGCCTCTTCAACTCTCCCTAATATCGGGTGATACGGGCGTCTCTTGAGATCTCAAAGATGAAACGAACGAAGCAATTGATCAACCGTTTTATTTTTGCATCGAGTTCTTCAGAGGCACCTCCATATACTGTACAAAATTAAACGGAAAATTAATGAAGTAACTAGAAGTCTACGGGTTTCAAATGGTAACAGTTGACGAAAAAACTTTCAGGCGCTTTAAGGTAGAAAAGGTACTACGGGAGATTTCAGAGATAGGGTTTGGTTTTTGTTGTTGGTATTTTTCCAGGATAGGCTTTGGTCAAAAATAATTCCAAAGTTTTTGAGGGTTGCGTAAAATTTAATGGGATTACTATGTAGAAGGAAAATTGGATTATGGGTAATAGTTTTAAGGAAGTAGTTCTATTCTATTGTTTTTGCCTATTATTATTATTATTATATGATGGGATATTGTTCAGATTATAGCAATTAATTACAAAAGGAAACATGAGAAAACTCTCATCAATCAGAAAAAATATTAAAAATGTTAATGAAGTGATCGAGTGAGCTGTTATTTTTGAAAGTGATATAAGCCTATTTGTTCGACTATTACGATCCCGAAAATGTACACTTCGTTGAGAAACTTATTAATACTCAGAAAATGAAAAACAAATTAAAAATATCAAGCATCTTGAAATTTCACAATGTGCCAAGTGGCAATTTATTAAAGAATGACTTATATATTACTTACATATAAATATATAAATTATTGTATTTTAATCCAGATCTTTGTAGAGCTCAAGTATTATACTGATAAAAACATTCTTATATAACTCGATTATTACATTCTTATATAAAACATATTATTCCAAATGATATAATTATAAAAATTGAGCACATCTTTCAGCATTTTGATAATGTTGTTTAATTGTAAGGATAGTGTGAATAATATAGATAGGATACTGACCTGCTACACATACCCAGACTGATATCTTTACATAAGCATCATCCAATAAATTATTATCTTGTGATAAATTTAATGATTTATAAGCTTTTAGTTTATTATGAACCAAATTACCAATTCATACTATTAACATTAAGGTTCGATGTTAATTTTTACCAACCTGATTCAGTTCAATTCTTGTTATGTGGAAATATAAATGTAGCACATTAAATAACTGAATAACAAACGAAAATCTACAGGAAATATTTAATAAACCATTACTATTACGATAATCCAATTAAAAATTTCCAACAATACTTTATTAGGAAAAGTTTTATTAATATATATATATATATACAGTAAAACCTCTACTAACGGACACCCCTAAATAGCGGTCACTCCCCATTACCGGACGATTTTTTTTGCACCAACATTTGAATACAATTTTTAAGGCATTTGAACCTCTATTTAACGAAACCTCTCATTAACGGTCACGGACAGGCTGTGTTGGTTAGAAATCGATTAAAAAAACCTCTAAAAGACGGACAGTATGACTTTATCCCTTTCCCGTTTCTCGGAAACAATTAGTTGTTTCCGGTCTAAGGAGACAGGGACAGCTGTGTTTACTTTTGAGTAAAGGGTTTCCACATAAATACTTTTTTTTCTATTCTCGAACTTGCTTTATTAAAATTTAGTTCTGTTCTAACACTCGTGGCAGGCGGCTGAAAATGTCTCCCTTACGTAAGAGACTCACTTTAGAACAAATAATAAATGTAATCGACTTTTATGACCTTGAAAAGTTAAGGGTACGTGCTCTAGCAGAAAGACTCAATATTGTTTCGGGAACACTCAAAGACCGTGCGATGTTTTTTTTTTTTATTCTACTTACCTTTTAAACACATGGGAAATTGAATAAGACAGAATTAATTAGTACAAAAACATATTTATAAAAAAATAAAACCTCCCTTTAAAGGACACCTTTAAATAACGGACAAAAATATTTGCACCAGGGCTGTCCGTTAGTTCGAGGTTTTACTGTATATATATATATATATATATATATATATATATATATATATATATATATATATATATATATATATATATATATATATATGTATGTATTAATCAATGATGATCGAACAATTATTGATAACTGGGAAATGATTGATTCATCGCACTCCTATATGGGTGAAATGAAAGAATAAGAAAAATACAAATTTAGTAAAGGAGAAAATTAAATTGAACAATGTCTGTTTCATAAACTATTGATTTTTTTTTTTTACTGCTACTAAACTTCTAATAAAATTTATCATATTTTCATTTCAATTAATCTATTATATTTTTACCAAAAAGCAAAACTTTATTAGGTAGCAGGGATCATACTGTTTCTTGGACAACAGTTGTACAGTGTTTTGTCCTAAATCATGCTCAATCACCATATTTCTCTCCTAATTTTGGCTACCCATTTTATAGAGGCTGAGGTCCAGGAGGGTCCTACTAGATCCCATTGAATCGATCCCCGGCTGCTAACAGATTAAATTAAAGTCTGCCAAGCAGTGGGATTCAAACTCAAAGGATTCGGGGGGGGAGGGGGGAATTAATAAAATTATTTTAAAAAATTAATAATTTATTTTTTAATATATTATATCATTAAAAAATGTATTTTACATATTTTGTTTAAATTTTTATCAGTTCCAAGGGTATTCATCCCTATAGTTTAGATTGCTCCAAAATCTATACCTTTCTTCAAGAAGACCGACTTTTGGTTCAAAGCCTGAATTTGTAATGTGCATATAGTGATGTTCTTCTGAAATCCACTTTTTCCAGTAATCAGTGGTTTTTGGAGGAATAGTTTTCCTGTAATCAAATTATAAAATAAAAAACTTGATAATAAAGGCATTTAATTTTGTTAAGAAGACACCATCTATCAAATATTTGGTTAAAACAAATGCCAAATCCTTCATAACCTTTTTCTAAATCTAATATTTATTAATCAGTTTTTTATCAATTTCACAATCATCAATTGGTTAAAGAATAACATAAATAATCTTAAATGTATTACCCAAACTTAGCAAAGGTGGTCCATATCTTTACCAGCTTCTTTGAAAGTTCTAAATCTTCTCTTTTCAAGTCTGAGGCGAAGTTTTTATTGTGCCATAAATAAATAATTTCATCTGTGTGAGAAGCTCCTACAATAAAAGAATAACAACAAAGAATGAATTATATTTTGTCTACCGAAACCAAAATTATTTAAAACTATTCAATAAATAAAGTTTCATAATCAAAGAAATAATTAATGCTGAGCAGTTATGCTATGCACAATTACATTAAACTATTATAATGATTAAACTATTATGATGATTTCAATAAAATGGAAGTGATAAAACTTTATATGGAATTAAGATTAACTATGATATTAATAATTATAATTACCTATTATAAGTAATTATTCTAAATACATTGAAAGTAATTAATTTTACTATTCATTAAAATTTATCCTCTTGTCTTCCAATGTGCTTTTAAAGCTGAAAAGTAATTTCTCACTTTAACTTAAATGAAGGGAGCAGAAGTCATACTTTATAGTTCATACATCATTATAGTTGTAACATATTCATCACAATTGATATATGTTATTTATATATGATTCATTATAATACTCATATTAATATAAAACAAATGAATAAATAATTCAAAAAGTCCTCACCAACGGCATATTTAGTTCTATTACCACCAGAAGAAAATAAAGAAAACTCTCCTTGGTAATCAAAAAAATAAAAATAGACATCGCCAGTATGTTTGTTGGCTCCATCAAATATCCCAGTCATGTGCCAGCTATCTGTATATGCCTCCAACAAGAAAAGTAGTTTAAATTAGTATTTCTATATATATGTAATATTTATAAATATGTTTGTTTTGAAGAGAAAAGATTTGCCCTGGTCGGGATTCAAACCCAGGTCGTCGGTGTCTCCGTCCCAGTGCTTTAAACCACTGAGCTACCAGGGGTCATAACCAAGTCGGGCAAATCCATTCTCTTCACCAATCCTATATCCCTGTGTTCTCACAATTTTTGCGATCTATACACGCGGAAGAATGTTCATTGAACATTACTTTAATTAGTATCTAGTTGACATAAGTCAATATATTATTTATAATTTATGTTTATTAATTGTTATTTTTATGGTAAATATTTTTGTTTTAAAGAGAATTGAGAGATATTTTTGTCTGACTTGGATACGACCCCTGGTAGCTCAGTGGTTTAGAGCACTGCAACGAGGTTCGAATCCCGGCAAGTGCAAATCTTTTCTCTTCAAAACAAAAATATTTAAAAATAATTACCATAAAAATAACAATTAATAAAAATAAAATATATTATATTTACATTGATTTTTATTTTAGCAGATCGATTTAAATTCAGTAAAATAAGTTGCTTAAATATAGTTGATAACAGTAGTGGTAATTTATTTAAATAGAGTATTTATTTAGACTTATAAATAATTTCTTTAATTTAAATACTGGCATAAATACATTTATTTAAGTTCGATATATATTTGAAAACTTATAATTAATAATTATATTCTGTTACTCCTATTTAATAAATTCTTAATTAGATCAAAACTGCTACATGAATACAGAATACAAAAAACTGCACAAGAATTAATTTTATTTTGATACTGACAAATAGAAATTTTTGTTACAATAAGATATTTGAAATAATTTTGCCATATTCGTCAAACTTTTTTTCTATTTTACTTTTATTTAGATAATAAATTTTAAATGCTCTAGATTTTAAAAGTTGTAAGCATTTTTTGCTAGTTATTATTTTTTGGAATGAAAATTTGGATATTATCATTTGACAATTGTTCATTAAGATTTTGAATTTTCAACAACCGTTTCTAATTATTTGCTTGGAATATTCTTTGTAATAGGAATCAAAGAATAAAGATAAGGCTTACTAGGATCATTCATTAACTTTAACACCATTATTCATTTAACTTCAATGATAAAATCAGAAGTTCAGAAAACTTTGTCAGTAACCCCTATATCAAAGAAAACTTCAACAGTAAGTGTAAGTTGAAGGGCAGATGTGTTTTTTGAAAACTTAATTTAATTAATCAATTCACAAAGTAATTAATAAGTCAAAATCCTTGAAAACCTATAAATGTTCCATGTTCCAAAACCTCAATAGTGGAAGGAAATCAAAATATGCATACACAATGAAAAATCTAATGAAAATCTCAAAAACACAATAAATAATCAACATGTGATAGACAGCTTCAACAGTTACAGTATAAATGGACTGCCTCTACCAAAGTCTAATTAAAAAAAAGAAACCTAATCCATAATAATATAGAAAAGTTTAACAATAATGGATAATTCAAGTGTACATGAGGGATCAAAAAATCTAATGAAATGGAATCAGAACCTCTGAAAACTTAAAAACTTAATAAATAATCCCGAGAAAATAGTTACAGTAAATCAAAATACCCACAATCATTCTTTAAGACCTATCAAATAATATCTGTACTGAAGAATCTTGCGAAGTACTAATAAATTTCATACTCTTCATCTGTAAAATGTAATAAATATTTGCATAAACAGATAACTTTTAAATTTTAATTAGTTTAAATTAAAACTTATTATATTCCATCTAACAAATATAAACATGAGAATATATAACTAGAAATATAAAAATTAATTGTAAAATTATAAAATTAATTCCTTAAATTCTTTTTCCATGATAAAATAAATAAATAATTATAATTAATTTATATATAGTTGGATTATAATTGAGATTAAAATTTCATTCACTCAACTCATTTTTTTTTACTTTATTTCATTATTCTAAAAATATCTAAATATTATTAAAAATATTAGTATTTGTAATAACACCAATCAATAAGTACTCTTGATTAATAACTATTAATTATTAAATTTAAATGTTTTTATTTATTACTTAAACTGTTATAATTATAATTATAACTATCCCTATCCTTACATTATGTAATAATTGTAATTGGAACAGGAATTGTTCATAATCATTATATTTCTCTTTTATTAAAATTGATCACATAATAATTTAAAATCAGCTCCCTTTATTGGGCACATCAGTATTGGAGACCACTATGGTATTAGATCTACCTACCTAAGATTGATACCTACATATAGTTACATTTTTGTATTCCATAGCAGAAAAGATTATTTGCTTCTGTTTGTTTGTTCACTTTATGAACAAATGAACGTCACTTTATGCTGCTATGGCTAATCGGACAATGCTACAGTGGGAGCTTTAAATTTTGCCTATCCAGGTTTTAATTAGGATAGGGGTTTTTAATGAGTAGCTGACATCGTACTGGCTCGGAACCCCCATCGGGACCCCCAAGGATGGCGTAACTAAGGATTTTTTACTCCCTTAAAATAATTCTATGGCCACCTGCGGGGCTACGAACCCGCAATCTCGGGCTCATTAGTTTGTTACGTTAACCACTAGACCACAGGTGACCGTGTTATTTATTTGTGTTCACAATGCAATCGAATATATATGTTTTAATTGAGTGCTCCATTTTTCTCAAGAAAAGAAAAATAACTTAAATGAATCATTTCTGATCATGAGATACTGATGTGCCCAAAACTTATCAAAAAATGTATGTAACTACTAAAAGATAATTATAAAATGGCTATTCATCCATTATTCAATACTGTATAATTATATAATTTAGTATCTAACAAAATTAGAGTATATTGAGCTGAACTCACATTAGTTAAGTTGGCCCAGGTGTCTTCAGAGATTTCTTTGTTCCCAAAGTAAAATTGCTTGATTTTTTTTGTTACTTCATCAGAGTTTGAAGCAGAACGATAGTACAAAAAAGTGATGGGAGCTAATCTTTCGAAATTGTCATTGAACCATTTGAAGTCCGTGTTGAAAGAAAGTAAATCTAAATAAATAAGATGGTTGGTACATAGTTACTGTTGATTTATTTTATAATTCTTAATACACAAAATATAGAAAATGTTTTAGTTTTGATCAAATTAACTAGTCCATTGTACAGAATAGAATCTAAATCCTTTATGCACAATATAATTTTTATTTAATCATATACAGAAAATTATTTGAATTTAAGTTACTTCTATATTTTTATTTTAAAAATCTTTTTTTGTAAATAAATTATAAAATTTTAAAAATCTAATCTGAATTTGACTACTATGTAGTTGACTAATATGTACCATTTTTTGTGAAATATTATAGTGATTATAAAAATTATATAGATGTTAAAATTTTCTAGTAAGTAAATCACAATAGGTAACAATATCTATACTATAAACAACATTTTTGGCCCTAAATTTTAAAGTATATAAAATACTTTTAAGAATTAAATAACTGTTTCAATCCTATGCTTTGCATTCATACCTATTTGTTGAAGAAAAATTAATGTAAATTTTGTCACATTTAATACAAATATACTTAACATAAATACTGACATTAAGCTTAATAAATTGTCTTGTTTTAAGAAGAAATTGGACACATGGATCTGAAACTGAAACCTGGTTCTGTGACTCTATACCCTGAAAATAGCCTAAAATGTTGATACAAAATAGAAAAACAATTTATAATAATTAGTGACCGACCATTTTTTTCATAATATTACTTCTAAGGTCAACTCTGCCCATGTAAATATTAATAAATAATTTAATTGGATAAAATAAAACTATGCTCACATTGAGCCCTGAGAAGTCCTTCTGCTGAAGTCATACCCACTAGTAAAGGCACAGGATTGTGTTGCCAACTGTTGATTGGTTTAGTTAAAAATGCTTCAGGTCCAGCAGGTTCCAGAACAGGTAAAACTAGTAGCAAGGGGTCTATTTGCCAAATCTAGTTTATATAAATATGAATTAATTAGTTAATTAATATGAAAAATTATTGCAAAATGTTGCCATATCTTTATTGCCGTAGATATCAATTGCTCAAATAAAATCCTCCCTTTATGGAATACTTACCCTAAAATCTTCCATGTGCCCAACCAGCTCTTTTGCATCCTTCTTCATCATACAAGCAATAGCATCCTGGGAGTTATTTTTAGGACAAGAGACAAGATCAGCTAAGTTAAGTGCTCTCTCTTTAGCCATACCAGGAGGCATAATACATCTCAAATTATAGTTGGAACCACTTTCTGCAATTCCAGCATGAAACAATCCTACCATGCAAAAAAAAAAGACGTGGAAAAATTCATATTTTTTTTATTGCTTGAATATTATCAGGATATCAGATATTGAATAATTATACAGATAATATAGCTTTGAATAAAAGCAAACAGATATTGACAAATGATTAAAAAAAAAAGTATTAAATTTATCACAGTAATTTTTTTTTATCAACAAATGGTCAGATATTTTTATTTTGCTTACCCTTGCTGAGTGGAGATACTGTGTGAAAAAAGACACTCACTGCTCCAGCACTCTCACCAACAAGAGTAACTCTATTCGGATCTCCGCCAAACTTGGCAATGTTCTTTTTAACCCAAAGAAGAGCCATCAACTGATCTTTTAATCCTTGATTACCGGGCATCAGTTTATCTTCAAAACTGAGAAAGCCTGTTTGAAATGAACATTATCAGAGTTTTTGAATAATATTTTATCAATTGAAAATTAATTTCGATGAGGCCCTAAAAGGCTTGGATCAGCCTGAAGAACAGTTTGTGAGTAATATGTTATGAATAACATGATGGTTAGTAACAAAGTAAAATAATCTTTGAAAAGATATTTAATAAAAAAAAAAAAAATAACAGTTGAGTGTTGACTTTCCCACTTTGATTCATGACGATTAATAATAACCTTCGTATTCTTGGGTAAAACATTCAGTCAACAAAAGTCACACATAACTTGAAAATAAAATTATGATCTGATTTATGAATTATGATCATAATTATGAATTATGATCTGATATTTTTTTTACTGCAATTGAAGTTAAAAATATGTTATACATAATATAAGAAATAATGTTCAACCTTCTTACATAAGAAAATAATATTTTTTATTTCTAACCAACATCTTTTCTTTTCAAACCATCATGAAATGGGAATTGAATAAGTGATCTAATGATTTGGAATCTATATAAAATAATTAAACAGAAAATACATATAATAACCAAATATATATTAATAAATGAAAAATTAAATTTCAATTGTAGTTTATAGGTTTTATAAATAAAATACAACAAAGATAAATAAAATTTAAGTACAAAGATGTTTAATTAAAAATGGGTTTCTAGATTTCAACCTTGAGAAACTCTAAATATAAAATTTCATAAAATTTTCTATTTTCGGCTCATCTAAGATTATTAAAATGATTTAATATAATGTTAAAATTAATTAATACAATAATTATTATATTTTCTTATAATTTTTGGTCAACTGTTTAGATTTTTAAATATTTTTATTTTAGAGAGAAAAGATATGCCCCTGGCCGTGATTCGAACCTTGTCTCATAGAGCCCTGTCACGGAGAGACAGAGGATCCGAGTTCGAGTCCCGGCCAGGGGCATATCTTCTCTCTTTAAAATAAAAATAATTATTATAGTTACCCATTATTCCAACTCTGTAGTTGATATCAACAACCACCACATCTTCATCCATCAGATATCTGGGATCAGTTTTGTGTGGACCATTTCCAGCAATGAACCCCCCACCGTGGAGATGGAACATAACAGGTGCTTTACCATTAGTCTACAACCAAAACAAAAGACAACTGTAATTGTAAAAACCAGTTAGATACCATTTTGAAAATCAAATCATAAAAATTGACTCACAGCTTTGCTATAATATCGTTAACTTTTTATTTTATTATAAAAAACATTGTTGTATAACTGTGCTGGCCTGCTTGCGAATCTGCATATTGCAACAACTTCAATTAAATTTAAATTTAAAAAGTTTGTTCTCGAGAAAAAAGTAGAATAGAATAGAATACAATAGGGTAAAAAAATAATTTTATTCTGGGACCAGGCCTCCTTAGAACAATATAGACGAACAAAATTAAATAAATATATATCTGGCCAGAGGCCTACATCAGAATAAAACAATAGTTACATAATATCTTGAAAGTAAATAACTAACAAGTATGTTTTGGTAGAGAATCAGAAAATGTAATACAAAATTAAAACTAATAAACAGACAAATTTACAATAAAAAGAACTAGCCTTATGGGAAAATAAGTGAATAAATAATTGCATCTAATAATTAAAAAAACTGATATCATTATGAGTGAGGAATATATATTATTAATTATAGTGCATCTGTTTGGGGATTTAGAAGATGCAGGAAAAATTTGGATTTAAATGAGGTTAAAGAAGAAGCATGATGGATATCAAGTGAGAGTGAGTTCCAAAGAGAGATAGAACGGGCGAAAAAGGAACGCTCAAAAGTTTTGGTTCTATGGGAACGGATATAAAGATCGGAAAGGTGAGATCTTGTGCCCTTGAATTGGATAGAGGATTTGAATTGTAGGAGGCTATAGATATTTGACATGGATGTTGCGAGTTGACAGTTAGTGCACTACTTTAAAGTTAGAAGTTTACTAAAATTTACTCAGGATGATCGGAGGGAACTGAAGATCTCTAAGAGTTTGGGCCACATTCACCTAAGAGCCAGCCGCCTCTCTCTAAGGAAATACATGAACCAAATAATACCAAATAAAGAAAGCAATACCAAAATATCGTCCCTGCCATTGCCAACTATCGAATGTGAAAATCGGTACTTTTGAGGAGAATTAAAAAAAACAGTTTCAAGGTTCAATAAAAATTAGTGCCTATAGTCAAGCCAATGACTTCGTTTTACATTGTTTTTGTGACTGATAGATGCCTCTATATGAATTTTATATCAATTATCAATCCTAAAGCAACTGTCATAAGTCGAAAACGATAACTGTGTTTTTTTCACATTCAATACTTTGCGATGGAAGGGACGATATGTAAAATCAATAAATATGCATAAATATTCTGGAAGACCCAAAATAAATTTATTTCTTTAGTCTTTATTCATTAAAATAAAGTATATATTTTATTTTATTCATATTATTGCTTTTCTATTTTTCCACAATGACTAGGTTCATAATAATATATAATAACATAAAAGGTATAAATAAATTCTTAGAGCTTGATTAATGGTACACAAAACTTTTAACTCTGGGTTTTACTTTAAAAACATTATTTTAATAAACGGCTATAAGTGTTTCAAATGATCAAGTTTGTTTCCAGTGAAAACAGGTCATATGTACAATAGCGAAAACAAAATATTCCATTAGCAAACACTTTAGCAGGCATTAGTGGTGACCTGTACATCTCTGAAATTCATATGAGAGATACAATCCAATCATGTTGATTCACCATATCATTTAATGTAATTCGTTTTAGTTATTGTACATCATTTAATCTTACTCTCCATGATACTACAGTGATGTAGTCCTGTAGGAAACCATTTCTTTTTACTAAGCAAGAGAAACAACAGGTGAATAACTTACATTATGAGTATGTACAGCAAGGTATAGGCAGTCTTCAACACCAAAAACCGTTGGACGCCTTTGATACATATTATATTGTATACACCATGGTCCTAAGTCTGTGGCATTCCTTATGCCCTTCCATGGTTCTGGTTCTAGTGGTGGCTGTAAAGATATTAATTATGTTTACTTTTCGAATATAAACTGTTTCTCTTGTCAAAAATTGCGTAAAGCAATATTTTGCGCTAAATGGCCTCAATTCACTTTATATTCAGGATGATGTGTAATGTATTGATGGCATTTAAAAAATCTTCAATAGAATATTGCAATGATAATTTGGGATATTGAAGAACCCCATTTAATTGGCTCCTCTTTAATCTGCTTAACACTAAAAATAACCAAAAAATTAAATATAATATAATAAATACTTCACACAGTTCACTAATTTCCATATTTGTGGTTTCATTCAAACTAAATTATGTAAATTAAATTTATACATCTAAAGAATATATGAAATTAAAGTGATAGTGAAGTAGACTTATGAAATTAACATTATCATATAATTACATAACTATGATAATGTGATTCATTACTTCTGTTTTGTATTTTAATTTTTAATTAAGAAATGAGTTTTTTTATACAATTCAGTTTAACCAGTTCTCCTATTTATGAAGTGATGACCTTATGCTATCTGGAATGAATATGTGAGGATTCTTCTGCACTGGTGTGGATTACATATTACAATTATCTAAGGCATCATTATTTGTTAACAAATCTTGAAAATATGATTCAAAATTTTAAGTAATTTTGGAAGTAATTAATGATTATTTTAAAACAACATATCACTTGTTGAAGGACATATTTAACATTCTCAATATTTTGTTTTTTCTTGTTTATTTAATATTAATATAGCTTTGTTTGTGTTAACCACCATTTTAGATATAGAAGGTTACAGTAAGGTGAGAGAGAGTACTATGGACGCTTTGCTATGAGCTTACTCTTTTGATTTCTGTTCAAATATAATATGTGTGTTCTTTCAATACAGAATTTTTCATACACGTAGTTCTCAATTTAATAACCTACTTCAACAGGTTATGGGACCAGCAAGTTTCCAACTGAGCAGACTTTGTGTACAATATTAACCAGTGAAAGATTTTTTTTTAAGTTCCTGTGTGTGTGAAGATTTTCAACATGGATCTTAAAGTTAATATTGGATTACTTGAAGGAAAGTCAAATTGGGCTACGTGGAAATATAAAGTACTTGTTTTGTTAAGGAGTTTTCCTGGTGGAGAAAATGTGGTCATGGGTAAGCTCACAAAACCCAAAGAACCTGATGAAGACAAGGAAGTCTTAGTAAGTGATTTTAATAATAAATTAGAGTTATACCAGAGTGCTGACACTAAGGCTCTTTTAGTGCTAACAACTAATATGACTGAAGAAACCTTAACTAAAGTTATGAGGTTCAGCTCATCTAGAGAGGTATGGCTTGAGCTACATAGACTATTTGAAGGGGATTTACAAGATAAATCATTTGATTTATGTATGCAATTTTTTAATTTAAATTATAATCCTGTTGAGGATATGGCAAACCATTTATCTAAATTGAAGAATATTTGGAACAATTTAAATATAGAATTAAAAGATGAAAAGTTGCCAGAAATTCTTTTAATATGTAAAATTTTAGATACTTTGCCACCAGAATATTTTTCGTTTAAATCAACATGGCGATTAATGCCAAAAGCAGAAAGTTCTATTGACAATTTAACTACACAATTGTGTGCTCATGAGAGGGCTCTTAAGGATATCAATAAGAATACTGGTGAAAAGAACAATGAGGAAGCTTTTGCTATTGCTAGGAAAAATATTAACATGAAAAAGGATTTTAGAAATAAAATTATTTGCCATTACTGCAAAAAGGAAGGCCACATTATTAGAAAGTGTTTAAAATGGAAGAAAGATGAGTGCCCTCCTAAATCTCAGGAGTCACAATCAAATAATATAACACTGGGTGTATCACATGTTTTTCAGTCTGAGTGTGATAGTTCTAATTGGTACGTAGACAATGGAGCTACAAACCATGTTTGTAACAATAAAAGACTTTTTGAATTTTTAAAAGAATTTGATACTCCACATCAGGTAACCACAGCTAACGGTGACAAAGCTAATGCCTTAGGATATGGGGATGTAAAGTTCCGTACTTCTTGTGACAAATTTATTACCCTAAAGGATGTGTGGTTTGTTCCTTCTATTCACAAAAATTTATTTTCTGTACTGGCTGCTCATGATAGGTGTCCTAAAAGTAAATTTAGTTCAACTGCCGAGACATGTCAATTTAGAGTGAATAATGAAGCAGTTATAACTGGAAAACGTGAGATAAACAATGGCCTATACAAACTCAATATTTTTCATACAGAGCCTGTAAATAATGTTGTTTCAGCCGAGGATCCTCAAAAACTTTTGCAGCTCTACCATGAAAGACTCGCTCACCAAGATAAGAGGCATACAAAGGAAGTTGTTGAAAGGGAGCTTGGTATTAAATTGAAAACAGGAACTGAATTATGCGAAGGTTGTGTCTATGGGAAGGCACATAAGCTTAAACACGGAACAAGGAAAAGAGCTTCTGCACCTGGAGAAGTATTTCATGCAGACGTTTGTGGACCTTTTGAAAAATCGTTTTCAGGATATAGATACTACCTCCTTTTTAAAGATGATTTCTCTAGATTTAGATATATTTATTTTCTTAGAGAGAAATCAGAAGTTTTCGAGAAATTTTTAATTTTATTAAAAGAATGCCAAAGTGCTGGTCATGTTATCAAAGCTCTTCAATGTGACAATGGTGGAGAGTTTGACAACCGTAGAATGAAGGATATTATTGCAAAAAATGGTATTGATCAATTGTTAGTAATGCCCTGCAGTAGTGAAATAAACGGATTCATTGAGAGAGATAATAGAACTGTGGTAGAAGCAGCTAGAGCCATTCTGCATTCCCATGGAAATATGCCTCAATCTTTATGGGCTGAATTGATTAATTCAGTTGTTTATGTTTTGAATAGAACATCTAGGACTGGTGTACCTGGCAAATCACCGTTTGAATTATGGTTAGGGAAGAAACCTAGTATCAAACACTTGAAAATTATTGGTAGTGAGTCCTATGTTCACATTCCTAAACAATTTAGGAAGAAAATGGATAAGAAAGCTCAAAAAGGTATTCTTGTTGGCTACGACTTTGGAGGCTACCGTGTTTGGACAGGAGGAAGAAAAATAATAAGGTCAAGAAATGTTACTTTTAATGAAAAACCTCTTTCCCCTGCAGTTACAGTTCATCTTCCAGAGGAAAAGAAGTATGAAATAAATGATGATGTTCCTGAAGAGATTGAACCGGAAGTAGATAAGTCTTCTGATGCTGAATCTACAGAAGATTTTGTTGGTTTTGAGGATGAAAAAGAAGATATAGGGACTATTAGAGAACTTAGAGATAGGAATACTCTTCATCCTCCTGCAAGATTTGAAGATTATATTTTTCTCGCCT
Organism: Arma custos; assembly: GCA_037127475.1. Lineage (NCBI taxonomy): Eukaryota > Metazoa > Arthropoda > Insecta > Hemiptera > Pentatomidae > Arma > Arma custos. Next base: position 87,070,659 of record CM073760.1, on the reverse strand, counting down.
CATGTGATTCTTCTGAACTACCAACTACCTATGACGAAGCCATGAAGTCTTCAGAGTCCAAACAGTGGAAGCTTGCGATGCAGGAAGAATTGAAGGCTCATGAAGATAATGAAACCTGGCATCTTACTGACTTACCCCAAAATAAAAGAACAATACCGTGTAAATGGGTTTATACAAAAAAAATTAATGCTGATGGAAGCTTAGATCGGTACAAAGCAAGGCTTGTTGTGAAGGGGTTTAAGCAAAAAGAAGGTCACGATTTTGAAGAAACTTTTAGTCCTGTAGCAAGAGTAGCGACAGTTAAAGCACTTATTAGCGTTGCTGCTCACGAAGACATGACACTATATCAATTTGATGTGTCTACAACTTTTCTCAATGGAGAATTAAAGGAAGAGATATACATTAGTCAACCACCTGGATTTGAAGACAGCAGCGCCAGGTCATGCAGACTAAGGAAAAGTCTTTACGGCCTTAAGCAAGCTCCGAGATGCTGGAATGAGAAGATAAAAGGGTATTTGGTGAAAGCTGGATTCTGTATTAGTACTGCCGACCCTTGTCTGTTTATTAAGAATTCCAATGATAGAAAAATTTTCTTATCTCTTTATGTCGATGATGGACTAATAGCTGCGTCTTGTGAAAAGGATGCTTTATCTTTAATTGAAAATTTAAAGAAGGACTTTAAAATTAAGGCAAAGCCTGCCAATTACTATCTTGGACTGGAAATTAAAAAGAGCAAGGAGGGAATAAAGGTTAGTCAGTCAGCCTATGTGAGGAAAATTCTAAACAAATTTCAAATGACCGAGTGTCGACCTGTGAGTACTTCTATTATTAGCAGTACTGGAGAGGATTCACAATCTCGGAGAGACATCTCTGAGTATCCTTACAGGCAAGCTGTGGGAGCTTTAATGTAATGATCTCAACCAGGCCTGACATAGCATTTGCGGTTGGAGTAGTGTCCAGATCTTTGGAAAAACCGAGAGGCAAAGATATCATTAAAGTAAAAAGAATATTTAGATATCTCAGAGGGACCCAAGATATTGGAATAATGTACAAGCCCAATGAAGAGAGCTTCCTACAAGGCTACAGTGATGCAGATTTCGGAGGTGACATTAGCACAGGGCGGTCTACAACTGGAGTGGTCTGCAAGTTTGCCGAGGGACCTATTTCATGGATAAGCCAAAGACAGACAAGTGTTGCAATCTCCACTACAGAAGCTGAACTGATGGCTGCTAGTGAGGGAGCTCGGGAGATGGTTTGGCTGAAGCGCTTATTCACCGAATTAATGCCTCATTCTTCAGAGAAGATACCAACTCTTTTTGTGGACAATGAAGCTGCGGTTAAGCTGGCGAAAAATCCTGAGTTTCATCGCCGAACAAAACACATAAGAATTAGACATTTTTTTGTTAGAGAGGTGGTTCAAGAAAAAATTATTAATGTTGAAGGGATTTCTACGGAATACCAACTTGCTGATTTTCTTACGAAGCCACACCACAAACCTAGACTTAGTGTTCTTATGGCCAATTTAGGTATTGTGTAGTGTTGTAGTGTGTGCAAAATATATTTAATGTGGGAGAGTGTTGAAGGACATATTTAACATTCTCAATATTTTGTTTTTTCTTGTTTATTTAATATTAATATAGCTTTGTTTGTGTTAACCACCATTTTAGATATAGAAGGTTACAGTAAGGTGAGAGAGAGTACTATGGACGCTATGCTATGAGCTTACCCTTTTGATTTCTGTTCAAATATAATATGTGTGTTCTTTCAATACAGAATTTTTCATACACGTAGTTCTCAATTTAATAACCTACTTCAACATCACTTACCTTGAACCTGAGCGAACCAACAGGCGGCTTTGCAAAGGGTATGCTAGCGAAGGAAAGAAACGGCCTTCCAGATCTGGATGTGGCTCTGAAACCACACAGCTTACCCTGTGCAGTCTGTACTACCAGAGGATCATGAGCAAATACCTCTGCAGTCATAAGAAGGATTGGAATGAATAATAAGATCTTCATAGCTTGTACCTAGTGGGATAGATGAAGTCAGTTTTTTATAAAACCATAAATTATAATACAATAATGAGTAAAGCAGACATAATTTTTATTAAGGCTTTATTATTGATCTCACAATAGCATTAAAACAGGGGAAAAAGAGAAGATAACCACATATTAATATATTAAGGAAAGGAAATACATCAAAACAATGAGGACAATTTTTTAAATACTAAATTTATTATTGCTTATGGTCTAAAATAATGGATCCTTGTCACTAAATTTAAAACATAACTGTTTTATTTTTTTATTAAATTTAATATATTTAATATTTAATTTTATTAAATTAAATTTTATACCTTCTTTTCATGAAATTAAAAACAGATAGAAAATTAATAATATTTGTTTCTCATTCATGGATTCTGAAAGAATAATCTCATAATTATTGTTATCTTTTCAAAACTGTAATAAAATAAATATTTATACTATAAACTGAGAAATAATTAAATAAGGTTAATATAATAATTTTTATGTTCATTTATTTATTTTTATGTTTAGTATAATTTTTATGTTTTTAAAATGTTTTCATTTATTTTTTTTTTAAACAGAGGTAATGATAGTAAAAATACTAGAGAAACAATTTTATTACAAAATATAATGAATACCTTGTTTTTGGTGAAAGATAAAACGAGTTTGAATTTGGTACTTTCAAATGGAATTTGAAGCTCTGTTTATCAATTTAATATAAACTGCTCAATAATGAATAGAGAGTACCACAAATTTTGTTATATTTACTTTATCTAGCATTTTAATATTATTTTTATCATAAAAACCATTAATATTCATTAGAAATTATACTACATTAAATATTTATGCAGTTATTAAATATATAATAATAATAATAATATTAAATGCTAGGTGAAGTATATATCTACTACAAAATTAGCAATATCTCCATTCATTTTTGTACTGTTAAGGTACATATATATATATATATATATATATATATATATATATATAATTTTTTTAAGTATATATATACTTTAAAAAAATTAATGCTATATATATACCTAGCATTAATTTTTTTAATAGTATCTGTTTCAAATTCATTTTGTCTTTCACCTATAACATGATATTCATTATGTTTTGTTATAAAATCACTTCTCTTGTATTTTTACTATTTTTATTATCTGCAATATTTTTTTATCTTTTTAATAGTACCTATATCAAACTTATTTGGTCTTTCACTAATGCAATCACAATATTTTTTAACAAAATAATTGTTCTTATTTATTTTTTAAATTTATTTTATTTTATTATTTATTCTTTTAATATTGTAGAAAAATAACAAAAAACAAACTAGTAAAGTCAATAGGTATCCAAAGATAAAAACAAAGAAAGGATTGTGACTCTGTAAAACTCACATGGAAGAGACTTGCTTGTATTCACTGATGTTGCTTCTCCATCACTGACTGAATAATAACCAGTTCCACTAACCACAATCTATTTTCCTTGCATATTTTCCTCTATCTTAGCTTGTGCTGTTATCTCAATGTCAAACTGTTCATGGAACAGATTACCAAATTAGTTACAAAAATAATAGTACATACAAAAAAGTAAACATACAGAAAAAAAATTATATGATTATAATAATGAGCATAGCCATGAGTCAATACTACATAGAAATATGAAAAATTTAAAGGAAGAAAAAATAAGAAACAAGGAAAGGAAAGATTATATAATTCAAAGACATCATTGTGTGGATAAATAATCAAATATATTTCATCGGGTCAGAGCTATTCTAATACTTAGATTTTTAGATAGGAAGTAACAGAGATTAACAATGTCATTGTTGTGTTTAGGATTCAATACTGTATAAATATCGTGAGCTATGAACTTATATATTTATTTCTAAGATCTGCATAAAATGGACAGTCAAAAAGTATTTGGTTTAAACCTTCAAGCGAATTATTTAAGCACAGAGGGCAACTGTCTTCATTATTAATTCTGTGGGTTGTTTTATTGATGTAAAGAACTATTTGTTTGCTGGGGGAAACTCTAATTTGGCTTAGAATTGTTATTCTCTCTACGGGTACGTTTGATGTCAGATATGGCTGAACTGAATTTATATAGAATACATTTTTGTATAAAAAATTGTACCGAGAACAAACTGCTCTATTTACATCTTGTTTGTATAACATTTCTTTGTATTTATTTATCATTTCGTTTTATGTATCAACACTAAATGGGGGATTTGCTCAGCCCTCAGCCAGCTATATCCTAAGTCAGATATACTCTCAATTTGACTGGCCCAGTTAAATTTCATTACATTAGTAGAGGACTTTTGAACGTTTATTAAAACATATTTTAGGTAATCTATTATTACAAGTTAGTAAGATATTCAACCACCAGTTGATTGTAAGTTTTAAGACTTGCAATTTTAACATTATTGAGGCTGTTTCTAGTCTTATTATGTAACCTGGAGTTTGAGTAGGCCAGTAAACTAGCGATTTGTAAAATCTGACCTGAATTTTCTCTATTTTATCCAAGTACTTTAATGACCATATTTCACAGGAGTATAATAAAACTGAATGAATTAAACTATTGAAAAGCAAAGTTTTTATGGTCCAGGTAAGTGACCTAGAGGTGACTAATCTGTTTCACCGAAATCATAGTGATAGCACCTCTAGCCATAATATCTTGACTTGCCAAATGGAAAAGAGCAGAGTTAGAGAAAATTATACCGAGGAAGTGGAAAGAACTTACGGTTTCAATTTTATTGTGGTGATAGTACAGGGTTTCTTTTTTAAGTCTACCTTGTGTTCTCTTGAACATCACAGCTTTAGTTTTATTTATATTTACTTTAATGTGGTTTATTTCACAGTATTTTTTCAAGACATTTATTTTTTTTTTGTGCCTCGACTAATGTGTTAGATAGTAAAACTAAATCATCCCCATACATGAGTATCATAAGCCCATTTTCTTAGTCAATACCGATGCTATAAAAACCTTCATTCAATAGATATTCCTCTATATAACAAATTATTATGATTGTGGGTATTTCTCATTAAGTATAAATAACTGGACATAGGAATCATTGGGGAATTCGAGAATTGAATACCAAGATAGGTGATCTAATGATTTGAAATCAATATAAAATAATTAAAATAAATAAATTAATAATTAATAAATTAAAATATAGATTTTCATTGCACAACAATCATAGTATATAGGTGCAGCTTTATAAATAAAATGTAACAAATAAAAATACAATTTAAATAAAGATATTTATTCAAAAAGAGGTTTATAGATTTCAACTTGGAAGAACAGTAAATATTAAATTTAGTAAAATGGTATAATTTATTAAAATAATAAATAATTAAATAAATAAATTAAAATAATATATATACTTTTTTACTTTTTCCCTTCACATAGCACCCCTACGTGTAGGACATATATATATTTTAAAATTCATTCCTTTTTCGTTCTTCATTTCATTTTTCACTTTTCAAAATTTACTTTAACCAATATTAACATTTCAATTTACAAAAGAAGTCCGTCTTTAATTATTTTTCTGAACCTTGATACTTTTATGGGTAAAATAAAACAATAAAATAGTAATGTTAAGAATGAGTTGACATTAAATATAACTAAATTTATACATTGATTAAATAAATTTCTAATGGAAAGTGTTTGAAAAATTTTTGAGAAACTGTAACAAAGTGGCAAATCCAATTAGTACCTCAGTTTTTGCTTATTTATTGATTTTCCTGAGGTATTCATTATCTTTCATCTATAAAATATCATAAAATTCATAGTTTTTGAGTCATGTGCTAGTCAAATTTTATTTTTGTCATAATTTTTCTCTGTATTTTTGAAAAGAAAAGGTTGTCAAGTAGAAGACTTTTGCAATTTTGGGGACAATTATATTATATTTTATTTTCTGTTTCTAGATGGATATGGTGCTAATGACCTAGAAGTTTTGGGCCTTGTTTTTATTGGCATTCCAACAAAGGTTGCCTCAACTTGTCAGAGCAGAGTTCCAAATCTCCCGATTCATTCAATCATCCTCTTGGAGTCCTCGACCAGCCATCTCCTCCTGGACTCCTTCCATCCATGTGCCTTAAAACATTATTAAAAACCGACCAACCAACCCGTCATTTATAATACACATCTACAGAAGGAATTTAAAAAAAAAAAACATGTAACAAGTTTCAAAATATTAAAATATAAATTTAACTGAGAAAGTCTACCCGTTACAGAGGAAATAGCTACGGAATCACATAGAAATTAATTCTTATCATTCTTTTACAACTTATGCTATATTTTTCTCTTCTGTTGCTCAAGTTGTTAAGGGTACATATTATTCAGTGAATTGGTTAAATTTTCAACCATAAGGGAGGGAGGAGATTTCTATTTTATTTTATTTCTTAATTAAAATTGTTTTAGATTTCTTTATATATAAGTATGCCATAGAAATTCTTTTTGAAACTATAAATCTATGTTAGGCCAGCCGTATATGTATTGTGGTCATGAAGGGTATCGGGTTCAGTACAATGTAGAGACTGTATTGTTTCTAAGCCGACAGCTGTGCAGAGAGGTGATTTTCGAGATCCCTTTTATCAACAACCAAGAGTGCAGCATTATAAAAGACTTTAAGAATCTCAGATTTTTTGTTGTAAAAGTGGAGAATTCTAATGAATTGGCACCAGAAGTTTTTATTATTTCATTTTATGTTGAATTTCTAATATGATCAGCAGAAACTGTTGATCCAATTAGTTGTAAAATAGCACATTTAACAACATGCTACCAAAACTTGATAATACAAAGAAAAGCATACAAATATTGGTTTAATCACACTATTAAAAAAGGAAAAAAAAAATCATCTATGCAGCAGGGAAGCTGTTGGGCTGAAATAATTATTTGATGCCACATTTTCCTCCTCTTATTAGGGTACACACTTTATAGACTGAAAGTGTGTTGAAGACACGAGCCCTGAAGATCCCACAGTGTCGATCCAAGATTGTTAACACAATGGATAATTTATCTGCTACAACTGGTTTTGAACGAGGGACTTACAGTTCAATAACTAAGTACTCTTCATAATGAGACTACTCTTTATCAAGTTCAACAGATGCTAAATTTTTATATTCTAATTGTTTTTAGGAATACCCTATAAATGTTACATTATTGCTTAATTAAAACAAGACTTTGTTTTAAAAAATACTCTAGAAAAAAAAGAAATTGGCTTTTTTCAATGTCTTCTAACTCAACCTCAAGACAAGAAACTGCAGTATAATCAAATAACTTTTCATTTCATCTATACCTTCTTGAGTGTACAACTCAAAGAAATGGTAAACAGAAGAACAGAATGGATTTATTTAAATGGTAAATTTAATTAATGGCTGGCCAAGAGATGAGTGAAAAAAAGTAGGCAATGGTTGTTACAGAAAATGATAGCAGAGGATATGGGTTATGATAGAAAATAAAGACAAAAAATAAATAAATTTCAAATGCTTATGTTTTTGTTGTATTAATTATTATATGTTATGAAAAATCTTGTTTTATTTCCAGAGGTAGTTATCTCTGTAGTTTAGGTTGCTCCAGAATTTATATCTGTCTTCATGAAGGCCGACTTGGGGTTTGAAACCAGAATTGGTTATGTGCATGTAATTGTGTTTATCCGTTACCCATTTATCCCATTTTCCACTCTTTGGTGGTGGTATAGCTTTCCTAAAAATAATAAGAAAACATCAAAACTCGTTATTTATTTATGAACTTTCAAGAATATTCTATAAGATAATTTGTAATCCAAGAAAATAAGTCTTCCTTGAAATATTCAGTCAACACTTAATTTTTGTTGTCTAATTAAAATTAAAACCAATAAAATAATCAAATAAATAATTAGAACAGTTATATTTGATTTGATTCCTTTAATTTACTTACCCATGCTTAGCAAAGCCTGTCCATATCTTGACTAGTTGTTTTGATAATTCCACATCTTTACCTTTCAATTCAGAAGCAAATTCCTTATTGTACCATATATAAAGGATCTCATCAGTATGCCCAGCACCTAAACAATTTATGTAATTACTTTTTTTATTTTATCGGGCATGCATTGTATGGACAAGTAAATTTTATATAAAGAAAAAATTAGTAGTTTCTTATAGGTTGGAGTTTCATTATCATCGTACAATTTAATATCTTTTTTTAAGATGGTAAGAATAAAAAAATCGTGATTAGAATTAGTTTTAAAAATATTGTGCATTACATTATTACGTCTTTTTTTAAATTTAATAAACATTATAACTATGAAAAATGATCATTATATTGTGTAATTGAAGAGTCATAAGAAATCTACGGTGTCCAGTCACTTTTAACAAAACCCCCAAAAAAATATGGTAAAATTCTTACCAAAAGCATACTGCGTCGTGTTGCCACCTGAAGGGAAGAATGAGTACTCTCCTCGATAATCGAAGTAATAGAAATAAACATCGCCAGTGTGTTTATTTGCACCGTCAAAGATACCTGATGTGAACCAGCTGTCAGTGTAAGCCTGTAATAAGATTAGTAGTTTATATTTAATTACGTTAACGTATATAAACGTCATTGCTATTATTACCAATAACTAACGTCTGTTTGGCAATATTGATCTGATAAATAAAATTAAATATGCTTAAATATCAGTTTTACTTCAAAACGTCATAAATATCAGTTTTCCTGTCATTCATACGAAAGTGCATGAAACAAAAATCGTTACAAAATCTCAGGACTCGTGTTATATTTTATTTTTAATTTTGTTGACTTTTGTCATATTACGATTTGCAACCTTCAATTTCACTTAAACTGTAACAGAATCAATAACGAAATTCATTTACCTTCAAAACATCAACAAATGAGATTATGGAATATGAAGAATCTCTTTTTCAGAAAACGGGACAATTTTGTCAGATGGGTACAGAATTATTTCCTTAATATAAAAACAAAAGTGTATTGTTTAGTTTATCGTACTGTACATCTATATGTTTATCTATGAATTTAACTCAATCTATCCATTAATTACAAATTTCATATTCGAGTTAAAAGATCAGGTCAAAACTATAGAGGGCAATGATAAAACAAGATAAATCAGATCTGAGAATTTAATCACGAACAATGTGGGTTTTATATGCAAAGTATAGCTGTAATATTATTGTATTTGAAATGTCGCACTTATGGTTAAACCATTTAAAATATTCATTAATTATTGTTAAATAGTCTCCTAGATATAATGAAGTAACCAACAGCCTAGACAATGAGCACGCAGGCAAACCCTCACAGCATTCATTTATGAATGCCTCGATCATTCATTTGAATTCTCAGCTTGGATCTCATTTTATAATAATTTAAAAAGTTTTTAAGTAAAGTTTACCGTTATGTTTTTGTTTAAAAATGTCATTAGTAATTTTTTATAATGAACATTCACATTTGAATTCACTTTACATACATATTTTACACGAGGTTTGTATTTCATTCCATAATGTAATCAATGACATGTCAGAAAATTATCATGAAATTATTTATCACATGAAATTAATAAAAAACAACTTACATTGGTTACGTTGACCCAATCATTTAAAGAAATTTGTCGATCGCCAAAATAAAACTGTCTTAATTTCTTTGTGACTTCATTAGGTTTTGATGCGGCGGCGAAATAGAGATGAGATACGGGAGCTAACCTCTCGAAGTTATCATCGTACCATTTGAAATCCATGTTGTAATAAAGGAAATCTAGAAAGGAACAAAATAATATTAAATTAACGATAAGCATAAAAATTAGATCTGAAAATGATTACTCATAATACAAATACTACTTTATTGGGCAAGCAAATACTTTTTAATACGTTTCCAGGAATATGGCTCATTTGTTTCTTTGTTCCCAATAATTTGATACTTGTAGGCGCTCGTGTGTGTATGTATGGCATTAGTAATGATACTCGACAAATTCTGTTTATTATCGACAAAGGATTAAACATTATCGCATCAGTTAGAAGTCATTGAGCATTGAACGGAAACTGATTTGTGTTTTATTTTAAGTACTAAAGGGGAAAAAATAACTTAGTTTATCAGTAGTTGAGAATCAATTGTAACATATTTAATGGTATCTATTTCCCTTAATTGTTAATAAAACAAGTATTTCTTTCAGTTCTTGAGATTCAGTCGTATGCTCTTAAACGTCACCAAAAGATATATGTTATATTATGAAATTTTAATTAAATACTTCATTAGCTTATCAGTTTCATTATTCCAAAACATAATTTGGAATATAAGAATAATTCAGGCCAATCGTTTACATATTGACTGAAGTATCATACTCACAGCCAGTCCGGAGGAGTCCTTCTCCAGATGTCGTTCCCATGAGGAGGGGTACTGGGTTATGCTGCCATTTGCTGATCGGTCCGGTAATGAATGCTCCAGGTCCAGCGGGCTCCAGCACAGGCAGAAAGAGGATCAGTGGGTCGATTTGCCAAACCTAATCAACAACAGTTAATTGAACTAATTATCCATATGCAATCACTTTCTAATATACATCTTTTACTAGACTTAAGTAGATCCAGATAAACCATCGCAAAAGTCCTGATATTTCAGATTTCGGAAGATGGTAAAGCCTATACAATATTTCATGTTAATTTGTTATTAATCCCATTAGTTTCCAAACTAAAAGTTAAAAGTTAAAATGCATCTTAAACATAATATCTTTCAGGCAGAGCGAAAACTGTCTAAAATGGATATAGCTAGAATAATCAGCCAAGGACTAAAGGGAAAACATCCCTGAGATTGAGCGAGACATAGAGATTCACAAATATAGTAGGCTGCAGTCTTATTCAATTCATATTTCAATATTCACTTGTATTTTTATTAACACTCCATAAACTAAAAGTAAAAGTTTAAACAAATAAAAATCACGCATTAATTATTTAATTTTTATTTGCACCTGCGCAATTCCGCATCCAGCAAATTTGATCCTAGTGTTATTCTCTTTACTTTTCTACAGGAACATCAAGCTTTGGAAATAGAAACATCAATAGTTGAGCAGGTCTCTTGGGCATTGTCTTTTTAATCTCTTCCTATCAAGCCCGTGTAGCATAATAGAAAACAAAACTAACAAGTAGAAAATAATTTTCAATAAACTTTAAAAAAGAACAGAGTGATGAACAAAAAATTCATTTCATAGAAAAATAACGCGGAGTGCATGATGTTAATTGTTGTAAGTATTTTATTGATTGAATTTTGTAAATTTAGAGTCATTATGAAAATATCTTGAATAGCACCCTACGCTTTTTAACTTAAAATTAATTTTTTTATTCATCAATCTATTCTTATTTTAAACTTCTAGAAAGTTATTTTCTACTTTTTAGTTTTGTTTCCTAATAAAGCATGTTTTGCAGCTTCTTAAACTATTTATTATTTATTTTCTACTTTTTAGTTAGGCTGGCTATAAACGCATTGTTTAGTTTTTTCTTTTTTAACTAATATTACTTTTCTACCTTTTAGTTTGCCTAGCTACAAACCATAAACTAGTGTTTTATATACTTTTTTACTTTAGTACACGCCTTTGTACTCGACACAAGATGTCTTGGGATAAGTAAAATCGCTAATCCTGAAGATACTGATCAAGATAATGGATCAAACTTATTAAATTATTGTTTCGTCTTCAATCCTTGAGAAGTTGCAAAGTTTTAATTTAAATAGATATTTTGAAGTGGCCTGAAATCAGAGTTCAAAAGATCCGTTACATACAGGCGATGCTAATAAAATCGTGTTAAGAAGTACTGCAGATCATCCGTTCTATTGACAGAAAACTTGGATGTGAGAAAGCTTAGGGGGAAATCACTAAATAAAGATGTGCCATCAGAGGAAGCAACCGGTTCCTCTACGAAGTTTGAAGTTATATTTTAAAGTTACAAAAGAAATCTTAAATTAGTTACCCGGTAGTCTTCCATGTGGCCAACCAATTCCTTGGCATCCTTTTTCATCATGCAGTCAACCGCTGCCTTCGAGCTGTCCTTAGGACAAGAGACGAGATCCGCTAATTTCTGGGCATACTTCTTTGGCAATCCTGGAGGTGTGACACACCACAGATTATAACTGGAGCCACTTTCCGCGATTCCACCATGAAACAGTCCTGTGCGCACAATAGCGAATTACATTAAATTAAATTAATAGCATTTAATATTAAATTATTTAATTAATATATTTATGGAGCATACCCCTACTGAGAGGTGACACCGTATGATGGTACACACTTCCGGCTCCTGCGCTCTCACCAACGAGAGTCACTTTGTCAGGATCTCCGCCGAACCTGGCGATGTTCTTTTTGACCCAACGAAGTGCCATCACCTGGTCCTTCATCCCTTGGTTACCAGGCATCACTTTATCTTCAAAACTCAAGAAACCTATAAACATATATATTTTTAATGAATAAATTAATTAATTTTGGTATTTTTTACCAAGATCAAGACCAGGCTCAACTATCAGGTTTTCCCCAAATTAATTATACCCACTTTGTAGAAGCTGGGTGAGCCACTGATGAACCCCTAGGGATCCCTCTACATTAACAAATAAATACCACTGCTTTAAATGAAGGTTGTTTACGTTTGAACATGAGTTTGAATAAAGGAGATATTAGAATAAGTTATAAATGATTTTTAAAGGAAACAAACAGAAAAATCAAAAAGAGCAAGATTGAAAAAGAATATTTTTTCTTCCAAATTCATATATTTTAAAAGCTGGTTCTGAAAGAAAGAAAAAAAAATGTATATAATCAAATTACAAGTAATAAATAACTACATTTAAGCTGATTTTCTTAATGTTTCGTTCAATCAGCTGTCAATATATTTCATAATATATGTTAAAGATTTTATGATTTATTTATTCGTTTCAAAATGTTCGTTCTGCATTTGAGAAAAAAGCATATAAACAGTAAGGGTTAAGAAATGACAAAATATTTTTGTTTTAAATTACACCTAAATCTTTAATAAAAAATAAAAGATTTTTGTAATATTTATAATTTCTTATAATTTTTTGTTAATTGTTTTAATTTTTAAATATTGTTATTCTAAAGAGAAATGATTTTCCCTGGCCGGGATTCGATAAGGGATCGGTGAAGAGAACGGATTTGTCCTCACTGTGAAGCGACCACATGGTAGCTCAAATGGCAAGAGCGCTGTCACGGAAAGACGGACGATCCGAGTTCTAATCCCGACCATGCCAAATCTTTTCTCTTCAAATTATATTTAAAAATTAAAACAATTAAAAAAATTATAAATAATATAATGACGTAAGTCAATAAGATCCTAATTAAAGTAACGTACAATGAACATTCTTCCTCCTGTATACATCGCAAAAATTGTGAGAACACGGGGATAAGGGATTGGTGAAGAGAACGGATTTGTCCTCACTGTGAAGCGACCCATGGTAGCTCAAATGGTAAGAGCGCTGTCACGGAGAGACGGACGTCCCAGTTCGAATCTCGGCAAGGGCAAATCTTTTCTCTTCAAAATAAAAATATTTGGTAATATGTTCACCTGAATCAAAGCTGATTTACGTCCTTGAAACTAGTCTTCGTATATTTCTTGGAAACATCTTATACAAACTAAAACAAAACTTTTCCAGGAACTAACTACTGGAATAAATAGGCGATTCTGTTTTACTCTTTCCATCCCATACTGTATCAGATGATCAGAGCAGGACTTATAATTACAAAACAAAATTTTAAAAATGTAATAAAAATCATTCAAAGCCTTAAAACCGGGAAATTGAATCATAACAATGAATAAAATGTCTTATGAAAACCAACCTCTTGTTTCAGAGATGATGTGTTATAACGAAACTTTACTGTATTTAATTTGACAATAAATTTGAAATACAGTAGCTTTTGAATTATTCTTGGAAATATTATGCATTGAAATGTATTAAATATAATATTGATTATAGTTACCCATTATTCCAACTCTGTAGTTGATATCAACCATCACCACATCTTCGTCCATCAGATACCTGGGGTCGGTTTTGTGGGGACCATTACCACTGATAAATCCACCACCATGGAGGTGAAACATCACAGGAGCTCTCCCTCGAGTCTAAAGAGAGATGGAAAGAGCTTGTATGAACATTTCAACGTTACAATCTTTTTTCAGCCATTAAATAAAGATTATCTAAAATTAAAGATTCTAAAGACACAGATTTCTGTAACATCTTTTAAGCTTGATTTCAGGCAGAACAATTTCAGGAATTTAAGGATTTTCAAGTATCAAATAGATCAGGATTTCGTTTTCAATTATGTAAGGCTCGCCATAATAAAGATCCGTGTTTATGTTAAGAGAATATTTGACATTTTAATTTCATTGCATGACATTTTAAGCAAATGAAATAGTTATTAAATATGAATAAAATACATATACAAAAATAAAATTGATGAGAACGTGCTTATTACGAATTATGTATATATTTTTAATTTACAACAATAACAGCTAACATTAACTCATACTTCATATCGCTTTCTTTGGTTGAGTGTTAAACATTCAAAATACTTTCAATTATTAAGATTACTCCTTAATATTTATATAATAATAATAAGGCTTGGCGAACCCGAAGGCTCGATGCCGACACCACCAATCTCTACTAACAAACCTCCGTCCACGGGCCACTACCCAGACCTAAATCCACCAGATCACTCTTAACGCAATCTTCCCATCTAACTTCTCGGTCTACCCCTCAAACGCTTCTCAGTCGGCACAGCGTTTATTATCTTTTAGGAATTCGTTCCTTACTAAGCCTAGCAACTTTACAAGTCCATCTTAATCTTCGTGACGCTACCACTTGAGTAATATTAACCGGATGCATGCTTTGCAATACCGCGTTGAGTAACCTCCAAAATTCTCTATTGTTCTCATCCTTTTTTGGACCGAATATTCTACTCAACGCCTTATTTTCAAATACCTTAAGACGTTGTTCATCCTTTAGCATTAGCGGCCATGTTTCACATCCATAAAGAAGAGTTGGAAGGATGATGGTTTGGTATACTCTGATTTTTAGATTTCGGGACAAAAGACGCGAGTTTAGTAATGTCGATACCGAATAATAACAACAATTTCCTATCTTTAATCGCATCTTTATTTCCTCTTGAATTACGTTTTTTCTAGTTACCATAGACCCAAAGTTCTTAAATTTCTCCGAATGTTCGAACTTATTCCCTCCTTCAATAACCATAAAATTTATATATATATATATATATATATACATATATATATATATATATATATATATATATATATATATATATATATATTGTATTTTAGTTCTTGAGTTTCAGTCTTTCTTGAACTTCTTAGGCGACGTTTCGAGACTAGGTTAGTCTCATACTCATGCCCTGACAATGAACAAATGAGCTTTTAGTAAAAACATTAAATAGCACACTAAAATAGATGTAAAATGACCTGTGTAAGTTGTAATAGATAGGGTGTACTTACAAGTTCTAAAGAATGAATCAGTTTTTCATTAATCAGTTGCCTCGCAAAACAGCATAAAATGTTTGTATTGCAATTGCTATGATCAATGAGTAAGTAATCCATTTTTTAGGAACAGCTGCTGTTCCTAAAAAATGGATTACTTACTCATTGATCATAGCAATTGCAATACAAACATTTTATGCTGTTTTGCGAGGCAACTGATTAATGAAAAACTGATTCATTCTTTAGAACTTGTAAGTACACCCTATCTATTACAACTTACACAGGTCATTTTACATCTATTTTAGTGTGCTATTTAATGTTTTTACTAAAAGCTCATTTGTTCATTGTCAGGGCATGAGTATGAGACTAACCTAGTCTCGAAACGTCGCCTAAGAAGTTCAAGAAAGACTGAAACTCAAGAACTAAAATACAATATATATATATATATATATATATATATATATATATATATATATATATATATATGTATATATATATATATATATATATAAATTTTATGGTTATTGAAGGAGGGAATAAGTTCGAACATTCGGAGAAATTTAAGAACTTTGGGTCTATGGTAACTAGAAAAAACGTAATTCAAGAGGAAATAAAGATGCGATTAAAGATAGGAAATTGTTGTTATTATTCGGTATCGACATTACTAAACTCGCGTCTTTTGTCCCGAAATCTAAAAATCAGAGTATACCAAACCATCATCCTTCCAACTCTTCTTTATGGATGTGAAACATGGCCGCTAATGCTAAAGGATGAACAACGTCTTAAGGTATTTGAAAATAAGGCGTTGAGTAGAATATTCGGTCCAAAAAAGGATGAGAACAATAGAGAATTTTGGAGGTTACTCAACGCGGTATTGCAAAGCATGCATCCGGTTAATATTACTCAAGTGGTAGCGTCACGAAGATTAAGATGGACTTGTAAAGTTGCTAGGCTTAGTAAGGAACGAATTCCTAAAAGATAATAAACGCTGTGCCGACTGAGAAGCGTTTGAGGGGTAGACCGAGAAGTTAGATGGGAAGATTGCGTTAAGAGTGATCTGGTGGATTTAGGTCTGGGTAGTGGCCCGTGGACGGAGGTTTGTTAGTAGAGATTGGTGGTGTCGGCATCGAGCCTTCGGGTTCGCCAAGCCTTATTATTATTATATAAATATTAAGGAGTAATCTTAATAATTGAAAGTATTTTGAATGTTTAACACTCAACCAAAGAAAGCGATATGAAGTATGAGTTAATGTTAGCTGTTATTGTTGTAAATTAAAAATATATACATAATTCGTAATAAGCACGTTCTCATCAATTTTATTTTTGTATATGTATTTTATTCATATTTAATAACTATTTCATTTGCTTAAAATGTCATGCAATGAAATTAAAATGTCAAATATTCTCTTAACATAAACACGGATCTTTATTATGGCGAGCCTTACATAATTGAAAACGAAATCCTGATCTATTTGATACTTGAAAATCCTTAAATTCCTGAAATTGTTCTGCCTGAAATCAAGCTTAAAAGATGTTACAGAAATCTGTGTCTTTAGAATCTTTAATTTTAGATAATCTTTATTTAATGGCTGAAAAAAGATTGTAACGTTGAAATGTTCATACAAGCTCTTTCCATCTCTCTTTAGACTCGAGGGAGAGCTCCTGTGATGTTTCACCTCCATGGTGGTGGATTTATCAGTGGTAATGGTCCCCACAAAACCGACCCCAGGTATCTGATGGACGAAGATGTGGTGATGGTTGATATCAACTACAGAGTTGGAATAATGGGTAACTATAATCAATATTATATTTAATACATTTCAATGCATAATATTTCCAAGAATAATTCAAAAGCTACTGTATTTCAAATTTATTGTCAAATTAAATACAGTAAAGTTTCGTTATAACACATCATCTCTGAAACAAGAGGTTGGTTTTCATAAGACATTTTATTCATTGTTATGATTCAATTTCCCGGTTTTAAGGCTTTGAATGATTTTTATTACATTTTTAAAATTTTGTTTTGTAATTATAAGTCCTGCTCTGATCATCTGATACAGTATGGGATGGAAAGAGTAAAACAGAATCGCCTATTTATTCCAGTAGTTAGTTCCTGGAAAAGTTTTGTTTTAGTTTGTATAAGATGTTTCCAAGAAATATACGAAGACTAGTTTCAAGGACGTAAATCAGCTTTGATTCAGGTGAACATATTACCAAATATTTTTATTTTGAAGAGAAAAGATTTGCCCTTGCCGAGATTCGAACTGGGACGTCCGTCTCTCCGTGACAGCGCTCTTACCATTTGAGCTACCATGGGTCGCTTCACAGTGAGGACAAATCCGTTCTCTTCACCAATCCCTTATCCCCGTGTTCTCACAATTTTTGCGATGTATACAGGAGGAAGAATGTTCATTGTACGTTACTTTAATTAGGATCTTATTGACTTACGTCATTATATTATTTATAATTTTTTTAATTGTTTTAATTTTTAAATATAATTTGAAGAGAAAAGATTTGGCATGGTCGGGATTAGAACTCGGATCGTCCGTCTTTCCGTGACAGCGCTCTTGCCATTTGAGCTACCATGTGGTCGCTTCACAGTGAGGACAAATCCGTTCTCTTCACCGATCCCTTATCGAATCCCGGCCAGGGAAAATCATTTCTCTTTAGAATAACAATATTTAAAAATTAAAACAATTAACAAAAAATTATAAGAAATTATAAATATTACAAAAATCTTTTATTTTTTATTAAAGATTTAGGTGTAATTTAAAACAAAAATATTTTGTCATTTCTTAACCCTTACTGTTTATATGCTTTTTTCTCAAATGCAGAACGAACATTTTGAAACGAATAAATAAATCATAAAATCTTTAACATATATTATGAAATATATTGACAGCTGATTGAACGAAACATTAAGAAAATCAGCTTAAATGTAGTTATTTATTACTTGTAATTTGATTATATACATTTTTTTTTCTTTCTTTCAGAACCAGCTTTTAAAATATATGAATTTGGAAGAAAAAATATTCTTTTTCAATCTTGCTCTTTTTGATTTTTCTGTTTGTTTCCTTTAAAAATCATTTATAACTTATTCTAATATCTCCTTTATTCAAACTCATGTTCAAACGTAAACAACCTTCATTTAAAGCAGTGGTATTTATTTGTTAATGTAGAGGGATCCCTAGGGGTTCATCAGTGGCTCACCCAGCTTCTACAAAGTGGGTATAATTAATTTGGGGAAAACCTGATAGTTGAGCCTGGTCTTGATCTTGGTAAAAAATACCAAAATTAATTAATTTATTCATTAAAAATATATATGTTTATAGGTTTCTTGAGTTTTGAAGATAAAGTGATGCCTGGTAACCAAGGGATGAAGGACCAGGTGATGGCACTTCGTTGGGTCAAAAAGAACATCGCCAGGTTCGGCGGAGATCCTGACAAAGTGACTCTCGTTGGTGAGAGCGCAGGAGCCGGAAGTGTGTACCATCATACGGTGTCACCTCTCAGTAGGGGTATGCTCCATAAATATATTAATTAAATAATTTAATATTAAATGCTATTAATTTAATTTAATGTAATTCGCTATTGTGCGCACAGGACTGTTTCATGGTGGAATCGCGGAAAGTGGCTCCAGTTATAATCTGTGGTGTGTCACACCTCCAGGATTGCCAAAGAAGTATGCCCAGAAATTAGCGGATCTCGTCTCTTGTCCTAAGGACAGCTCGAAGGCAGCGGTTGACTGCATGATGAAAAAGGATGCCAAGGAATTGGTTGGCCACATGGAAGACTACCGGGTAACTAATTTAAGATTTCTTTTGTAACTTTAAAATATAACTTCAAACTTCGTAGAGGAACCGGTTGCTTCCTCTGATGGCACATCTTTATTTAGTGATTTCCCCCTAAGCTTTCTCACATCCAAGTTTTCTGTCAATAGAACGGATGATCTGCAGTACTTCTTAACACGATTTTATTAGCATCGCCTGTATGTAACGGATCTTTTGAACTCTGATTTCAGGCCACTTCAAAATATCTATTTAAATTAAAACTTTGCAACTTCTCAAGGATTGAAGACGAAACAATAATTTAATAAGTTTGATCCATTATCTTGATCAGTATCTTCAGGATTAGCGATTTTACTTATCCCAAGACATCTTGTGTCGAGTACAAAGGCGTGTACTAAAGTAAAAAAGTATATAAAACACTAGTTTATGGTTTGTAGCTAGGCAAACTAAAAGGTAGAAAAGTAATATTAGTTAAAAAAGAAAAAACTAAACAATGCGTTTATAGCCAGCCTAACTAAAAAGTAGAAAATAAATAATAAATAGTTTAAGAAGCTGCAAAACATGCTTTATTAGGAAACAAAACTAAAAAGTAGAAAATAACTTTCTAGAAGTTTAAAATAAGAATAGATTGATGAATAAAAAAATTAATTTTAAGTTAAAAAGCGTAGGGTGCTATTCAAGATATTTTCATAATGACTCTAAATTTACAAAATTCAATCAATAAAATACTTACAACAATTAACATCATGCACTCCGCGTTATTTTTCTATGAAATGAATTTTTTGTTCATCACTCTGTTCTTTTTTAAAGTTTATTGAAAATTATTTTCTACTTGTTAGTTTTGTTTTCTATTATGCTACACGGGCTTGATAGGAAGAGATTAAAAAGACAATGCCCAAGAGACCTGCTCAACTATTGATGTTTCTATTTCCAAAGCTTGATGTTCCTGTAGAAAAGTAAAGAGAATAACACTAGGATCAAATTTGCTGGATGCGGAATTGCGCAGGTGCAAATAAAAATTAAATAATTAATGCGTGATTTTTATTTGTTTAAACTTTTACTTTTAGTTTATGGAGTGTTAATAAAAATACAAGTGAATATTGAAATATGAATTGAATAAGACTGCAGCCTACTATATTTGTGAATCTCTATGTCTCGCTCAATCTCAGGGATGTTTTCCCTTTAGTCCTTGGCTGATTATTCTAGCTATATCCATTTTAGACAGTTTTCGCTCTGCCTGAAAGATATTATGTTTAAGATGCATTTTAACTTTTAACTTTTAGTTTGGAAACTAATGGGATTAATAACAAATTAACATGAAATATTGTATAGGCTTTACCATCTTCCGAAATCTGAAATATCAGGACTTTTGCGATGGTTTATCTGGATCTACTTAAGTCTAGTAAAAGATGTATATTAGAAAGTGATTGCATATGGATAATTAGTTCAATTAACTGTTGTTGATTAGGTTTGGCAAATCGACCCACTGATCCTCTTTCTGCCTGTGCTGGAGCCCGCTGGACCTGGAGCATTCATTACCGGACCGATCAGCAAATGGCAGCATAACCCAGTACCCCTCCTCATGGGAACGACATCTGGAGAAGGACTCCTCCGGACTGGCTGTGAGTATGATACTTCAGTCAATATGTAAACGATTGGCCTGAATTATTCTTATATTCCAAATTATGTTTTGGAATAATGAAACTGATAAGCTAATGAAGTATTTAATTAAAATTTCATAATATAACATATATCTTTTGGTGACGTTTAAGAGCATACGACTGAATCTCAAGAACTGAAAGAAATACTTGTTTTATTAACAATTAAGGGAAATAGATACCATTAAATATGTTACAATTGATTCTCAACTACTGATAAACTAAGTTATTTTTTCCCCTTTAGTACTTAAAATAAAACACAAATCAGTTTCCGTTCAATGCTCAATGACTTCTAACTGATGCGATAATGTTTAATCCTTTGTCGATAATAAACAGAATTTGTCGAGTATCATTACTAATGCCATACATACACACACGAGCGCCTACAAGTATCAAATTATTGGGAACAAAGAAACAAATGAGCCATATTCCTGGAAACGTATTAAAAAGTATTTGCTTGCCCAATAAAGTAGTATTTGTATTATGAGTAATCATTTTCAGATCTAATTTTTATGCTTATCGTTAATTTAATATTATTTTGTTCCTTTCTAGATTTCCTTTATTACAACATGGATTTCAAATGGTACGATGATAACTTCGAGAGGTTAGCTCCCGTATCTCATCTCTATTTCGCCGCCGCATCAAAACCTAATGAAGTCACAAAGAAATTAAGACAGTTTTATTTTGGCGATCGACAAATTTCTTTAAATGATTGGGTCAACGTAACCAATGTAAGTTGTTTTTTATTAATTTCATGTGATAAATAATTTCATGATAATTTTCTGACATGTCATTGATTACATTATGGAATGAAATACAAACCTCGTGTAAAATATGTATGTAAAGTGAATTCAAATGTGAATGTTCATTATAAAAAATTACTAATGACATTTTTAAACAAAAACATAACGGTAAACTTTACTTAAAAACTTTTTAAATTATTATAAAATGAGATCCAAGCTGAGAATTCAAATGAATGATCGAGGCATTCATAAATGAATGCTGTGAGGGTTTGCCTGCGTGCTCATTGTCTAGGCTGTTGGTTACTTCATTATATCTAGGAGACTATTTAACAATAATTAATGAATATTTTAAATGGTTTAACCATAAGATAAGATAGGCTAAGTGATACATAACATGAGATAATGACAAATAGAGAAACTACCCACTGGTACTCAAATTCCTCCAATATTAAATAATAAATTTTATGACACTGTAAACCCATGATATCGCATTATTTGGCTATAGATAACGTTCTTAACAATCTAGAATGGAGTGATCTCTTTCAATTCGTTTCAGATATGTTTATTACAGTTTATTAACCTCGCATAGACTATATAATATTATATAAATGTAGCATGAGAGTGTTTTTGAAAGATATAACTGAGGATCTCAATTGTCTCTAGAATGCATCCAACGATATTATACAAATAAAAAATTTAATTTATTTAGACATAATACATATATAATTTATTATATCCGGATATTACCAAATATTACTTTTTTAAAATTTATTTATTGATATTTACAACTGTATTACAATAATACAACAAATTAATTGGATAAGTGTGAAATATAACTTTGTCTATAAATATTGATTGGCTATATATCCCTAGTTGGACCAGTATAAGAATAATTCATGAAAAACAGTTTTATATTCATCTATAATTCTTTATATTAATTTGCCTTCCAAGCAAGTGCTCATCAGAATGAAGAATTATAATTTAATTTATAATATATTCAATAAGGAAAATTTGATTCTGAGAACAGTTGAGATCCGATACTATCAAGAAGGAGAGTCCTTGAACCAAATGCTGGTTAACCTCTAAGCTCATTTTTATTCCTCTAGAGAGTAGCCAATACTGATAATGAGCTTTTTATAGTGCCCATTGGATAGTTGAAATTTGATTTCTATGTATATTTATTGTTCATAAGTTCGGTACAAGAAATACATTCTTGAGACCTCATCGTTTCATAAACAGCCTGAACCTGTAACCACTACGCCTCGTGAACGAGTCTGGGATTCAGTACATGGTAGAGACTGTACTGTTTCATGGACAACGGTTCTGCAAGGGGTGACTTGTCCTAGGCCACGCTCAACCACCAGGTTTTCCCCCTTATTTTGGGTACCCTATTTTTATAATATTTTATAGAGGCTGTGCGAAGCCCCAGGAGGGTTCTAGATCCCATATGATCCATCTTCCGCCGCAAACAGACTAAATAAAAGTAACTGCCTGCAGCGGGATTTGAACCAAGATTTCCGACATGGCTACTCAGTGCTCTACCACTGAGCCACTCCGCTCCCAGCATAAACAACGCACAGTCAAATATTTACTTTTAATTTACATTGACTAATAATTCCTTTCTTCCATTCAGTACACCAATATTTCCTTAAACTTCAAATTATACCTGCATATGGTCTCCTTATTCTATATTGTTCTCATCAGAATACTTTCCATGAATAAATTGAAAAACGATTAAAAAACCATCTTAGTTGGTGGCGATTTCAATGCTAAGAACATTATATGGGATTCTCGGGGATGAAATATTCGTGAAAACATCCCAACCTACTTTGAAATCTCATTGGTCCACATCAATATCAAAGTCACCCAATCTTATTAGTTTCTTCATTACAAGCTCCTAACCTACCTACAAATTACCGATAAATCTTCTCTGTTTGATAAATCTTCAGTTCATAATGTAGTCATTCTTGAATCAACTATTAAAGCCATCAATTCACAAAGCCTGCACTTCTGGGATTAATCAATTGCTATACAAACTAGAGTGAATTTAAAAATATGTCAACAACAAAATCAGGTAAAATACTAACATGCTTAGAGCTGACGAGCATGGCAGTAATAGATTCAACAGGATATACCCAAAATACAGTTTGGTATTCGTCTACGCCAATGAAATTAACTAAATACAATTTTTACATACAAAATCTTATTAAAGAATAAACTAGATTAGATAAATTCCATAAATAGTAGAGATGGAATTCGCAATAACTTGTTTTAAAGTTATAAAAACTGTACGCATAGTCTGAGTTTTGTTTGGATAGCACAAAAGCCACAGGAGTATGGTCTGCAGATTTATTTCTATCATCACAAGAGTCTATGATCTCTAAATAGGTTTTCATTGAGTGTATTCGTATTTCGTATTATCAATTGATTCTTTATCCTCTTGTCATTACACTGTTCTTGATACTAATATCTAAAATAGATCCTTTGGATGATTTTTTGGATCACTAAGATCCTTGAGATGAGTTATTTGTATCTTATTTGCTTTAAAATTAGCAAGTCGATATTTTCCGTGTGCACGCATCTATTAGCACTTGTTTTCCAGCCTATATACTTATTTTCCTCAATAATCAATTCTTTAGAACTAGCTAGAAACGTAGTAAACGCCATACGTGCTCTTTGTGGCAGGTGATGAATATTTTTCTACTATGCTTTATACTTAAAATTATTATACCTTAAATTTAACAAACATACGCAAGTGTTAAATCACGGATCACGGGTCGAACAAGCTTTATTTACATAATGTTAATAATTCAAAGCCGTCCCAGGATGACCTGGTTTTTCTTACCACCACTTACTCTAGATTTCGCAGTTCAAAATCATTTTGATAGAAAGTATTTCTTCCAGGTCTTCTAATTCGTCTTCTTTTTAAGAGATGCAGGCTTCTTGATTCCACAAACTCCTATAGCAGTTTTTATTGTGGCATTTTTAGGTCTTATAAATTATAAAAACCAAAGGCCGAATTTTTCAGATGCACATATAACATAACTTATATACCTTCAAACGTTCCTCGTTCATGAGGGGATATAGGGTAGAATAGAGGTAAGTATCTCCAAATAGAACTTTCATCAAGAGGCCATCTTCTTTTCAAACGCCTCTGATGATTATCAAGAATTGAGGAAGTAGTTTGAAACCACTGGGTTTGAGTGGGAATAAAGTTTGTCATGAAAAGACTGTTATCGGGTTAGGGCCGAATCATATCATTGGGGATGACTTTATTCATACCAAAGTAAGGAGCATTAAGGATTTTTTCGGATAAACCAAATTTTCAAATAATATTTATGATACCCCATGTGGACAGGTGAAACCAACATCAACTGAGCCACCTTTAGTGCATGCACCGTGTTTGGCCTCCACTCGTGTAGATAAGATGCTATGTCTGTCTAGTAGATTAATTACAGCAATTTAAATGCGTATTTTTTATTGAAATACCTATTCCAGGAAGATTTAGATAATAAAATATTTTAGGATAGCTAATAAGTTATATAAGCTGTAATAAGTTTTCTCAGTAACCTTTATTTTTTATTCTTCGACTTTTATTTACATAAGTTTAAGTCTTTTATTTTAATTATACAATACACTCTTACAGAGAGTATAACATGTAATACAATAAACAATGTTATAAAACAAATGTATTCAATCAAAGTTATCCCTGTAGTTGAGGCTCTTCCAAAAGTTGTAGCGGTCGGTAGCAAAGCCTTCCTTTTGCTCCCAGCCCGAATTGCTGATATGCAAGTAGTTGTGTTTACTCGTTCTCCACTTGTTCCATGAAAATTTACTTCCTCTTGGAGTAGGGTTTCTGAAATAACATATTATTAGAAATCATAGCATAAGGAAAATCTAATTTTAACTACATTTTTTAAAAATAAAGTACACTCACCCGTATTTGGCAAAATCCGTCCATATTTTAACCAAACTTTTTGAGAGCTTCAAGTCTTCACCTTTAAACGTTCGATTTGTCCAAGGGCGCTGCCATAAGAATTCGGCCTCTTCGATGTGGGGTGCAGCTGAAACGAAAATGAAACCGTATAAACCAAAATGAAAATTATAAATCATGGATTAGCTGATGATATTTCCATTATTTTAAAATCAGCTGAGCAGAGAACTTGTAATCCGATAGGGCATAAAAATAAATAAGGCAGGACTAGTTGTCTAGAAAAGTGAAGCATTTATTGATAAATTGTAGGAACTAGTCTCCATGGATCTATTGTGATATCAACCAATACTGTTCCAAAGGAAATAAATAGAATGTAAATAAATAGCGATCTAATGGAACTATTTTGACTGTGAATGAGGCAGATAAGGAGACAGTTACTAAGGAGACTAACAAAGGTGAGATTCCATAAAACTTAAATTAAATATTTTCACGTCTATTCCTTAAAAGTTTGGACTTGTTCAAATACTGATGAAAAAAAAACAGTAAGTACTTATCAGTCAAAAACATTGATAGGTTTGGAAAATCATAAAATAAAAAAATATTATAATAATACCTATAGCAAATACCTTAGCTATATGCTGATGAGGAACTTATTATAATTAAAGCCTCAGAGGAGACCGGGGAAAACCTTAAGTGTCCACCAGGTAGACAGCTCAGTGCTTAGTAACTATATAAAAATACTAAACTATAGATTGGTATGTTATAATTTATTAAAAAACCAATATAAATATTTATTGTAGGATTTTTCACAATTTTCTTTTTATTAACCTTTCCATAAGAAATAAAATTTAAGCATGGATGAAGACGCTTTGAAACATAAAACATCGAGCACATTAAAAACCTTCTGACGTGCTTGATCTGTCTGTAGTCTGTCCTTAATGTTAGTATATAAGTATGTATAGATTTAGATGTAATTCAGCAAATTAGTCATTACATTGTAGCAGTGTTTCTTGATGTTGATGTCCAGATTTATGTAATGATTTATTATCTAGTAGGAGGAACAATAGGTATCATAATGAATGAATATCAATGGCCTACAAGTTAGATTTTCTACATGACTATCAGACTTGTATGGGGTACATCTGTATCGGTTTATGTAGCAAGTTGTTTAAAATAATTTTGGTAGTGACACTTTGTTTTCATAAGGATCAGACGTATTAGTAGTGAGAGTTTGTTAACTGTTCAATCTTTTTTGTCAGTCTTGTTGGGGAAATGAGATGGTGTCAACAGATAGTGGAGGCAAACGTAGCGTCTAAGTGTCAATGTTAGATGATTTGAATTTTGAAAAGTTAATCTGTTAATATGCCGCTGAATGCTTAGCTAATTTCATGGTAAATTTAAAAGTGT
This sequence comes from Arma custos, assembly GCA_037127475.1. Classification (NCBI taxonomy): domain Eukaryota; kingdom Metazoa; phylum Arthropoda; class Insecta; order Hemiptera; family Pentatomidae; genus Arma; species Arma custos. The sequence continues at coordinate 87,043,645 of CM073760.1, read as the reverse complement.
ACGATCTAAGAAGTTGAATTCGTTTAGGTTAGTATTCAATGAAAGAATTGAATCAAAAATAAATATTATAAAACAAAACAGAAATATGTCTATTTGTCCTCACCAAAATATATGGTTCTGTTGGCTTCCTTTTCAAATGTATATTCGCCGACATAATCGAAATAGTAAAAATAAACAGGTCCACTGTGATATATAGCACCATCTATTACTCCAATAGTGATCCAAGCATCACTGTACATCTGAAAAAGGTTCTTTAATAAATATCCTATCTGACATCTTTTAAAAAAAACTATATTCTATCTGACATCTTTAGAAAAAGTATATTTACATACAAATTCTTTAATAAATTGGCTCAATAAACTCACATATCATAATCTAAATACCTGCGTAAGGTTAACCCAATTTTCAGGTCTGATCTGTCCATCAGGAAAGTAGTAATTCCTGACCTTCCTGGTAACTTCGTCTGGGTTTGAAGCAGAGGCACTGTACCATAGAGAGGTTGGTGCGAGCCTGTCGAAGTTTTCATTCAACCAATTGAAATCAGTGTTGTTCCGTGCAATATCTGAAGAGGAGTTATTGGCAGATGAGATTAAAATAAAATAACTAATACTCATTAATTGTTAAAAGTAATGATGAGTCTTACAATCAGTTCTCAATAAGCCTTCGCCAGAAGTCAGACCAATGATCATAGGCACTGGTTGGTGCTGCCACTTGCTGATGGGACTAGTCAAGAAGGCACCGTGTCCTTCCGGTTCCAAAACGGGCCAGCTCATTTCCAGATCGACCTGCCAACGCTGTGGAAGTCAACCAACATTTCTTAGAATCTTCCATAATTATAAGAATGAATATTCATAATTTCCTAATAATTTACTGCTAAAGTGCATTAATAAATTTGCATTTTTCTTATTTCCTTTTCAATCGATCAAATTATTCCATTTTTAGTTTTCCAACCTCTAAATCCATTTACGCCAATCCTCATACCTGATCACGATGAAAGTTTGACATGTCATGTTGGAGTACAAACAAGCTTTCAGGTTAAAAAATGATCTTTTACAAAACCATTTAATCCTTGCCCTTAACTTATATAGATATTATCTTAATTATAATATTTAATCAAAGGAGAATGAAAAAGATTTTAAAAACTTATAATTAACTAAAAATTTAAGTAATTTACCTTCAATTTCTTAAACTGTCCTACATGGAATAAGGTATTTATATCAAACTGGGATCTTACTAGATAGAAAGCAATGTGAGATTTTACTTATGGAAATAGTAGCACTCACAACTAGGTCTTCGATTCTTGCCACAATATCAGATCCTTTCTTCGACCTTAAACAAGCAACGGCAGCCGAAGTGCTCTTGGTTGGGCAACCCAGATTCTTAGCGAGTTGTTGAGACACAGCCCTGCCGAATCCAGGAGGAGCCAGGCACGATGGGATGTAGCTGGTCCCACTTTCAGCTATTCCTCTGTGGAAAAGCCCTACAACAAATTAGTTAGGTAAATTAACTATTGGTTATCATTACCCTCCAATCGACTTGCTCTATGTCACTTACCTCTGCTCAGCGGAGACACAGTATGATGGTAAACACTTCCACCCCCTGCGCTCTCTCCAACCAAAGTTACTTTGTTGGGATCTCCACCGAACTTGGCGATGTTCTTCTTCACCCAGCGGAGGGCCATCACTTGGTCCTTCATTCCTTGATTACCAGGCATTTCCTTGTCTTCAAAAGACAGGAAACCTGCAAGGAAACACATTTTTGAGTCAATACGTAGAATGTAAGTTATATTTTGTAGCATACAATGTATTCCTTGAATATCACATTAAAACATGATGATAACTTAATGGAACTGTGTAGTTATTTATTGGTTACATTTCAAATTATCCACTACATTTTACAAATTTCATCTACCATAAATAATTAAAATTATACATGTGGAAATGGTTGGCTGAATATTTCTAAAAGAATGTAAAATGATAAGGGGGTGCAGTATAATAAATTACACAAAATAATTCTTATAACTTAATTTTTGTAATTTATTGCCTGCACCCTCTGATCATTTTAAACTCTTCTAATAAAAATATAATTGCTTTTATAAAATGTATATTATTCCCATAATAATAAATATAATATGCTTACAAAAGTTTAAATATGTATCTCCTTACCTAGATATGAAAGCCTGTAGTTGACATCAACTAAAACCACGTCCTTATCCATCAGGTAGTTGGGTTGGTACCATCGCTCCCCGTTGCCTATGTAGAAACCTCCACCGTGGATATGGACCATCACAGCAGCTCTACCCCTGGTCTATGGGCAAGAGAAAGTGTCATAAAATGCTATAAAATTATTAATGGCTTATTATTATATAGTTATTATACCTAAACAATTGTGTTTAAAAAAAAAGATGCTATGTCTATTCACATCCCATTCCATGAGGTTCCCATCACTATGAGGTTCGAAAAAATAAGTTTATGATTTTTTCAAATTATAAAATAACTAAAGATGGTTAGCATGTTCCATTAGGCAGCATTCGATTATGTTTCACAAAATGAAATGTAATCTCATAGTTAAAATCATAATTTCAGGGTTTAAACATCCCAAAGGGTCTGGTGGATGAAATAAAGTCTACATATCAAGGAAGAAATCCTTATGTACCGCAACAGAGGAGAAACGGAAACATTCGGGAACCTGATCTTAGAATAGTTTTGGATTGTACTGGGAAAGTGCAATTGGAAATTTCAAATAGAACAAGTAAAGCAAACATGGTCTACTACCAAATATGTAATACTGTTATGAGGAAAACAGATTTTAGGAGAAAAGTAAAGCTCCACATATTCAAAACGAATGTTATGAATACTAATGAGCTGACTGGAGCGTAGAGACAACTCTTCAGGATGAGAATTCTCTGGAAGGTTGCAGGAAAAACAAGAAGAGATCCATATCCTTAACGAACCAATCAAGGAAGAACTTAAAGTCACCTTGATGAAGGAATTCCCCGAGTCTCGCCAACTGAAATGGTTTGGCCATGCAGTCAGAATGAATGAACATAAGGACCCCCTGAAAATGATGGACCACAACCCTGAGGGTAGAAGACTCCGAGGACGCCCAAGAGTGTCATATTCAGACAATGTTGAACCCTATCCATCAAAAAGGCAAAAACATCAGGGAAGTTTGAAACCTGTTTAGAACCAGGGAAGAATGACAATCATGGGTAAACGCAACCCTACGCTCAGAGGCCCAAAGGGGTGTTGCGAAAGAACAAGAAGGTTATGTAATATTACATTTTTACTTACACACTATTTTAATTTACAATTTTATTTTTATTAATTGTTATTTTGATGGTGATTATTTTTTAAATATTTTTGTTTTCCACTCCACTTCTTTTCTCATCAAAACAAATATATTTTTTGTTAAAATATTTACTTTTGTCAAATGTTATTTCTGTCTTATGGCTTCTAATCGAACAGAGTTGGAGCTCAATATATATAATGACAAGATTGCCAGTTACCCATTTAAAAAAATAAGAAACATATGTAAACACATTTAACTTACGCTGTGCGTATACACTGAGAGATACAGACAATCTTCACTTCCAAAGGCCTCTGGTTTCTCATCAAATGGAGTATACTGCAGGCAGTATGGGCCTGCCTCAGTAGCGTTCCTTATGCCGGTCCACTTCTCCACTTCTTCTGGGGGCTAAAGTTGACAATTAAGCATATGTTACACATTAAGTTGATATATAATGTACATTAAGGATACCAATATAACCGTATTGACCTGGAATCTGAGATTGCCTACTGGAGGCTTAGCATAAGGTACACCAGAAAAGGCGAGAAACGTACGACCACTTCTGGAAGTCATTCTGTATCCACGCACTTTCCCTGCACTCATGTCCACAACCAACTGGTTGTTTGCTAGTGAGCCTGCCAAGAAGAGCAAGAAAGTTGCTATCTGCAGAGCCATCATTATATCTCTGTGTTAAAATCAGAAAACATAAGATCAAAGTATACCACGGACAGCATTAAAGTTTTGAGTTGCCATAAATAAAAATATTCTTTACATAATATGCAGATACTAAACTTTACTTTCTTACTACAGGTAGATTTTGCTGAACCTCGATAAGCAGTTCCGATACTTTGCAGAGAGAAAGAGCTTGAATTCTGTTTGCAATATGACGAGCTGGTTATAAGGAAACAGATGCTCTTTATTACCTGACTTATGATAACCCGCACTTATATAGACTATTATTAGAAGTCCTATGTCGAAGATCCAAAGTGTTTAACGTACGTCAATAAATCCTAGACTATCCAATTATTGGTACATATTGCTAGACCCTGATCAACTAAACTAGTATGCCCGTCCGATTTCCATATGTGTTTATAAACATATACTTCTTCAGTAAGTAAATACATACAGCAGCTAACTGCAAAATCTTTTTAATTAATCAAAACTATCTTTTACATGTCCTATGCTGCTCAATGTAAATAGATGAGCATAACTGGTGTGTCTCCAATCGCGAAATGTTTTTTCATTTAATCAATACGATTAAACTATCTCTTTGAGCTTGATATGATATAAATAGTTTTTGAGAACAAAAATGTATTTGTATTCCTCTAATATTTCTTACTAATTAATTCTATAATCAAGACGCCATTCTTGATAGTGAATGACATGCAAGGACGTCCCAAAGATCGGAGGGGAAAAGGTTGCCCTGTTAAGATAAGAATGATATAATGGCTATGAACTGACCTCTTATTTTTTATTAATATACTGAATAACTCAGAGATATTCAATATTATACAATTTTTATTTCTTGTACGAAGATATTATTTATACTACTGGAGTGGCCGTCATGCAACCTTCGCGCTTATTATCATGAATATCGATTTCTTCTTTTTTTTATGTATTTTTTTACATTTGTTTATGATGGTTGCCAAAGCTCAAAGCTTCTAGATGTAGAGATACCTCTCAGCAAAAGAGATTGGAGTTATCGGATGAGTCGTTGACTTGAGGATTATGTTTTTAAATATGCGTTTATAACCCAGGAGAATGGGACTTAATTCATTATTTCCTTATAGTCAAAAAAGTAAACTTCCTTGATCTCCACTCCTCTTTTTTTTATATATATATATATCGCCTTTAAAATATTGTAAGAGAGAGGAGATGGGGAGATTTATGGATAGTAATTATGATTAAGAGTATATGTATGAGAGAAGAGTAGCCATTGTAATAGTTTATAATTTTTAATGTTAATCTATACTTAATAGTCAAGTTAATTATAGATTCTTTTTAGTCTAATGTTATTCCATTCGGAAATAAATATATTGTTACGGGCTACTGGATGCTAAAATGAATTAAACTATTCCTTAATTAAAGATACTAATATTTATCAACAAAGTAACAAAAAGAATACAATTAAATTATTAAAGTGATATAAATTTACAAAAACAATATTCTAAATATTTATTATCTAGGCCTAACTCCTATTTAATTATTACAATAATATAAGATATTACTAATTCTAAATAGCTTGACTATTAACATAAATTTGTATGAATATTATAAAATTACACTAAAATTTATAATTACTAATTAACACTTACAGTTCACAAACCAAAGTCCACCAACCGTAAGATTCTCCAAGTATGACAAACTGACACACATTAATACACAGAAACGGTTTATTACACTCGCGAGACTGTCACAGTTCACTGATACACTTATTACACTGGCCGGTTCAACACTGAATAATTTACCACACTGACACTCATTACAGTTCATCACAGAGCCTGGTTTACTCTCTGACTGACTCGCTTGAGGCGAGAGGAGTATTTAAATAGGCAAGGCCGAACATTCTGGAACAAGGAAGTAGGGAATGACAAAAGGAGGCGTTCAAGAAGGTTCTAATCCAATCTTAACTTCTCCCGCCGACGGCTTAAGACGTTAATCCCCTGTTTCCGTCTTTCTCTCTGTGACCATAACAATATTTTCTTCTTGCAAGGCAAGTTGTTTGTTAACATATTCTCTTTGGAAAATGTTTATTTTAAGATTTAAAGTCGTGAACTTTTTTCTTAATTTAATAACGAAAGCAATGATGTTTTTACAGACATTTTGCATGTGCCATTCCTGCAATTAGAAGCTGAAATATTTTTTAGCCCATCATTCAGAGATGATGATCATGTTATTTTAAGAATTAGGAAATCGGACGAAACATAAATCTCTTTAGGGATTTTCCATAAATATTTTCAGTTTTAACAGCATATAAAAACGGCAGTGATATCGAAAGAAGTAAAAAGACAGATGGCGGGGAATGGGATAATCTGTTGTCTAGAGATAATAAAGTTCTTGTAAAAAAAAAAAAAACCTATATAAATCCTATTCAGTTCAACAATAAGGACATTCTTCATCTTGTATTCTATCGGCTCAGTCAGTTAACTCCGTGAATTATTTCAGTGCCATTGTTGTATCTTATCAAGAGGGTAATTGAGTTAGGACATACATATTTGTTTACTTAGTTCATTAAACTTTTCTTGATAGACTGTAAAACACCTTTTAAATTTCTTAATAAATTTAAATAGTGATAAATAACCTTATAACTGTGCGATATGGAAGAAATCCTATAAATCGGTATTTAAGATTTAAAGATGGTGTTTAAGACATCTTTTTTGACATCAATGAGATATAAGTATGAGGTATTTATATCTCTTTTGCATTTTTTTCCACGCTAATTATTTATCGAACTTTTCACTGACTACACAATGTCTATACACACCGCATCCAGTAACGTTTACGTCTTCTTATCTTACAGGAATTTTTCGTAATTAAAATAATAAAATAAATTCCGTATATAATATAGTTATATCTACACCGCAAGGCAGATGAGATGTCTGAATAAGAAAAGAAAGAATATAGTTAAATCTACTAAAAAAAAAATAAAAAAAATGTAATTATATTTTTATGGGATTGCTTCATACACACATACAAACAATTCGAAAAGAAAGTCAAAGAAATTAAAAGAAAATAAAAATTTTCTAAATCCAAATAAATAGAATGAAATAAAAATTATTCAGTAATTCAAAGGCTAAACTTTTAAGTATGAGGTAAACTAATATGTAGGTAAACTAGTAAAGTATGAGGTAAATATTTTTAGTTTACTCACGTATATAACTGGATAGAGCTTGCACACTGACAGGAACACTGTGATCTGTGTTTATAAGGAGTTCTACCGCTGAGAGGGGATTCCCCAGAGCAACATTCTCGGAACTAAACGACGTTCAGTTTCGTTCCTAATTTGTTTATTGGTTTAAGGTTTTTAGATAAGAAGATATTGAACTAGCAATACTTTTATATAGGTATATACTTTTTAGTTCACCCATTTAAACTTAATAGAAGAGATTTCAAGAAAGGAACAATCAGATTATTATAATTATTTTCGGATGAATGAAAAATTATTCAATAATTTATTAAATATGGTTTCTCCTCGTATTAAAAAACAAGATACAAATATGAGGGGGAGTATACGTCCAAAACAGCGGTTGGCAGTTACCCTAAGCTATTTACCACATGCCGACTTAAAGTTTTCAACGCTAATTTCTCCAGCAGTCATCAGCCAAAAACAAGCTCTTATTTTGACTATATTAAAATAAATACAAATAAAATTTAAGTTAAAAAATATATACATGTTTCTATATACAATACACAATTTTATATACAAAATTAAGTTCCATCCTGTTGTTATAAGAGAAAAAAAATGAATTTTAATAAAAAAAACATAACATAAATCATTTAGAACTTTTGAAAAAGGTGGCTATGTTTTCATTATTGTCTATGGTTGTTTCATTAGTCTCTATGGTTGTCCACAAGAAATTGTGGATGTTGAAGCGGTAAGAATAGGAAAAGAACTGTTATTTTTATCTAGAAAATAATTATTACCACAATCTGTTGAAGACAAAAGAGGATATTTGTGATTGTTTAATTCTTGCGATATAGTAGATTTTTGGGATGGCAGAGGATTCGAAGAAGTAGAGCTGTAATTACTAACAGAATTTGAATATTTTGAAAGAGGTATGGAAGGAATTGTAATTGATTCTGTAGAAGTTGTAGATGGTAGATTATTAATGTGAAAGAAACTGGGATTAGGATGTGAGGAGACATTGTTTGAAATTTGTGGAGAAGGATTACAATATTGTGGTAGTGGATTTAATTGGTGAGATGAAAGAGAATTGTTTTGCATCGGTTTTGCAGCTTGGGCAAAATAATAATAATAAGTCTGATAGGTTGATGCGGTGCACTCAAAAGGTACACTAAGGAATGAAAGAAACAGACCAGAACGAGCCTACAGGATCGGTACATGTACCGCCAGGATCGCCTCCCCTACCCCGGATTGGAGTGAGCAATAATGGAGTGAACCATCACTCCTCAATGCCCCACTTCATTATATCAGTATTGCCATTACACAATCAGTATTACTGACAGCATTTTCTATATACCGTTTATAGGCCCCTATAGTCTGGTAGTTACTTTCAGGGTTTCTTATCTCACAGTTACTCAACTATAGTCTAGAGGGTGATTGAAAAATATTAAAAATATATATATATATAGTTGAATAGAATATGTAAAAGAAGTTCATTAATTTATTTTCTCTAATTATAATTATCCATTCTAAGCTCTTTTTGCTTGGAGAAAATTGCAAGTACAATAAAGAGGCAATACAAATTAATACTAATACGCTATATTACAATGTACTATAGTATTAAATATTCATGCAGTAGTAATATTTAAACCTTTACAAGTATATTATTATATATTAGTATCTCCAAAATTTTATTACAATTTGGAAAATATATTTTTTTAAGCCTGCATAGTAAAAGTAAACGATCCTTCCATTAGGAGCTTATGGTTTTATTATTTCATCTGCATCATACTCTTCAGCACATCATTATAAACGTCCCCAATTTTTTTGGTACTCCCAAACATTTTTTTTAACCTTAAGTGATACACCTTAAAAAAGCTATTCATTTATTCGAGGTAATATTTATGGAATAGCCCTAATCAGCCTGATTTTGATTAGTTTAACTGATAAAATCTTCATGAAACACACAGCTACTGTACTTAGATCAATATGAAGTGGATATAATATAAAGTGATTTGGGTGCACTGATCATGGAAATTAGAAATCAGTATAAATTAACTTTGGAGTTTCTCACAGGTAAAATTTATAGAAATAATCTAAATAAGATTAATCAATTAATGACTAATAAATTTATAAATCAATCAACAAATCACAAAAATTAATGCATGTAGTGGAACCTTGTTCTCTGAAACAAGAATTTACAGTAATTGATGCGCTGAGTTTTATCAATTTTTTTTTTTTAATGTGAACCAAATGCCTCACACAATCGAATATTTGCCGATTTTTACTGGTAATTCTAATTTCTAACATTTTCAAAGCCAAAGATTGGCCTTAATAAACCTATTATTACTTAGCGAGACACTAAATATGAAATTAATAATAATAAGGTCTAGCGAACCCGAAGGCTCGATGCCGATACCACCCATCTCCGCTTCTGTCCACGGGCCACTAGCCAAACCCAAAATCCACCAGATCATTTTTAACACAATCCTCCCAACCACGCCTCGGTCTAAACCCCTAAATACGTGGGTGAATCAAATATAAACGAGACTTTTTGTCCTGGAAGCCCAGCGAAGGTGCGGGAACGTTCCCGCGTTTAGGGGTGTTGGGTAGGGATGCCAGGAATGGGGGAAGCAGACGGGCGGATGCGCTCGAACTCACCAGTTACCATCGTGACGATGTCTGAACAGGATGTATCCCCCTCGATTGCGCAACGTATTATCATCAAATTTCTTGCTGCTGAAGGTGTAAAACCGGCTGAAATCTTGAGAAGGTTGACTGTAAAGTTTGGGGAAGAGACAATTTCTCGTGCCAGAGTGTTTGCATGGCATAAACAGTTTGTAGAGGGTCGTGATCGTGTTCAGAATGAAAGCCATGAACGCAGACCCCGCTCCAGCATCACAGCAGACAACATCAGCCGTGTTCGACAGCTTATTGAAGGTGACAGACGTCTAACCACCAGTGCCATTGCAAGTGAGGTTGGGATAAGCTATGGAAGCACTTTTTCCATACTCACAGAGGAGCTAAGGTTTCGTAAGGTGGGTTCCTCGACTTCTCACAGCTGAGCATAAGCTGAACCGTTTGCAGGTCTGTGAAGGTCTATCAGGTTGAGGGAGCCTCATTTCTCACTCACATTATCACCTGTGATGAAACTTGGGTGCACCATTACACCACTGAATCAAAACAAGCGAGTATGGAGTGGAGACTGAAAGGGGGACCTGGACCAGTGAAAGCCAAGTCACGGCTGTCAGCTGGGAAGGTTTTGGCTACCGTGTTTTTTGACCAGCGTGGCTTGCTGCATCTTGATTTTTCGCATGAGCGCAGGACTATCAATGCCGCATACTACTACGACATTTTGAATGAAGTCAGACTTGCATATCTCCCTGACTAGAGAAAAATTGGAGCAACTGGGCTGGGAGAACACCCTCCCTACAGTCCAGACTTATCACCATGTGACTTTCACCTGTTTGGCCCACTCAAGGAAGCTTTGGGAGGTCAGAGATTCGTCAGTGACGATGAGGTTGAAGCCTACGTGCTCAATTGGCTGAAGACACAACCTACTTCATTCTATGAGGACAGGATTGGAAAATTACCTATGCGCTGGGAAAAATGTATTTCCAAATCAGGAGACTATGTAGAAAAATGAGGTGTACTTTTCTTTGTGTTCAAAGTAAAAATAAAAAAATTAAAAAATAAGTCTCGTTTATATTTGATTCACCCACGTATATAATTAGGTTTCCTGTTTTCATATATATATATATATATATATATATACTGCGCAAAAATAAATAGTAGTGATATTGCTAATTTTATAGTATATACTTTACCAAGCATTTATATTATTCTGGAAATTTTTACAATTTACAATATTTAATGTAGGATAATTTTTAATAAATATTAATGCTTTTTATAATAAAAATAATATTAAAATGTTAGGAAAATTAAATGCAACAAAATTAGTGGTATCCCTATTCACTTTTGCGCAGATTAGATTGGTCTATGTCAATTTAATAAGTTATCTGAAAATAAACAACATGATTGAAGAGTTATGCGTGGCGTTTGTGACAGGTGATGGATATTCAACTAGAATACTAAAGCACCAGAAGTTTCTTAACCTGTTCTAAACAGTGTAACAAACAATTAAAACAAAGAAAAGCACAACAACAAAAAAAACGGAAAAATAAAGAAATAGTGTAACAAAAGGAAAAGCACGATGTGAATGACCTATGAAAAGCTTGTTTGGAAAAGTAAACAGTAAAAATCATTCATCATTAATGAGGGAAAAGGTACAGCCATGGATGTCTTCAATATTTCATTTTTTTTTTTCAAGATAATGCTTCCTGCCTCAAATCAAAGGTAATAATTAATAATTCCATAAGATGGAAATCAATGTAAGAAGTCATAAGGCAGTATTGTTTTTGCTGTAACCTCCAAAGGATGAAAGTTACAACGCGTTGTAAAATTTTTATTGTTTCTAGTTAGTGTTGTTTTTATTGTAACACCCTAAGGTGGAAAGTTGTAACGCCTTGTACTGTTTTTGTCGCTTCTCGTTAGTGAATAATAGTTTGTTTTGTTTTTGCATGTGTGGAAAATATAGATTGAATTGGAGGAGTATATATTTATTTAATTCATCTGAATTCCAGCAGTCAGGCTGCTGTTATCTTCCAAGCCCGAATCCCTTCGAAAACTTTTAGAAATTTCTCTTGGATGAAGTTTACTCAAAAGAAGCCTATAATTTCGACGCAGACCAATGGGATGGTATCCAAAATACATTTAGAGTAGTAACTCATAAAAAGCCAGATCTTTTAAAAAATCTGGGCCTTTTCATAAATCAAAGATTGTTAAAAGTACTAGAAGAGAAATGTTATGTTATGAAACGTTATACAATGCACTATTAAGTGTGATTAGTAAAATTATTTAACCATTGTTAATTAAAAATAACATAACTGTACTCTTTTCTTTGTCTTGGTTTGTATTATGTCCAATACTCTGTACAACGACATCTTTTCCCACTTCTGTTTAATTAAACCAAACAAAGGATGTTCACATGTTATTATAAAAAAATAAAATGTTTAAATTCAATAGGAAAACAGAATTAACTATATAGAGGTTGGACACATGAGACTTCCTCGGGGCGTCGAAGACAAACCGAAGTGAGCTGTTCATAATTCGTCTCAGTCTTTTCTCAAGCTTGTTCGAAAGCCCACCATAAGCCACACAGCCATAGTCAATGTCTGAAAACGATACCAAAATTTTTAATAGAAGAACTGAAAGTGATAGGGTGATCGTTTTAGATTAGTTGGGGAACAGAGTGGATGGATTTAAGGAGGGCGTTGGAACCAATTAGAATGGCCTGAGTTTTAGCAGCATTTAACGTCAGTTTATTCAGGTCAGCCCAGGCACTGATCCTATCCAGGTCACCGTAAATATTAGCAAATACAGCTATTATCTCAGAGGGAGGAAAGGAGAAATAAAATTGGGAATCGTCGGCGTATAGATGGTGGGAACACTGTGATAAATTACATTTGATAAATTGAGTGGAAAATAGTTGACGGGATGATTCAAATGATGGATTACATTTGATAAATTACATTTGATAGATAACATTTAATAGATTATATTTGATAGACTACTTTTGTATAAAATAAAATAAAAAAATAAAATTGTAACAAACTGAAGTTAAATTAGGTATGTTGCATGTTAATAATTGTTAAAAGGCTCTTGTCTGTGTACAAGACGTGCTGAACAAACAATTCATAGGTCCTATTCAGGAATTGAGGCCGGATATGACTCAGGGCTTTTTCACTTCTATCCCAACGTTAATCAAATATTTAATACAATTTGATATTTAATCAAGAATGCTTTGCTAATTTTGACCATCAGTAGCAGCACCTCCCGGATCCAGGGGTATAAATGTTTACGCTAGCTTGAATGAGCAGTTAAATACCCGACCGTTTTGCCTCAGAAGTAAGAGTTGAGAACTGGTACTCCCGGCGAGCAGGGTCGTGGTCCACCGGAAGGAAGACGAGCTGCCCAGGTTGGAGAAGTATCGGGACCTGATCAGAAGCCAGATAGATTCGAAAGGTATGAATTTTCTGTTACACTGTACTCAGACTAGATTCTGGGTGAAGCCAGATGGTAGTTCAGTTGTATTTAGAGCCACTCAATGCTGACAATTGAATATTATATTCGTTGGTCGCATTTCGGCCACAAAACAGATGAGAGATCTTTTAATTAAATTGTAATTCTTATTAGTGCATATAGAATTATTGTTAGAGAGGGTGGAACTTGTTTTATATTGAAATTATTATTGTTATTAGAAGATTTGGGATAATGATTATTGAAGGTGAATCTTTTGTAGCTGTAATTATTATTTTTCCTTTTAAAACACGATGTAAATTACATAGCTGAACAATTTTTTCTTAAATAGTTTTTTAACATATAATAACAGATTTTTCGATTATTTTGGTATTTGATGCAGCTGGTGCTAATCGAAGAATTTATAATTCATGTGGTCGTAAGGTTGAAAATGGTCATTTACAGCTATTAGAAATGTTATCTTCTGTATCATCGTCTGTTGCGGAAATGAATCCTCTTCAGTGAATTTCTTTCAATTTTCGTCTTTCTGATTCGTTTTTCTTTCTTTTCTCATTCCTTCTTGGAGTACTTCTTCACTCCATCAATACTTCCACACTACATATCCATATACTATTAAGTAATAATTCAGCTAAACTTGCGTTTTTGTTACAGATAATTTAAAGTAAATAATTGGGGAAGAAAATGGTCCGGGTGGAGGCAAAAAAAATCCTCTTATATAGGGAGAACTGTTTATTTGGAAGCCGACGTTTCGTCCCACATTGCAGTTTTTCTTCTGGGCTGTTATAGTAGGATCACACTTGATACTAGCCCAGGGGTCGGCAACCTGCGGCTCTTTAGTTCCATACGCAAGTATTATTTATTTTATATAAAAAAACATTTAAAAATCTTTCTGAATCGATAAACGAGATTTAGGCACCGATTCTATCTCTCAGCCACTTGTACTCGCTTTTCACCGCACCCCTCCCTCGTGACAAGCATCGTCACTGTCGCCACTCCTTTGGAAGATCTCGAAAGACGCCGTTTTCGGATGTTTCTATGTAGGTTTTAATTTGCTTTCGACGCAAGACAATTTGCCTCTTCACCAGTTCTTTGGTTGTGACGTGAAGATTGTTGTTTCAAGTAAAATAGTTAGAAGGGTACATTTACATATGTACATATATTAAGTACATATATATATTATTATATATAACTTAAGTACTTTGGCTCGCGAAACATAAAAAAAAAGAGTAAATTGGGAAAGAAACTACACACTAGCAAGCTGGTAAAACACTGACTTTATTTATCAAGTAATCCTTCTTATATAGTATCTGGGAGTTGTTTACACTCTTAGTAGGATTAAGCTCTACTATTGCCAGGGCCTGACCCTTAACTCCCCCCCTCCAGTTTCCAGACACCTTTTGGAAACTAAAAGAAATGTCAAGATGGGCAATGAGTAGAGCCTGCTCCTGTACAACTTACAGCTCCCAGACACAAATAATTACAATCAATAATAAGGAAATAACAAAGCAAAAATAAACTGTAGCGTCCTGAAATGAAGAAAAGTAACCACATATAATAAGAATATTAAAAAAACAATCATTATCTTCATACACAAAAAAACTTCGGTTGACACACAAAACTCAATATATACAATTAACATGGTACATCTTTATTGGACATTATATGTCTATATACAAAAAAAAATTTAATACATATCTTGGTTTATTCCATGTTTTCCGTTTGCAAAGGCGAAGGCACCCCAGATCCCAAAGGAAACTTTAATTGCTCAATATGAACGCTCCGTCGTCTTCTTGGGTCCCCAACACTCTCGATAGTGACTACGTTGTGTTCTCTCAAGACAACGACCCGGAATGGTCCCTCTTATCTCCTCGGTTCTTTACTCCTATTGGACCCAATCCGCCGGTATACAATCATCCCAAGTTTCAACGCCCCCGTGCAGTCTCGTAACCTCGCGTTCTCCCTCGTCACTCTGGTTCGTTTTTCCTTCCAGATTTTTCTCCTCACCTTCTCCCAGGCCCCGCGAATTCGCAATATCGCGAGCAAACGTATTGTCCCCGATTGTCTCACCGAAATCCCTACTAGGCCCCCGAACTCCGAACAGCACCTCAAACGGAGAAAACCCAGTTACGGAATGAATCGAGTGGTTATACGCCGCAACCGCTTTCCGCATCGTCACATCCGGAGTCAGCCCCTGGTCGACGTGATAAACTCTGAGATGGTCGCTGAGTGTACCATGCAAACGTTCCACTCCTCCCCTACCCTTCGGGTGTCCCGGAGTGTTGAAGTGCCACGTGATCTACAACTTACGCATTTCTTCACTCACTACCGCATTGTCGAATTCTCTCCCCTTATCTGACCTTATGCTATCCGGTACCCCGTAAAACATGAACCATGTCCGGAGAGCGGACAACACGGACTCTGCTTCTTTAGACTGGATCAGGTGAGCCATGGCGATTTTACTGAACACATCGATGACTGTTAACCACGTAAACCCCCTCCAGGTGAACGTGTCAACTTGCAGGTCCCGGAGCGGCCGATCGCTCGTTGGCGTTGCTCCTTGTCCAGCTCGCAGTGGGTGACGGTCGTATTTCGTAGTCATGCAGACGTCGCATGCCCCTATGACCTCTTGAATCGTTTTCCGCATGCCGGACCAATAATACCGTCTCCTGAGCGCCTGTAACGTCTCATTGACCCCGCGATGATTGGTCTTGCCTTGGTGATACGCCCCTGTTAGCTCCTTCTGGCGCTCAACATCCCTAATGGTTTCTACCATGACCCTGCACCGAATGAAGACGCGGTCCGGAATCTGGTCCGTCTTCCACACTTGCTTGATCTTGTCCCAAATCACGGCGTTCCCCACATATAGGTGGTGTGTGCGATCTGGTTTTGACGCGTCCTTCAGGGCTTTACATACTAGATCCAACCTTATCCCTGGTTGTGACGAAACTACGTTGACCCGCGACCTTCCGTAACGTGAGTATTCTATGGACAGCATGCCCGACGTCTTCGTCCTCCAGATGATTTGGCGCGGTTTATCATTGACGATCTCGTCAATTTCTTCCAAATCTTCTGGTCTCTCGTCTGTAGAACTGTCTCTGGCTGAGGACACCTCTTCCCTTTCCGCCTCTGTGGCATTCTGTTCCCCTTCGCCTCCTGGTGACCAGTCTTGAAGAAATTGGCGGATGTCCTGCGATGGCCCCGCGGTGTCTTCCTCTAGGGCATTTACCATCAGTGCCCGGGATAACCAGTCAGCGACAACATGCCGGGCTTGTAGACCACGTCCATCGAATACTGGTTGAGCCTCTCTTTCCAGCGTGAAACTCGCGCCGACGATTCCTTCAATTGTTCCACCCATTGCAGCGGTCTGTGATCAGTTTGTACCCGAAATCTCCTACCGAACAGGTATGGCCGGAAATGATCAACCGCCCAGACGATGCCTAGCAATTCCCGCTCCAATGCGCTATATTTACCCTCAGCATCAGATAACCGCCTACTAGCATATGCAATGGGCCGCTCCCCGCATGCACTGTCTTGGGACAACACCGCACCCAAGGCATATTCACTTGCATCTGTGGTAACCGTGAACTGCTTCGTGAAGTCGGGAAATGCCAACACGGGTTCTCCCTTGAGGTGCTCCATTGTCCTCCATGCTGGGTATGACAATCATCCTTGCTCCCTTCTTCAGTAGGTTGTTAATGGGAACCAAGCATCGCGCCATGTCTGGTACAAACCGCCGGTAATAGTTTAGCGCTCCCAGCAGCCTCCTGATACCCTTAACATCGGAGGGGATCGCCATCTTGGTAATTGCTTCTACTTTGGACTTGTCCGGCTTCACCCCATCCCTTGACACGGTGTGACCCAAAAAATTTATTTCTGCCCTACCCAAAGTGGACTTCTCCGGAGACAATTTTAACCCGAATTCCCGAACCCTCTCAAAAACCTGTCTCAGGTGTCGTTCATGCTCCTCCTCCGACTTACTGAACACCAGGAGATCATCCATGTAAACCTGGCAGATCCCTTCATCGATACCCCTAAGGAATTCGTCCATTAATCGTTGGAACGTGAGGGGGGGCATTCTTCAACCCAAACGGCATCCTGGTGAACTCATAGTGTCCCCGTTCGAATGTGAAGGCCGTTTTCTCCTGATCCCGAGGATGAAGTCGGATTCGGTGATATCCAGCCTTCAAATCCAGAGTACTGAAAATTGTGGCTCCGCTGAGTCTATCCATGATGTCGTCAAAACGAGGAATGGGGTACGCTTCATCTTTTGTATTGTCATTCAATTGACGAAAGTCAACCACCACCCTGTATTTCTCCTGCCTCGTCGGAGTCTTCTTTTTGACCGCCCACAGGGGGCTATTGTACGGGGATGAACTATCGATGATGATTCCCTGCCTACCTAATTCCTCCAACTCCTCCCGTATGTGTTGTCGTAACGCTTGGGGATACCGCCTCTCTTTCACGTAAGTGACTTTTTCCTGTTTTAATGGAATTTCATGCACTGTTTTCCCCGTAACTCCTAATACTTCCCCTTCCTGAAAAAAAATGTCCCGAAACTCATTCAGTAAATTTGTTCTCCACTCTATCCACCTACTTACGGCCCCTACTCGCGCGCCCCTAACTACACGATGACATGCGAATGACCTGCCGGCTAATCTCACGAACCACCTGCCATGCGTATTTTTTACTTCCACGCCAACTTTTTGTAAAAGATCACACCCAACTATGACCTGGTATTCCCTGGGCATACTCTCTACCACATGCACCCGCAACCTCGCCCCCGTTTTCCCCCACTCGTCCAACCCAATGTTAGTCTCGGCTATTACTTTACACGGCCCTCCCAAAGTAATTAATCTGCAATCGCATTCCCGAATCTGAAGTGCCTTCCCCCTAACACATAAACTCTCTAACGATATTTTTGACAACAGGGTGCTCGAGCTCCCTGTGTCCACGAGGCACTTCACTCCACACTTAGTTTTGATAATAGGCAACCAATTCTGAAGCTTACCTTCTAAGTTGTTGATGGTGCAAGCTCGGTCGCCACTCTCGACGCACCCTCCTCATACTGACGTCTGCTTCCGTCTCACCGTCAGCACCTGGCGCCGTCCTTGATCCTGAGCTGCTTTCCGTTGCCGGTTCCGGCCGCTACTCCCGCTGCCCTCGCCGCCACTGCTCCTCAGCTCCTCCTCCGTCTCTAAAGATCCAGATCCACTGGTCGAGTCCCTGGAAGCCTCACCCTTCTTGCCAGTATCCCTGGCCAGCTGTACCTTGAGCACAGTGGTCATAAAGAGCATCCAGGCTTCAACGGAGCTCGTGTCCATTACCTCTCGCAGCTTCTCATTGATCTTATTCAACTTTGCGAGAAGTCCTGCAGCGTACTCACCGTTCGACTGATTGGCCCTCTTGGTCTCCCGAAATAACTGGAGCATGTCTTCTTCTGGGGCCCATCGCCCCCCTCCGTAAGCCTTCTTCAGCCTTTCCTTGATGACTGGCCACGCAGTATCTTCGTCTGCTTGAATCAGGTTCAGGACGCTCCTCCTTACTCGACGAGCCAGGGCAACCCGTAATCTCTGCGCATCTGCCTATTCCAATAGATCTGCTGCTACCTGGGACTGAATGCTGAATACTGAATGATACCATCTCCGCCCTTAATAAAGTGGTTAAGTTCACCCATGTCACCATTGAACCTTTCAAGGTCCGATATCTCCCTCCTGATATCTTGTGCATTGGCCTTTTTTATTTTCATTCTCTCGAGCTCATTTGTTTCTTGTGTGATCCTATTCGCTTCTTGAGCTGCTAAGTCTGCTCTCGCCATTGCTAGTGTGGTAGATGGATATGGAGGAAACTCTGGATTCACCTGTTCTGACTGCTGCGGCTCTAAGGTTAACGTTGCCGGTCTGAGAATGCTTTGTCCTTGCTGATCATTCATATTGAACTTGTTTTCCCGGTTTCTTGAGAAGCAAGTAACAAAACAACAGGAACAACACAAAAAAATTTAAATACTTCACAAAACAAAAAAAAAAATTATCCTTGTGATTTCAAATAATTTTCCCGGGTTTCGGCACTACTTAAGTACTTTGGCTCGCGAAACATAAAAAAAAAGAGTAAATTGGGAAAGAAACTACACACTAGCAAGCTGGTAAAACACTGACTTTATTTATCAAGTAATCCTTCTTATATAGTATCTGGGAGTTGTTTACACTCTTAGTAGGATTAAGCTCTACTATTGCCAGGGCCTGACCCTTAACTTATATGTACATACATACCTTCTCAAAGCTATGTATGTACATATATATAATAATAATAATAATAAACAAAGTAAAGGTAGGTAGCATAATAAATGGTAATTCTTTTAATTTTTTACTTTAAAAAATATGTAATTATCTAATGATGCCATGTAATGTATATATTATCTAATTTGTTGTGAAAAACACTACTTATATATGAATAAACAGATATTTTTTCTTATGAATAAATAGATTAGTTTTATTTCTTTTTAATAAAAAAAACTTTATTTATGCGAATACTATTTATTGTTGGCAAGAAAAAATTTTGCGGCTCCTAATTGTAATTTTTGACTCTTGCGACTCAAAAGGTTGCCGACCCCTGACGTAGGCCAATAAGAAAGGATTTTCCAAAATTCTATTCCAAAGGGAGTGAAAAAGGGGGACAAAGTTTCTATGCTTGTTACGTGTTTCTTACTCGCAAAATCTACATATTTTCGCTGAACAAAACAAATCAAGTAACATAGTTCACTTCTTTTATACCGAAAGGTAACAGAAGGCCTTTATATATATAAGCATTTGCATGTATTCATTGTAAATTTGTAATATATTGTAAATAAAAGTTTGGATGATGTGGAAAAAAAAAAAGTTCACTTCTTAAAAGGACACGGTGAGCCCAATCCCCGGAAAAATATTAAGTTAATGAATATAAATGAATAAATCAGAACTTCTCCTTTTTCTCACCCTTCTCTTAAAATGTACATCGTACAGTACAAGAGATCCTTTCCATCCTTCCCTAAATCCTACTTAACAACCTTCAAACCCAAAAGGGCTAAGAAGAAAAAAAGAAAAAGAAAAGAAAAAAAAAAGTTCAATTCTCGCTGCTACGACAGGTGAAACCGTTATGCTAAGTAATCCTTTTCAATAACATTACATATTAATCCTTTACTGGCCCAAACACCCAACAGTAAACTTATGTCCGTCCCGTTTGTTAATCAGTGTAAATGTATGATTAACGACTGTTCTGATGTATGTGATGAAATTTAATATGGATAATCTCAAGTCTGGGAAAGACATTATACTTTTTATCCATACACCACACAGGCGAAGTTTATATAAAACTAACACAATCACCGGTCAACACACAGCAGAAACCACTGAACTTAGAATCTTGAAATTCGCAGATAGGTTCTTTGTATACCTTAAATTAGCACTAATAAAGGAATTTGGATAATTCCACCCCAAGGATGTATGGAATCCGTCTGTTTTGAAGTTAGACATCTGAAAGTTCGGATGATACGAGTAATTTATAGTTAAAAAAATTAAATTATTTATTTAAAATTATTTTGTCACGAAACTTTATGTGGCAGACCAAATTCCACGCGAGCGAAGCCGTGGGCAAAAGCTAGTTTTCAATAAAATTTTAATTCGGAAAAAATCAACCACGACCAGGTGGCAACAAAGTTATAATATAGTGGTCAAAAAATGAGGCTAACAACTGAATGCTAAACCAACCACAAGAACGAATTTAAACGTTCTGCGGCTTCCCGTTTTGAAGTTGAATAATCAGCCGCTTTTGGTCTCTCCTCCACATCATCTTGCCATCACACTCGAGAACTCCGCTTGCTGTTCAGTTTTCAATAATCTTCATTGGTGTTCTTTGGTTTGACATTCTCTCCGCGTGTCCCATCCATCTTATTCCAATTGTCTTTCAGAATTATTTATTTTTATTTATTTATGGGTGCCACAGTTCTTTAATATTTGAGTCTATGACTTTTCCTTACGTACCCGAGATAGGTAATAGTCCCTAATGTTAAAGTAACTAAAGAACTACAATTGAAGATCCGAAGATAAAAATTATTGGCTTAATGTATTAGGAATAGGATCAAAAGTAAGGTAGTTGGTGAGTTAAAAAACATCTTTACAATTTTAATATATTTGAAATTAAATGGAGAAACATTTTTTTAATTATATAAGTTAAAAGTTTTACAAATAGAAACATTATTTGGACACATAATGCCACTTCTACGTGTTTATTTCAAGAGATCCCTGTAGTTGATACTTTTCCAAAACTTGTACCTGTCTTTGGCAAAACCTTCTTTTTCGTTGAAGCCTGATTTACTCATTTCTAAATAGTTGTGCCTCTTTGGATTCCATTTGGACCAAGATATTTCACTTCCTCGGGGCGTGGGTGTGCTGTTGAATGAAAATAAATTGCTTTAATACTACTTATAAATTAATTCTATGAAACCTGAAATGATCATTATTAAAAACATAAAACATTTCAAATTTATTTTACTAACCCGAACTTGGCAAAATCAGTCCATATCTTGACAAGTCTTCTTGAAAACTTCAGGTCATCTCCCCTCAAAGTCCAGTTTACATTTGGGTTTTCCCAGATAAAGTTTATCTCTTCTGTATGTGGTGCACCTTAAAATGGAAGTTAAATATTTAAGAACTTTTAAATTTAATAAAATATCTATTATTGATGACTTATATAGGAAGTTATAGTTAGTTCTAAGAACAGCATACACAATTGATTTAATCAGATTGACAAAACTCACCGAAATACAAAGTTCTATTGTACTCAGGACCATACGTGTATTCTCCTATGTAGTCAAAGTAATAAAAATAAACATCACCACTATGATAGTTGGCTCCATCTATGATCCCAATGACGAACCATGAATCAGTATACACCTGTGAAAATACTGATATGTTAACCATTTTTAAGAAAACCATACATAATTTATTGTTATAGTTTTCTAACCAACTATGACGCAGGGGAATAATGAGTTTAGCCTGACTATATGTAATTATGTAACGATATTTCGAGGGAACAACGAATATTTTGAACTGAAATTACTATAGAATTTTTATATATAATGATTTTAATCTTTCTGTTTATAGGAGAAATTATGATTTTTGGAACTGAAAGAACAATTTTGAAGCTTCATGCCGCTTATTGTTCCTCATTAGTGTTCTTAAAGAATATGAGCACAAAATGCCGAAAAACGTTACTAGGAACATACCTTGTTATTGTCTTCCTAAATTTCTTCTTCCTCGTTTGTAATAATTAATTATTTTCTAGGCAAGCCTTCCATTTGCTCATTCTATTAAATGTTGTCTCTACCTAAATATGCGCTGATTTATTCTATATTTAAAGGCGTGCCTACAATATTCACATCGTTTCTTATATCTTAGTTTTTTGTGCAGAATTTAACTCTCTCGGGAATCTCTTCAGTGCTGACTGTATTCTGTATTCATTTTTTCTATTACTTACTCAGCTTGACCGTACACCTCGAAGAACTTCGTGTACTACAAATAGTGTTCCAAGCCGAACCGTAAAGCGGTTCTATATTTTTATTTTTCTTCTTTCATTATTTTGTTCATAACTTGTATATGAAGGACAACCACTAATTTATGTCAGCTATTAATTATTTCATTATAGGAATTATTATTATTTTAGTATAGATTTATAATATGTATATAAAGATACTGTATTAATTTACTTTAAAAAAATCAATTTCTGAGCATGAAACAAATTTGAATAGCTCTGTTTTGAAAACATTTTCCGAATTTTAAATAATATGCATGACTCAAAATCAAACCGAGAAGATATTCTTAATTTATTAGATATGTAGAAGTTAAATCTCAGCTGATTGCCCGGTAGAAGGGTTATCTACATGAAAACAATAAACCACTGTATGATAATAATAGGCCAATATATTTTCAAGATTTTTCTAACCTGTGTCAAATTGTACCAGCTGTCCAGCCCTGATGTGATCTGGCCATCATTGAAATAAAACTCTCTCACTTTCTTGGTTACTTCCGAAGGATTGGAAGAGCTGTTGCCGTAGAAGAGAGACAGGGGCGCTAACCTTGCAAAGTTGTCATTCAGCCACTTCATTTCGGTGTTGTAATAGGCAAAATCTGAAATTTAATAGAATAATAAAAGAATGGTAAAAAAAAAATTAAATAAGATAAATAAGGATTTCTCCATTTTTGATGATCGGTAACTTTTAATTTAAAAAAAATTATCCATACACATTATAATAACAATAAGGATTGAAGGCTCGATGCCGATACCACAAATCCCTGCTTACAAACCTCCGTCCACTTACCACTACCAAACCCAAATCCATCAGTCCACACATAATACAATCCTCTCACCTACGCTTCGGTCTACTCTTCAGACATTTACTATTTGTTATGTTACTATATGTTAGACTTAATCTATGTTATTTCTAAACAAATAGATACCTACATCCCGTTCTTAGAAGTCCTTCTCCCGAGGTTGTTCCCAGCATAAGTGGGACAGGGTTGTGCTTCCATTTGCTAACTGGGCCTGTCAAAAATGCACCAGGGCCTTCAGGCTCGAAGACAGGCCAAATGATGGTAGAATCAATTTGCCATACCTGAAAAAACGAATATTACACATGAACGCCAAATTATTTTATAATAAATAAATGATTTTAAGTAAATAACTCGAAATAATTCGTAATCAATTGAAATTAAACTTTTTTTCTCTCACTTTTACCTCCATCAATTAAAATGCAACAAATCTGTAAAGAAAAATGTTGCAATTGATATTGATTTATTTGGTTTTGCAACAGTTTCAATTGACTTGGAAAAGTTAATTATTGACTTGCAAATGCTATATTTGTGCTTGAATGATCTTAGAATCGATTAAACTAAGCTATAAATAAAATTGAATAAAAACTAAGTTGAATGAATATTTTATTTTTATTCATTTTATTTTTTACCTTCACTGGAACTTTTTTTCCCTTGTACAAAGTAAGGAATTTTTATATATTTTTTATTTATCGATTCCAACGCTAAACGATTAGTATATACTCAAAACACCATCATTTTATGATTGCTCCACGGGCCTATTCAACGTTGTTTTACAACTCATATATTTCTTCAAGTTAGTCATAATATTTAATTCTGTGTTTATAAAGCAAATAACTCACTAAGAATTCTGTGAGAGCATTAGCGATTTCTGTCGCATTTTTGGTTTTGAGGCAGCTCACTGCAGCGGTAGTAGTCTCACCGGGACAATTCATAAGCTTAGCTAACCTCTGGCAGTTGGCCTTGGCCAAGCCTGGAGGTGCCACAGCCCAGCCGTTGTAGCTCGTACCACTTTCAGCGATAGCTCTGTGGAAGAGCCCTGAAGAAAAATGGAATTAATGGTACATTTAGTGGTCTCTATGAAACAGTTTAACTATAATGTTAGTACTGACTTGAAATAATTTATGATGATTACCTTTACTCATCGGGGAAACGATGTGATGATAGACACTCCCTGCTCCAGCGCTCTCTCCAACGATGGTCACTCTGTTTGGATCGCCTCCAAATTTGGCGATGTTCTTCTGCACCCATTTCATAGCCATCACTTGGTCCTTCAGTGCCTGGTTCCCTGGCATCACGTTGTCCTCAAAGCTGAGGAAACCTGTGAAGATAATATAATGAGCGATCTTACCTTTATCCATGAAAATGAAAAATAAATTTAAAGAACATTCTTGGTATTTGAGATCCAAAGTGGATAACTCCGAAATGCCAAATATGGACTTGTCCACATTTTTCACTAGTTTAGTCAAGAAATTTTGTCTTCGGTTGTTCGGTTCTAGACCTGAGATCTTGAGAGTTTACCTAAACGAGTGGATGATATGATATATCCGCTTTTTATCATAAACGCCTCATTTATCGGTTTAGAACATATAAAATGCCAATCATTGCACGGCGAAAATTAAAAAGAAAAACTATAGCAGTATGAAAACTAAATAACTTTCAATATAGTTTCTATAGAATAAGTTAAACATAAAAAAATTAGCTCGATACATTTTTCCAAATGTCATAAATTGTTTTTTATCACTCTTATGATGTTGATTTTTCACTTTCAATAAATAAAATTGTGAGGGTTACTCCACTGCACCCCAGCAGACAGTCTATCCTTTTTCTATAATGACTAGTTTACCTCGTTATTTTTTTAAAATTGTCCATAAACATACTCAACTTAACACTTAAACTTAACAAATACACAGGAAACAAACAAAAATAACATAAAACGTAGCTCTGTGGTATTTAGGTAAAGGCGTTCTCATGTATGTATGTTATATTCTATTCTTTATAATACTAATGTTGCCATTGAAAAAAAAAATAATCGGTAAAGGTAAAACCGCTTATGAACAACTTGTAAACGCGCATTCATAAACAATGCGCTGATGCTGTTGCCTAGGTGTTATTTACACCGCTGCTTCTACTAGTACAGCCTGTTTACGTTAAATGCTGAGCGAATATAACAAGTTTTTGTCCACTTAGTGACCATGATCTTCACCACAAAACTATCCCGTAATTTTGGTTTTAAATTTACTTTATTCAGCAAAAGTAATTCTTCAGGATCAGTGTACTGATATTCAACTAAACTTTATGGCAAAGAAATAAATAATTTAATGTCAATCTCACCAAAGAACGATAGTCTGTATTTCACATCCACAATAACAACATCCTTGTCCATCATGTAAGTAGGCAATGTCTTGTGTTCTGCATCGCCGCTGTTAAAACCTCCTCCATGAAAATGGATCATAACAGCATTTCTGCTCGTAGTCTAGAAAGATAGCCAAGTATTAATTTATAATTAATTTTATCCATCCATTTCCATGATTTTAAACATTTCCCATTCAAAAGATATGATATGAAGAAAAAAATATATTTTTACCCTATGAGTGTAAACAGCAAGAAAGAGGCAGTCTTCAGTCCCAATTGCCACGGGGGTAATATCAAAAGTATTAGCCTGGATGCACCATGGACCCGGTTCGGTAGCATTCCTGATCCCCGTCCATCTTTCCATTTCTTCTGGAGGCTAGAAGAAACAATTCCTCATTAGGAGAAGGATTCTGCAAAACACAATATCAAAAAGGAAATATAGGAAGAGAAGTTTAAAGACCTCGAACCTCCTAGACCCGACCGGAGGTTTGGCGTAAGGAACGCCTGTAAAGCCTAGGAATTTACGTCCAGCCCTGGAAGTCATCACACGGCCACGCAGTTTACCATTTGTCGTATCCACCACGAGTGGATCATCGTGAGCTCTGGAGGCTGCTATCAGCAGCAAAACTGCTACGGCTGTCTGGAGTAGTATCATCTTAGTTCTGAAAATAAATTGAAAGCTACAATATTATAAGGCAAACATATTGAAAATAATTAAAATTAATCTCAGGAACAAATCGCTTAATTGCTGCAAAGAAATTATGAAAAAAAGAACCTTTTTCGTTAGTTATATCTTAAGATCACATAACCGAGAAAATTAAAATTAGTGCTTGACATGACCTGAACTGTAACCACTAAAACCCACGAAGATAAATGATACAGATTTTTAAGCTAACGATTGTGTAGGAAGATTACCCACTTTATAAAGGCTGAGTGAGCCCTAGGATGATCTGTAGATCTCACAGGATCCATATATGGCTGTTAAAAAATAAATATCACTGACTTAAATAAATTTGGTTTGCGTTTGAACATGCATTTGGGTAATGAGGAGATTTAGAAAAAAGATAAAAATTAAGAATGATATAAAAAGGTTTTTAAAAAATCATATATATATAAACATCTTCTACACAAATATTCGTATCTTAATGCCTGTTATCTAAAAATAAAAATAAAAAACAGAACCTGTTTCTACTGCCTATTATCTTTCCTAATTAATGAGAACATCGACCTTGCAATTTATTTATAGAAATTTCGAAACACCACTTATTGTTTATCCTTTCTTATGCAATTAGATTATCGTAAGTCCCATTTTCCGCTGCTAATTAAATCTGCGTTATGTGCAAAATTGAGTGTCATGTGTCACATTATGTAAAAATGAGAGATAGATAGATGTAGGAGAAAGTAGGGTTCTGCCTTGAAACAATAATAAAATAATAGTGGTCCATTTTATCGCTGCCTACATTCCGAATTGACATATGCATTACGAGACCATGAAATGACCAATTACGAGAGATGAAAAAAATACAGGCATGGTTTTAGGTCTAAGGTTGCATTCAAGTGCCGAACCAGCACAATGTTACAATATTCTTAAAAATAAGAGCTAACAACTAAAAACGATATATTCTTGTGCTAGAGGAAAAGAAGAGATATCAACCATATTTAACGATGTAGCGCAGAAGAATAAAGATGCATAAATATACCTAACACCTCCTATTGTCTTTTGATAAAGAAATAGAGCCCAACTAAGTTAGCCAGTACCCTAAATTTTAACACACATGATCATCATTTATCTGTCTTTTATTTTCCTTATCTTGTAATTTCGATTTATGTATCCGATATTCTATTATTTCCATCCATTAACTGATTGATTCGTTGTTGATATGTCATAAATAAAACTTTCCTATCCAGTAGTCAAATAAATAAATGCGGAAAAAGGCCAATGACATGGTAATTAACTGAGAGATGGCTATTAGTGATAATTAGACAGCGTTATTATTACTATTAAACGATGGAATTAATAACTCGTTATCCCAATTATTTTTTAAAAATAATTAAAGCCTGTAATAAAACACTTGCCTGAGGAAAAAGGTGGCGCTGACCCTAGCTGAGCAGTGCCATCGAGGGATACGCCGCAAGAGATTTATATAGAGAGAACCGGTTGTGCAATCCCCACTTCTGTTTTCCTTGTTGTTCTTCCCTTCTAAGAATATCCTTGCCTCATTTTCTTCCATTAGTGGAATTCCCTCCGATTAGCTTCGTAGTGCTGAAGAATATTTAAAATATACACTGTATTTATCCCCTACCTTCAACCTCTGAATAATAATAATATAAGCATAGAGGAAGTTCAATGTCCTCATTTAGCCTTCCAAAACCTTTGAGACGTTCTCATTACCAGTTCTCCGGACACCTGTACCACCCGCACTGTTTGTGCCTTTGGTCAGCCGCTCTTGATACATGAAAGGATGCCCATTAAAGAACACGATTATAGATCGGCCAATGATCCCGTAGAGAGAAACCTTCTATGAATGAGCATTTCTGAGTGTTTGGAAAAACTGGTGACATAGCGAGAACAAATTCAAAATCCTGATAAGAAAACCTTCGAAGCTAAAAGAGGTTTTAAACAAGGAGATATGTACTATTGTCAATGCTAATAGACTCTTACCGATCTAGCGCTTGCATAAATAATAAAATATCAAGGGAAAACGAAGAAGGATACACCTGAATAAAACATCCGAGCATCACAAGATTGTATGGTTCCTTAAAATATTAAGAATTATGTCACAAGTGGATATCATAAGCAGAGCTAACCGGCTTGAACTAAATGGAGAAAAAAAATTGTATTACATAGTAAACAATAGTAACAATGTCATATTATAGTTATGTGTAATGTTATACGTAATATCATAGTTTGATTTCAATGGAATTGAGTGAATCGGATGGGATTGAACAGCAGAAAAATAATCCATAAAAAACTACAAATGAAAAGTGAAAGAATGATAATTTTTTATATTATAAGAATGATAATTATTATAAGAATGGTAATGAGAAAGTATACTTTCCCTTCAAATCTTTAGATATTTTGGCGAAACTAATTTCATAAAATTATCGATCCAATTCTGGCATACACTTATACGTAAATGGACTTCAGAGTATCTATCTTATTTTGGTGAAGGTCAGCAATTATATTATCAATTTTATTAATCAGAGATATTCCTTCACTTTCTGTTGTTTCTGTTTCCAGATTTCGTTGCCTCGGATCAACAGTTTTAGTGAGATTCAGAGGGCGTTCGGGACTTCACTTTGTTAAATGATTTACTGAATTCGAGGAATACGACATTTGAAAGCTGAACGACATTATATAGCATTTTGGAAAAAAAGTAGTTGAGATTCAGAAAATCATGGTCTCTCGTTTGAAGTATTCTGTAATGCTTTTTCGTATTAACTTTCAATAATACGCTCATTAGTGAGGTGGAGAACTATTCCGATTGTCTCGTATGTCAAGCTCCGTTCAATTGCACCTCCTGAATTCATAATTCCCGGGTACGGAAATTTTCATTGTGATTATATTCAAATTTAGACTTACTTGTAGAATATGAGCAATGGAAAAGCTCGTCAAACTATTGCAGCCTTGTGGAACCCAGCTATCACTCCATAATCTCATATATTTCATTAAGGAAAAATCTTCTATTACTATGTTTAAGATTTTGTATGTTGAGCTGTCAATGCCATTACCAGCTCGTTATTAATGCCACTATTAGCTCTTTCCTGCATTTCTTATCAATTAGATGCCGCTCTAAGATACTGTTCTTTTCTTCGCTTAAAGTTTCTTCTTTCTTCATGATCTGCTTCTGTTAACAGATTACGTAGGTCTTTCAATGGTTTATTGAAAGAAAAGTTATACTCATTGCAAAATATTTTATTTATTGCAAGTGATTTGACAGGACTGAAACTTGGACCTGTTCCGCGAAGATTAGATATATATCATATATTTTTTGAATATATAAATCACCTCCGGCTAACTGATTACTCTCATCTTTTGATATTAAATTGATATGCTGTCGTACCAGATCTGCTGCTTTATCTGTAGTATACTTCTTTTCATGTTTTCCTTGCGTACCATTTCGAAAAGTATTCGCTTCTGTGCATGCCTTTGAACAGTATATATGGGGTTCAGGCATATTCCTAGTGATTTAGTGTAGAATAATTCGCGTACCTGAACTCGATTATTAATCTAAAGGAAAAAACATTAAATTATTTTATTTTTTTATTTCTCTTTTTTTCCCTTTTCTTTTTCTTCGTTGATTATTCATTTCGGTTGTACTGAAGGTAAACATTCAGAAATTTAACGGATTAAATAGGTACATGCAATAATATATGTTATACCCATGTGCTTCCGAAGTCATACAAGAGTGCCCTGTAAGAAGTAAGATGTTGTTCTTATCTTAAGGATTGTCACCAGTTTTCTTTTGCGGTCAAAGCGTCCTAACAGTTCGTCATTGGTGAATCTGCCAGTCCAAGTCTCCCGTATAATGCGTCTACAGAGCCATATTTCATATGATTCTCGTTTGAGCTTTCAAAGCTATAATTAACGCTGACCACACATAACTCCACCATTAATTTAATAAGGCGGTTTCTATATATATATATATATATATATATATATATATATATATATATATATATATATATATATATATATATATATATAAAGGGTTCAAATATAAAAATATCGCAGTTCAATAATAAATTCTCAAATGGACCCAGACGATGAAGTGAGGATCAGAATCAGAATGTTTACGAACATATATATATATATATATATATATATATATATGTTCGTAAACATTCTGATTCTGATCCTCACTTCATCGTCTGGGTCCATTTGAGAATTTATTATTGAACTGCGATATTTTTATATTTGAACCCTTTATATATATTTTCCATTAAGCGTGGGGATAGGATTAATTTTGATATTTTTACTGCTAACCAGGAATTTGTTTTATACTCAGTTCTCCCATTTGACAAAAGTTTTAACCAGTTCTTATTTAGCACGTTTTGTGTGGAGTTCTAATTGTTTTTTCAATTGAACTTATTTTCCAGAAGTAGTGTTCTTGAAGCTACGATACTCTTCAATAAGTTCCATGCTTTTCTGGGTTGCCCATCGTTTTTTTCTTTGTGTGGTTCTTGCATATTAATCTATGACACCAACACTGTTGCAGAGAAAAGCATACTTACTACTAAGGTTAATCAGATGGATATACTGCCGAAGATATAAATAAACTGTCTGTTGCTTCCACCCAAACGTGTGAAAACAAAACACATATCGAAACGAGTCCTTGGTATGGGACAACAATTTTAGTCAACTAAATTAAAAATAATGTTTTAAGCGTTATTTGTTATTAGATATTTCCACTTTGCTGTTGTATTTCCTTACACAAGCCTATTTATAGATTTGTTATCTACGAGTTAGGGGAACTCATTTAATTTATTCGGTATTTCCATTTTGGCTATTTTTTTTTTCCGTACACTACATTTTTAGATTAATGATACATATATTAATACGAGTAGGTGCGCCCGTTCCGTGAACGTTTTATTTGTTGTAAATCCTTAAGATTACGATTAAGATAAATAAGATTAAGATTAAGATACTTAAGATTACCAGCATTTCGAAGTTAAGACTGTTTACTTACTTTAAATATTAATTTTGGATGTTGTCAATTAAATTCTAGTAATTATTTTATGCCTCTTTTCGATTTTTTGATAATTTTCAATTATTTATATGTAATTATTACTATTTAATTTCCAATTTATTAGTAAATATTTATCGCGAAATATGGGAAGGATGGGAAAAAGGCAGTATGTGACAGTCTTATCATATGTCAGGAGCGATGAACGCAATACCTCTGCCATTAGTAAACCAATGACAAGTGATAGAGTTAGAAACTAAATGGTACCATATCCATAAAAAATATAATTAATGCAGATTCACCAATGACGAACTGTTAGGAATTAAAATTAACAATTAGATAATTAGGTCTGATAATGTCGGTAATCATAATTATTGCGAAATGAGCCAAGTTTAATTTCCTCCTGTCAAGTGAATGTTAATTTATGACTGTTATTCACGAATATTACAATAAGTATGTATCCACTCAATGTAATATTTTATTGTTTATTGTCATTGGTGATTTTGGTGAGGGAAAATCATTTCTCTCTTCTCATTTCTCTCAGCTCATTTCTCTCTTCTCTCAAGCATCTCTGTAATAATTGGCAATAGGATCTTTGTAGAGTATCAACATTAATGCAGCAGAGTGGCTCGCCGCAAATTGGAAATATGGAGCCCAAGAAAGAGAGACGTAGAGAAGGCAGTTTCAAGCAGCCTACAAGATCGGTTTCCTTTAAATAAATTTTGCTAAAATTGTATTTCGTAATAATAGAATAGAAAAGTAACTTTATTCTGGGACTAAGTCCCTTTAGAATAACAAATATGAACAAAAAAAAACATAATATTTATCTGGCCAGAAGGCTAAATGTTATAAATCATAAAGCGTGTAAAAAGTGACCAAAACAATTTAAAAAGAAATATTTAAACAAAAATAATAATCTTACTAATATTATAAATGTGAAAGTTTGTATGTTTGTCTCTCTTTCACGCAAAAACTACTGAACGGATTTAGATGACACTTTACAGTAATATAGGTTATACATCAGAATAACACATGGGCTATAGCAAGCGCGGATTTAGGGGGGGGCGCACGGGGGCAGGTGCCCTCCCCCGACAGTTTTATAGGAACTGTGGAGAATCCATTATAGTACATAATTAAAGGAAAATAACATGATCATAGTTGTTAAAATATCAGAAAGAACAAGAGTGAAACTATTTCTTTTGATATACTATTAATATTATAAATGTGAAAGTTTGTATGTTTGTCTCTCTCTCACGCAAAAACTACTGAACGGATTTGGATGAAACTTTACAGTAATATAGGTTATACATCAGAATAACACATGGGCTATAGCAAGCGCGGATTTAGGGGGGGGCGCACGGGGGCAGGTGCCCTCCCCCGACAGTTTTATAGGAACTGTGGAGAATCCATTATAGTACATAATTTTTTTTTTTTTTTTTATTCAGACATTACAATCTGCCACTTGTGGGCAACAAGCAATGGTGCTATGAAGCTACAATCATTCCATAAAAAATCAATGATATAAACGAATAAATGCATAAATAAATACATATAGTACATAATTAAAGGAAAATAACATGATCATAGTTGTTAAAATATCAGAAAGAACTAGAGTGAAACTATTTCTTTTGATATACTATTAATATTATAAATGTGAAAGTTTGTATGTTTGTCTCTCTTTCACGCAAAAACTACTGAACGGATTTGGATGAAACTTTACAGTAATATAGGTTGTACATCAGAATAACACATGGGCTATAGCCATCGCGGATTCAGGGGGGCGCACGGGGGCAGGTGCCCCTCCCCACCCCCGACAGTTTTAGAGGTACTGTGGAGAATCCATTATAGTACATAATTAAAGGCAAATCAGGAATTTAGCATCTAGAAATTTGCAGATAGGTCCTTTGTATGATTTAAGAAAGAAGTTTGGATAATTCCACCCTTATTATGATAAGGGTTCAAAGGTTGTATGGAATCCGTCAGTTTTGAAGTTAGACATCTGAAATTTTGTATGAGTAACCTATAGTGAAAAAAATTAAATTATTTAAATAATTAAATTATTTATTATTTCAAATTATTGTTAAAAAACACTGTCAAGAAACTTTATGCGGTAGTCCAAATTCTATGCGAGCGAAGCCGCGGTCAAAAGCTAGTAAGTAAATAAAAGTACAAATCTTGACAATTAAAGAGAACATTAACAGTTCTTGAATAATTGCATTGGCTTTAAAAATATATAATACTAAATAAGTTTGTTTCATTTACAAACCTTTGATATGCTTTATTCTTTTTTTCCTGCTCAGCTTTCCATTGTTTAATATACTTCTATTTCATACCTAACAAACATTCGTAAATTTAAAAAACACTAATGATTCATGTTACATTCCATATTCTGGTTTATTATTTCGAATAATGAACATTTGTAAAGGACCAAGTAGTGGTAATGATACCATGGTGTTACTCTCCACCATCGTTAACACTTGATATAATTTCTTACGTTAATTAAAGAGTCTCAAGCAGGAAGTTTCACTACTTCATTTTTAAGGCTCATCGGGTTTTTTAAACTACAATAGTATATAATAAAATAAAAACAATTAATGTTATTATTATTTTATAAAACAAGAACTTTATGGCATTCAGGCACAAATAATAAGTAAATCAAATTAATTAACCATATATTATCATTTAGACAAGCTATATTAACCATATATATTATCATTTAGCCTTGATTAACATATTGATTATGCATATTTACATATTTTAATTTATGTTGTCCCTGTAATTAATACTTTTCCAGAACTTATATCTGTCTTTGGCAAATCCTTCCTTTTGTTTGAAGCCAGAATTGCTCATCTCTAAGTAGTTGTGCCTCATAGGATTCCACATGCTCCAGGACAAATCACTTCCTCTTGGGGTAGGATTTCTGTTACAATAATTATAAGTTTATCCTCAGTAGTTTAGTATTCAGTTTTTTATATAATAACCAAAAAATATTTATAATAAATCGTAAACTTAAAGTTAATAATTAAATAATCTGTGTGAGATTAGTTTAATCTAATATTTACTCACCCAAACTTAGCAAAATCTGTCCAAATCTTAACGAGCCTTTTTGAAAACTTCAAATCTTCTCCTTCATGGGTCCAATTTACGTATGGATTCTGCCAGATGTAGTTCATTTCTTCCGTGTGTGGAGCGCCTGATTAACCATATTAGTTTATTCAATTATAAATTTTAAATTTTTAGGTAAGTAAAGAGGGCGTATTCTTTATTATTAAAGTTATTTTATAGGAATGTTAATATTATAGGCAAGCTTACTTAAGGCTTTGATGATTCTCTTAGTCTGATTTCGAAATTACAAGCCATAAATTTATACACATGGGGAGCAGGATAGCTCAGTGTCTGGAGTGCTAAATTCCTATGCTGAAAGTTACGGGTTCAAATTCAGCTGTTAAATTATTTAGTCTGTTCACAGGCACGATGGAACTGTGGGTTATACAGACCTTCGTGGGACTCACCAAGTAAAATGCGTTCTCTTAAATGGGGGGAAGCTAAACGGGTGAGCTTTATCATAGAAAAATCACCTCCCACCACAACCGATGTCCTAGAAACTGAACAGTCTCTACCGTGTAGTGAGTCCAAGAACCTTCGTGGGTTGTAACAGTACAAGTAAATTTATAAATATCCGCTAGAAGATTTTACTAAAGGAATTATATGTACGTTTGGCTGCCTATCTATTTAACATAAATCGTATGTCTTATAGCATAAGATGAAAATCTTCTAGTCTTTGAAAAAAAAAATATAAACACCTGTGGCATTCTTGGGAGAACTTACCGTATATAAAGAAGAACTACTAAATGAACAAGTTGTTGAAGTCACATTAAGTAGTCAATTCGACTTCGATAGATGGGCGTTTCTTCGAAAAAGACGGAAAAATATTTTCTCATTTATCTATTTACCGAAATTTATCAATTACAACTGCATAATAAATTAATATGACATAAGTGTATACAATTCGATAGCAGCTTATGAAATAGCCTCACGAAAGAAAAACAGCAAAAATAACTTTATAGGTAATTCTTAAAGTGTTACTACCAAAGCAACTGAACAGAGGAATTAAAGTAGGTCGATTAAAGACAAATGTTACAACTTTTTAAAATATATTTATTAAGAGTGTCTTTAAATTTTGTAAAATTTATCTAAGTACCTAAAAAAGCGCTGGAATTAAACAGTGCAAATATTATGGGAGAAGCACACTTGAGGGTAGGGGTGTAAAACCAGGCAAGTACAATAAGTTCTGATTTAAGGTAATTTTTCTTCCTTTTTATGCCTAATAATTAAGTCCTTTTTATGACTAATTGATATTTCCAAACGATGAATCTAGCACTTCATCAGTACTATGTGACGAGAAGAAAGTAAGAAAGAGTTGTTTTTGGTTGTTACATTGTGGGTAGAAACTTAGGCAAACAAATAATGACAGAAATATTTGTGTTTTTGAACAAACTAACTTACATTATTGTAATAATATGCAATAATAGTTACCAAAAAATAGTGTGCGGCTGGTATTCGCCCAATATGTATTCTCTCCAATGTAGTCGAAGTAATAAAAGTAAACGTCACCAGGGTGGTAGTTAGCACCATCTATGATCCCGATTGCAAACCAACTGTCGGTATACATCTAGGAAAAAATAAGAAAAATAAAACAATGCAAGTTTTTAGTTATTGTTAGATTATAGTAGATTTGTAATTTATTAAATATTCCGTTTTCAAGAGCTTCAGATTCTATAAGTGGCTCGAAGATAATTAAATAATCTTACAGTGCATAAGTGCAAATCCACTTTTTAAGAGAAAGATAAGTTTAATTTTTTGAAGTAAAAATAATCAGAAAATATTTATTAGAAATTGAGTAAGCCTCCATACTCTGCAGGCCTCCATTGAAACAGAAACAGAAACTTGAGCAGTGAACACCCTAATGTGTGGAAGGAGAACAATCTACTACTCTTCAAGATTTGATAACGCAATTCCAATAAACATATTCATATTACTATTTACAAAAAATAATTTAGCTTATAGATGTTAACTTCTTTTCTAATTCAAGTATAAGTTTGTTTGGTTTTTCGCTGCATCAATAAACTCAAGAAATTAAATTAATCACGTTTTTCACGTTTCAGAATTAAAAAAATGTGTACAATTAAACGTCTTCTATTTGTTTAGTAAATTCCTGCTTTACAGAAAGCAGCTAGAGTTATAAAACTCTAACCGTGACGAGTATTATGCAGCATTTTTAGAAACCTTATTTTGTATTAAAACCCACCGGAAACATTCAAGATCAAGAACTTGTATTAGATTTTGGGTCACTCCTAGGTCAAGCCAATCAACACCCAAGTAAGGCAAGCTGAAAAAATAAATAATTCGAGGGTAAAAAGATTTAGGACATTTTCTGCTTCCTTGAAGCTCTATCCGACAAATATCCAAGATAAAATATATAACAAATATTCCGTCCTCTTCCAAGTTTGATAGTCGTAATTGCTGGATTTTGCTTTGTAGACAATGGCATGTACCTGAACGTTGTGTAAATGATAAACGAACTCTCGCATCTCTAAGATACAGATAATGAATTGTTTTTGTTTTTGTCCTGAAGATGAGACTCAATCTCCTAAACTAATAAAGACTTATTAGAATTTAAAAAAATTTTAGTTTAACAAAATGAAGTAACAAATATTAACAGTATCTATCGATTAGTTAATTGTTTCGATTCTATTACCTGTGTTAGATTAAACCAAGCATCTGACGTAATTTCACCTCCAGAAAAGTAGTACTCTCGGAGCTTTTTGGTGACTTCTCCTGGATTAGAAGCAGTTTCAGAATATTTCAAGGAAAGAGGACCTAAATTATCGAAGTTGTCGCTGAACCACTTGAGATCAAGTTTGTAATAGACGAAATCTATTATAACAAATTAATGAAATTAAAATCTAATTAATATTCATGAGTACATTGGCCTTGTTCTTTGTTTTAGTAGCGATGAGATACTCACATCCAGTCCTGAGGAGACCTTCCCCTGAAGTCGTCCCCAACATGAGAGGAACAGGATTGTGCTTCCATTTGCTGACGGGTCCTGTCAAGAAGGCACCTGGACCAGGAGGCTCCAAGCAAGGCCAAATGACGCCAGTGTCTATTTGCCAAATCTGTAATGATTTATAGAACTATCTTTAACAATCTATTTTCATTTAAACAATTTAATTTAACAGTTAATGAGGTCCAAGTCCAATCAGGTCCAGTCCAACAGTTCCATCCAGAAATCTCATCTAAAGGAATGAGTAGATCCCAAAATATGTCAGTTTTCTTATCTCAGCGATAGGAATTGAGTTAGATTAAAAATACAGATAAATTCCACATAATAAGTCGATAAGAAAAAATTATTAATGAGACGTATTTTTAATGCAATCCGGTGTATTACTCGTATTTAATTAAATCAGTTATTAAATTGAAGCCAACAGTCAATGCGAGTCAATTTTTTATTCACTGCTTTTAAATCATTTCTTGAAGGTAAAATATGGCCTCTATTGTAGAAAAAAGAAGTGGAATGTTTCTTACTTTTAATAGCTCTCGTAAGAAGTTAAAAAATAAGGAGACATACGACTTGCATATTTTCAGATAATGATAAATATATATATATATAAAATTTAATTTTTTTTAAATAATAGAAAGTAAAATTATTTATTATATTGTTTTGCATTATTATCATTATTTTATGGCTGGCTCTACATCCCGTCACCGAGACTGGGCCTCCTCCAAAAGCCTTCGCCAGTCAATACGATCAGCTGCAGCAGCTCTACAGTTTCGGACTCCCAGCAGAGCCCGTGCGTCCGATGCAACTGAGTCTTCCCATCTGACATTTGGGCTGCCAACCCTTCTTTGTCCATGCATCCTTCCGGACAGCATCCTCCCGGGTATCGCCGAATCATCCATACGTGCAACGTGCCCGGCCCATCGAAGTCGTCCTATGTTGATGAACTTCACCAAGTCTATATCCTTTATAAAGGGCGGCTAGTTCAGCATTTCTCCTTCTTATCCAAATTCCATCCTCTCTAACAGGGCCAAAAATCCTTCTCAAGATTAGTCTCTCGAAGATCAGAAGTCTACTTTCATCTTGCTTCTTAAAATTATTATTATTATAGAAAACAAATTACACAAGAGGTCCTAGCAAACTTTAATAGAAAAAAGTCTTGCAATACAATCACTTAAATTTGTAGGTATATCAGGGAATATAGACAATAACCTGCGTGATAAGACTACCTTAATTCAGAAATTATATTTTATTTACTCGTATTTCATGTTGATTATTTAAATATTTTTATTTTTAAGAGAAAAGACTTGTCCCAGCCAGAACAAATCTTTTCTCTTCAAAATAAAAATATTTAAATAATTATCTTAATTTAGAATAGAAGTTTGAAAAAATCAGGTGTACCCAAAAACTAAACCCGTCCAACAATAAGTAAATAGTTTATTTTGTTGTTTTTTTCTTAATGAAATATCGTATATTAGGTTGGTGATAATTTAATCTTACCTTGAAATCTTCAAGAGCTGAGACTATGTCTGATCCACTCTTCTTCTTGAGGCAGGACACAGCTTCTGATGTAGTTCTGGTAGGACATTCGAGGATATTGGCTAATTTCTTCGCAGTGGCCTTAGCACGACCTGGAGGGGCCACAGCCCAAGGGTTGTAGCTGGTACCACTCTCTGCTATCACCCGATGAAACAGTCCTATAATAAGAACAGTTGTTTTCATTCTTTTTATTTATTTATTTAATTTGAGTAATAACTACTGATGGTTGTTACCTTATAAATTAAACTTGACCCACCATTCCAGAAAGATGTCTGAGGTTGGTAAAAAGGTAAAACCTCTATTCGAACTTATAGCAAATATGTATCGTGATCGTAACTAACTGATCCAATAATATGGAGCGATAATAAGAATGAATCAGTTTTAACAACAGCTTAACCAATCGTTGGTTGGCTGACTTTACAGACCTTGTAGATATTTGGCCGCCTTTACCAGCCTTCTCCACATTAGTCTATCTTGGGCCACTAATCTCTAGTCTGCTACATGAAGCTCCGCACTATCTTTCTTGATCCTGTCTATCCATCTCATATTTGGCCTCCCGCGTGGTCTCTTTCTATCTATTGTGGCATTAATAGTTGTGCAAAGGCTTTCTGACGGATTACTTCGTGCTGCATGAGCTGTATATCTTAACCTCCTGGCCTTTATATCATGAGATATAGATTGACCAGTTTCATAAGCTTAGACTCTGATCTCATACTACTCATATATTAAAGTATAGAATCATGTTGCTACATAAGTTATACAATTCAAAATGACAATAAAGCAAGATATTGAACTTTTCTTACCTTTGCTCAAAGGTGACACAGTATGGTGATAGACACTACCGGCCCCAGCGCTCTCGCCAACGAT
This sequence comes from Arma custos, assembly GCA_037127475.1. NCBI lineage: Eukaryota > Metazoa > Arthropoda > Insecta > Hemiptera > Pentatomidae > Arma > Arma custos. Next base: position 87,003,547 of record CM073760.1, on the reverse strand, counting down.
GGTCACTCTATTTGGATCGCCACCAAATTTGGCGATGTTCTTTTGCACCCATTTCATCACCAGCACTTGATCCTTTAGTCCTTGATTACCTGGCATTTCTTTGTCTTCGAAGCTTAGGAAACCTGCTTAGAAATGGCTCATGCAGCAAATCAAATGATAATTGCTTAAAAAGCAAAATTAGTCAGCTTATTTATATACATTATGCAATACTATGTTATCAAGATGAAGAAGAAAAGTGTAAATGTTTATATGCACCTAAGAACCCTAACCTATAGGTGAAATCCACTATGACAACATCTTGGTCCATCATGTAATGAGGCTTTTTTCCTCCTAGACCCGGTGCCACTGAAGAATCCACCGCCGTGAAAATGTATCATTACGGGTTTCCTGCAGTTCGTTGTCGGGGTGCTCACATTGTGAGTGTATACAGAGAGGTAGAGGCAGTCTTCGTCCCCCAGAACCTTCGGTTTGATTTCATAGGTGTTGTACTGAAGACAGTAAGGCCCCGGTTCTGTATCGTTTTTTATGCCGCTCCAACTTTCCGCTTCAAGTGGGGGCTAGGAACAAAACACTTTTTCTTTTAAAAAAAAAATTATATTTTATATTTAAAATATAAATAAAGGTTATAGCACCTTGAACCTAAGACTCCCGATTGGTGGAACGGCATAAGGTATTTTCAAAAATACCAAAAACGGTCTGCCTCCTCTTGAAGTCATCCACTGGCCTCCCACTTTGCCTGCCGTAGTGTCCACCACGACCTGCTCATCTGCTAAGGCATGTACCAAAAACAACAGAGACAGTATCGCCGTCTGTTGCATCATCATCACAAATCTAAAAAAAATAAAGACAAACATCAAATATCAATGTCAAGTTGTCCAGAAAAGCTATCTTTAAAATACTCTCCAAATTGTAACATGTTTTCATGTTTGCTGTGTTTATTACTTTTATAAATTAAAACACTTGTTATTAATTATCTTTCAAACAAAAATGTTTTTTACTTCTGAAACCTTTTGGTACTTGTAAATAACTTAGTCTTTACTAAGATGTCTGAGTATGATTTTCGCATAATTTTGTTTTAGGAATTTAAACTCAGCCGGAATGGGGCCTTACCTCTCCCTTTGTCTTCAAGACTCAAGTTTCTCTCTCTCGATATCTCTGGAACAACCGTTGAACAGTAGTGCACTGACTTAAACTGCCTTCGCCCCAGACTTCATTAATATTTCTGGCCGTTTGGTTTCGTTTCGGCAGTTTGAACTTGTCAAACAAAATTATGCGAAAATCACGCTTTGGCTTCTTAGTAACGAATGAATAATTTCCAAGTTGAAAAATGTTATTGAGGTACACAAACATTTTTGTTTGAAAGAGGGTTAATAAGGGTTTGCAGTTATGAAAGCCGAAAGTCCAACTAGCATAATCAATTTACAATTGGTGGGGTATTTAAAAGAAAACATAAAATCCTGCATTATTTCCGGACAAGCCTATATTTAATATTATATATTTTTGAGAGGACAAAAACTAATCATAAATATTTATCATTAAATACGAGCTGACCCTGCAGTGATCTCAAATCAACTTATCAATTTAATACATATTAAATTGATTAAAAAAATTACATAATTTAATTGTGTTCCTCAATTCCCTTTCCCAACGTATAGAAATCTCTTAAACTGGTGCATTTGCGGCACAGACGAATACCTAAGCCTGTAGATCCAAATATCTTTTCTGATCCAGAAATATCTTTTGTTTATTATAGTTAACAATGTAGTTTAATTACTGCATTTAAGTAAAAAAAAAGTGATAATTCCATTCTTCATTTTTTCAATGACTAAATAAAGCATTGCCATTCATCCTGACGGTACATTATGGATCACGTTTCAAATCCTCGACACCATTTAAAGAATCCACATCAATTTTGGGGGTCATACACTTACGACATGCATTGAATAAGCTGTGACGCTAATAAACATTTATACCTCACTACTAATAGATTCGTAGTTATAATAATCAAGCCGATTCGTGCATATTAAAAAATGCCGAAATAATGAGTTAATTTATTGATAATAAATAAAAAGTAATTAATACTGATAAAATCAATATATAAGATTTCCGCTCACCACGCGGTCCTGGAACACTATGTACCCAGGCTTCGACTGACCGTTGATATAAACTAGAGAAGAGCGGGAATTCCCCACTCACTTTCCTTTTCAATTTCCTCGAACTAAAGCTCTTTAGGCATTAGATTTATGCGCTTGTTAATATTAAACTGTTGGTTACTCAGTAAATTATAACAACGTGAGACGACTAAAAGGACTCTAAGTTGTTATATTCGACTTTGACAGAGACGCATTAAATTTAAGGGACATCCCTTAATCTAGACAAGGGCAAACAAGTCGGTTTCGAACAAATCATTCCTGATCCAGAAAATTCATTTCAATTTGCGATGCCGATCCATTACTTCTTTATACATAAATATTCATTTAAGCACATAATAGAAAGTCGTTTTTAGATAGAAGAAAGGTCTCATTAAGAAAAATTAAAAGGATTTTAAATGCAATTTATATATTATAAAAATCTTGAGTAAGTTGGTAGATGTCCGTAATACTTTACGTCCAAAAATGACCTTGACTAATACTTATTTCATTTCATTTTTTTTTTTTTTTTGAGAGCATGAGATAGAAAAAATACGTAACAAATATACTGTTTTTATAAATGTATGCTGCTATCCTTTTTATTTTGACTGGAGCCAATAAAAAATATATTATTTACGAAAATGCGCAACAACTCAAAAAGGGATATAAAATAATTATTAGAATGCAATTGGAAAACTCAAAAAAAAAAGAAAAGAAAAGACTCAATTCTCTAAAATACTGGAAAATAACTACCTGATCAAGGTTTAGCCAAAACAAAGTCAGAAAAACTAAATGTTTAAACTTTTTTTTTTTGGTGTATTCCAATTGTATTTAATAAATATGATGTTTTGTAATTTTAAATGCCCATGTTCCTATATTCCTATATACGGGCACTCTTACTCGTAATAATAGATAACTAATCTATAATAATAGACAAGTATAAGGAAATACAACAGCTAAAGTTGAAATATCGAATGACGGATAAATGCAGTGAATAGTAATAATTATAAATATTTACTGAGAGATTTGGCACATAAATGCAGAGAATAGCTTAAGTTTTATTAAATAAAAATATTTTAAAAGTAGTTGATTATAATTGTTGTATCGTACCAAGGTCTTTTTTTTTATTATTGTTTAGTTTCCCTCAGGCTTAATCTCTGCCTGTAAAGAACCATAAGGAAGTGTAGTTATGTTCTAGGGAGTATCTCTGTTTAGTTAATCCTATTAATAGGTATTCTGCTGTCTGCAACATTTATTGGTTGAATATTTTGTCATAAATATCTGTTAGAATTTATGTAGTTCGTAAAAACTACTTAGGTTACTTCTTAGGTTTCAATGTGGTTGGATTTTGGTAGATGCACTTTCTAACTTCCATTCCACCTGCTGGATACAATTCATATATGAAAAACAAGATAAATATATCTAAACATTTCGTTTATACAAATAAGGTAAAATTTTATTCGTCTGAGTACTTTATTGTCGCTCATTACTCTCAATAAATATATAAAAATAATTTCCCTCCAGTTATTTTTTTCCCTAGCAAGGTAAGGAAAGTAAATACAGATGTAAGCTTTGTTCAATGGTTTAATTATTTACCTTTTAATTTATTCTTCCGATACCATTACAATTATTAACTATTAGTTATGTAAAATGTCGACCTCGAAACTCAATTAAGATATATATATTTTATCCATTAATCATACGCAGACATACTGAATACAAATATGACTTAACGCAAACCTCATTCTCTGATTTGCAGTGTCCTTCATTACCGAATTTCGGAATAATCGATTTATCATTTAAGAAACCATATTTAATCATCAGAATAATTAATATAGCAATTAACCAATGTTTTCTCTTAGCCATCTATGCCAGAAGATATAAAAGAAAAATTCTAATTAATTATTAGAGACAATATGGCTTGAAAAAAAAATTGAAAAAACCACTTAGTTATGACTGGGAAACTATCATACTTTTTATTTTACTTATTCGTTCGAAATTACTACCAATTCCCAGCTCAGAGTTAAAATCAATCTTAAATACATTTTTCCCCTGAGAATATAGTCATTAGAACATAATATAATAGTTATTATAATTCTGTACTTTTTCTGAGTTGTAGTCACTAAGGTTCAACAAATAAACATAGTAAATAAGTACAAAACTAAAAAATATGACATAAGACGACCTTGAGAAGTAGATACGCCTTCAGTTTTTGTGGTTATACTAAACCTGCTAAGTTAGTGTAATGCAGGCAGTATCTAAAAAATTATAAGGTCTTAAAAGGGAATTTTCCTAAATAACTTTTTTTTAAATTAGTATTTCATATTTTGCACCATCAACCTAAACCAAAACAGTACTAAAGACATTTAAAGATTCTTATCTTACAATAATGTATTAAGCATCGAAGAAATTCATAACACAGCATAAAACAACTCAGTATTTGCTATCTGGTTAGTTAATAGCAAAAGTGTATACATTTAACAGGATTGAAGAAGTATAAACAATATTCCATATATTTATTTATTAATCCGAAATAGTAATTGGCCATAATATCAATTTCATCTTTTCAACTATATCCCTGATTTAAACAATAAAATATCATGACGATGTTTTTTCTTACCTATTAACATTAAAAATTGTAATTGAAGCTGTAAAACCAATAAAACTTATAAAACCACCAGATACCTTCATAATAACTTTTAATGTTTCTAATTAATATACATAACTTCATATCTACTTTTAAAACAATATAAAAAAGTTTTTTTTTTATTTAATTTAATATTCACTTTTAAAAATATATCAAACCAAGTACAGTTGTAAAAATGTATAAGATCTGATAATATGACAAATTATGATTGAATTAGATAAAATATAACTGATTTTTTTTTTAATTTTAATACAACAAATTTCATTCATACCAGCTAATTAAATTTATTCAGTCTTATAGCACACTATATAAATAATTAACAACAATAACAAATATAATAAACAAATAATATGAACTTATAACATAATTTTCTAATTGACTAATTGACTATTTTATTTTATTAACTCAAACAAAGGAGAAAATTATATTTAAATTACATAGCAATCCAACCAATATAAAGTCGCATATCAATCAAATTAATAATAGCACCAAATTCAATTAAAATCACCAAAGTAGTTAAATTAAGATTTTTTATATTGAACAAATCCATGAATAAATAAATGAAGTAACCATAAAAATTAAAGACTAGAAACAAACAATAAATAAATCTAAAATAATCTCGTAAGTACCATAGAAGTAATTAACTTTTGTTTTTTAAAACAAATCTACTTTTTAAAACCCCACAGTACTTTGTATAAAAATTATTTTCAATTGAATGCTCTGAAACTATACAGATGACAAGTTTTTGTCATTCTGAGCAAACATGTCCATAGCACCAAAACAATTCTATGGCAGGACAAGCTATTATGGCAATGACAAAGTTATTTACAATTCAAGGTAAAGAATATTGGATATAATGAAGTATTCAGAATTTTGATTATTTCAATTCTTAATGGTTTACAAGTATGAATGTATTAACGTATCCACATACACAAGAGCCTAGCTCAGAAAGGCAAGAACTAGTACTCTGCAAAGTTTCAGAATATTTTAATTCTTTTATACATATAGTATAAAACAAAATACTGTGGGATTCTTTAAATTATGGAGGGAGCATGAGACACTGATTGCATGGCATGGCTGAGAAGTTGGCTGCTTGAAGACATTAACAGCCTATTAATGTTTTGCAATATTTATTTTCTGTAATAATAAATCATTATTATAGGAAAAATATCTAAAAAGCAACTAGCCCAATTTTAAAAAAAAGTAAGATACTGTTCTATCTGCTTGGCAGGACATGTAGCATGGGTACATGAAACTTTTTTTTTTTTAATTTTAACTTCTATAAAACAAAATAGAAGGAGGAATAAGACTTTTGCTGTAAGGAACTTCACAAACAGTGGGCATTGAATAGTTGAAGACAAAATTCTTCTAATTATGTACATTGTAAATGACAACTGACAATGTAGTAAAGTTACAAATTATAGATTTTTCCAAGATTTCCTTGTAAAATAGGAATGGCAATTTAAAAAATATAGATATTGATTCGTTATCCATTGATTATTGCATTATCACAAAATTTCAAATGGAATAAATAACACCTTCACAACCAAAAGACTAAACAATTATAATAGAAGCTTTGCATGTACCTCATGCAAAATTTTCTAATAAATATTGCCTAAAGCATTCCTTATTTATAAAAGTTATAGCATTGAAAAATAAAAACAAACAATATGCAATTATTTAAACAGCTGATACGAAATTTGTAGCCTATAACTTATTAATGTACGACCTTAAGTTTTTTTTCTGAAATATTTACGCTTCATTTGAAGTATTATAAATTGTAATTCTCCCTTGCAAAGAATATGATAATACCAACTATTTATAAATTAATAAATTTTGTATTTTAAAATAAAATAATTAGTTTCCAGAGTAAATTTCAGACACATTCGTCAATAAGTTTAAAATAATTAATTGAGAATTTATTTCATTTAATAATGATACTGTAAATACTGTAGATAACTTTCTTAATAGTAATATAGAACTTACTAATGTTAAAACCACAAGCCTTATTAGTAATAAACACTTAACAGCGTATTTTTGTCTTGGTAAAAAGAAATTGAAGTTGAATTCCAAAATTACTAAAAACGCATCTACTACACAAAATAATACATGACACTTCAATTTATTCGTTAACATTATGAGAAAAAACGTATAAATAACCAATTTCTTAAACAAATACTAAGTACTACAGAATTTAAAAGGACAAAAACTTATTATAGACTCTAATACCTGGTTAAATGAAAAAAAATATGAAAACCATACAAAATTGCTCAAATCATAAAGGGTTTTCAGATTTGTAAAAAAATTTAGAAACTTCTTTCGCAGCATCTTCTATGCATGGGAATTCATACTGAAACCCAAGTTCTCTAACCCTATTGGGAAGAACCTTCTGACCTTCAGTCATAATTTTTGCACGTTCCTTTGAAAACATCATGTCAAGCATGAATTCTGGAACTCGAAAGAATGCAGGCCTTTTCATAGCAGAGGCAAAAGCCGATGTGAATTCCTGATTAGTAATAACCTGTAAAAATAAAAAACAAATATTTTAGAATATTTACTTAACAAATTGAATGCCATGCAAATTTTATAGGGATTGTTCTTGGCGTCATGATGAATTTTTCATTCATTTTGTGTGATAAATACAATATTAAAATATCTTCAATTGATAACTTACACAATGTAACTATGATTAACATGTTAATGCATGACACTGGAGTGCGATTTTTAGCCACTTTTAAAAATATGTTAGTCTCGATAATTATCATCATCATTATAATTATAATTGATGATTGGAAATATTATTATCACTGGCTCTACAACCCAGCACGGGTTCTGGCCGCATCAAGGCGTCGCCTCCACTCTTCTCTGTCCTGCGCCAAGGTCTTCCAAGCTCTGGATCCAATGATGCTGCCTGCATCACTCTCGACTTCATCTGACCATCTAAGTCGTGGACGCCCACGTTTTCTTTTTACATCAACGAATCCAAACAGAAGTCTTTTTAAGATAGCGTTGTCCTCCATTCTGGCCACATGTCCAGCCCATCTCAATGTAGCTATTCTTATGTGCTTCACCACGTCAGGCTCCTGATACAAAAGATACAGCTCTGCATTCTGTCTGAGTCTAAATTGATCGCCAACTCTTACAGCTCCAAACATTCTTCTTAATATTTTTCTTTGGAAGAGCAGCAAACTGTTGGCATCTGCCCTAGACAGAGGCCAGGTTTCCGATCCATAAGTCAAAACAGGCCTGATGATTGTTTTGTACAGCATGACATTGGCTCTTCTTGATATCAGACGACTTCGTAAAATTTTCGCCATCCCAAAATAACATCTATTAGCGGCCAATATTCTTCTTTGAACTTCTGGGCTGGTTGAGCCATCTGCTTTGACCAAAGAACCGAGGTAGACAAAACTGTCGACACTTTCAAATGTGTAGGGACCAAACGTGATGGTGGGATCCGATTGTCTTGAAGGGTTAGCCACCATATACTTAGTCTTTACTTGGTTTACCTGAAGACCTATACGCCGTCCAGCATTCTCCAATGCAAGAAAAGCCTGTTGTAGATCTCTCGGTGTTCTTCCCACTATGTCTATGTCATCTGCATAGGCCAGTATTTGGATGGACTTAGTCAGAATCGTACCAGTGACTTGTAACCCTGCGTCTCTTATGACCTTTTCTAGTGCAAAATTAAATAACCCCCCCCTTGTCCCCTTGGAAATATAGAATCGTAAATTATCTCATAATGCTTGTTTCCATTGTTGAGTACTAGTTTCATGATTTTATTTCATTTGAGTGTTTTATAAGTTTATTATGTAAGGTTCTTTTATAATACATATTTTTTTAAACCTTTATTGAACTATATACAAACATTTTTGCAATTTATATTTCTTATTTAATTTTTTAGTCAGCCTATCAAGTTTTTATTTCAAATGAAAGTTATATTGTATATACCAAATCTCTTGAACATGAAGCTAAAGTCTGCATTTCTCCATGTGAAAGCCCTCTGAGAAAACGCCTTAAAAGCAATGCCGGGAATAGCCCGAATAGTGCAAAGATTTTGCAAAATGTGTTATTGAAAAATTCAAAGACGTTAGAAATTAGGAAGAATAATTGGAAATAGCTGTATCAAAAATGTTATGACATATTGTGAAGACTGTGTTGCTTCCCCCACTAATTGTTTAAAATACTACATTTTAATACATTATACATAATTTGATATAATGTGCACAAAAAATAAAACTATATTTCAAAATTTTTCCTATTTCATTCATTTCTTCATACTACTAAATAAATGATGATAATAAAAAATTAAAAGTATTGGCATTTTTTTTAATATTAAATACATTTCAATCAATCTCGGAAAACCTGACACTCCCATGACATTCAATGTGTTAGTAAACTATTTACAAAATGAATAATGTATTTATGATAGTTATACAGCTTAGAATTAGATAAAGGCACCATTAAATATTCATTTAAAATGATACTTATAAGAAATAAATACCTGAGGTGCTACACCATTTAATACACCAGTTACGTTTTTGTTTTCAATTGCAAAAATAAACATGTTGCACAAATCCTTAACGTGGATCCAAGGTAAATACTGCTTCCCATTGCCAATAGGACCACCCAAGCCAAAGAAGAAAGGAATATACATTTGTTTGATCATACCTCCATGACGACCAAGAACTACACCTGCATTAAAGATTAAAGATTAGGGGTACATTTATGTAATTGTATGTAAAGCCAATTAAAAATCAAGCTGAAAAAATAAGATAATTATGGAGCAAATGGAATACATGGTGGTATTAAATAACCAATGAGAAAAGGCTTGATTCATAGAATCTAGATAATGAAATAATTAATATTATGAATACTTTAAATACTTTGGTATAAACAAAGAAGAAAATTACTTCAACATGCTTTAGTTTAAACGGAGAGTTAATTTTGAATTCCATAAATGAACTCCATATTATAAACAATGACTTAGAGCCATTAGAGTAATTTGATTGGTCATGTTCCGAACTGACTTGCATGACGGGTTCGATGCGAATGATTAGATCTTCTGGCTAGCGGCATTGTGAATATATTTCTGAGTGTTCGATAGAAAATAACGTGATTCTGGTGTTTCATGAAGAACCAAAGAATGCAATGGCTCTGGTGGCAAGGGCAATGTTGGTAATTTAACCTTGCCACTGAGACAGCACAATCCAGTGAACTTCAATGCCCCACAATGGTTACACACAACCTCCATTGGACCAATTTGAACGGAAGGATGCGAGCTGTCGTCAATTGTGCAATCGTAATGAAATGCTGCTCGATTCAAATCAACACTTGAAGAACTTCTTACGCGTTTATTTTGATTTTCACGTTGTTGAGTTGTTTGATTTGCTAGATGATTTCTCATTGTCAACTGAGCCGTTTCATTTGCCATCTATCTTTCTTCTTATGTTTGTGATGCACGAAGTCGGGTCATACTAACACGGCGCTGTTCTCGTGCGATTTCTTGTTCATCCATATTCAATTGATTGGTCATGTTCCGAATTGACTTGCATGACGGGTTCGATGCGAATGATTAGATCTTCTGGCTAGCGGCATTGTGAATAACACTAAAAAATGAATGTCACAAAAGCAATTATCGATACATAAATAAATAAATATAAATGTTATAACCTCATAAATAAACATTGATGAAAACATGTGCTCAAATGTCATAACCTAACAAAATAAACATATTCGCTGGCTACTTACCGTTTGAAAATAGAATTCCACATCAAAATGATAAATCAGAATGAAATAAACAGCGAATTCGAATTGACAATCCGAAATTAACGTTTGGATTGATTGTCAATATGTACTACTCTTCTAAAAGCAAGTTCAATATTTGATGTATAATGTATAGCAAGGAACTAATGTATAGGCTAATTTGAATTATTAAACATATACCTAATAAGGATACAAAATTTCATCATAATGAAATTGAAGATGGAGATGGTAAATCAGTTAAAGATCTATTAATAATTATAAATAGAGGATGAGATTTTCGTATAGGTTTATTCATTTTTTTATTCGTAATGGTTCTTCATTAGTTTTTGCAATATTTGAAACTACAAATGATAAATAAATAATTATTATTACTGTTAACTGGGAAGTTATATTGAAAATTTTAATTATTCTTAGGCAATAACAAAGAGCATAACCATTCAGAACGTGCACTTCATCAAACTGATAAAGTTTCAAAACAATGTATTAAATGCAATGTCTGAAACTACAATGTAATAACAAAGAGCATAACTATTCACAATGTGCACTTCATCAAACTGATAAAGTTTCAAAACAATATATTAAATGCAATAATTGAAACTATGATTAATGTAAATAATAAATAAATAATTACCACACACAATTATCAAACAGAATAGTGTGCGATGAAAAGAATGCAAATGTATCAGCTTTCAAAAGTTGATGCCTTAGTTCACAAATGTGTTAAATGCAAATTTTTTGAAAATGGGTTTTGTTATATAAATAATATTGTAAAGTTTTGATCAGGAAGTCATAGATCATAGTTGATATAAAATTAATAGAGAAGCTGTGAAGGTTACAAAATATATATAAATATAACTCAAGAACGCCCGGACCGATTTCGATTTTTCTTGGTTATTCTTCTTTTTTGGCCGAAGACCAGTCCTAAATGGTTCGAATCATCGAAAACTGTCCAGGCCTTCTTGAGTTATTAGATCAGTAACTAATTCCACTCTCTTTTATATATATATAGATTAATGGTACTTGTCTAATTTGACGCCCATTGACCCCAGCGAGCTCCTCTGGCACTTACCTCAACTATTTTCTTTACAGAAAATTATCTGATATATTATCCATTTAAAAAAAATTATATTTGAATTGTAAGTTCAAATGAACAAATGGGATGTCAGATAATACCAAACGCTTATTTTTTTTTTAAACCTTAATTGATAAATAAACATAAATCATATTACTTAAAATTAAAACAAAAGAACAATTAATTAAATTAAAATACAATTAATACAATTATTGTTTCTTACAAAATTATACAAAATTAAACCCTTTTGATTAGGTACAATACAAAAAAAAAAAATAAACAAGTAAATTAAATCAAAATAAGCAGTTGAGTGAAATGAATAAAGTTACTAAACAAAATAATTTGAACATGAAACAAAATAAATGATATTTTTCAAATGAACAAATAGATGGTTATTTAATTGTGCAATTAAAATAAATAAATGTCTAAATACCCTGTAGATTTTTGGAGCGAAGTCGACAAAGAAAACAAGGCCTTGATGATTTATGGTTGGAGGTGGACAATCAAGGTCACACTCACGAAAACGATGACACTGACTGCCGTAAGGTAGGTCCGGAAGGTACACTGGCCAAGACGATAGTAGTGGTGAAAATAAAGATGACCGCTCGGGCCACTTTCGAAATCAAACTGGACTCACGAATAACTGTGAAAACAGATGGACCCCAAGGGCCGCTATCGAAAAGTAGACTTCACGAAAAACTGTGAAAAACAGATGGACCGCTCGGGTCGCTATCGAAAACAAGACTGGGGCGATGTTCGCTTGACTCACACCGACAAAAGTTTGAAAACAGCTGTTTCACTGTTATTCATTACGAAATTTAAAAACATTTATTTTCTAATGAAAATTAAAATAATACAAAATATAGATTAATTGAAAAAACAAACAAAACATCAACTATGAACATACGCTTTTTTATAATTACAACTAAGCGGCCGTAACAAACCCAAAAACATCATATTGTAGTTAAATATAATTATTTATCTTTAAAATTGAAATATTTAAAATAGAAAGTAAATAATAAGATAAAATAAAACATTTATTATAAACAATATTGATTAAACAGAACAATATCTAGCAACAATTATAAACAATATTAATTAAAAAGAACAGTATCTTACAAAAATTATAAACAATGTTGATTAAAAAGAACAATATCTTCCAACATAACATCAAAAGGGATCGTCCCTCTAACTTTGTCCTCCACATAAACTCTGCCAAGTAAGAGTCAAGATAATCTCTATTAGTCCCTCTTCTTTTCTTGTTTCCCCACTTCACTGATCCCCATAGCCTTTCTATTCTTTGGGTGTTAGCGAGACTTGTTGGATCAAGAAAGTTCAATTTATGATTGACTGTGAAATGGGCATAGCCTTCATTTTTAAGGTTTTCATACGCCTTCCACGAGTCAGATACAATTATTGAACCCGGTCGAATATGCTTAATAATTAATGGAATTAACTTTATTGCAGACCTTTAACGGAACTTTAACTATAAAACACTCTTTTGTTTCTCTGCATATTCCTCCAAATATCCACTGCTGAGGTAAAATCCGTCCGCCGTTGTTCTTCCTCCTGGTGTATAAACTTTCATCAATTTCAACATACATCCCTGGGCCTCCAATAATTGTTGAGTATCTCTCTATTTTAAACGTACACACTTCTCTCATAAAATTGCAATAATCAGTGACTGTTGCATGAGACATATTCAACTCTTGGTCACAAAACTTGATGGAAGTCAGTTCCGCCGACCAGCAATATATAAAATGGACTATAGTATCTAAAGGTAAGGTACTATTTCTTAGCCAGGTATTAACTCGAATACCCCTGGTGTTCTTGCATCCTTTAACATAGCATCTCCATCTAATCACATTCCCCAGTTGCAGTTTCATATTATGTCTATTTCTACAAGACATTTTCCGGGGAATGACGTTCCGCTCCTGAAGAAATAGCACAGCTGACTTTTCATAATCACCTCGCGAAAAATCTTCATTAAATTCCAACTCATATTGTATAATTAAGATGAAAACAAATAGACGATCACTTGACACAAACAATAACAAAGGACTAAGAAAGGTTACGGCAACAGTAGCAGGTAGTTAAAGAAACTGACACTTGGGGCGCTGGGGTCGATGGGCGCTAAATTAGACAAGTACCAGATTAATTATAATTACTAAGTTAATATTTTTGCGGAGTGGAGTCTGACCAGGGAGCGGAGTGGCTCAGTGGTAGAGCACTGAGTTGCCATGCCGAAATTTCTGGTTCAGATCCCGCTACAGGCAGTACTTTTATTTAGTCTGTTTGCACTGGGAGATGGATCATATGGGATATAGGACCCTCCTGGGGCTCACCCAGCCTCTATAAAATATTATAAAAATAGGGAACCCAAAATAAGAGGAGAAAATCTGGTGGTTGAGCATGACCTAGGACAAGTCACCTCCTAGAAAAATGCCCATGTCTCTACCATGTACTGAACCCCAGACCCACTCACGGGTTGTAGTGGTACAGGTTAATATTTTTTAGATAAAATCAAATTATTTATTTCCTTTCTATGAAGAATAGATAATTAAAATATAATTTTCTTTAGTAAAGTATTTGAATTACTTATTTAAAATAAATATATTTTTAGGGCATCTAATTAATTGGTTAATTTTTATAATAAACTACTATGAAATGAGATATTTTTTATTTCCTGAAATAAATATAGTTTGATAGAAATAAACAGTAGTGCTGTAGAAACTATAATCACAAGTAGCGCACAATGATTTTACGAACACCACCAACTTTTATATAAGTAGTTATCTAAGTTTTCCAACAAAATATGAATATCTCATAAAATGTTTATAGTCAAACATCAATATAGAAACAAATGTAAGCTTTAGCATTAAGCCAAATGGTTTACAGTCTGAGGACATTAGATTTCATAATCACATTGTTTATTCAAAGACAGAATTATATTTTATAGACAATATATACAATAGAAAAATACACATTAAATCCAATACTTAGTGTGGCACAATTTTCTACTTACCAGATCTGATGATAACTTGTCTTACACCCAATTCTGCTGGCAAATGAGCTACATTTTCCCACTCTAATGCAAGTTTGCTAAGAAAGTCAAAGCTTGGTCCAACTTCTGAATTCTCATCATACTCTTTATCAGGAGATGGATTATAAATACCTGTATAAAATATATAAGTATGTACACTTCTTGCAAGAAATATCTACGAATGTGTAAATCATAATCAGAAAAAATATTCCATATAAAATATTTACAATGTCTGGAATGAATCAGAATGCTTTAAAAGGATAATTCTAGTAATACAATGAACGCTGATCAATAAAAACAGAAAATGTACACATTTCGTGGATATAAGTAAAAATGATGATCCAACTAACTAATTTCATTCGCATTAACCCTCAAACAAAGCACACTAATGTTCTTTATTGTGTAGGTACCTATTTAAAAAAAATAAATAATGCAGATAATGAAGCTAGTAATTTATAGTTTGTCTAAAATTAAATAAATTAACTGGAGTGCTGCCAATCTTCGCAAGTCATTTTCATGTCATTGTCCTTATTAGAAAATTCAAGTATTTTTCAACATATATTATTAAATTTTAGATATGAACTTTTCAAGTTTTTTTTTCAGTTAATGATTTCTTTAAGAATCATAAAGATAATTCAATTAATAGTGCAAAAAATAAAAATTCATGATGAAATTTTGAAATATCCATAAAGAAATACAGAACATATTAAAATTAGCATGCTCATTTAATCGCCAAAGCAA
Organism: Arma custos; assembly: GCA_037127475.1. NCBI lineage: Eukaryota > Metazoa > Arthropoda > Insecta > Hemiptera > Pentatomidae > Arma > Arma custos. The sequence goes on along the minus strand of CM073760.1, from coordinate 86,988,149 downwards.
AGAATGTATTAGTTTTTCATCAATAAATTAAATCAATTAAAAGTGCTCGGAAGTATAGTAACCTGAAGTGGTATAAAATGAAAACCAAATTATTACTAGTTATTTTGTTAATGCAAAATTCTAGTCTTTATACTTCATGAACCCTCATTAAATATAATAGAAAAATCAAAAACTGATTATATATTTGTTTTCCTTGAAAGAAAAGAATTTGTTTTAAATTTCAAGTATGCTGAGAATCCCACCAAAATATTACTTGTCACACATTTGTCTTTATTTTTAAAATAAATTGATTTAAGCAATAGAGCATTACCAAATGTATATAATATAATATATATATATATATATATATATATATATATATATATATATATATATATATATATATATATATATATATATATATATATGTATATGTCAATAAGCAATTCATACCGACACCAGAAATTGTAGCGAAAACAGAAGGCCTTTCACTGGCATTCTTTATGGCTTTAGCTAATGTTTGGGTTGTGTTGACACGGCTGTTCCAAACATTTTGTTTGAATCCTGGAGTCCATCGCTGAGTAGGATCCAAAACATTTTGTCCTGCAAGGTTCACAACAGCAGTTACCCCAGTGGGAATTCCAGAAGCGCAAATATCAAACTGAAATCATGCAACATAAATGTAATTTTAAGAAGATTTTAAGCCAAAGATGTTATGAAATTAATGGAATACCCAAGTAACCCTTCCAGCTCCAGGCATTCTTGAAATAATGGTGACATCATAGCCTTTATTTAACAAAATCTGTTTTAATGCAGTACCCACGAAACCAGTACCACCTCCTAAAATAAAATAAAAAATATTATAACAAATAATCTCATAATTTAAATAAATATTAAAAAATACCACACCGACCAAGGAGTACATGTGGATTCACCATATCGAAATTGAGGATCTGTCAACTGGTATATGCTCTTCAGAAAAGTTTAAAAATTACCATTTCAAAATAGATCAGTCGCGAGTCAACGGAGTCGAAGAATCAGCTGTGAACAAAACGTTGCTATAAAGAGCTAACTGAGAGCACTGTAGTGGTGGGGCCGAAATAACGTAACAGTCTAAAATAACGTGTTATTGGAAAATAACGGTTACTGTGATAACGTGTTACCAGAACGAGCTCGTTATTGGAATAACTCCTTCATCGTTTCACTCGCCAATAACCAAATAGCACTTCGACATGATTTCAATAAGAGCTGAAGGCCGAGGCGTTTTCGTTCCCAATTACTGATTGAAAAATTAACAAAAAAATTCCAAGTAAATATGTTTTAAAACAATAAAACTGCCTTAGAACTTATTGAAGCAACGACATCTATTAGACGTTATCGGAACTATTAAAGAGTTATTGGCTTCGTTGCCTATTTTTTGCGAATATAGAAGTATTTCATTCACAATTACTGATTGAAAAATTAACGAAAAAATCGGACTTGCTAATTCGCACAAAAAAATGGAAAAAATGTCAAGTAAATATGTTTTAAAACAATAAAACTGGCTTAGATGTTATTCATGTGCTGCTATCTAAGTTATCGAATCAGTTATCGGAACTAATAAACAGTTATTGGCTTCGTTGCCTATTTATTGCGAATATAGAAGTATTTCATTCACAATTACTAATTGAAAAATTAACGAAAAAATCGGACTTGCTAATTCGGACAAAAAAATGGAAAAAATTCAAAGTAAATATGTTTTAAAACCATAAAAATGCCTTAGATGCTAGTCATGTGGCGCTGCCAACGTTATCGAATCCGTTATCGGAACTATTGGAAAGCGATTCCAACTGTCAATAGCCCTTAATATGGCATATTACTATTAGCACAACTGTTTCTTACATTAATGGAAATGATTATATGTCTTACCATAGATTCTTCTTCAATGAATACCATGTGTCTCCAACCTATCACAAAAGAAAAAATTACAGAAACTTCTGGCAAATAACTAATTTAAAATAAATGAGGTCTGCGATGAACAGATAACCTCTAATAGGCTGATAGGGGAAGGATTAGAGGAAAGGAAGGGTCTCTGCATTCTCCCCTCCATGACCAGTCGACATTTATTAGTCTCATTCTACTATACAACATATATCTGTCAATAAAACTACAGATTTATAAAATCCAAAGCATTAAAAATAAACTTCTTTACAGAAATTAGATATTGATACAAATATAAATTAAACATAATTATACTATTGAAACCAACAACTTTTGATGTTAAGAAATTATATAAAGTATCGTAATATTTATTCAGTTTATAACTTTTATTATAATTAAGTATTAAAATAAGAATTGTTTTATTTTTGTAAACTAAAGAATTTTTGATATCCATAGAAGAGGCTCTAGAGGAGAATTGGCATTGCTTTGTACTGGGTGTTAAAGTCTCTTATCCCTCCATTGGCTCAGTATTTATAATGAATATTAATTTATGATGGAATTCAGTATTAGAAGAAACACATTTATTTTTAAAAATTGAATTTTTTTTAATTACTTGTATTTTCTAACTGTACCTAACTTACAGCAGTATAAATTAATTATTGTAACAGTTATTTTGCTTGTTTTTTTTCTCAGGCCTGATGATAACCTAAAAATTAAGCCAAACGGTTGGCACAAACAAATTAAGTTGAACTTTTTGTATGTAAAATTTATTGACTCCATTCCTCCCTAGGACCATTTTCAACATTTCTCAAGATACATTTTTTCCATCATTATAGCAGTATAGTGTTTCTAGCAGTCTTTTTGCAAACAGTATTCCATAATTAAGAAAGCATTTCTAAAGTGAAATAGATGAGTTGGGATGAAATGTTATCTATTTTAGATTTCTCATAAGTCTGATTAGTGATTGATGATCTATACTAGACCTGGAGTTCCTCTTATTGAGTCTCAGTAAAATTATTCAGATTACAGTGATATTGAATTAAAATAAGAAGCACAATTTTACTAAATAATTTTTCTGTGTTTCTTAAATAATAAATTTATTAGTACAACACAGATCAGGACAGCATAAAAAAAAAGTTGTGTTTTTAAATTTTTTTTTATTTCTTAAAATCACATTTTCCCTTGTAATATCTTATTTTATAATAATGATTTTGAATTTAAGTGTTATCAAGAGGATGTGGTCAGGATGCAGATCAAGAGGAAGCAATGCAGGATCTCGAAAGTGACAGCTGTAGTTTTCCAGCTGGCTAATGATGACCCTCCAAAGGTTAAAATTATTACAAGAATTATGCAATTATTATTTTACAGATTTATGAACAGTCGAGTAAAATTTTTTTTATAGTTAATACTCGTATTAATTCATAATTAATATCAAATTAATACAGATTTAAAATCATATCCTACCATTGATATGAAATGATATTCATTATATTGTTTCAATTTAGTGTTGTCATCATGATATTCTTGTTGTCGAAAGAATTCTAATAATCACATAATTTATTATTGCAGTTTTTATTTTTAATTAAAAATTTTATGATTAATGTTTATTCAATACTACTTTTTTATAATGTTGAAAAAGAAAGTCTTCATATTAAAAAAAATTTACTATTATGGTATTTTGATTTATAGAAATAAAACCATATTTGAAAAAAATTTAAAATTTAACACTATTTAAAAACTTTGATCAATACTTAGTTTAGTGTAAAAAAATACACGGTCGGTTTGTACACGGTCTAAACCAGAAGAAATTAACCAAGTCTTTTATAATAATAGTGGCAGTGGAAACCTAAAAGAATATTTAAAACTGATATTGATAAAACTTATATATGCACTGTTCTTATTCCCTTCTTCCTGTCCAAGATGATTGCCATTTCATGAGTTTGCTGCGCATAGGAAAGCCAAATCCTTTCCCCCACTACCTAGCTTCACTCATCCTGTGTTCTCATCATACTCTTGGAGTTATTATTGCAGTTTTGAGTTTGAATCAGCTACCCTTGGAATTTAATTTGGACTTTTATTTTTTATTGTGTTTTAGACTCAGCTTTCTTTCCAATAGATTTGATTTGTTGATGTCCTAGTTTTAGCCAGTTGATAGTCTAGATTTAGCCACAGGTCATTTACTAAATTGTCAGTTGTTGTTGTTGTTTAAAGGCATAAAACCCTTAGGTTATCAAGTGCCTGAGTTTATTCCATAAAATCAATCAAATTGGATGATGAAAAAAATCAAATACAATTCTTGATTTTGTTATATTGCAGACAGTAGTCGATGTGTTTTCAAAAACTGAAACACCATTGGTACTTTCCTCTTCCATGAATCTTCACTACTTCACTACTCGGGATGGTATGGGTGTCCAGCTTCGGGAATCAGCAGTAAGCCTATTTAGCCATACAAGTCTTTTTTTTCTAACAATCCGCCCTGTAGAGTACTGGTGCATCTCCCACAGAATTTCGTCTTCTTATTCTTTGTCTTCCTCCTTTGCCATTTATCTAGCATCGAGGAGCCTCAAGCCAGAGCAACCATTCTTCCCGGCCTCTGCTTAGCCGCTTCGTTTCATTGAGGGATCTACCTCTTTGCTTCCAATTCTCTGGATAAGTGATTCTGGCGATTCAGGCATGGGACCCCACGCGCCTCTAATACCTTTATTGGATTCATATCCTTGTACATGGGGCAGACCACTGGAATTGCCGTCTTTCTAGAGTGGTTTTAAGTTCTGTGACTTCTAATTGCTCTAATGCGTTTGTTTCTAATGTATTAACATCGTTAATGCAAATGCAAAGTATGGAGTTAAAAAAACAACACATTTTTTGTTTTCAGACTATAACCATTGGTTTAGAATTGATGATTGACATTAAATTAATACAGAGTCATCTATATATGGCACAAAAACAATATATAATGATTTTCTAACTCAATAATTTGCATTTGTTTCAAAGTTATTAATCTGTCTAGAATAGCATTTAAAGTTAAATTGTTGGGGTAGTGTTTGAATAATTTTATATTTCCATATTCTTATTAAATTAACATCCATGATCTTGTTTGACAGAATGTAATTTCCATTGAAACGTCTTTCATATGAATATGAGAAAATCATTTCATGTACATTAGGCATTATGCATGATTTTAACTGGAGTATGTCGGTTTTGTTTAACCATCGATTTCATTGCTCGTTTGCTTTTGTTTCAATAGTCCAATACAAGATCTTACTTTTTTGGGATTTATTAATATCTGATTGACCTGAGGTCCAAATATTGTATAACCCTTTAAATTTTTAAGTTTCTGGTTAATGATTTCATCCTCCATGGGACTTTATTTATTGATGATTTGGATTTGAATCAGCTACCGTTTGACTTCAATTTTGACATTTTTTTTTTAGTTTGTGTTTTAAATTTGGCTATCTTTGAACTCTATTTCCAATCTAGCGGCTACTGAAATTTTTAAGACAAAACACAGAAAGGCTGTCTGTCTACGTTTCATTTCATTAGTGTATCATTCGTGATTCGGTGGGTTACTGAACTCTAGGCCCTGAGTTCAAGACCGTCTATGACATATAGATTATTTATTCTGATCCTTTATTTATAGTTATAATTCACAGCAGCAGGCTTTGTGGGATCAAGAGACCATCCTGGGGATCACCCAGCCTCTGTAGAGGGCGCATGCTTGATTAATGATCTTGGCTGTACCCCTCCTTGTACAGTCGTTGGCTTTGATGCATTATGGCTCCTACCATGTATTGAATGTATGATTTGAAAAAAAGAATGGGTTTTTTTAATGATTGATGATTACTGTCTGTGAGTTGTGCAATCATGATTCTGTATTTTGTTCTCAGGAGGCTAATTAAAAAATAAAAATTGTTTGCACTCTTATTCTCTTAAAAGTTGATCAAGTACCTAAACTGGTTGAAATTTCTATCACAGTTCTGGAATCTTGATATGGAAGCCGAGAGAGGTTCAGTTTTGTGATCTTAACTTTTTCCACATCTTCATAAATTAGTCTTCATTGTGTACTCTTTTCAACATTTTTTGAAGAGTTAAGTTTGGTTCCATACCTTAGTAACTTGAATATACAGTCATTTTTTTCTTGAATTTTTTTCCATATCTCAAAATTTTTAATTGACATTATTAAAATTGATCATTAACCTTTTAGGGTTGACTAAACCCTTTAAAATGGCCTTGCTCAAAACTCTTGAGTTGGTACGTTATCAATAACTTCTTTTTGATTAGTGAGTGACATGGAATCTTGATATAATGCTAGAGTAAAAAATGAAATAAATAACACAATATACCTATACAATAAAAAAAAACAACCTTAATTTTACCTCGGTTTCAACCAAATTACACATTATACCCACAGATACTTATCTCCTGACTAGAGGAAGGAGCCTGACTCCCCTATACACCTGCCAACTTGCCCTTACTTCAGAATGTTGGTTAGCATAGGCAATGTTTCAGATACTCTAGAAATGTTTCTTACTTTTTGTTTTCTTATTAAATAAATTTATTTATAATATTTTAACACAGCGCGTCATTTGCAAAATCTTTATCCTGTTAATATTCTAGTTTTTTACACAAAGACTGTTGTAATTGCCATGCAATACAATGGAAAATAAAAGAGAATTTGTTGTGATTTTTGTTATAAAAAGTTCAGTAACAGGTTTATACTTAGAAACCCAAATCCAATGGATTGATTTTACTGTTTTTCTTGTTTCTTTTTTATTTTTATTTGTGAGTTCTATATTTCAAAAGCTTCTATTTTCATTAATTTAATTTTTTTTTCCAACTAAAATTTTTTTTAAATCCTAACTATATGATATATACTATTCTAGGATACCAATTCAACAAATAATTTAGGAGGGAACCTATTAAAGGCGAACAACAAAAATTGATTACTTCAGTAATGTTGAAAGATAAAAATTAGTCATTGTCTATAAAATATATATTTTCTATATAATGTATAACGACGTATATAATATATTTATGGCATATAACGACCTTTTTAATAAATTTTAACGCGATTTCATAAAATTCGTAAATAACATAGAAATTAATAAGCTGACTATTTTCGTTTTGTTTTTAAATTAATTTTATTATTTTAAATATCTTGTTTTTGTAACTGGAGTGCATCTTTATTAGTCAATCATTCACATGAGTAAATTAAAAACCTTTTCCAGTCATTATTATTTTTCTTTATTCTAAAAAACGTTTCGACAAATCCATGTCATTTTCAATTTACATCATTTTTTTTTTTTTTTTTTTTATAAATCTTTCAACACTATTTAATTTTAAAAATATTTTCTAAAAAATTTTTTTAATTTAATTTTGTACATTTTCAACCTTTTTGGTTAATTGTCATATAATTTAAAAATAAAGCTTAGAGTTATAGTGTACTCCATGGTCAATTGACCAATTGACCAATTGACCAAAAAGGTTGAAAATGTACAAAATTAAATTAAAAAAATTTTTTAGAAAATATTTTTAAAATTAAATAGTGTTGAAAGATTTATAAAAAAAAAAAAAAAAAAAAAAAAATGATGTAAATTGAAAATGACATGGATTTGTCGAAACGTTTTTTAGAATAAAGAAAAATAATAATGACTGGAAAAGGTTTTTAATTTACTCATGTGAATGATTGACTAATTAATTTTATTTAATATGGCATAATACAGAATTAATTAGTAATAAAAATTAGTACTCACTATACTTGACTTCAGTACGAAGTCCGTCTGTACTTGACCAATTAAATTAGTATTTTTTTATAATTTTCTAATTGGAAGTAATGTAAGTAGTAAATTGTATACATTAGTTTATTGATAGTTTATAATGTTATATTGTAAGATGAAAAAGACTATGTAACCTTAACAGTATGTGTAAGTTGGCTCTTCAGCCACTAACAGAATATTAAAAAAGAAAAGAATGAAGAAGTTTAAACTCGAAACGACAACCTGCCGAACTAATACGGTTTTATATCGTATCCATCTGAAATATCTAGTCTTTTTAGATGATTAGAGAATGAGGATTCGATTTGAATAAGGATGCAAAAAATATTGACGAGTATCTTTACTTCAAAAAATCAATAGAAAGAAAATCCGTTCGGAAATAAAGGCAAAGGTAATGGTCATCAGACTTCTTATTTTTTTTATTTCTTGTATAATTTCCTACAATTCACAAAATTACATGCTGTACCAAATAGACCAGTCTCAAATTAAAAACAATTGTGCAAATTTGTATCTGTATCAATGCAGAATCATATTTTACAATGAAAGAAAAAATGTTTAAAAAAACTTCCAACAGAAGAATTCTTCTTTACAGTATACAAAACTATGTATACACTGTACTACTTTTTACATAAGTGAAATTTTACCACTTAATTTTCTCCAAGAATTTTAAATTTTGCGTTGGGTATTTGACCCAGGAAGGTATTTGACTTTATAAAACCGTGACATATATCAGGGAAATATAGTTCAAGCGAATCACTGAAATTAAATGGACTTGTAAAGTTGTCGGTATGGATAACGGGCCTCTAAAAGGATGCCTTGCATTAGTCCGCTCGGACAGAGTCCGACCTTAATGGGAAAATTGTTCTACCTTCATATGTTGGGATAATAATGGAATTGAGTAGAAGAGGTATCTAAGCAAATACTGTAACCTGGTTCGCCGTACCAATTTTATTTGTTATTGACAAAATATAAAAGTTTTTTTTTCTTCAAATTTATTATTTTAGTCTAAACGATTAAATATTGTGTTAGTATAAGCTTTTTCTAAAAAATCATTAGGTGAGTGAAATTAAAAATTATTTCAATGTACTAATGGATTTTGTCAAAGATGTTGAAACGTTGGACACGATACAATGTTGACCATCATTGTATATGATCTATGTTTAGGAAGACGAAATGTTTTCAAGTTATTCTCTGGCATCTTCCCCTTCTCGAATTATTTTGTTTATTATCATTATGTGAGCGGAGCGGAGTAACTCAGTGGTAGAGCGCTGAGTTGTCCTGGGTCCTATTCCCGCTCGCTGGGTGACTTATTTAATCTGTTTGAGTCCTCAGATATCTTGGATATCTCTTATAGGAGAGGAACTAGGACCCACTGTGGCTCTCCCAGCCTCTTCAAAGTGGGTACCCAAAATTAGGAGGGAAAGTCAGACGGACAAATACACAAAAATTTACTACTACAACCCATGGAGGGTCATATGGCAATGATTATGTAACACCCCCGGCTTATCTGGAAGGGAATGGGGTTGTGAAAGGAAGGAAAGAATAGTAACACATAAGAAGAATAAAGAAAATTAGGAGAACGTACTCTTACTAAGAACTAAGCAATATAAATAAAATGACTATATTTATTTTTATTTAATAATAAAACCAAATTATTGACAAATATAAAAGAAAATGTTTAATAACTTAATAATAAAACCAAACTGTTGAAAAATATTAGAATGGTTAAAAATTCTGTAATTACTACACTACTGGTACAACCAGTTCCCCCACTTATTTGCTAGGACAAGAAAATCAAAAAAAACAATAAGGGAATATTATAAGTCTCAGAACAAAAATTATAGCCTGATACTCCACGGTAATCAATGAGTCTATACCCAGAAATTAAATTGTTCACATGTACCTTGTATAACGTGTAGCGATCCTCCCATCTGATCGGTTCCGCAGTAACCAACACCAATTGTCTCCAACCTCTCACACTGCGACGTTACACCTCTTTGCACACGGGACAGACTGACCCCTTCCGAGCGATCGCGATCTCCCTCTCCCACGCTGGCCACCGTCTAGACGCAACCTCAGCATCCTTGACGATCTCAGCCCCACGATCGCTCGACTAAATGATTTAATTAAACTTATTTACGGCCAGTCCCGCCACGGTTCTGTTACATCACCCTCCCCTTTACAAAAGAGTGGAACCACGGGGTCCACTCATACAATACGCCGTGGAGTACCAATGGTGGCTGAAACTTAATCCTACACTACACTGTATACACTGCCACTATATACACTCCTGTCAGTTGGTGCTGGCTTCTGTGCGCCCACCGGGTCGATGTATGGTCCTGGTTGTCAATTCTTCCAGAGCTCTGGCATCTTGTATTCGTTGAGTAGCCTTGGACTGTCTGTTTCCCAGCCACTTGCGTAGGCCCCAGGTTCCAAGGACACCCAGCAACAATAGCGCCAAGGTCGTTGTGGCACTCCACGTCCACCATCTTCGGTTAACCCGTTCTTCCTGTATCCTTTCAAGCGCACGCCGAAGGGCCAAGACCCGAACTTCATCAGCGGCCCACTGACCCGCTCCCAGGTCTCCTTGCTGCTCCAAGGACTTCCAAGCCTCTGGTAGGTCTTCCCTCCTAATTGTCGTTTTTTCTGACCCTATGTGTAGAGATATAGGGTCCACGATCTGTATTTCCTTCTCCAACGTCGTGTACGTCGTCCCTCTGGAGCGGGGGAGCAGCCAGTAATCTGCTGTTTTCAGTGTACAAGACTCTGTTGCCTCCCATTCTCCATCACCGTCCAAAATAATCTCTCTGGGTTGCTGATTTCTGCAATCTATCGTTGCCTTGGTTGGCTCGTTGATACTAAAGAGCCATTTCTCTCTTGCCTCGTCCCAAATCCAAGTATCCAGTTGCGGGTCACGTAGTGCCCTCCATTTACACAGCGGTTGACCACTCTGCTCATCCCCAAAGAAGAGAGTGCTTAAGCAGGTCACTCGTCTCCGCACCATCAACGGAAACAGCGCGGGGCACACCCACGGCTGGGATGTCCGGCACCGTGACAGGTCCCCTTTCTGCAGAAGTGCATAATATTGTCTATCCACTGACACAAGAAAACTGTCCACTGACGTCTCTAATACCACCTTGTGCGGCACATCCACACTCCGTATCGGCATAGGTTGTACCCTATAGAGCTTGAAGGCTTGACCTGACCTAATCAAAGGGAGATCTATAACAACATGCACCGAAGTGGATGTGGCCACTCCATGGACTGCAGCGGCCTGGTAATAATGGTGGGCATCCTCGGGACGAGTACCTGTGAACAAACCAATTCCTGAGGGCAGCACATTGACCACCGTTTGGAGAATCTCACTCAAGGAGTGGGGAGACAGAAGGGCCTGACTCACTGCCCCCCATGATACCCTCTCTAATCCCAAATACAATTCCCTCAAATCACCACTGGCTTTCAGAGCCGTCACCTCCATATTTCGGAGGTTGGATATCAAGGTTAAGGATAGGTTAGTATAAAGGGAAAGCCGGTCTACTTGTGTCTCTAGGGTTAACATCCGCCGGTGGGTAGCTTCCATTTCCTTCTTCAACATTCCCGCGAAGCGTACTAGGTTCCTCGTATTTTCCTCGGTTCGTTGTCCCAAATTCCGTGTGACTGTGAGGTGCTCCGTGGCCAAGTGGACCAATCGCCCTTGTTGCATTGTTAGCTTCCCCAGATCGTCCCTTATCCCTTCTAAGTCGTCAGCATCCGGATTACCAAACACCGCTTTAATCACCTTCCCTCCAATGTTTAGCAGCCCTCTACTCCCTCGTTGAACCGGTAGCAGATTCCTGATGGACAAAACAGCTTCATCCACTTCTGCGACCATCTCCTTGGTCCTCTCCACCTCGTCCCAGTACCCCCTAAGTTCAGGGATATGGTTCAGTGTCCGTCGGTACTCAGCTTCTATTTCCTCTATTACTTCCCTCATCCGTAGTGCTTCACCACACAAGCGAGTCACGTTCACTTCCACTATTACCCGCCATCGCTCACTGCTCACTACTACGTCCCTTTCATCCAAAAACCTCACACCGCTGTGTCCCAGGGCCAACTGCAGCACCAGCCATCCTGTGAACACTGTCGTTTAACATTAGATTACTTTCTTGGCCTCAGCAGTATGGGGGATCGGGGGGTGACCAGGGAATCATCCTCCTCCGGGGCCCACGAGGTGTCACGTGGGTCCTCAGGTGTACCTGGGTCATCTTCTGTGCGGGCCCAGGTTGTTTCTTGGGTATCCTCTGGTGAACTCGGGTCGTTCCTCATCCAATGAGGAGTAACGTGATCGACTATGCCCCGGGGGGTTGACGATTTTTCTGGCGTCCTTCGCTCCGTTACCGGGGACCCCCTGCGGACAGTTGAGTAAGCTCTGTCGGCTTGACTCTCCTCTCGGTTGTCGTCCTTGACTTCTTCCACTTCATCCTCGCTGTCCTCGTTCCAGTGTGGGGGACATTCCTCCTCACTCTCATTTTCGTCCCGATGTTCATGTTCCTCCCAGTCACTCTCGTCTCCACTCTCCTCCTCCTCCCTTCCCAACTCAGTAGGCCTATCACCTATAGCTGGTTTCAACCGATTGATGTGTACCACTACTTTTCGGCCCGATCCCAACTGTAACTCATACGTGACTGGGGAGATCTTCCTGATTACCTCATACGGTCCCGTCCAAGGACGATGAAATTTCTTGCAATGTCCCAGCTTTGTAATGGGGACATGCAGGAACACACACTCCCCCACTTCGAGTTCTCTGTGTTTTCGCCCCTTGTTCCATTGCCTCGTCCGACGGGTCCATGCCAATTCCATCCTCTTCGATGCCTCCTCATAAGCCTGACTTAATCTCTCCTGCAGCCGTTCCACGAACTCTTCTGCTGGCGTTTCACCGTCCAGTGGCATGATATTGAAGCCCACAGGCATCTGCACTTCTCGTCCATACAGAAGGTAGTTTGGCGAGTATCCCGTGGACGAGTGCGGGATGGCCCTATAAGCCATCAGGGCATAGGGTACCCATTGATCCCAGTCACGACCGTCCCGTCGTACATAATGAGCCACCGACTCAGCCAGAGTTCGGTGTAATCTTTCCACCATTCCATTGCCCTCTGGATGGTAGGGGGTTGTCTGAATTTTCTGTGTCCCCAGCAGCCGACATGTATTTTTCAATAGGGAGGAAACGAAATTTCTCCCCTGGTCAGTCAGCAATCGATCGGGGGCTCCGTGCCGGGTTACTATTGCCTCTACTAAGGCCCTTGCCGTCTCTTCCGCTGTGATTTCCTTCAAGGGTATTGCTTCGGCGTACCTCGTGAAATTGTCGATCATGGTGAGCAGGTACTTATAACCTCGCCCGCTCCTGGGAAGCGGACCGACGATGTCCATTGAAATTTGCTCAAACGGTCTGGTCGGGAAGAAAGGGGCTTCCAAAGGGGCCTTCAAACCTGGTGGGGATTTCCTTCTCTGACAGCTATCACACCTCGCGACGTATTCCCTTACGTCTGGACCCAGTGTGGGCCAGTAATACCCCTGCTGTACTACCGACGTCGTACGTTCTATACCCGGGTGTCCAGCCCATTTGGCTTCATGGCACTGCTGTAAAATGGCCCCTCTTAAAACTGTTGGTACTGCCAACTTCCAGTCCCCCATGCTGTCACTACCGTTTTTCCAATACAATACAGCCCGTGCATCCTTTCCTCCTGATCCTGATTGTTGTGCTAGATCTTGGCACCACGAATCATCCCGCTGGGCTATCCGTAGCTCGCTCTCATTAAACCCCGGTGTCTTCACTTGTACTCCCCGCACCGCCCTGCTCAAGGCATCAGCATTCGTATGCCTCCTTCCCGCCTTGTGCTCTACTTCATAATTGAACTCCTGGAGCCTTAGTGTCCACCTCATTAACCGAGAAGAAGGCTCCTTTGAGCTTAGCATCCATCTTAAAGCCGAATGATCAGTAACAAGCTTGAATTCCCTCCCAAGTAAGTAGCACCTAAACTGGCGGGTTGCCCAGATGACCGCTAGCAGTTCCAATTCGGTGGCCGAGTAATTTTTTTCTGGGCCTCGTAATTGCCGGCTGGCGTAGCATATGGGTCTTTCTTCCCCATCGCGCACCTGAGACAACACTGCTCCTAATGCCATCGAGGAGGCGTCGGTTGCTAAGATGAACGGGTCATGGAAATCGGGATAAACTAGAACCCGGTCAGACACCAAATGCTTTTTTAGCTCATTGAAAGCATCCTCTGCCTCCGACGTCCATCTAAAAGTGGCATTCTTTTTCGTGAGCTCAGTCAGTGGTTGAGCGATTCCCGCGAATCCCGCTACAAACCGGCGATAATACCCTGCTAACCCCAGGAAGGACCTTACTTCTCTCACGCTCCTTGGCCGAGGGTAGGCTCTCACAGCCTCTATCTTTGTGGGATCTGTTCTTACCCCATGCTCACTTACCACATGTCCAAGATAGGCAACTTCCTTCCGCACAAAGCGGCACTTCTCCCTGTTGACCTTGAGGTTAGCCTCTTGCAACTTACTGAATACATTCCCTAATCTACGTGCTTGCTCCTCAATAGTCGCACTGTAAACAATGACGTCATCCAGGTACACGTAGCATTCTACCCCTTTCAGCCTACTTAATAGGCAATCCATCAATTTTTGGAATGTTGCAGGAGCCCCAGCCAACCCGAAAGCCATCCTACGGTACTCGTAGTGGCCACCTTCTGTGGTGAACGCCGTCTTTTCCCGATCTTTTTCCGCGACGGATATTTGATGGTAACCGCTTGCCAGGTCTAGCGTCGTAAAGTACCGGCTTCTCCCCAATTGCTCCAACGTTTCATTTATCAATGGCAGTGGATAAACATCCACTTTTGTAACCGCATTGAGACCACGAAAATCAGTACAGAACCGAAACTTGGTTTCCCCATGGTACGACTTCTTTCTAACCAATACAATGGGGGCCGACCAGGGACTCGATGATGGCTGGATGATCCCATTATCCAGCATTTCCTGGATGTGTTGTTTAACAATAGGTCTCTGATGGAAGGGTACTGGATACGGTCGTTTTGCTACTGGTGACGCGCCGCCTGTTTCAATGGAGTGCTCGACGCCTAGGGTGCAACCCCTCTCATCTGGTGGGTCGAACAACATCCCATACCGCTCTAACACCTCTTCAATAGTCGATCTATCGTTCGGTGATAAATGACCAAGCTCAGCGTCCCAATTCCGCTGGTCCACTTTCTCCTTAGACTGGTGTAGTCCCACTACTCCTATCACGGTCTCCTCCCCGTCCCAGACGTCCGCCTCAACCGCCCTCCCCAAGGTTTGTCTGCGGTCAACCACGATCGGTTCTCCGGTCAAGTTGACCACCCGGACGTTCACCATCCCCTTTTCCACTCTGCCAACGCCCCTCCCCGTTCTCAACCCCTTCTGCGGCTGGATTTCAGGTTCTACCATGACCACTTTGCCGTCCATCATTGCCAGCTCCCCAGCTATTATGGCTTCAGCGTACTTTGGGATTATAGACCTCGCAACGGCCCGTACAGTGTATTCCTGCTGTGGCTTCTGAAGCGGTTCTGACTCACTAGGACTTGGCTTCCCCCGATGACACTTCTTCCCTGTCTGACGCTTGACTGCCTCAGCCGTCACCCCTCTAACCAGTACAGTGTTAGACCGAGCGTGAATTTCTATATCGACCTTCTTCATAAGGTCCAGCCCCAATATCCCGTCGTACGCCATTTCAATGTCCGCGACTGTAAACCGATGGCTTACTTTTCTCCCTTTTATTTGGCATTCAACCTCCTGTTCCCCTCTTATACGCAGGGCCCTTCCCGTTACTCCCCTGGCCTTCAGGTTTGACCATCTCACCTTATGACCTTGGACCGGTTCCCTTAACAAGGAGATCTGAGCCCCCGTATCCACCAGCAGAATTTTCTTTTGCCCGGCTATCACAACCTCAAGACTTAACCCGTCGTTCTCCTGGCCAGATATACAGGGAATTAAACCAAGCTTACCCCTTTTGTTCTCCTGGGGCCTCCCTTCGGGGCAAAAGGGCGGCCTTAGGCTTTTGGGTCACTCCCATTTTGAGCGGCGGTGGTACAATGGGAAGCGAAGTGTCCTATTCTTCCACATCTGAAACAAGCTCCAGGGTAGTCTGGTCGTCTCCTGGTTCGCTGTGGGGTCTGGCCAACTCTGTTAGGGCAATTTCTCGACAAATGCCCCCTCTTAGCACAGTTAAAACATTGGACCTCCGAAAGTGGTGGCCGAGCGTTTACCCGCCCCTCGTTCCTTCCGGGCTGCCGGTAGTTTGCGCAAACACATACGGGTGGTTGCACCTCTTGTGCGCCCGTCATCGGCTCTACCTGTGGTTCTCTTACTACATATATGTTTTTTCCCCGTTGATGCTCCTGTAGGGCCTGTTCCAGCTCCAACGCCATTTTCTGGGCTTCCCTTAAGGTCTGTGGGCGGCCGAACAATACTTGCTTACCTACCTCCCCAGTCAAACCCCTAGTGAACGCCTCTAACACCTTCCTTTCTACCTCCCTCGCCCACCACGTTCCCTCGTCTCCGGCTAAGGTTGGCCTGGCCATCTTTCCACCCACCGTAATACATCGGTCGGCAAACTCTTGTATCTTCTCCTTAGACTGTTGGCTCATGTCCTGCAGCACTCTGCCGTAATATTCGAAGGTGTTTGGATCGCCAAACCGCTCCTTCAATACCTCCGAAAGTCGCTGGAACGTAACCTCACCCCTAAGCTCTTCAGCGCCCCTTACGAACGTCGCCGCTTGTCCCTGAAGTTTTAACCGACATATCCTCACTCTATCTCCGTCATCCCAAGCCCCACAAGCCGCTACCTCCTCCAGGTAGTCCAAAAACTCCTCCACTGGCCGCGCAGTCGCTTCCCCTCCCCATGGCTTCACTAGTGACTGTAACGATAGATCTCTGCGAGGTGGTTTAACAACCAGTTTAGCATCTGGTTGATTTGTCTCTAGCTCTACAATCTGCTGCTTGAGTTCCCCCTCCCGCTTTTGAAACTCCTCGTTTAGTTTTAACACCTCATCCAATTTAGCCCTTAATTGACTCTCAGCCGTCATTTTAAAAACGTGAATTTAGTTTGTGGTATTTTTGCAACCACCCCACACCTGACACCACTGTAACACCCCCGGCTTATCTGGAAGGGAATGGGGTTGTGAAAGGAAGGAAAGAATAGTAACACATAAGAAGAATAAAGAAAATTAGGAGAACGTACTCTTACTAAGAACTAAGCAATATAAATAAAATGACTATATTTATTTTTATTTAATAATAAAACCAAATTATTGACAAATATAAAAGAAAATGTTTAATAACTTAATAATAAAACCAAACTGTTGAAAAATATTAGAATGGTTAAAAATTCTGTAATTACTACACTACTGGTACAACCAGTTCCCCCACTTATTTGCTAGGACAAGAAAATCAAAAAAAACAATAAGGGAATATTATAAGTCTCAGAACAAAAATTATAGCCTGATACTCCACGGTAATCAATGAGTCTATACCCAGAAATTAAATTGTTCACATGTACCTTGTATAACGTGTAGCGATCCTCCCATCTGATCGGTTCCGCAGTAACCAACACCAATTGTCTCCAACCTCTCACACTGCGACGTTACACCTCTTTGCACACGGGACAGACTGACCCCTTCCGAGCGATCGCGATCTCCCTCTCCCACGCTGGCCACCGTCTAGACGCAACCTCAGCATCCTTGACGATCTCAGCCCCACGATCGCTCGACTAAATGATTTAATTAAACTTATTTACGGCCAGTCCCGCCACGGTTCTGTTACAATTAATTTATCTACAACGGTTGTGCAGAGTATACACCATAAAATGTCCTCATATGGTGTCAAACTGACTTTGATTGCCAAAGTTTGAAGACCCGATGGTCAGAGGCCCCCCCACAATTACCTGTACCAGTAGAGAACCAGTCACCTTCATATAAGGTAAATGTACCAGTAGTGGACACAGCTAAGGACGTTTTGACAGTTTTTTCTGTCTCCGCGGTTACCTCTGGCGGTGATGATATTTAATGTGTGGCCAAAGTAAGCTCAAACTATCCTTCTTCAAATTCGTAACCATGAAAGTTTTTGTTTTTGCCATTTTAACATTTTTACATCAATTCTACTAAACTTAAAATTTTTGTCAATAGTGGACATCTATAAAACTCAAATTTTTAATAGTGGACACCTCATGAATTTAGTAGTGGACATCAAAGTTTTTCTTTGAAAAATAGGGATTTACTTATGTTTTAATTAATTTTACTTGTGTCTAATTTACGTATGTAATATAGAAAGAGGATATGATATTTTAAAAAAATAGATGAACATAAGAGCATTTATTTGTAGAAAAAAATACATAAGAATGTCAATCCAAAAATAAAAATTGTTGAAAATAAGAACATATGACATAAAAATAATGACTTAAAAGGGCAGTACTTAAGTATTTTAAGAGGCTCATAATTACCAAGTTACTTCAGCAATTGAATGTGGAAACTGGTACCGTTCGCTCCCAGTGTTAGCTCCAAAGATCAAGGGTTTCGGTAGTTTTGTATCCACGTCTTTCACATCCAACGTTTTAATTTCCGTTTTATTAATTACAAAGACAGTCAATCGACAGCTCTAAAATGGTGATGGTCATTGACAGATTGTTATGGTTGAATTTGAGGAGTACTCCGCGTTTTTCTTAATGTATTGAGAGGAGCTTCAGGGTTCCATGGTACCAGTCCACACTTACGGTATCCATTTTGCATGATTGAAGGTTCAATATTTTCATCTAGCACTCCTTTCAGGAGCCATGAAAAATCTTTCTTTTTCAGTTTTGGATTTTCCTCCTGGGCTCTTCTGTAGGTATGAACTTTGTTTTTCCAGTGAAGTTTTAGTGAACGGAACAGAGCTACATCCATTGGTTGGATTAGATGGGTCGCATTTGGGTGGAGGGCTATCAACACTATAACATTATCCTTGAAGGATTCACTAGTCTGTAAAGTCAGGTGGGATTGATGACCGTCAATGAATAGAATTAAAGGCAGAGGAATGATGGACCAACCAAGAGTGGAAAACATTTGTGACATATTGGTAAAATAGGTTGCCAGTCATCCACGCACTCTCAGATTTTCCTAATCCCCATTCTGGAGGTACGCTGGCGATAATATCCTGCGGGATTCTTTCATATTTGAAAACAATTAAGGGAGGTCCTAGCTGTCCGTCTGCGTTTGCATTCATAAGAACAGTGACACACTCTTTTTCGTTAGCATTCACGTGTTGATAAATAGTTTTGCCCCCTTTTATCGCCAATACTCTACCCCCTTTAGGGTTTAGGAAAATTGCAGATTCATCTGCGTTGAATATTCGGCTGGGTTCACTTAGAATATTATCTAAATTGTGGATTTTTAAATAAGAATCAACTTCTGAAAACCATGCTTTCAGGTTTTCTTCGGTAATTGATGCCCTACTGGCTGTTAAATTTTATGGAGTTCTCATGGTCACACATGGATTTGTTAAAATGAAACGCTGGTACCAGGTACGCCCAGGACGATCATCAGTAAAACTATTTGGCCTTTTTAAGTCTTTTAACAGCTTTTGAACGCTGTCGAAAAGCTCCTCCTGGGTAACAGGAAAACCTGTTTCCCGAGAAGAAGCTATCCACCTGACCAATATGGTCTCTTCTTCCTCTGAGAGGATTGCTGGAGGTGCCATTTTTTTAAATGCTTTAGTTTTACGTTCAACATATCTCCTTAGGCTTGTTCGGGGGACGTTGTGTTTTTTTTGCTGCTAAGTAAGATAAAGCCATGCCCTCCAAAATTTCAGCCGCTGCGTCCTTCAATTGTTGTTCATCGTAAGCCCAAAACTGTTTTGCAGAAGGAGCCATGCCGACAATCTATAAGAAAGGACAGAATATTAAGGCCCTTTTAATGCTACCTTTTATAATGATCCTCATAATAATCCCATATTTATAAATAATGATCCTCATAATAATCCCATATTTATAAATAATGATCCTCATAATAATCCCATATTTACTTAAATTACTTTTTATTAATTAAAATAAGTTGATTTAATAGTGGACACACGCCGGATTATTAGTGGACATGTGGTGTCCACTACTAGATATAGCTATAATGTAAACCCAGGATCAAAATCATAAGAATAAGAAAGCATTACATGTTCATTCAGAAGGTTCTCAAGTGAAAAAAAAAATAAAATCCCAGAATTAGTAGTGGACAGGTCGTGTCCACTACTAAGATTACTTGAAATATTCGTTTCAGTAGTGGGCATGTAACATTTCCCCTCCCGTAAAGCAAATATTGAAGATCAAACATCAAAACATGAATTACACACTCTAATTAATCAGTAAATACTTGAGGGCATTAATAAAAAGCAAGTCTGGCCGTCAAAAAGTTAATAAATTTGTACTCACCTTCTTAAAGAAATTGGCTAGAAGACAGCAGATAACAGCGTGCTCACTGGAGTGGCAATGTGCAATGACTGATTGTTGGCTTCCATGGCACCGTGATATCGTGGAATTTGCAAGAGTCGCCACCAAAGTGTGCAGAATACGATCTCTCTTGATTTGAAGCTGATTGAAGGGCCTAGATATCTTGTTTTTTAAATTAAACTGCGCAGGTGTCCACTACCAGAGCAGTGTCCACTACCGGTACATTTACCTTATACATTGCTTTGATTATTTTTGTGATACTTATTTTAACAGCAATATTAGCTCTATACTACATAAAAAATCATTAGTACTTTCACTTGAAATTATGTTTAAGAAACTAAAAGTTTGCTTTTATATGTTTATTCATTCATTATAAATTCATTTCCGTGATACTTTTACATTAAATATATTGATTTACTAGTAATTGCCATTTCGCAAGCTTAGAAGCTGCCATTTTGATAGGAATGCGGATAGAAAATGTTCTCATTATATTTTCTTACATGCTATTATCTTATGATTAATTTACAGGATTGGTATAATTATAAAAAATTTACTCTATAACATTTAATTTAAAATCGTCTAAGAACTCGGTTTGCTTTATGATTGAGCTATTTTTCTCTAGAAGAAAAACAATTTCATTAAACACCACAACATGATTGCCCTTCAGACTTCTTTACACAATGATGTAAGAAAATAATTATAGTTTATATCCATCTCTCTTCCGTTCATTTGTCAAAAGCCTATATTATTAGTAAATATATGACACCCTGTCCTCGGCCCAAGTGACAAATATTTACAATGATCCAAAATAAATTTAAGTTGCTCAAGTAAACTAATCTAGTATGCTACAAAAACTCAAGTAATAGCTTTTATACCTCGCATTTCGCATCCAATATAGTTTGATTTGTTACTAGCAAAATCCATTAATGTAACAAAATCCAGTTTTGGCAGATTTCTGGAGTCAGCTTTCAAAAAACCCATTGGTAAATCCATGATTCTAATGCTGCGTATACACCATGTTCACGAATCAATGGAGCTCCCTCTTAACCGTCCAAACCCTAGTGTGACGTTTATGTAGAAAGAAGCCCGGGTTTTCCCGGGTCTCTTTTAATATTGTTAAGGGTGAATTACCGTTGCATCTACCTGCAAGGGGCTCTGACAGTCAGTTTAGTGCAAATTTTTAAAATTATTGGAGACGTGATTTGTGAACATGACCGAACAGGGTGATCGTGATCCGCGATGTTCTGGCGAATCTTGATGAACACATTTCGTTCCAGATAGCGGCAGTCTATATTTTAATTATTTATTTGACGAAATACTACAGAAGACATCGTTTTTGACGAGCTAACTTGTATGGATAGAGTTTTTATATGATATTGAATATACTCTTTAATATAAATACCATTTAGTTAAAGAGTATATTCAATATCCTATCTAAAATGTTATTCTATCCACAACTACAACTTAATTGTAAACTGTTACAGGCTACTGGGTGTGAAAATGAATTATACTACTCCTGAATTTGAGATACTAATATTTATTAACAAAGTAACAAAAAGAATACAACGAAATTACTAACAATTAAATTATTAAACTAATATAAATTTACATTAACAATATTCTAAAGATTATAAACTAGGCCTAACTCCTATTTAATTTCTAAAATATTATAAGATATTACTAATTCTAAATAGCTTAACTGTTTACATAAATTTGTATGAATTCTATAAAATTACACTACGGTTTACAACTACTAATTAACACTTACAGCACTCTAATTAAAGTCCACCGACCGTAAGATTCTCCAAATATGACAAACTGACACACTGTTATAAACAGAAACGGTTTATTACACTCGCGAGACTGGCACAGTTCACTGTGACAACAACTTTAACTTTACGCCTTGTTTAGGTTTGGGTTTTTGGGGACTAAATCTGGAGGTTGAATCTAGGGATATGCTTCTCTTGGTATTTAGCTGGATCTGCTAGATAATACTTGGTGGTGGAACTTCATATTTGCTATATTCAATTTACAGGAGCTGAAATAAATAAAGGAAAAATGGTAAAACACATAGAGGAAAAATAAATAAAAATAAATAGATCGAAAGAGAACTGATCTACCAAAAGCAGTTCAACCTCATTCGGTGCCAGGGGCCGTATTGGTAACTGATGAGTTCTACCCACAGAACATAGAACCAACGTTAGTTCTATGTTCTGTGGTTCTACCTGATGTTGTGGGTGGGGATGGACCCGCTGCAGCCTGCGTGCATGATAACGAACTCCTGTCTCTTGAATCACTCAATTTTCTAATACTGTCAAATTATGAGTCAGTAGTTTACTACGAAACTTCACATTTCACTTCACCGAAACACGACCTATAACTATCTAAATGGCCATGGGTGTACATTAAAAGTTAAAGATAAAAATAAGAAATGTCACAGAGGCGATGTTGCTCACTCCAGGACGTGCTGAGAACTGAGTTATGCTACTAATTTAATATAACTAGTGGTATTATTGGTCATGTTAAGTTTATTAGGTACTCCCCTTGCTAACAGAATATTTAAAGTTATTAATTATAAAAGAACATTTAAATAACAAGCCTGTGTACTCTAAGATATAATATTGAAATATGTATAGTATAAATAAAAATACGTATGATCCTTAACACACACAGCCTGGCCAGATACCGCGTACAGTTAACATTTAGCTACCTCTCTTTTAGTCATCTTAACTAACATTTCTTTCTTACTCGGTTTATTTCATCAATCTTGATTTATTATTATTATTAAAAATCGATCTTCCCTATCTGCCTGTGAATATTTAAAAGTGAGTAAATGTGATTCTTAGTGAGTTTCTCTGTACGTATCTCTATATTTTAACTTGCACCAGGAATCCCCTGAAGCATACCCCACCTGGAGATCCGAACGGGAGAATAGTTTACCTTCAGATAGCGAGCGTTTTACCTTTGAAAGATCCATGATTATTGGAGATATTGGTACTTGTGTTTTAACACAGCCACCGTTCTTTTTGCCTACTTGTTCGCATGCGCGAGCAGTTATATTTCTAACAGATGATTATATTATACATTATATTTCTATCACAAACCTCACCTAACCTCCCCTAACCATCCCCAACCCCGATAAATAGATTTAAAAACGTTATGCAAGGTAGCTGTTATAGAAGATAACTGTTACGTAATATAACTACTCGCGCATGCTTACAAGAAAGCAAAAATAACGGTGACTGCGTTAACACACAAGAACCAAGATATTTTTAAAGTAAAACATAATGTTAGTAGGGCGTTCCAACCTAAGTTATATTCCTCAACCAGGCCTGTGGGGCCGCTCACATTTTTGGCAGTGAGTCCATCGGACTAGCCGGGGTGAACTTGCAAGGAATTTCCACCGACTATCCCCAGAGCTGCCACCCATGGGTAGGGTTCTACCGATACCCAAAAATATCGATACCAGGCCTTTGCGATATATCGGAACAAAGTATCGATACCGAAAATATATCGAAAGAAAAATATCGATATCACTCGGTATCGGAAGATTTTTAGTCGTTTAAAAGCACGGTTCGTCAAATGGATAAAAATTGCCAGGAAAACGTCACACATTGGATAGTGAAAGTCAAATAGTGAAAGACCTTTTATTTTTTATTAGAATAATATGGTTCTCATTCGATATTCTCGAAGTATCGAAAGATCTTTCCGATATTTCACAGTTGACTGATATCTAAATTTTTTATTATGTTATTAACGCTATCTATACATATCAGGGAAAGTAATTAAAGAGAAAAAATAATATACACGCATAGGAAAGGACATTCTTTCGATTTTAGAAGAATATATACTCATTCGATATTCTCAGAGCATCGAAAGATCTTTCCGATATTTCAAAGGTGGTTGATATCTAATTTTTTTATTATTTTATGAACCTTATCTGTACATATCAGGGAAAGTAATTAAAAGGAAAAAAAACAACGTATGCATGCACAGGAAAGGACATTCTTTCGATACTAGAAGAATATGCTACTCATTCGATATTCTCAAAGTATCGACAGATCTCCGATATTTCACAAATGGCTGATATATAAATTTTATATTATGTTATGAACCATATCTGCACATATCAGGGAAAGTAATTAAAAGGAAAAAAACATATACATGCATAGGAAAGGACATTCTTTCGATACTAGAAGAATATGGTACTCATTCGATATTCTCAAAGTATCGAAAGATCTTTCCGATATTTCACAGTTGACTGGTATCTAAATTTTTTATTATGTTATTAACGCTATCTATACATATCAGGGAAAGTAATTAAAAGAGAAAAAATAATATACACGCAAAGGAAAGGACATTCTTTCGATATTAGAAGAATATATACTCATTCGATATTCTCAGAGCATCGAAAGATCTTTCCGATATTTCAAAGATGGTTGATATCTAAATTTTTTATTATGTTATGAACCTTATCTGTACATATCAGGGAAAGTAATTAAAAGGAAAAAAAACAACGTATGCATGCACAGGAAAGGACATTCTTTCGATACTAGAAGAATATGCTACTCATTCGACATTCTCTAAGTATCGACAGATCTCCGATATTTCACAGATGGCTGATATATAAATTTTATATTATGTTATGATAGGGTTCATAACATAATAAAAAATTTAGATATCAGCCATCTGTGAAGTATCGGAAAATATTTTTAGAATATCGAAAGAGTACCCTGTTCTTCTAGTATCGAAAGAATTTCCATTGGTATGTATATATATAATTTTTTTCTTTTAATTAATTTCCCGGATATATACAGATAGGGTTCATAACATAATAAAAAATTTAGATATCAGCCATCTGTGAAGTATCGGAAAATATTATTAGAATATCGAAAGAGTACCCTGTTCTTCTGGTATCAAAAGAATTTTTCTTTGCTATGCATATATATTATTTTTTTTCTATTAATTAATTTCCGTGATATGTACAGATAGCGTTCATAGTAATAAAATAATAGGATTCATATAGGGAAAGGAAACATATCATTCTATTTTTTTGAGAATATGGAAAGAATGTGCCGTAGGATATATACAACAAAAAAAAAAACTGTTTCGATATTTAGTTTTCCTTACCGATATCGATAAAATATCGGAAGAAAAGAATCGATACCAAAATATCGGTATCGAAAGGAAAAGTATCGATACTGTACCCGTATCGGTAATATCGGTAGAACCCTACCCATGGGCCGCCCCCTCCGCTGCGAGGTAACGATTTGCGGGGTATTGCTGAAAGTATTCCTAATATTATTTTTTCAAAATTTGTTAAGCGAATAACAATGAAATAAAGATTATTCTGTTGTTATGATACTTGAGTGTATTTAGATAAAAGAAAGAACGAAATTTTTTCTCATTTGTCAACTGAGTTTCCGTTGGAATAGCCAATTTAAAACAAGAAAATTAGTATAAGCGAATTTTTGGAAATATCAAAGAATCCTCAGCGTCAATGGTTGAAGAGTCTTATAGAGTTTAAGGATTGCAGAAGAAGTTACAACTCCATCACGAAGCTAACTCACGTAAGTAGAAAATTTTTTTTTATTTATAAATATTTAGGCATTTACTCTAACAAATCTATTAATCTGCCACTCATTTAATAATTTATCTAGTAGCATACTATGAATTATCAGGATTGTTTGATTGAGGTTGAGAGAGAGAGAGAAGAACTTGAAGAAGAATAAGAGGTCCGCGTTGCTGGAGCCTGGCATTGCGACGAAGTGGTGATGGATAGTTATCTGTGTTTTTTTTTACTGATCGCATGTGTTTTTTTTACTGTATTTCTTTATTTCAATTAAGTTTATTGATATATTAATTCTCCATGTTGCTATGTTTTAAAGTCTTAAATATTTTTTAAATATTCAAATTGATTTGGGGATGCCAGAGTAATCAGTTAAGATGATTAATGAAATTATTATTTCTTTAAACGTCCTAACTTTATATTCTAAATTGGATTCTTTTCCAGAGGTTGGTTGTGTGTTTACCAACTTATTATTATTATTATTATCATTGGCTCTACAAACCAGCACGGGTCCTGGCCGCATCAAGGCGTCGCCTCCACTCTTCTCAGTCCTGCGCCAAGGTCTTCCAAGCCCTGGATCCGATGATGCTGCCAGCATCATTCTCAACTTCATCCGACCATCTAAGCCGTGGACGCCCACGTTTTCTTTTTCTATCAACGAATCCAAGCAGCAGTCTTTTCAGGATAGCGTTGTCCTCCATTCTGGCCACATGTCCAGCCCATCTCAGCCTAGCTATTCTTATGTGCTTCACCACGTCAGGCTCCCGATACAAAAGATACAGCTCTGCATTTTGTCTCATTCTAAATTGATCGCCAACTCTTACAGCTCCAAACATTCTTCTTAATATTTTTCTTTCGAAGAGCAGTAAACTGTTGGCATCTGCCCTGGACAGAGGCCAGGTTTCCGATCCATAAGTTAAAACAGGCCTGATGATTGTTTTGTACAGCATGACCTTGGCTCTTCTTGATATCAGACGACTTCGTAAAATTTTTGCCAACCCAAAATAACACCTATTAGCGGCCAATAAACTTCTTGAGGTTGAGCTATCTGCTTTGACCAGAGAACCGAGGTAGACAAAACTGTCAATACTTTCGAATGTGTAGGCACCAAACGTGATGGTGGGATCCGATTGTCTTGAAGGGTTAGCCACCATATACTTAGTCTTTACTTGGTTTACCAGAAGACCTATACGCCGTCCAGCATTATCCAAAGCAAGAAAAGCCTGTTGTGGATTTTTCGGTGTTCTTCCCACTATGTCTATGTCATCTGCATAGGCCAGTATTTGGATGTTAGTAGTCAGAATCGTACCAGTGACTTGCAACCCTGCGTCTCTTATGACCTTTTCTATTGCAAAATTAAATAACAGGCACGAGAGTCCATCACCTTGTCTCAGACCCCTAGTTGTCTTGAATTCTTCAGACAAGTCATTCTGGATCTTGACCTGGCTTCTCGACTCCCTCATCAGCAATTCCACGAGGCTTATCAATTCTCTGGGGACATTCATTTCTTCTATACTTTGATACAGCTTTCCCCTGATGATACAGTCATAGGCATTGCTGAAAAAAGCTCTAGTATTAGCTTGTCTACTTAATACCTCAATCTCTCTTATTCTTTCTCCCTCTTTTTTCTCCTATGCAGGTGTTTCTCCTCCAATCTTACCACTCTGTAATCAGAAACAGCCTGGCGAGTCCTATGCACATTTATCTTCCTATAGGCCTTGTTTTTCCTGTCTGTAGCCTCTTGACATTCTTGATCAAACCATTCAGACCTCTGAGGTGGCCTCTCTAAGCCCAGTACTTCTTCAGCAATTTGTTTAATAACATCCCTACACTAGCACCATATTTTATCAACGCCATTCTCCTCAAACCTACGTTACAAAGCTACATCTAACCTTTGGGCAAACTGTAGTTTGTACTCTGGCTCCTGCAGCTTTCGAGTATTTATTCTCCTTGAACGGGTACCACTAGTCTTATGCACGTTGCTAATTTTGGCATGGATACGTGCTATTACCAGTTTACCAACTTACTAATTATTCAATCCCTCAATATATTCAGTCATAAGTATATAGTGCCTTTGGGTTAAATAACCACCAAAAGAATTTTCATAAATATACTTTGTTCATACAACTTGAAATACGATTAATGATTCAGCAATACAGTAAATGCAAATTACTTATAATTTTAAGTAATAAGCATTTACAATATTGCTTTTACTATATTATATTAGTCCATTGACTATTGACTTGATCTTGATATAATTCCAAAAAATAGATTTAATAGATACAGAATTAAGGATGGATGAACACTAAAATACGCCAGAGGTTTTTTTTTTTTTTTACATAACTGAAGATAGTAATTAATGTGAGAATTAATCATATTAATATTGTATAAATTAATATGATTATTTGGAGAAAAATAATTATATAAATAACGAAATTGAATAGAGACAAAAAATATTATTATTATATTATTGATATATCGGTAGCCACAAATGCCTAGATAGTGTAGTCTTGATAAAAGATGACAAAAATGCAAAAAAAAATAATGATAATAGCAGGTTTTGTAGGAATTAGTAATATTAGATAGTTTGTTGTTTACATTATGGCGCATTACTATCAGAATTATCAGGAGTGTTGAATGGATGTTGAGAGCGAGAAGAACTTGAAGAAGAAGAAGAGGTCCGCGGTGCTCAAGTCTGACTGGCACTGCAACGAAGTGGTGGTGGAAGTTATCTGTGTCTTATTTTTTACTCAATTTGTATATATCATTTCTCATAATCAAGTATGTTCTTCTTTCTTATTAAGCCTTACCAGTTATTACACAATGCACTACAACTATTATTAACGATTTTCATGCATTATCGTACCCATTATTGCTTCACTACATTTCTCTATTTCAATTAAGTTTATTGATATATTAATTCTCCATGCTGCTATGTTTAGTCTTAAATATTGTTTAAATATTCAAATTGATTTGGGGATGCCAGAGTAATCATTTAAGAGTAATCATTTCTAAATTGGATTCCTTTCCAGATGTTGGTTGTGTGTTTACCAACTTACTAATTATTCAAACCCTCAATATATTTATTCATAAGTATATAGTGCATTTGGGTCAAATAAGCACCAAAAGAATTATAATAAATATAAACTGCTCAAAAATTGAAGTGGACCATTCATCAAAAGTTGAGTAACTCTCTTTTTTAACCATACTTCTGGTTATTTTTTTATGTGGTTGTTTATTTGTGCTTATTGTACCTCACTTATCGATTGCTAATGGTGTTTGTTCAACAAAAACAAATACACCAAACAAAATTTAAGAATAATTTATTTTTTAAAATTAAATAAAATTTTTTCACAAAATAAACATTTAAATTTTTACAAACATTGTTTTTCATTTCAATTTAACCTTCTTCATTAGGGTGTTTGACCCCCTCTACTTTGAATTAATGCTTCACATCGGCGATTCATACTCCTTATTAAGCTCAATATGTAATCTTGAGGTAAATTAGCCCATTCCTCAATTAAGGTGGTAGGCAGCAAGTTCATCTAAGTTATCTGGACAAGGTGAACCTATGTCTAATTGCCGTTGGAGTTTATCCCAGACATGTTCAATTGGATTCATGTCTGGTGAACAAGCAGGCCAGTTCATGCGCGATATTTCTTGCTCTGCTAAATAACGTTGAATCATTCTTGCCCTATGAGGACGAGCATTATCATCAACAAGAATGAAGTTCTAACCCGTTTCTTGAGATAAAGGGATAATTACAGGTCTGATGACGTTGCTCAGGTAGGTTTTGTGCGGTCACATGA
Source organism: Arma custos (assembly GCA_037127475.1). Classification (NCBI taxonomy): domain Eukaryota; kingdom Metazoa; phylum Arthropoda; class Insecta; order Hemiptera; family Pentatomidae; genus Arma; species Arma custos. The sequence continues at coordinate 86,958,611 of CM073760.1, read as the reverse complement.
TCATTTCTAAACAGTACAAGCTAAGTTTTTCTATTACTCATTATCCCTCACCACACCACAATTAAGCCTCCTCGATAAGAGCGAAGTGGTTCAGTCATACCTGGGCTAAATCGCAGGTTTGTCTCTCGCCACACTCTAAAACGTCGATCTTGATGATGGAGAACAAATTTCGATTCGTCAGTAAATAAACAATGGTCCCAGTCCTCATCAGTCCAATCAACATGCTCAGGAGCCCATAGGAGTCTTGCTGCCTTTTGTTTTCTGGTTAAATAAACCGTCCTCGCCGGTCTTCTTGCCCTCAAACCAACTTCATGTAGGCGGTTTCTAACCGTCTGATTGAAGTGCGGACTCCCGTTGCTAGTTGAAAAAAGCTTTGCAGCTGCCGAGCTGTTAAACCTCGTCTAATTGTTTGGATTTTGAGATATCGGTCTTGCTGAAGGGTGGTTTTTCGAACTCGGCCTCCTCCATGTGTATACTGAGTAGTATCTGTTGCCTGGTATTGAGACCATGCTCGTCCAATGACTGTGTGAGAGCACTGAAGCCTACGACAGACATTACGTTGAGAATGACCTAACTCTAAAAGTGTTAATGCCCTCCCGAGTTCTTCAACACTAAGCCGTCGTAAAGACATTGTTAAACACTGCCTAGTGAACTGGTTGGAGTAATACTGACGAAAAAAGGGAAATAATGTTTACAAAACACAAGTGGAAAATAAGCAGCTCAGCTACTAAGTAGTGATACTAAGACTTTGTTTTTGTTTTCATCTCTTTAACACCGTGAAAGTGCTGATAAAATAGTTTTTTTTTAAATGGAGGAAAACCTCAAATCAATCAAGTAGATAAATTATAAAATATCTTCATTTTCTTAAGTGGTCCACTTCAATTTGTGAGCAGTTTACTTTGTTCATACAACTTAAATACGATTAATGATTCAGCAATTTAGTAAATGCCTATGACTTATCATTATAAGTAATATGCATTTACTATATTAGTCCATTGACTATTGAGTTGATCTTGATATAAATCAAAAAATTGTTCACAATTCAGCTAGACGACAGTGCCATTATTATTAATTTATCGGTAGCCACCAATGCGTAGAGAGTCTTGATAAAGGATGAAAAAAATGCAAATAAAAATAACGATGATAGCAGGTTTTGTAGGAATTAGTGATATTAGATAGTTTGTTATTTACTTTACGGCCCGTTTGTAAATAACGTGGTAACAAGGGAACTTAACTGGCTAATTATTTGTGAAAAATAAGGTTTTATCGCCTCTATAATAATGTTCATGATTTTTGATAAAACGTTTTCAGTTTTCAGTACTTTCGATGTTAGTTTCTTGATTATTTTTTTGATCAGGCTTTAGGACGGAAGATCCTAATCCTATTTATACCTGGATTGACAAAATTTAGAGCCCATAATAGGCCGATAAGCCATATCAACATAAAATGAATTAACAATATTTTCATATGCAATATGAAGGTATAATTGTCATTTACAACATTATTGTATCGTGTATTATAATAATCTCTCAAATTGCGTCTGTTACTGCACTAATTTATAATGCATGTATTATAGATCGTCTACACCATTGATTGCTACCTAAAGACCTTTTTTTGGAATATTGTAGCTATTCTAAGATGTAAAATGTCCTTTGGACCTCTAAAATATCCATGTCTCTAGCTGGTTCAAAGCTGCCAGGCTACGAAAAATTGATCAACTCAAGTTGTTTGCTCAGATGGTTGACTCCCAGCTAGCGAGGTGAGGTTACTCAGAGAGATTGGACAACTTTTAAATATTTGCATATCAAAAGGTTCATCATCCGCGGCGGTACGCCTCTCCTCCTCTTTGTGCCTTTGATGAATAAAAGAGAAACCCTGGCGGGATCGTGCTCTCGAAGGAAGGGGAGGCGGGCGAATTTAGAAAAGCCGTAAAATTACGTTTAGCCAATGAATCTCGTTTCTTCTTTTTATCATTATAATCTTCTGTTTTACCTTTAACAATCACTTTTATCAACCCTGTCCTCTTCAAAGGGCACTTATGTCGTTTCGGTTCTAACTAATTCTCGAAGTCTCTTGTTAAGAATTTACCTTGCTAAAAAGTTACCTTTTTAGCCCTTTGTTGTATGTATATCCGGAATTATATTCCTAAGCTCGTGGTGGTTAGAGGAGGAATTGGGAAAATTAAAAGATTGAAATGAAAAAGAATTGTTAAGAGTTCAAAAGCTTTCCTAACCAAGTTTAAGGTTAATTAAATGCAAATAAAAGGAGAAAGACCAGATTGGTTGATACATGAAACAAGTTATGGTTGGATTGAGGAATTATATGTATTATATCGGAAGGAGAGGGGTCAAAGTTCGGAAATGTTGACACATGAGAAGATTTTATAATTTTAGAACAATTAATGCTCACTTAATATCTTTACAGTTTTGAATTTTAATTTTTTATATTTTTTATTTTTCTAAAGGGGGAGCTGAAGCTCTATAGCTCAGTTGATAGAGTAGAGCAAGGGATACGATAGACGACCTGAGAGCGTTGTTTTAGGGGAATGGGATCTTTTATTACGTTTTTTAAAATAATAAAAAAAAATATGTTTTTTAATTTACTGTGTTTTTTGTTGCAAAATATATGTTAATTTATTCTTCCAGTAGTCAAATGTTGGATGACTTGGTGCATGCCTTAGTACTTGGCACAAGACACTACCGCGTCTTCGGATATAAAAAATGTTCTATTCCTGAAGATCCTCGTCAGGCTAATGAGACATTTATTAAATTATTTAGTTATTTATTCTATTGCCTTCGTCCTTGAGAGGTGTACACAGTTTTAATTTAATTCGATGTTTTGAAGTGGCCGAAAATCGAGTTCAAATATTCCGTTACATACCTACGAACATACAGGCTCAGGCGAAGCTAATAAAAGCTTCTTGAAAAGACTAACGTTTGCTTTGGGATCCAGATCTTCTTAACAACAGTCAGACACCAATTTAGGACAATTTCTTTTATAATATATGAATTTAGAAGGTTAATTTGTTTTAACATTTTTTCATCCTGTTCAAGTTCCGTGCAGTTTTTGGATTGGTTTAGAGTTTTGATTCTTCGCAAGGAGATAACCTCACTACATTCCTTATTGTTTAGTTTGATAGGCGTCCTCTTATGTGACTATTGGTTGGTCCCCGCATTATGTTTCCCTCGACTTTGCCTCCTCTTCCATTGCGGCCGTTCCACCCCATCTGCTCGGCCGGTGGTTAACGAGAGGCGACCTCAGACCCCCCTAGCCTTGTATCAGCGCTCATCGATCGCTCCCTGTACTCGCCTGTAGGAGGTCTTCACTAAACCGGAAACAGCCTCTGGTTCGTCCTGTAGTCAGCCGTTTCATATCTCGAAGCGGATTCTATTTTGTCAGAAGGACTTAAAGGCACCAGCTCCGCAGGTGGTCGCGTTGAATTTAGCCGAAATAAGTTCTAACTTTCCATTCGTTTCCTTTTTAATATTCTCGAAAATAAAAATGGTGAGTTTCAGTACGAAAAAAAAGGTGTAATTGTGGGAAATGTACTGATTTCATCAAGGTTTCAGTAAATATTTCCAAGTTGGCTCCTCAAAAAAAAAGTTATCCCTACATAAGATAATTTTTTTTAACTCCTTCCGGATCATTTTCTTTCTCATTTCGAAGTATAGATGGTTATGTAACCTTAACAGTATGTGTAAGTTGGCTCTTCTGCTTCTAACAGAATATTAAAAAAGAAAAGAATGAAGAAGTTTAAACTCGAAACGACAACCTGCCGAACTAATACGGTTTTATATCATATCCATCTGAAATATCTAGTCTTTTTAAATGATTGGAGAATGAGTGTTCGATTTGAATAAGGATGCAAAAATATTGACGAGTATCTTTACTTAAAAAAATCAATAGAAAGAAAATCCGTTCGGAAACAAAGGCAAAGTTGGTGGTCATCAGACTTCTTATATTTTTTATTTCTTGTATAATTTCCTACAATTCACAAAAAAAAATTACCAAATAGACCTGATTTGGTTTGATTTTAACTTCCGAAGGGAAGATTCTCTAAAAAGTTTTTAGTGATGTCTATTGCTAAAAACAATGATATAAAAGTTTCCTTGACTTCAGCCCATTTAAAATTTTCCGTTTTATTAAAAGTTATGCCCCACAAGTCAAAATTAAGTTTTTAAGAAACGAGCATATCCTATTAGAAGTATTAGTCGAAAAGGATTTTATCAATTTAAAAAATATAAACATACCTAATAACGATAATAACGAAACTAATGCCAAAATGTCAACAAAACCTCTGTGAGATTTCTATCTATCTATTAAGTTGTGAGATCCAGTTAAAAGTCAGGTCCTGTTTTTTCTTATCTAGCTCCACAAGTCTATCGAAACATTTACGGGGTAATCTATAATCAGGGATAGACAGTATTTTTAGGCAGAAGTTAACAATTTTCTTTAGGATTGTTACGATAAGTGGGTTACGACCTGTTTCTAGACGTACAATATAATTTGGAGTGCATTTCGGCCAATAATATAGGTATTTTAAGAATTTTAATTGAGCTACTTCTATGTTTGTATAATAGTTTAAACTCCAAATTTCTACAGCATAAAGGAGCGTTGAGGATACCATAGAATCAAAGAGTGTCGTTTTTGTCTCCCATGCATCACTTTTACCTCTTCTGAGAATGTCTCTCACTTTCGCACCTGCTACGTTAGATTTTTCAATAAAATGCTCAGATGCCAGAAAGAACCTTCCGGAGGATGAAAATGGGACTCCTAAATAGGTGTAAGATTTTGTATATTCCAGAATTTTAGCATTCCAAAATAGTGGCTTTAGTTTTTTTATTTTGGGGGATTTATGCAACACATGTTTTAGATTTTTCAGGATTTAAAATTAAAGAATTTTGAACGCAATATAATTCCATTAATTCTAGGTTTCTATGAGTATCATGCTCCTAAATCGTATATTTAATAGTACTATATCGTCGGCTAATAGGAGCATTTTAACTTTGTTTTTATCATCAATGGGGGCTCCTTTGGCACCATTATTTTGGAAAAACGTAATTATATCCGACAGAAATAAGATAAAGAGGGTTGGACTGAGACTCTCCCCTTGTAAGAGACCGGAACTAATACCTATCTCCTCGGATAATTTGTCGCCGATTTGAATTTGCATTATTGCATTGTCGTAGAGGGCTTTCAGTAATCTTATTATTTTACCACTGACACCAATGTCCAACATTCGGTGTCAAACCATTTATTTTTTGCCTCAAAATTCACCTTATTATTTTGGTTTTTGTATACCATTAGGCCAGAGTCAATTAAAGATTCGGACATGCATGTAACAAAGTTATCGTAGACTGCATTCAAATCCCCTGAGTGGAAGTAAATTCTGTTTGACGAGGAGGTATATTTTTTAAAATATTTAGCTTTATTACAATCCCATTTTAAAAACTTCAGTGATTTTTGACCGGGGTTTTGAAGTTTAATGTATTTTGTTGGATAATAGTTAATTGTGAATAAGCAGGCTAAATGATCGGGAAAATCGGAAAAAATCGAAATATTTATATCTCTAAATAACCCGATGCAATTTTCATTCATCCAAATCAAGTCTATTGTGCTCCTGCCTTTCTTTGAGATATATGTGAATTTGCCCGGCCTATCAGATAGTGACCGTCCATTACACAGAATCAGACCCAGTGACTCCATTGCATCTACGAGTATTTTACCGCGCTTATTAGTGGTTTTATGACTAACTACTCTTGTTTCGTAGAGGTATGAGTTTTCGAATATACTTTCATCCAAATTATTTAAACGGCCAACGTGACTGTTAAAATCGCCGCATAAGACTATATAGCTGTTAGGAAAATCAGTTATAATATTTGACAATAAATGAATAAAGCTATCTATGCAGTTATCAAACTCACATTCTTGTGGTAAATAAAAATTTCCCAGTATTATGATCTTATCATTAATATAAAATTTCACTATAACCATATATTGATTACATTCTATTATAGTAATATTGTGAGCCATAGCTTTGTTTATAAAAGTGATAATGCCTCCGCTTGCTCTACCGGTACGTTTCGTTTTAATACAATTACTAATAACAGAGCTATAGTTCCTCAACCAAAATGGAGTAATAAATTTATTATCAGTTATCCACGTTTCTACGATGCATACTGCTAAATTGTTATCGGAGATATTAATATCAGAAGGGTTTACATTTAATAGATTTGAATAGCCTTTTATATTACAAAAAATTATATTAGTTGTTAGTGTGTTAGTGACATTTTTTATACCAGTTTGTATTTCCTGTACACCTAATTGGCCTGTAGGGTCCGAGGGTTCGAGAGGAATAGGGCAAGAACTGTTTATCTGTGTCGATGCTGAAGTAGAAGCAGCCGCTGAATTAGATCTTGGCCGGAACCGAAACTCCTCCAACTTTTCTTCTATTTTCCTTTGCTTGTGTGAAATATTTTCTACCGCACTGTTCTTTCCAAAGGAAATATTTGCAATTTCTTCTGCTTCTTCTAAACGATAATTAATTCCTCTGAATTTAAAAAATCCTCGTTTATAGGTAGCATTATTATCAATCTCTTTTAGTTTATTAATGCAGTTATAAATTCGCTTCCCTTCTTCCCTTTCCTCTAAAGTTCTGTCATGGGTGAGTCTTAGGCCTCTCTTCTGAAAAGCCTCTCTTTTATTCATAATAGCCTCTTTTATGATGTAACTATTAAGGGATATCACTACGGGTTTGGGATCTGGTCCATTTCCTATACGAAAACAATTGTTAATAGAGTGTTCGGGTAAATATATATCTATTTCTTCTAATGTCTTAATAATTTTTGTTGACAATTTTTCATTTTCCGAACTCGGCAAGTTAAAAACCAAAAAGTTGTTTCTTTTTTTGTCTTTTCTCAGCTTTTTTATTTCATTTTCGAGAAAGTTTATTTTTGTTTCTTGGTCCTTACATTTTTTCCTTATCTCAGAAACTTCACTGATTAACGAGTCCAACAATTCGGTTAATTTATTTAATGAGCTTTTTGACTCCTCGTTGTTTTTATTAATAGTTATAAGGATTTCTTCATTTGTGACTGGCATATTTATTTATATTGGTATAATCTGACCTTCAGAAAAGATGGTTTGCGGAATGGGGGCGAACAGAATATTTCTTGCTTAATCCTAACTGATCCTAAGCGAAACGTTCTAGAAAATTGGTTTCGGTTGTTCCTCTACACTCTTCTGAGCGCCTCCAAACTTTGTAAGCACACTGTTTAATATAAACTGTCGAATCGCACCAAAAATTGCACTTAATAAGCGAGTTTAACTTTAACTTTTAAGGAAATGAACACGGACACGATCTAACACCGTTGACTGCTCGGGCCAGACTCCTACATATATATATATATATATATATATATATATATATATATATATATATATATATATATATATATATATATAATTGATTAAAAAGATATAATTCCAAAAAATTTTCCAGAATACAAATTAATAAAAACTAAATACGCCAGAGTTTTTTTGTTTTTTTTACATAACTGAAGATAATTATTAATGTGAGAATTAATCATATTAATATTGTATAAATTAATATGATTATTTGGAGAAAAATAATTATATAAGTAACGAAATTGAATAGAGACAAAAAATATTGTTATTATATTATTATTATTGATTGATTTATCGGTAGCCACAAATGCGTAGAGAGTGTAGTCTTGATAAAAGAAGACAAAAATGCAAATAAAAATAATGATGATAGCAGGTTTTGTAGGAATTAGTGATATTAGATAGTTTGTTATTTACTTTACGCTCCAGGCTAGCGGTTAAAGCGGTTAACATCAGTTTCAGTGTTATTCATATTTTCGACTGGGGGTGAGTTTATTATTATTTTTTTAATACCTTGGTAATAGGCACAACCTTTATAATTGGCAGCATGTCCTTGATTACAATTAACACAGTAAGGTTTGCCTGTGAATTTCAACGGACATTTTGAAAAATGGTAGTTTTCCTTACATTTAACACATCTGGGTTATAAATTACAGTAATTTTTTGTGGGACCATATCTTTGACAGTTTGTACACATGTCCCATGTACTCATGGGAATATCTTGATATTTGTGTTTTGGTTCTACAGATATTATAGCTGAAAATTGATTAGTCATATTAAAAATATCTTTGGCCTTTTCATTATTAAATGGGGGGACGGAGCAGAGAGGTCATTTTTCCTTATTAAGAATTCGCGCAGCATGTAGAACATCGTTTTTTCCCACTGAAAAAGTATGATATTCAATTCTTTCATCATAATACTTAGTTATTATCCGAAAATCTTCGACAGATGAAAGCATAATTTTTGTGTCTTCGCCGACTAATTTTATAGTGAAAGTCTTTAAACATAGATCATTAAGGCCATTTAACAATGTTTGATAATTATTTGCATTATGTAAATAAATTGACGGTATTATCACTGTGACAGGCTCAGGTGTCGTCTTAATTTGACTTATCTAGGTTATAGAATAAACATTCCTAAGATTAGTTATTAAAAATTCGTTGAGCAGCCGCCTTGTGCAGATAGAATTTATTCAATTATTTGAAGAAAATATTAAAAGAAGAAAACTTATTTTGGAGTCAAGAGGAAGACCTTTCTTTAAAGCGTATATTTTAAATTTTATCATTTTTAACATTTTTCAGCATTTGCAATATAACAGAATTTACCTCATCATAATTTGACGTATCTAGGCGATAGAATCAACATTTCAAACATTTGCTATTCAAAATGCGTTGAGTAGCCGTCGAAAATTGTATTAACTAAAATGTTACAAAGAATGGGCGATAAAGATGATCCTTGTGGGGTTCCTAGTGTTGTTAGAGTTTTTAAGCAGGAGATGGTATTCGTGTAAAAATTAACCGTCTATTTTCAAGGAAATTTCTAATCAATAAATATAAATTCTTTGGACACCTATATTGTTTGAGATTATTTAATATAGTAGACCACCAAGCATTGCCGAAATCCCCTTCAATGTCAAGGCTGATAACCAGAAGTTGATCTTTTCTATTTAGAGCTTCGCTGATATTCGTGGTCAGTGAATGTAATGCGTTTAATGTCCCAGTCTTCGGCATAAATGCAAATTGATTTTTGTTTAAAGTTTTGTTTTTAACAAGAAAATTAATCAGTCTGTTTTTAACGATTTTTTCGGTAATTTTGTTTATGATCGGAAGCATACTAATAGCACTAAGCTTAGACCAATTAGTATGGTTCCGATCATGAGCAAAATTACCGAGAAGCTAGAAGGTTTTGGTACTAAGACTAATAGACCAATTTTCCAGTTGTCTGAAAATTCGTTTCTTCTGAAGAGCAATTTGTACCAATGTAGTATTAAATTTGGTACAAATTCAAAGACTTTTTGAAAAATTATAGGAGTAATCCCATCGTAACCCGGAGATTTTTTTGTTTTTAACGATTTGATTGCGATCGAAATTTCATGGTCCCCTATTGGTAATTCCTCAGTTGTATCCGGAGGTATCATAACATGGGATCTATTTATAGTATGTCTGCTGTCATCTGATTCAGGAGTATCTACATTTATTAGTTCGGTCATTACCTGATTCAAAGTCTCCTTTAGATATACTGGTTGTTAGTCGATGTTTGTATGGTTTTAGTAAGCATTTGATTCTTTACTTTTCCTGCAGCCCATTTATAAGTCCCGTCCCATGGTTTAGCGTTAGTGCAGTACGATTTCCAAGATTCCATTTTGGATTGCCTAATTAATTTATGGTAAAGATGACTTTCTTTATTTCTACAGTTCTTGGTTGTTTTTAATCTTCTAATATTGCTGCCTGAGCTTGTTCGTTCTTTTACGTAGAACTGACAGTTCATCATTACACCATGGAACAGGCTTATATTGTTTTATACGGGGGCTATTACTTGATTTTTTAAACGTCATATTTGCAGCTTTAATTATTATTTTAGTCATCATTCTGGAAATTAAATTTGTGCTCATATACTGTAGTGATTCAATAATATAGTTTTGTAGTTCTTCAGCTGTGTATTTGTTTTCAGTACGCGGTATAAATTCTTTTTCAAGTTGTGTCAAATTTATTCCAATCAGCATTTGACGTAAAGTATTTTCTTGTTTTATTTGTATTTTTAAAAGACCTATTACATTTAATTTCAAATAGAATACAGTTGTGGTCTGTAAGATTAGTTTCGTTTGAAATGGTCCAGTTTTTTATTCGTCCTATAGCTTGTATATTAGACAGAGTTAAATCAATATTACTCTGCCCTTGATGCCCATCAAAAGTAGGAATATTTGACTTTATGTTCATTATTAATAGCTCATTAGTTGCGATAAACTCTTCCAAAAGTAATCCCCTTGTATTAGAAATCTTATCATGCCTCACTTTGGATCTGCTGTTCGAATCAACGCCTATCACTATATTATAACCTCTATAGCTTGTGATAAATTTATTAAGCTTATTTAAATTGATATTTATGTCCCTAGTAATATCGAAATAACAGCTAGCAAGGATATATTTGTCTCTCCCTGTAATAACCTCCACTGTTATCATGTCTCGATCTGAAAATTGTGTTATCAAACAGCTGTCTAGGTTAGGATTTGCAATTACTATTGCTGATCTAGGGATGTCGTCATACGTTTGATAAATTTTATAGCCTCTATAGCCTGTGATATCTTTGTTGTAACAGTATGGTTCCTGAAGCAGTAAAATGTCTAATTGTTTCTTGTTTATAATTTGTTGCAGTAAATTTGTGCAGTATTTAGGGTGTTTAGTATTTAGTTGTTAAACCTTCATGTTTATATTACTAGTACTATTCACTTGAAAACATATCTTTACTTATTACACATTTTCCTATTCATTTCTATACAACTCAAAAGTGTTATCTTATAACTATTAACTGGATAAAGCAAGTTACAGATGATAGTAGTTGAAAGTTGTTGGTTAATTTCTGCTATTGGCGACTTTATATTTGTATTTATTGTATTTAGATACGATAAATACAAATACGAATAGTGGACTGATTTCTAAGTAGATACGATTTAATTAGAAATGTTCCACCATTCTTAATATTTTTAATATTGATTAGCATACAACTTACTATTAAATTTATACTATTTACTTTTAAACAATTTACTATATATAATAGATAATCAGATAATCCTCTCTAATAGATAATCCTCCGATAATCCTCCACGGAGCAGGCATGGTGACCCACGAACGTCCTGCCAGCCAGCAACTTTCTCGCTTTGGGAGTTATCTCCACAACTGCGTGCTTCCATATTTTAATCTGTGAGCCTCCGTCTGTGTTCCTGTGCTGGCAGAATTGTTTCTTACTTTCAAGTCCTCCTCTTGTAACCTATTTTGCTCAATAATTGTTGGGACTATTTCCTCTTTTTGTAAGTCTTGAGGAATATTTTTTATTATAACTATAGGGTTGTTTTTTTTCCAGAGTTTTCACTATCAAATTATTGCCATGGTTACTGACGATTTCATTTTTGATAAGGTTAAGATCGGCTTCTGCTTCTGAACCACTAATTAAACCTCCGCTCTTGGTCCCTCTTAATGTTTTTATCCCAACTCTTAACTTTCTGAGATTAATAGCTTTTTTGAAAAGAGTATACAACTTACTATTAAATTTATACTATTTACTTTTAAACAATTTACTATATATAATAGATAATCAGATAATCCTCTCTAATAGATAATCCTCCGATAATCCTCCACGGAGCAGGCATGGTGACCCACGAACGTCCTGCCAGCCAGCAACTTTCTCGCTTTGGGAGTTATCTCCACAACTGCGTGCTTCCATATTTTAATCTGTGAACCTCCGTCTGTGTTCCTGTGCTGGCAGAATTGTTTCTTACTTTAAGTCCTCCTCTTGTAACCTATTTTGCTCAATAATTGTTGGGACTATTACCTCTTTTTGTAAGTCTTGAGGAATATTTTTTATTATAACTATAGGGTTGTTTTTTTTCCAGAGTTTTCACTATCAAATTATTGCCATGGTTACTGACGATTTCATTTTTGATAAGGTTAAGATCGGCTTCTGCTTCTGAACCACTAATTAAACCTCCGCTCTTGGTCCCTCTTAATGTTTTTATCCCAACTCTTAACTTTCTGAGATTAATAGCTTTTTTGAAAAGAGTTTTTGTATCATCTTTACTATCCGGATTAACTTTTTCTATGAACACTTTAAATTCTTTGGCTGTAGGTCTTTTGTTACCTGTGATATCTGCATAAGAAGGGGGGGGCTGCGGCAAAACGTGGTGTTGAGGTTACTTTCAAGATCTCTTTCCTTTCACTCTCCAACCTTTCGTTATCTCTTCGGAGATGCCTAAATATTAACTTCAAGGAGTCAATAGATACCTTCTTTTATAGAATCTTTTATCTTCAATTGTGTAAGACTATTTAAAAACTCGAGAGCTTCTAAGAAATCTGCCTCGTCCGACGCCATTACAGTTGACATATCATCGCTATGACATATGCCATATAAGGATATCTAAACATCTAATTTTATTTGTTTGCTTACAATGAATTTACAATAGGCTAACTTCCGTTTTCCTTAATAGAGGAATATTTGACATTGAATTAATCTTGTTTGAATAAAAATTGTCTATAAATATACAGTTGGCTGTATACAAATTTGTTTTAATATGTATACATGAGATTTTAAATCAATGATACCTGTTGAGACAAGCTCGTAAGTTCGGTTATAAATTTCTTAAAAGGGAGTGCAGGTTTTGTTGAATCAAATTTCGCTCTGGGTGTGGACTGTATGTTGTAATTTAAAAAGCGTTCGTAACAATAGAGAAATAATATGGAGAAATCCAAAACATAGAAATAAATTTTACTTACCCAAGACGCAGGCCGGGCAGCTTCGTCGATAAAACCTTGGCTCCTTGAACGCGCTCAAAGACCAAAAGAAGCTGGTAACGTCCTTCCAGGTGGATTCCTATGATTTAGAAATCTTCCAGGGGAATTCACACTTATTTGCAGGTGAAACGGGAATTACTTATAAAAAACATGAATAGAACGGAATCACGGAAAGTAGAGAACTGGTTATGAACTAAACTCGCTATAATTGAGCTGGGGTAAGCAAAAAAACATGAGACTGATTTGTGTGACTGCTCGCTCAAGACTAGACTAAAAACAAGTGCCACATGTGAAATAGAGAAACGTTGGTTGCCCCAAGCAACCGCTAGATCAGGTGTAATGTGCTATTTTAAGATTTTACCTATTTATCTTGTATGGAATTAATTTATTTACAAAAAAAACGCCAAATGGCGTGAACAGTACCCATTGGTAATTTTATAAAGGTATGAATAATATTGTAATGTGTAGAACAAAATATTTTACTAATTTGTTATTTTTAAGAGAATAAAAAAAAATTTAAATATTATAGTGAAATGATAAAATGAAATACATTATAATATATTTTACTGTTTGTCCAAGAACTTCCGAATTGTTTGATATTAATTTTATATTTTTATGCAAATTTCTGATTACATCAGTCACTAAATTAGAATGAACTATTTCCATTTTATAAAATTCCAAAGACAAAGTTAAGCTTTTAATTTTATTATTAAATGCATAATATGAATGTATCAGTCGTAGACTTTGCCATTTTGTTTTTAAGTGTTAAACTTGTTTATAAATCATAAAATTTTTGTTAATTGCCTTTACGTCTCTCTTATAGTCTTCTATCAATATTTGCTTAATGTTTACTGTTTTTTCAATGTTATGTTCAATTTTATATTTGTTCTTTTCGACTTTTGAAATAAGATTTGTTAGATCAGATTAAGTGAAACATTTTATGATTTTTGAAATCAATTAGATATGTTTGTTATTTCTACTTTTAATAATGTGGATTATAAAAGTGATATGTTTCATAAAACTGATTGATTTCTCTAATGTTGTTTATGGAATAGTGTAGGATTAGTCAGATCCATTACTTGTATCGTCAGAGTCTTCTGAAGATGTATTGTCAGTAATATTAACAAGTAAATAAGTCCTCATCTGAAAAAAAGTGATGTTTCTTTCTAAGTTTATTAGATCTTCGAATATTGTCAACGCGTGCTTTAATTGACGAGCTCCTTGGACTAGTTAGTATATTAATTTTCTAAATTTGTCTCAGTTTTTAATTTTTGCTTGGGTGTTTTTTTAGGAATTCCTGGTCTGTTAGTTCGGGTGGATCCTCTCGATTTTTATTTAATTTATCGGGCCTTTTTTCTTTTTCACTTGTTTTTTTCCGTGTTAATTACCGCAAGATTTGTACTTCATTATGATCTTTTTGAACGTATAGTTCTGTAATATTAATATCAGTTTTTTTATTATTACCTTGTATAATTCCGACGGTTATTTCGTTTGGAGTTATTTATATTGTACCTAGCGTTTGTTGTACGCTGAGACTGCGATTCTTAATTTTTGCTTGAAGGTATACTTTTTCTTTTCGTGTGAAATTATTCTTAATAATTCGGTAAATGTTAAGTGTACCCTGTTAAGTAACCCTAAAGAGTTTGAATGGCTCGTAGATGTGTAATGGAAGATTATATTATTATAATCACAAAACTGTTGAACTAAATTGTTCTTCATCTCTGTATCATTCGTAAAGTGATCTGTGTTGGTGTTGCGAAGTATGGTAAATAAGTTTTATTTCTTTGTTTCAAAATCTCGGTTTATTCATAAAATATTTACATACAATATATATATACGATACATAATAAGTGACCCATTATAATGATCGCTCTTTTTTGGTTTTGACCTCTTATAACTTCGCTCTCTAGATCTGCATAGAATTGCTCCTTATCTAGAACATCGGCATCCTCTGTTGTTATACTTGCATAACACCTACTTTCTTAACACTTACTTACTTTTCCTATTGATAGTTCCATGTACGCCACCATTATTCTTGAAGAGATTGGCTCCCAGTCTTCTATTTTGGCAAACAGCCTTTCAGACAAGATCACGCCCTCAGTCCAGTCGCCTCTCCTGAGTAAATAAGGACATAGCCTTTGTTTAAGCCTCACTTATCCTTGTCATTTCTTCCTTACTTCTCCAATTCCCAGGATTTCTACCCTGTTGGCCCTCATCTCCTCTACTATTTCAATATTTTTGTCAGTTAATATATTTCTTTATATTCCACGTTCCAAATCTGATGTCCTTGAATCGATGATTCTCTCCTACGAGTGATTAGCCCAGTAGAAGAGGCCCCATGCCCAGGGACAACGGGGTCCCACTGTTTATCAGGAGTTGGGATCCCTAGTAGATTGTCTTCTCCACGGCTAAGAGCTCTACGAGTACATCTGCCTTTCGCCCGATTCCAGCTCTGCCCGATGCTTCCTGGACATGGACCAAGCTGACTCCAACTGTCTTCGGCTCCATGCCAGCACTGTTGCTACTGCTACCTCACACCATGCGTTTTTATCGACCTCCCAGTCTATATCTGCCGTGTTCAGTCGAATGAACGGCAACCTCGAGCAGGATGCGGTTCTTCACCGTGCATGGACATTCCTTGTCTTTCAGTATTCTCAGAGTCTCAACCCAATTGGCTTCATGAACTCCTCCACTATACCCCTGAAAATTTGTGAGGACCATTTTCCAGGTCTCCCCTAGAAGAGGTATTAGCCCCCAAAACTCCTTGACCCCTCATTCAATCTTAAGAGTCAATTATATCGTATGTTTTAGGTTGTTCTTCAATGGATTGCATTTGGTATTGTTATATGTTCTTCAATTGTAAAGCTTTTAACAAATATTCTTACCCTTGCAATGTCTAAATAAGAAATACTACATAACATGGTTGAAAAATGATTGCTATGGTATGTGTGTTTAAATGAAATAGAATACTTGACATTATTAAACTTTGGAACATTCAACAAAACTTTTTCCAAAAGTAGTATTATATATTTTTCTCTGATATTTTGCGTTTGCAAGAGTAGAGGAAAATATCAGAGAAAAAGAACTGAGGAGTGAGGAGAAAGAAGGAGATATTCGTGATCCGAAGAAAAGGCATTTACACACTGACTGCGAGATCGGTAGGGGGGAACTAAGATACTAAGAATGATATTTAAACGATCAACTGACAAAGAACAGTCCTTCATGAGAAATCATTGACGGCATTAAAAGTTCGCGATCACTGTTACTACATTCAGTGAAGCAAATTATCTATAATAATAATATTATAATAATAGAGTATTAGATAAGATGGTGATTCTAAATAAAAGAAAAAGAAGGACAGTAGATAAGGCACTCATGGACTAAAGAACATGTATCCAGAACATAAGAAAACAGAGAAGGTAGGCTTGAGCTTGTGAAGAGGATGGAGTCAAGAACACTCTAAAAACAAAATGCACATTGGAAGAGGAAGAGGACAGATTGATGGAATGGGAGCAGGAACTAAAGAGTGAGAAAAAAGGGGAAATCACAAAAAAATTGACATGGTGGACTGGAGAGGATGGAGCCAAACAGACTGTCGAAGAAACGAGGACGACGGATTGATGACGTGGGAACAGGGACTGAAGGTGCAGTGGTTTCATAGGGCTACACTCATTCCATTAGCAGGCAGCCATTCCTGCTACTGGATTCAGTGAAGCGAATCATCCACTATAAAAAATTGGTAACGAAGCCACAGGCAGAACCTCATGGGTGGCTTGGAATCCTGCCCGCTGTTTGAAGTCAGAATAGGGAGTTTTTGAAAGATCTTTTTCCATAAAATCGGAAATTTGTTCGGCCACATCGGCATCAAGGGAGCAGTCGCTTTAGGGCTTCCCCGACTTAAGCTGGAGGTGGTAGAAGAGGGCTGGATAAGAAAATTCGAAAAGAATCAAGATCTATCCATCTGAACATCTGTACGTTAGCGCACATACGCTAAGTGTCATATTTGTTAACTGATTCTCCGATTGAATAGTCAATTTAAAACAATCATATTTACTTCTTGTTGCACTGATAGTGTATAGCAAAGCCTCGATCAAGAAAAGAAACATTGCACTCCAATAGGATTACAAGTATAGACCGAATTATAGAAAGATCAATGGGCATCACATCAAAATAGTAAAGTTTCCAAAAAAGATAATACCAATGTTCAGAATAAAAATAGTGTGATCAAAATTTTATAATTGAATTTACTGAAGAACGCCAACAACGCGTTTTGAGAAACAAAGAAAAATTTACAATATAACAATGGACAATGGCTTTTTTAAAAAAAATGAATTTTTAGATTATAGTATAGTAGCATTCACAAAAATACTCATTTTATGTTTAAAAGATCATTTTTCGTCAGAAAAATCGCGTTCAGATTATGAAAAAGTTTACGCGGGAAATGAAAACTTTTAAACGCTCCATTTCGGCTTGGTGACATCATCAGGCTTGTTGGCATTTTTGTGTTAAGAAATCTATATGATGTTTTTGCATTTTCATATAGAATATTGTGTTCATATTAAGAAACAAAACAATTGCTTATTAATTCAATTAACTTATTTCAAGAAAGAGTCAATTTTTTATATTATTGGCATATTTTTATTCAATGAAAAAGAATAGAATAGCCTTCGGATTCTATCTGCTTTTATTACTGTCTCATTGTTTATTGCTCAAAACTTGAAAATTATTAAAATTTTACTAAAAACATACCCCTTCGTTATACAAATTTTACCTATTCTAATTTTACAATTACAATAATTGACCATTTAAAATAGTACTGATATGCATTAATTATTTTACTTAAGAAAAACTAAATTTCTGGAATTTAACCATTCCACATCTCTAGTTGACTTATTGACAGGGTGACCTGGTAATTTGATACAAAAGAGACTGCTGCGTGCTTGCTAAGAGAGGAAACTGCAAAAAAAAAAATTAAGTAAAAAGAAAGCTTATTATTATTTTAATTTTGAAGAGAAAAGAGTATGTCAATTTTTCAATTCAAACCCGGGTCGCCCACGTCTCTAGCGCGGTGCTCTAACCATTGAGCTACCAAGGCACGCATTCCAGCCAGACAAATCCATTATCTTCACTGATCCTATATCCCTGTGTTCTCGCAATTTTTCGAGGTATACAAGGGGAAGAATGTTCATTGAATTGTCGTATGTGACCCATTTCTCATCCCCCGTCACCATCCGATTAAGAAATGGGTCGATTTCATTCAGTTTGGCCAAAGCTTCGCAGATGGAAATTCGATCCATCATGTTTTTTGGTGTTAATTGGTGTGACACCCAGACATCGAGCTTCTTTTTAAATCCAGCTTTGCGCTTACGGTTAAAAACTGTTTTATGGTTGATCTTTAGCTCCTGGGCGATGCTACGACTACTAAAATGCCGGCCAACATCGACTATTTCTGTGATTTTATTGACATTTTCGACGACGGGCCTGCCTGTGCGAGGTGGATCTTTAACATCAGAAATCCTTGAACGGAATCGACGAAACTAAAACTGTAAGTAATTAGCTGTTACAGTATCGGCTCCATAAACACCGTTCACAATTTAAGCTGCCCGGTTTGCATTTTCGCCTTTATCAAAGAAGAACTGTAAAATGTATCGAATTTTCTCTTTGTTGACTTCTATTGTTAACACTCTGTAACTCACAACTGAATGGAACACACTAAAAACAGCCAAAGAACTTTTTTAGTGTGAAATGTCACTTTGACAACAAGCATAAACTTGCGATTGTTTAAACGATACTTTACGAGAGATCGATCACTACAGCCATCTACCGACAAAATAATTGATTTCTGTTTCCCCACTTAATATAAGTATCTATTACTCTAGAGTTTTGGGACTCCCAAGTCTGAAGATGTGAACATCCCTTCCAAACGACGAATCCAAAGACTTTTACTCCCTGTGAAAAATCATGATGGCAATCACCTGCCGGGCTGCGAATCCGCGACCTTGGGCAAAGAAGTTGTTTATCCACCGCTAGGTGGAAGTATTATGCTCGGAGTGATCTGGCAGGTTTGGATTTGGGTAGTGGTCCATGGACGGAAGTTAGTAAACAAAGATATGGGCTCCGAGCCCTCTTAATATTATTATTGCCACATTACCCTGATGAACATTATTAAAATCATTTGTATAATAGAAGCTAGATTATTTTTTGTCTTTTAATGGCGGAAGGAAAGAGAAAGTTTTAATAGTTCTGGCCACATCCATGAACATCATGAAGTTTGACTTTATAGGTTTCTACTTCTTGGATATCGAGTTGCAAGTCCCCTCTTAACGTTATTTGTTTCCCCTGGCTGCTTCTTTCCTTGTCTAAAGAGGTTTTAATTTTAAATGAAAGCTGGTACGAGGAAGAGCGAAAGATTTTTTTTTGTTATTTATGATTTCCATCTTTTACAATGGCTTTCTGGAATACAACAACATAATACATTTTTTATCCAAATCGATCATTGAAGGGCCTAAAAATATTTGTTTGTTATTAAACGATCGAGGTGGTAGTACTTTGAATACATTTGATTCTTTTGTAAATATAGATCTTATATTGCATTAGAATTGTGCTTTTATGAAGCAAGCTATGTGGGAGTGAAGATGGTTTGCTTTTGTTATTTATAGCCAATTCCAAAAGTTCATTGTTTTAGCTACATGAATAATATATTCGTGTATTATTTGGATATCACCGCCGATAATACACTCACATATTATTTGTTTTTTGATTGATGTTATAGACAATTTCAAGTTCTTACAAAACATGATTATCTCCAGTGTTCTTCGCACCGATCTACACAAGGACAGTGACAAAATGGTCTAAAAGGATTATAGGCTGTTAGGAACTTGAGGTGCCCGAAGAACTCCAGGTGGCTATTATAGTTCTGGAACCTTATCGATACGATTCCTGGTGATGTATAAATCAGTCAGTGTGATGCTATGACAGCAGAGAACAATGAAAACTACCTTTTCTAAACCATACAAATTTAATTATCTTGATAGAGTAATAAAATAAAAAAATTGCCAACATAGATCTAACTAACTTCTTATGCTTTTTAACTAAAAAATCAATCCCAAGAATTAACATCGTCGAATGCTGGGTTTACTGTACAGTTATGACAAAGGGGTTAGGTTGCTATAACTACACTTACACAAATAAGCATCTCGTATTGCTATAACAATTTTCAAAAATGTATTTATTGAAATTTACAACTGTATTATATCACAAGTTAATAAAATTAATGACACATAATTACATGAGATAATGGTATAGTAAGTGTTAAAAACACTATTTAAGAAAAATAATACATTGATGAGACAAAGTTTATAAAGGCACTGAAAACGTGTTTAATTAAGAAAGAAAAAATATATTACATTTTTAAGAAAATAGCTTTCTTACTGGAAGTAGATATTTATGATCAAAGGATTATCGACACTAGAACGTCGGCGTGTAGTTTTCCTCAATTTTTAATATTTTCCACAAATTCAAGTTATCGTAAGCTTTACTATGGGAAAGAGAATATAAATATGGGTAATGAGTAAATTTCGGCAATCATTTTTTCAAAAAATACAAGTTCAACTAGCATTTCGAAGTACAGATGATCTATGTTTGTTGAAGCGCTCATTTCTTGATGAAATGATTACCCAAATCTTCTCCTTTCCTATAATTACATTATTTTTTCTCCACTAAAACTATTAATATATATTATATTAATGTTCATTCATTGCCCTTTTAAAATGGTACCCTGCGGAACTTCTACACACATTAGAAGTAATAAAAACGTATATTTCATTTGAAACAACCCAATATTTATAAACGTTCATACCGGAAGTGAGTATTTATGCTTGGAGGATTGTCGACGATGGAACGTCGGCGTGTTTTAATAAAAACTATTGTTTTTATTTCATTTTATATAGTCAGATATTTGATATTATCCTAATATAGGCATGGTATAAACATCCCTATTGAAATTAGTTTATACCAATATA
The DNA here is from genome assembly GCA_037127475.1 of Arma custos. NCBI lineage: Eukaryota > Metazoa > Arthropoda > Insecta > Hemiptera > Pentatomidae > Arma > Arma custos. The sequence goes on along the minus strand of CM073760.1, from coordinate 86,937,685 downwards.
TCAAGGCTGCCTCTACACTTTTTGCTTCATCTACCTTTGGTTTTTTCCGCAGCGTTAAAACCTGACCCCTGTAGCAGTAAGCTAGAAAAACGACCCTAGAGTAGTGGTGGGGCCGAAATAACGTAACAGTCTAAAATAACGTGTTATTGGAAAATAACGGTTACTGTGATAACGTGTTACCAGAACGAGCTCGTTATTGGAATAACTCCTTCATCGTTTCACTCGCCAATAACCAAATAGCACTTCGACATGATTTCAATAAGAGCTGAAGGCCGAGGCGTTTTCGTTCCCAATTACTGATTGAAAAATTAACAAAAAAATTCCAAGTAAATATGTTTTTAAACAATAAAACTGCCTTAGAACTTATTGAAGCAACGACATCTATTAGACGTTATCGGAACTATTAAAGAGTTATTGGCTTCGTTGCCTATTTTTTGCGAATATAGAAGTATTTCATTCACAATTACTGATTGAAAAATTAACGAAAAAATCGGACTTGCTAATTCGCACAAAAAAATGGAAAAAATGTCAAGTAAATATGTTTTAAAACAATAAAACTGGCTTAGATGTTATTCATGTGCTGCTATCTAAGTTATCGAATCAGTTATCGGAACTAATAAACAGTTATTGGCTTCGTTGCCTATTTATTGCGAATATAGAAGTATTTCATTCACAATTACTAATTGAAAAATTAACGAAAAAATCGGACTTGCTAATTCGGACAAAAAAATGGAAAAAATTCAAAGTAAATATGTTTTAAAACCATAAAAATGCCTTAGATGCTAGTCATGTGGCGCTGCCAACGTTATCGAATCCGTTATCGGAACTATTAAAGAGTTATTGGCTTCATTGCCTATTTTTTGGGAATATAGAAGTATTTCATTCACAATTACTGATTGAAAAATTAACGAAAAAATCAGACTTGCTAATTCGCACAAAAAAATGGAAAAAATGTCAAGTAAATATGTTTTAAAACAATAAAACTGGCTTGGATGTTAGTCATGTGGCGCTGCCTACGTTATCGAATCGGTTATCGGAACTATTAAACAGTTATTGGCTTCGTTGCCTATTTTTTGGGAATATAGAAGTATTTCATTCACAATTACTGATTGAAAAATTAACGAAAAAAATCAAACTTGCTAATTCGGACAAAAAAATGGAAAAAAATGCCAAGTAAATATGTTTTAAAACCATAAAAATGCCTTAGATGTTAGTCATGTGGCGCTGCCTACGTTATTGAATCCGTTATCGGAACTATTAAACAGTTATTGGCTTCGTTGCCTATTTTTTGGGAATATAGAAGTATTTCATTCACAATTACTGATTGAAAAATTAACGAAAAAATCAGACTTGCTACTTCGCACAAAAAATGGAAAAAATATCAAGTAAATATTTTTTAAAACCATAAAACTGCCTTAGATGTTAGTCATGAGGTTATCGGAACTATTATGCCAATATGAAATATAAAATATATATGGAACTATTCCTGCATTTCCTATATATGGAAAAGCATTGACAATGCTAATAGGCACCATAGATTTGTTTAAGAGGGTGACTGGTTATTATAGTATGAACACAAAGTAGCAAAATACTGTAATAGAGATTACTGTACAACAATAAATTATAAAATGCAATTGATGATGAAAGGATATAATGAATTTAAAATACTAATATAATGATAAGCTTTTATTAGATAATGAAGTACAAAAAGGAAGAACTACAGATAATTAATTAATATCATAGCCTAAATAATTTTACTATAAAAAAAATAAATAGTTTCTCCAAATCAAAAACAATAAATATGTGTATTATGAAGTTCGTTATGAACATCCACAAATTTAATAAACTCAATAAACAACAGAAACACAAAATATAAAATTGTTAATATTAATCAATAATGCATAAATTTGTTTTATGTTAACAGGGATATATACTGATTTAATGTAGAACATTTATATATACGACTATACCAGTACATTACAGAAGGTAAAACAGGTATTTGATCCTATTAAAGATCAAATAGAAAAATCTGCCAGCAGTATAACATAAACTCAAAATTAGGCATTTTTTAGTTAAGCTTTCAGAAGCAATTGTATTGATTGATTCAGAATTCAGAAAGAGCATTGTATCTGATATTCCGTTTCCAACATTTTTAATAAAGTCATATTTTGAGTTGTATTATGTTTGAATTGAAGTTTTATGGGAATAATGGCATTGAAAGAAAAAGTTTCAAGCTTTTAAAAATTTTCTAGTCGTTAGTAAAAGACTTATAGTAAGTTAGTAAAAGATTATTATAACTATATAAAGCTAAAATGAATAAATACTTAAATAACTATCTAGTAGACAGAATAAAAAAGGAAGCATAAGCTCATCTTAATGATTCATTTAATACATGACTATTGCTGCAGACATTACTTGCGATTACGTCATGTAAACTGTAGTAGGAGCACTTGAAGAGTTACGGCAGAAGTTCAGTGCACTCTGATCTAATTTTAACAATGTCACAGAATAAATTAAAACCTTATTAATACATTTTATTTTAACTACCTTTTTATATACAGAATAAACTATCTTTAAAAACCTGTTTTGTTTATGTATTAAGGATATGGTCTGGGTGGAAGTCAGAAAATATTCTTTTTAACTTCAAAGACTTGTTTTTAAATTTCAGAAAAATAGTTAATAGCTATCAATATAATTAATATTTAATTTTTACTAAAATAAACATAACAACAAATTTAATAATTAAGTTTTAAAAGAAAAACAATTGTATACCTTACTTTCTGTAAACATCCAATTATAGGAATCAAAACTTCTCTGTAGACTGCCTAAAAATTTCTTGATTATAATTCCATTTATTAATAAATTAAAATGAGGTCAATCTAAAGCATTTATAAAATGTATTGATTGCACCCCCCTCACCAATTCAATACATCATTTGAATTATCCAGTTTATTATATATAGGTATTACATAATTGTAAATGTTATACTTGTTGCACAACTGTCTCTCTTCATTTAAATTATTCTTATAATGTCAAGTTCTTCTCTTGATTGTTTAAGGAAAGAAAGAAAAAAGGAAAAGGTGAGGGAAAAAAGACTTTAAAAGTATTATAATTTTAGAATGGAAAAACTTTGCTTTCATTTCTTTTTTAATGTGCAGTAATACAAGTGTTGTTTAAGCATTACAATCTCGATTTAAAATTGAAAGTGAATATAAATATATCACATAATATTATATATTAAAATAGTTTCATAAATTTTTGTAAGTAGGTGTACCTTATTTTAAGGAAAAAAATATTTTTGGTACATCCTCCAGTGAATATCAGTTATCTGAAAGAGGTTGAATTGATCTTCCATTCTAGCAATCATACAGTTGACCGTCTAATCTTCAGTAACTTCATTTTCCTACGAAACAGGTTATATGCATATTTTTAAAATAATATTTAAAATTTTATACATTTTTGTATGAGACCAATCTATAACTATACTTACTATAAATTACTATAAAGTTTAATTTGCTGAATAATAGCAGTACCCTCTAAAATTTGTTGAGACACTACATAAAAAAAAAGAAATATTAAAATGAGGAGAGACAGTTGTACCAAAAATATTTTTTTCCTTAAAATAAGGTACACCTACTTACAAAAATTTATGAAACTATTTTAATATATAATATTATGTGATATATTTATATTCACTTTCAATTTTAAATCGAGATTGTAATGCTTAAACAACACTTGTATTACTGCACATTAAAAAAGAAATGAAAGCAAAGTTTTTCCATTCTAAAATTATAATACTTTTAAAGTCTTTTTTCCCTCACCTTTTCCTTTTTTCTTTCTTTCCTTAAACAATCAAGAGAAGAACTTGACATTATAAGAATAATTTAAATGAAGAGAGACAGTTGTGCAACAAGTATAACATTTACAATTATGTAATACCTATATATAATAAACTGGATAATTCAAATGATGTATTGAATTGGTGAGGGGGGTGCAATCAATACATTTTATAAATGCTTTAGATTGACCTCATTTTAATTTATTAATAAATGGAATTATAATCAAGAAATTTTTAGGCAGTCTACAGAGAAGTTTTGATTCCTATAATTGGATGTTTACAGAAAGTAAGGTATACAATTGTTTTTCTTTTAAAACTTAATTATTAAATTGTTGTTATGTTTATTTTAGTAAAAATTAAATATTAATTATATTGATAGCTATTAACTATTTTTCTGAAATTTAAAAACAAGTCTTTGAAGTTAAAAAGAATATTTTCTGACTTCCACCCAGACCATATCCTTAATACATAAACAAAACAGGTTTTTAAAGATAGTTTATTCTGTATATAAAAAGGTAGTTAAAATAAAATGTATTAATAAGGTTTTAATTTATTCTGTGACATTGTTAAAATTAGATCAGAGTGCACTGAACTTCTGCCGTAACTCTTCAAGTGCTCCTACTACAGTTTACATGACGTAATCGCAAGTAATGTCTGCAGCAATAGTCATGTATTAAATGAATCATTAAGATGAGCTTATGCTTCCTTTTTTATTCTGTCTACTAGATAGTTATTTAAGTATTTATTCATTTTAGCTTTATATAGTTATAATAATCTTTTACTAACTTACTATAAGTCTTTTACTAACGACTAGAAAATTTTTAAAAGCTTGAAACTTTTTCTTTCAATGCCATTATTCCCATAAAACTTCAATTCAAACATAATACAACTCAAAATATGACTTTATTAAAAATGTTGGAAACGGAATATCAGATACAATGCTCTTTCTGAATTCTGAATCAATCAATACAATTGCTTCTGAAAGCTTAACTAAAAAATGCCTAATTTTGAGTTTATGTTATACTGCTGGCAGATTTTTCTATTTGATCTTTAATAGGATCAAATACCTGTTTTACCTTCTGTAATGTACTGGTATAGTCGTATATATAAATGTTCTACATTAAATCAGTATATATCCCTGTTAACATAAAACAAATTTATGCATTATTGATTAATATTAACAATTTTATATTTTGTGTTTCTGTTGTTTATTGAGTTTATTAAATTTGTGGATGTTCATAACGAACTTCATAATACACATATTTATTGTTTTTGATTTGGAGAAACTATTTATTTTTTTTATAGTAAAATTATTTAGGCTATGATATTAATTAATTATCTGTAGTTCTTCCTTTTTGTACTTCATTATCTAATAAAAGCTTATCATTATATTAGTATTTTAAATTCATTATATCCTTTCATCATCAATTGCATTTTATAATTTATTGTTGTACAGTAATCTCTATTACAGTATTTTGCTACTTTGTGTTCATACTATAATAACCAGTCACCCTCTTAAACAAATCTATGGTGCCTATTAGCATTGTCAATGCTTTTCCATATATAGGAAATGCAGGAATAGTTCCATATATATTTTATATTTCATATTGGCATAATAGTTCCGATAACCTCATGACTAACATCTAAGGCAGTTTTATGGTTTTAAAAAATATTTACTTGATATTTTTTCCATTTTTTGTGCGAAGTAGCAAGTCTGATTTTTTCGTTAATTTTTCAATCAGTAATTGTGAATGAAATACTTCTATATTCCCAAAAAATAGGCAACGAAGCCAATAACTGTTTAATAGTTCCGATAACGGATTCAATAACGTAGGCAGCGCCACATGACTAACATCTAAGGCATTTTTATGGTTTTAAAACATATTTACTTGGCATTTTTTTCCATTTTTTTGTCCGAATTAGCAAGTTTGATTTTTTTCGTTAATTTTTCAATCAGTAATTGTGAATGAAATACTTCTATATTCCCAAAAAATAGGCAACGAAGCCAATAACTGTTTAATAGTTCCGATAACCGATTCGATAACGTAGGCAGCGCCACATGACTAACATCCAAGCCAGTTTTATTGTTTTAAAACATATTTACTTGACATTTTTTCCATTTTTTTGTGCGAATTAGCAAGTCTGATTTTTTCGTTAATTTTTCAATCAGTAATTGTGAATGAAATACTTCTATATTCCCAAAAAATAGGCAACGAAGCCAATAACTGTTTAATAGTTCCGATAACCGATTCGATAACGTAGGCAGCGCCACATGACTAACATCTAAGCCAGTTTTATTGTTTTAAAACATATTTACTTGACATTTTTTCCATTTTTTTGTGCGAATTAGCAAGTCCGATTTTTTCGTTAATTTTTCAATCAGTAATTGTGAATGAAATACTTCTATATTCGCAAAAAATAGGCAATGAAGCCAATAACTCTTTAATAGTTCCGATAACCGATTCGATAACGTTGGCAGCGCCACATGACTAGCATCTAAGGCATTTTTATGGTTTTAAAACATATTTACTTTGAATTTTTTCCATTTTTTTGTCCGAATTAGCAAGTCTGATTTTTTCGTTAATTTTTCAATCAGTAATTGTGAATGAAATACTTCTATATTCCCAAAAAATAGGCAACGAAGCCAATAACTGTTTAATAGTTCCGATAACCGATTCGATAACGTAGGCAGCGCCACATGACTAACATCTAAGCCAGTTTTATTGTTTTAAAACATATTTACTTGACATTTTTTCCATTTTTTTGTGCAAATTAGCAAGTCCGATTTTTTCGTTAATTTTTCAATCAGTAATTGTGAATGAAATACTTCTATATTCCCAAAAAATAGGCAACGAAGCCAATAACTCTTTAATAGTTCCGATAACGTCTAATAGATGTCGCTGCTTCAATAACGTTTAAGGCAGTTTTATTTATGGTTTTAAAACATATTTACTTGGCATTTTTTTCCATTTTTTTGTGCGAATTAGCAAGTTTGATTTTTTTTCTTTAATTTTTCAATCAGTAATTGTGAATGAAATACTTCTATATTCCCAAAAAATAGGCAACGAAGCCAATAACTGTTTAATAGTTCCGATAACTGATTCGATAACTTAGATAACAGCACATGAATAACGTCTAAGGCAGTTGTTTTTTTTTTTTTTTTTTTTTAGCAATTAGCCATTATTGGCTACGTCTGTTTCTATTCTCATGTAAATTTATATATGATTTTCTTTAATGAAATAAAACGTTACTCAAATAACGTGTTATTGGAACACGTTATTACATGGTAGCAGTTATGCCATAACGTGTTATTAAGATTTCACTGTTTAGCCCACCCCTAGAGCACTGCTATCGAATGTTTAGTGTTAAGATATTTATTGGTTACTCAATAGATAGCGACATGAGCACAGGAAAGGTTTTTCAATTCGAAGCTCACTAACATTAAACCCTTAAAATCATTAAAATTCTGGTCAATATCTACAGAATTGCACCGAACACAATACCGATGTAAAATTTTGGTTATGCATACACAATACCAATGTTTCCATGGATATTTTAGTAATTAGACCGCGGGTTGTCGCTTCGAGTTGTGCCACTACAAGTTTTTTTCAAGTTTTTCCTTTTAATATTTTCCAAAAATGCATGTTACTATGAGCTTTAGTATGAAAAATAGAAGATAATCATGGGAAATTTGTATACTTTGGTTATCATTTCATCTAGAAATGAAGGTTTCAACAAACATATTTCATTTATTTTTATTTTTAAAGAGAAAAGATAGGCACTCGGCCGGGATTCGAACCCGGAACCTTTATCTTTCCGTGACAGCGCTCTACCATTTGAGCCACCAAGGCCGCCTGCCGGCAGAGGACAAATCTTTTCTCCGATCTCATGTCCTCGTGCTCTCGCAATTTTTGCGATGAATACACTAGAACGAAGTTCTTTGAACATTAATTTAATTTTAGGATCTTATTGACTTACGTCATATTACTATTTATAATTTTTTATAGTTATTGGTCAAATTGGTCACGGAAAGACAAAGGTTCCGGGTTCGAATCCCGGCCGAGGGCCTATCTTTTCTCTTTAAAAATAAAAATATTTAAAACTCAAAAAATCATTTATACTTCGGAATTTTAGTTGAAACTTTTATTTCTTGCTGAAATTATTATCAAAATCTACTCATTTCCCATAATTATTTTCTCTTTTCCATACTAAAGTTCACGATAACTTGTATTTTTGGAAAATAATCAAAATGAAACGAATAAACAGTGAAAAATTGTTGTAACTAAACTCGAAGCAACAACCTGCGGAACAGATACCAAAATTTTCATATCTGACATCGCGCACAAAGGAATTTATTCAATATTCAACACTCACTCAAGATAGAATTCGTTTTGCTTGCTTACGTCTCTAGCTGCGTCGATAGGTCCAGCTCGAATTTGGTCTGAAAAAAAAGTTATTACCTATCACCCTTGTCTTATAAAAAATACATTAGTTGTAAGCCAAATGTCATATTGCGTCTAGTAAGAGACTGAGTTCCAAATAAATGTGTCACATCTTTCAAAAGATTCATTCCAGATTGCAACTTTTTCTCCTGTAAGAAATCATTTTCAAGTGCATTCTTAGTATTCCATTCATTAGAGACAAACGAGATCCCTCAAATCAATCAATTATACCCTCAAAGGCGTTACACGGTGTTTGCTAATATAACCAACGTAAGTAAGAGGACAGAAACACATCTAAGTTGATCGAGAAACCGTTGCTATTTTTGGCTAACATTCGTCTTAGCGTACCCTCGCGAGGTGGCAACCATATATATCAATCGAAAGCTCTTTTGATTTGTAGTCGAATGACATAACTCCCAGCGTCCGCAAAGGTCAAATAAAAAAGCTACGCGTCCGTTAAGTTAGATTAGGTAAGTTTTTTTGGCGATTAGATGGTTAGGGGTGGTTAGATGGTTAGGAGTGGTGGTTAGGGGTCGTTAGATGGTTAGGGGTGGTTAGAGGTGGTTGCATAGGGTATCTAGCGGTTTGAACGTTTTTAAGAAACTTTTTTATTTGACCTTTGCGGACGCGTAGCATTTTTATTCGATCTTTGCGGACGCTGGAAGTTATGTCATTCGACTACAAATCGAAAGAGCTTTCGATTGATATATATTGTTGCCACCTCGCGAGGGTACGCTAAAACGAATTTTTACCCTATTATTTTCTCAGTTGCCTGATGCATTATTTAACGGATCCTCTTTCGTACGACATTGATTTTTTTCTGAAAGCTACATGGTACTTGTAAAATGAGCTATAATTCCAAAGTAGATTAGAAATTAAATGACAGGTTAGATCTTGCTAAGTTTGCGCCGTTTCTAATGATGTATGGGAGCACTCGAAACTTCTCCAAATGCTCCTATTCTTCAAATGGAAGAACCAAAAGACAACTTTGAGAGAAAACACGTTGACTAGGGAGGGCAAATTCAAAATCCTGGAAATATTATCGATATTTCTTTAGCTTACGCTTCTCTCTACACCAATCTATCTTAATGATGATCTAAAACTTATATTAAATAAATAAGTAGACAATAAGTACATTAATTTTTTAGTATTATTCACTTTCACTCCATTCCGACCAAACTAAACCAAAATAAGTTTCGAATATTTTTACATTCTCATAAAACAGATATACACAGAGGTGTCGTGTATCGATTTCATGTCAATATCGATGTACTTGTAACATCGCTTGCAATGTGACATTGCACTGTGTTATGCATTGTTGATAAATACTTGTTATGGATCTGATATTTTCCTATTGAAGCCGCGTTCTTTAAATTTGTGTTAATGGTGCTACAGAGGGTCAGTAGTATATCATTTTATTATGGCTGAAACAAATACCAAAAACCAAATTATGAGAATGCTTCTTTCATCACCTAATCCTCCTCCAAAAGTTTGTTTTGTTTTGTGTTATTTTATCATTTATGTTTTCGTTTTCTGTTCTCTTTTATACACTCCTACTTAATGTTTGTAGTATCTGTATCATTTTACTTGTATGTTTGAGAATGTATTTCAATTTTACAATTTATATATTTCGAGTTAAATTATTTGCAGATCATACCCAAAGGTAAAATGGATAAGGTCAAAAGTAGTGATAGTGATGGAGAATGTGGAGCCAAGTTATCCAATTATCTCCAACATTTAACTGGACAGGTATATTATTGATTCTGATAGCAATTGCTATGGTTTCAGTACTAATCATTAGTACATTAGCTTCAGCTTGGGTGGAAGTTTTATTTATGATTCTTTTATTTTATAAATCCTTTTCATAATTATTATATGGTGTGCAGCCTCAATTCCAAAATGTTGTGGAAATGGATCATCCCTATTCTCGTCCCTGGAATTGGAGGCCAGATAATTTTTATGCGAAACCAGCCAAGAAACTGTTTGTTTCAAATGATAACAATCCGTGGTAAGTTTTATTATAGTTATATAATAATATTACAATGAATATTTTTTTATATTTTGTTTGATGAGATTAGTATTATTAGCATATTTTCAATTTATTCGAGATTATTGATTCAGTATAATTACTAAGCCAAAAATAAACTTTAATTTCTATTCTTTTAAATTAAATTAGTTTAATGACTTAAAATTCAAAATTAAGCATATACATTTTCACAATATTTGTATAAATGGGGCCATAGGACTTATGAGGCCTTGGTTTTATTTAGGTTTAATGATTATGAACCTGTAACATTACAACTCATGAAAGATATTTGATTCAGAATTTGGTTAGATCTATGCTATTTAATGTCATAATTATGTGGTGATGTTATCTGGCCAAGGTCATGCGCCAGTGCCAGCTTTTTCTGTGTTTAATAGTTTTCGCTTTGAGGAGACTTTCAGAAGGGAATTTAAATCCCACAGGATTGATTCGAAAATAAATGATACAGGTTATTAAACTGTGTCCTAATGCAATGAGTTGCTCTCAAGATAATGCAAGCAACTAAAATATTATATAAATTAAGTGTTTCACCAGAATTTTTATTTTCTCATAAATATAGCTTATATTTTGCTATTTAAAATTTCTGCATGTTGATGAAAATAAAGGAATTGAAATAGAAGTTTCTCTATGTCGCATGATTAAATTGTATTCTGCACAAACATTAATAAACAACTATGCTGTAATATCTTAATTTTTGAATTACTTTGTAACATTTTATTATTAGTTATGTTTAGATTAGTCATTTAATTAATTTAATCCAATTAATGTTTTAGGACATTTTGTCTGTAATGAAGTAGTATTATGTTTATAATTTGTTTTACTTAACTTTTTAGGAGCTCGTCTGAAAACATTGATCCTGTTGGTGAAGTTTCAGAGCCTACTCCAGCATATGATAAGCAGAAAGCTCTGAATCTGATGGATGAAACAAGTTGCCACATTACCCTGTTGCGTGCTGATCCTGGGGATATTGATTGGGAATCTAAAATAGACAAGTAAGGATCTCTATTTAAAATTCAAAATTATTATAACTTCTGAGAATAAGCTAGTCTGTGTGATGGTCCAAGAAAATTTCTATGTGTGAAAAACTAGTTCTTAAAATCCTAGATCTATGTTCAAGACCCTGATCAGGGTGTGGGTGAAAGTTAAGAGTGATTGCTCTGACTCTTATAAATCACCCGTAGTTTTCTCCCACATTCTGAATTATCATACCCTGATGAATACCAGCAATGTTAGTTAATTTTTTTTATTTAAATGCCCCATATTTAGCTCATAACATATTAATTGATATTGTTCATATTGTATGATATGTATTAATTGTTGTTCATTTGGTGCACCCAGCGGCTCCTTTTTCAGTCGCCCTGAAGATGGCCTACACTGTAGGTCGAAACGTCGGCACTTACTAAATATAAGTCTAGTACTTATTTGGTGTTTTTTTTTTTTACTGCACCCCCCAACTATCTCCGTTCTCCATTTTATCATCCAGTCAACTATTTTCCTCTCATACATGAAATAATTTATTATTATGTCTGTATTTATATGGCTGTTTATTTCTTGTTTTACAGAAGTGAATGGGGTCTTTCTCAAACTAGATTATTTGAACGGGTTATTAGGATATTAAATTGGGAACGTCTCAATCGCCTCACATTTGCTTCTAACTGGAATGAACCAGTTCTCAGAAGAATCTCCTTAGATAAGTCTGCCCGACGTTTCAGAACTGTTATGGCTTCTATAGCTTGGAAACAAAAATTAATTCATTGGCTACATAATCTTTTATTAGAAGTTTTGGAAGTTAATTACTTAGTAGCATATATTGACATCTTACAGGTATTTTTATAAATTAATTTGTCATACCTTATAAATAATCTTATTGTTGATACTTTGAGATAATAATACTATGTGTTTTTAGTTTTTAACTCTTTCTTTCTTTATTTTTAATTTAAGCCAACTCATAGTTAATAATGATTATAATAGTGGATCGTTAGTATGATGTTGATATGACTGAAGTATAGGTTTAGACAAATAAATTTCAGATGAATAAAATATGTACTTATCATATAATTTTTTCTCTTTACTTTTTATTTCATTGTTTTGGCCAATTAAGGACAATTGAGCTCATATCCACTCTTGATATTGTTCCTTGAAGCCTTGCCTCTACCAGCCACTGTGAAGATTCTTATGTGGGTCTTTTGTAGTCTAAACAGACCAAGTGTCCATAAAATGTCGGTCGCTTTTTCCTTGTACGTGTGGCTATATCCTCCTGATATTTTTTCATCCTGTCATTGTGAAGGATTCTGTAATGCCTCCTTTCTCTCATATTGGTCCTAATATCCTCCGCATAATATTCCTCTCTTTGAATTCCAGCATCTTGAGCTGGCTATTACGTCACTCGAAGCTAAATAGAACATATGTTTTTACAACCGACTTTTAATGTCTGTGAAGGGGAGAGCGGCAATTTTGAATACAAAATCGCAAATCTCCGGCCCCGTTTCTAGCTGATCCGAATCATTAGCTCATACCCAAATATGAGATTAAATCTTATACATAATATATTTGATAAATGGTGTAGTAATAACAAATACATAAGAGAACAAAAAATATTTTTATTATAGACAAAAAAATAAAATACAAAGTTAAGTTACATACATACAGCTATTGATGAGTCAGCGCTAGCGAAGTGTGTCTTCTCGACCCAGGTGAGTAAAAATGCGACAAGTTGCCCAGGGTGAGCCGAGAAGAGGGTCAGGAAGGAAGTAGTGAGAGAAAAATTCCTTCTCATGGTACATGGCACAGAGGCATGAGCGTTACAAAGTTATACTTCCCCCCTGGCCCCGCACTCCGCTAGCTCCCGCCACTGACTGGTTGGTCGCTATCACCACGTGACCCATGGTACAAAGGACGAACGCCCAGGCTGGTCATTCATATATATGGGGGATATTAATTTTATGAAAAATAAAATTAAAAATCTACAATTTATACCAAATATACCGCCCACCAAATTTGATATCAAATTTCCAAGTTATTGTTAAAACTAGGAGGGTAATTATGGAACTAAACGGAAGAGGACGAGTATAAACAAGCGGTGCGGATGATGGAAGAGGACCAAAGTATGGTGGGAGGAGGGGTATAATCAGCGGTAGAAGTTCTCATCTTCGATGTCCCTCTTCTGCGAGAAGTTGTTCCACAAAATGATATTTTGAAGGTAACAGAGGTTTAGCGTCAGAATTATTGGAGTATTGCTAAGAAGACGGCCCACCCTGTAGACTCCACGAGATTCAATGAAGCTGGATTTAGACTTCAATGATGTGGTGCGGATTTTTGTAGAATACTGAGGGGAAATGAAGTCCCTATTAGCGTTTACTAAGTGTGGGAAGCGTTGCGAAACTGTCTTCTAAATGTAATTGAGCCTTGCTCCTATTAGAATAAGGACTAAAGGTCTGATTAAGATATATGATCTTAAAAAAAAAAAATTAAATCATATATCACAGTGAAGAGGTTTTAAAAATTGGTATGCAACTAAATTAATCAGACCAGACTGCGTTAATTAATTCTGTATGGCCTAACATTACCGATGAGGTATCAAGAATATGAGAGAATGCTAACTAATATACAATAAGAGAGATTATTTTGTTTCTAAGAAGGAGACAATTATTCGTTAACAAATGAAATATAAATTATATACATTCAAAATGAGTTGAGGCAACCGTATAACAAATGAAAGTACATTAATTAGTCCTAGTGCTACAATATTTACAATGAATATAAAGAATTTAATCAAAATTCATGAAGAAAGGTGCGTCAAGAAGGTTCATGTAAGATTGACAATTAAAATACTATTATAAAATACTTTGAATATTTTAAAAAACTAAGACTTGTTGTTAACTAGAAACTTATAATCAATCAATAAATTCTATCTGGAATAAAGTCACATTGATTAGATTTACATGAGATAACACAACCAAGGTATGCAAATATTCTGAGGGAATTACAATATTTTTATGGACTAACATCAACTATTTGTTATAGCGAAAAGTGTAAGACATCATGTTCCAACATGGGCCTGACGCATGCTATATAAATGGTGAAATAAATATCAATCAATTAAAATTATGTTTTTAGTTTCTACATTAGATAACATTGAAAGGAATATAATGATCCTGAAAGAGTGTAAAATTGAAATATTTTAAATATTTTCGTAGAGTAAATTCTGTTTTAACAAGTGAAGTGTAAGTGATCAATACAATCTATAAATTGTGCGATTTAATAAGCGACCAGACTACATGAATTGTTTCTTCAGGATCCAGCTTTATCAATAAATATTATGAACCTGAAATACTATCAAGGTCGACTTAAAGACTATTACAGACAATATTGTGAAACGTTTAAGAACCGAAAAAATATTCTTTTCTGGAAAAGTAAAAAAAACATCTATATATTCCTATGAGGAATGCAGCTATATAAACAAAATAACTTGGTTAATTGGTTCATTAGAGAAATAACATTAGGAATGAATATTAACACATGAAATAATGGTTACCCAAAAAATTATATTGCGTATTTTCAAGTACTAAAATTACTGTCTAGTAGAGAATTACCAATTATCAATATATTTTCATAAGTTGATGCGTTGCGGCTACATAATTGAAAAAATACATTAAATTTATCTTTCTGAAGTGGCATTATCCATTAATACAAAGCGTCTGAACTAATCCTAAGTAAAACAATAATGAAAATATTTACAATGAATTAAAGAAATAAAATAAAACTCATTTTAACCAAGAAATTTATAAGTAACCCATGCGTTAACTATCAGGTGATGCCAATACATAACGAAAACAAAATTTCCTTAATTATCTCTTTAAAAAATAAAACTATCATTGGACCTGAAATGAAAGAACGTCCATTACCATATTATTATAGAATATTTGTATATTTGTAAGGACAAAAAACTATTTTTGATTTGAAATTAAGGAGTGACCAGTACATTCTAGCACAGTGGAGCGAATATATATTTATATATATATATATATATATATATATATATATATATATATATATATATATATATTATATATATATATATATATATATATATGAATAAAACTACATTACTCGGTTTTACGTGTTATGATATTATCAATAAATTTGAAAACCATGAGGGAGTGTGAATTAAAATATTGAGAATATTTTAAGAGTACAAAAAAAATTGTTCTTAACAAGAAAAATAGAAGGCCATCAATAGATTCTAAAAGCGTGATAAAAATATATATATAAGTGAACAAAAATACATTACTTGCTTGTACGTGAAACAAAAATAGCATTGAGTATCAAGAATCTGAAAGGCTTTTAACTAAAATATTATTAGAAACTATTTTCATATTTTAAAGAACTTATGGATTATCCTTAATAACAAATTTGTACATCTCCACATGCTAACAAGGCAAAGCAAATATATAAATGGATTAGACAGCATTAATGGGACTCGCTTGGAATATCAACATTATATTATGAACATAAAGGATGTCTCTAAGGATTTAAATGATATTTTTAATTAGACCCATAAGCCATCAACTATTTCTGGTAAGTTGATAAGAAATAAAATTATAGTGAATGACTTAAATGAATTAATCTCAGCTATAATATTATTACAGAAATATTTTGACTATTTTAAGGAACTAATACAATTATATTAATACAATAAATATTAATATTAAATTAAAAAAACAATACAGTCTTTAAGGTTTATGCAGCCAAGAAAATAGTTTAAATTTTTATTTTTATTTTGTAAAATAGCGTGACAGTGAGTGAGCGTGCGTGCGTTTGTGGGTGAGAAAGAGAGCGAGATCGAGTGTAAAAGTGAGAAATGTATAATTGTAAATTAAAAATTGAGTTTCACGCAACAAGGATCTAAAAAAAATTGTTATTCAGTAATTTGAAGACTTAAAGTTAAAACAGTATCTAGTCGTAAATTAGATATGTAATCAATGCGTTTGTGCGTCAGTGTAATTAGAACACTTAAAATCAATGCTTTTGTGCGTCAGTGTAATTAAAACACTTAAAATCAATGCGTTTGTGCGTCAGTGTAATTAAAACACTTAAAATCAATGCGTTTGTGCGTCAGTGTAATTAAAACACTTAAACAGTATCTAATCGTAAATTAGATACGTAAACAATGGTTAATTCCCTGTTAAGTATAGTGAGATCCTGAAACTATATAATGCGTTGTGTGTTTGTCCCGGTAAGCTTAGTTTGTAATAATCCCAAAGCGGCTATATAAACATTAGAGATCCTTTAACATTTTAGGTTTATTATTACAACGAACTGAAGTTCCCTTGTAGTTTCGCTCCGTGCTTGTTACGTTCTCAGCCCGTTATTACTGAACATCTCTTAGTAAAACTCTATAAACATTGAGTTTAGAACTCAAGGAACATTTTTACATTAACCTAAAAGTGAGGTGAGTGGTTAATTATTGACAATTAATAAATGAACAACATAGTGATCGGTTGATAGAGGCTACTCAGCCGGCTGGTAATTCCTCTAGGAGGTCTTATCAGCTATTTACTATTGACTTCACGGTCACGGCCGTATACTGTTCTCGTCTCCGGCCGATCTTAAGTTCGAACCCAGTGACATTAACTTTTTTTTTTTTTCTCCCTTTCTTCTTTTATCCATTTTTTTTTATGTATGTGTATTCAGAATGTTTTATTTTGTATGTAATTGTATATAATATTGTGGATACTCTAGTTTCTTAGGCTCTATATAAAGAACTTTTATTTTAATATTTCTTTATTTTATTTTATTTTCTTTGGAACGGATAAAATGGATCTGGATGAGAATTCACTCCCCGAAGACTCGGAGGAAGAGATCCCGTTTTCTGAAATAAGCGAATCTGATTCCATATATTTAAAGGGACGTACACTACAAAAGCGCCACCGAAATCCTGCCCCCGGCTCCGCGGGCAACTCACCTAATAAAAAAAAGAACAAATCAAAACAAACAGTCGATAAAAAACAATCACCACCAAAAACTCGCAGTAAATCTTCTGCAGCCAACAATAAAACTATAAATACAACAACTACTGTTGAAACCTCCCACAATTCACCAGGCAACAATAGCTCAGCCAATAAGAACTCGGATTCTCAAGTTTTTTCTGACCCTGAGCCACCCCCTGTATATGTCACCAAAATAGACAATTTTCTGTCTTTCGGTGATGAAATCGCCAATCTAATTGGGCAACCAAACTTCAGGTGCTACTCACGTATTAATGATATAAAAATAAATACAAATAGCAAAGAAACTATAAAAAACTGATTAATCATCTTACTGCTAATAATTACGATTTCCATTGCTACCAACTAAGAGAAGATAAAGCATACCGTGTGGTCTTAAGAGGTCTTCACTCAAGCACCCCCACAGCTGCCATCAAAAAAGGTCTCGAAGAAATAGGCCATAGCGTTAGAAACATATCTTCTGTTCTACATCCAACGGAAAAATACCCACTACCACTATTTTTTGTTGACTTGGAACCAGCTCGAAATAATGCTGAGGTATTTCAGATCTCAAGGTTAGTGTATTCAATAGTAAGATTTGAACAGCCCAGACAAAAACCATTAATAGTGCAATGCACAAAATGTCAAAACCTAGGGCACACAAAGGCTTACTGCCATCACCAGAGCAGATGCGTCAAATGTGCCGGCCCACACTCATCTGAGGTATGTCCGAAACCTAAAGAGGAGCCTGCAAAATGTGCACTCTGTGGTGAAGACCATCCTGCTAGCTACAGGGGTTGCATCGTTTATAAAAACCTCTATCGGCAGAGATCGCATAATACTACACAAAAAAAAACAGAACAGAAGACAAATGTTGTTCCTGATCCAGGGAAATTTATCGCATTTCCCAGAACTGCCTCATACATCTACTAGCCATCAGCACCCCACTACCTCAACGATCGCCGATTTACAGGAAGACATAAAGCCGCCCTCTCAAGCCTACACCAAGACACTACAGCAGCCGCGACGTCAGATGCCTCAGAAAATTCAATCTAAACCCCAAACCTCTCAATCCAAGCCACAGATCCCCAAGGCACAGTCCCAACCTCCACGAAATACCATTCCTCCTCACCACTTACCTCTCCGTGTTAAACTTCCGCCAGAACACCCACTTCCAGTTCCATCACAGCCTTCTCTCATGGTAAACCCCTCATTACATCGACCAACGAAAGTTGATCTACCTCCTCGTCCCCAGTGTCGGGCTCAGCATCCAGCCAACACCCCTACTGACTTTCCATCTCAAACTCCTTATCCATATCCGCTCCAAGAACATAATCCCTCCGACATATATTCCATCCTATCTTCCTTCCTGATAGACCTACAACAAACTATCAAACCGCTGATAACCCTCCTCACTAGATTCCTCACAGAAATTCCATTCAACTTCCCGCGATGAATGTGAAGCCCCTAGCTGTCCTATTATGGAATGCGAACGGACTAAACAACCGCCGAGACGAACTTGACATATTTCTACATGACAATCAGATTGACATTGCCCTACTTACTGAAACTCACTTCACTAAACGTTCATATTTTTACATACGCGACTATATCACTTATAGATCTGACCACCCAGACAACACTTCCCACGCCGGCTCTTGCATCCTTATCCATAAATCCATTCCACATTCCCTTATTCCCTCTACTCCAAATGAGGTTATCCAAGCAACCTCTATCATAATATCAACTCGTCCCTTCCATCTTACATTATCAGCTGTATACTGTCCTCCTGGCAATTCTCTATCCTATTACAACTAGAATCCTTGTTCCAATCCCTCGGATCACGCTTTATTGCTGGAGGAGACTACAACGCTAAACACGATGGGGTTGCCGAACATCCAACCCTCGTGGCAACATCCTGTCTCATGTCTCCACTTCTCGTAGTTATTCAATTCTCTCTCCCTCGAATCCTACCTATTGGCCAACTTCCCTGAAAAAACGCCCTGATATCCTGGATATATTTGTCACATCCCAGATTTCTCCTTCCCATGTATTAATCAAATCCCTGGATGACCTCTCCTCAGACCACAGTCCAGTTCTGCTCTCATTACACCCAACCTTCATTCCTAAGCCCTCCTCTCCTTCATTGATTACAGGACGAATTAACTGGGAGCAATTTAATAACGATTTGGAAAGCAAACTAGACTTACGGATTCCACTCAAAACTAAACAAGACATTGACAGCGCAATAGAAATACTTACAGCAACAATAACACAAAGTATAAGAGATAACACTACCATAAACAGAAATAATATCACACAACAGACTAACCTGCCACAGCACCTTTGCATCTTGCTAAGCGAAAAACGCAGAGCAAGATCTAAGTGGCATAGGACTCGTTACCCATCAGATAAAACGTATTACACCCAACTGACTAACAAACTGAAAACGGAGATTAGAAACTTCAAAATCCAAAATTTACTTAGTGTGACTGAAAATCTTACGACGACTAACAAATCACTATGGACGACCGCCAAAAAGATCCTTAAATTCAAAGATTTTAATCATCCTCTCCTTACTGAAAATCAAACTTGGTCCAGATCTGATGAAGAAAAATCTCACATATACGCCCAACACCTCTTCAAAACCTTTAATCCACACCCTGATATTCTCAACCCTATTCACATTGAGCGTATTGAAGCAGAACTGAATATCCCACTCCAAATGTCTCTCCCACCTAAGGCTTTTCATCCGTCAGAAATATCCAATATTATTCATAGTTTACCTTCCCGTAAAGCTCCTGGACATGACCTTATTACAGCTCACATCCTAAAATCCCTTCCTCGAAAAGCTATCCTATTCCTCACATACATATATAATTCTGTAATCCGTACTACCTATTTTCCTGATACATGGAAACTATCTATAGTAAAAATGATCCCAAAATCCAAAAAGCCTCCAGAACTCCCATCCTCTTATCGTCCTATCTCCCTTTTACCCATAATGGGCAAGATCCTCGAAAAACTCATTCTAAAACGTATTTATCCCATCCTAGATAGTAACCGCATAATCCCAGACCACCAGTTTGGTTTCCGAACATCCCACTCCACTATCCAGCAATGTCATCGTGTGGTGGATGTTGTCTCCTCTGCATTGGAGCGTAGATTGTACTGTACGGGAGCCTTTCTCGATGTAGAACAGGCTTTTGATCGAGTCTGGCACCCAGGTCTCCTTTACAAACTCCGACAATTCCTTCCTCCTACATACTTTTTAATCATTCGCTCCTTTCTAACTGGCAGAACATTTAAAGTAAGTCATAAAGGTTCCTACTCATCCCTCTATTCCCAGTCTGCTGGCGTTCCTCAAGGTAGCATCCTCGGTCCTATCCTTTACACAGTATATACAGCTGACATTCCAACCCATCTTAACACCTTCATCTCCACGTATGCTGATGACACATGTGTGTTATCTGTTAATAACGACCCATATATTGCATCCCAATCCCTTCAATTACACCTATCAAGCCTCGAAGAATGGTGTCGGAATTGGAGAATTAAAATCAATCCCAGCAAGTCCCATCAAATTACCTTTACCCTTCGTCGAAAACCCTTGACTTCCTGTCCTACTGTATTCTTTAATAGTACTCCACTTATCCCTGTTGAACAGATTCGCTACCTGGGACTCAACTTAGACAAGCGTCTTCCTTGGAACCCTCACACAAGACTGAAAAGACAAGAAACAGCTAGACGTTTCCGACTACTTCAACACATATTAGATAAGCGCTCAAAGCTTCAGATCAATTACAAAAGACTTATTTATGTGACTGTTATAAGGCCTATATGGACTTATGGAATTGAACTATGGGGCTCCACCAAACCATCGAATTCCTCTCGTATCCAATCCTTGCAATCCAAAATCCTTCGCAAAATCCTAAACGCTCCTTATTTTGTCACAAATAAAACCATCCATAATGACCTTAACGTTCCATATGTTACCGATTTAGCCCATTCCAGATACCTATCATTCCACAATAAACTTCAAACCCATCCAAACCCACTAGTTTCCATCCTTGCATCCAATTCCATCCCGGACAATCCTCCTAGGCGTCTGAAGAGAAGATGGCCTCGGGACCTTCTATTATAGAACTTTATTAGAGTGCTGCCAGTGGGTAGTATCTCTACATGTGCTATCATGTATTATTTACTCTTATAGCAATTGTACTAGATGTATGTATTACAGTTGTACAACTCAATAAAATAAAAAATAAAAAAAATAAAAAAATTTTAAAACAAAAAAAAAAAAATTATTACAACACCATTTATTTGAATATATCTTAATTTAGACCAATATGATGGTTCGATGCGAAACGAAAAAAACAAAATCTTTTAAACATGATACTAAGCTAATGATCCGGCCCGCGGAGGACCAATATGGAGGGGAAAGCGGCAATTTTGAATACAAAATCGCAAATCTCGGACCCCGTTTCTAGCTGATCCGAATCATTAGCTCATACCCAAATATGAGATTAAATCTTATACATAATATATTTGATAAATGGTGTAGTAATAACAAATATATAAGAGAACAAAAAATATTTTTATTATAGACAAAAAAATAAAATACAAAGTTAAGTTACATACATACAGCTATTGGTGATTCAGCGCTAGCGAAGTGTGTCTTCTCGACCCAGGTGCGTAAAAATGCGACAAGTTGCCCAGGGTGAGCCGAGAAGAGGGTCAGGAAGGAAGGCACAGAGGCCTGAGCGTTACAAAGTTCTACTTCCCCCCTGGCCCCGCACTCCGCTAGCTCCCGCCACTGACTGGTTGGTCGTTATCACCACGTGACCCATGGTACAAAGGACGAACGCCCAGGCTGGTCATTCTTATATATGGGGGATATTAATTTTATGAAAAATAAAATTAAAAACCTACAATTTATACCCAACAGTCTGGATTTAAGATTCTTGGAGGGGGCATTTGGACAAATAGAAACTTCAGCAGGAGAGTGATAAGCCCTTTCAAATTTGTTACATCTGGTGTCCACTGTTAGGTTCTTACTCCAGTTCACGGAGCCTTCTCTCCTAAGTACGTGGGTGAATCAAATATAAACGAGACTTATTTTTTTATTTTTACTTTGAACACAAAGAAAAGTACACGTCATTTTTCTACATAGTCTCCTGATTTGGAAATACATTTTTCCCAGCGCATAGGTAATTTTCCAATCCCGTCCTCATAGAATGAAGTAGGTTGTGTCTTCAGCCAATTGAGCACGTAGGCTTCAGCCTCATCGTCACTGACGAATCTCTGACCTCCCAAAGCTTCCTTGAGTGGGCCAAACAGTTGAAAGTCGCTTGGTGATAAGTCTGGACTGTAGGGAGGGTGTTCTAGCGTCTCCTAGCCCAGTTGCTCCAATTTTTCTCTCGTCAGGGCCGCAGTATGCGGGCGAGCATTGTCCTGAAGAAGAATCACTTCTCTCATCGGTAGATCCCTTCTTTTGCAGCAATATGCAAGTCTGACTTCATTCAAAATGTCGCAGTAGTATGCGACATTGATAGTCCTGCGTTCATGCCAAAGATCAAGATGCAGCAAGCCACGCTGGTCAAAAAACACAGTAGCCAAAACCTTCCCAGCTGACAGCCGTGACTTGGCTTTCACTGGTCCAGGTTCCCCTTTCAGTCTCCACTCCATACTCGCTTGTTTTGATTCAGGGGTGTAATGGTGCACCCAAGTTTCATCACAGGTGATAATGTGAGTGAGAAATGAGGCTCCCTCAGCCTGAAATCTTGCAAGAAGACCTTCACAGACCTGCAAACGGTTCAGCTTCTGCTCAGCTGTGAGAAGTCGAGGAACCCACCTGGCACACACCTTACGAAACCCTAGCTCCTCTGTGAGTATGGAAAAAGTGCTTCCATAGCTTATCCCAACCACACTTGCAATGGCACTGGTAGTTAGACGTCTTTCACCTTCAATAAGCTGTCGAACACGGCTGATGTTGTCTGCTGTGATGCTGGAGCGGGGTCTGCGGTCATGGCTTTCATTCTGAACACGATCACGACTCTCCACAAACTGTTTATGCCATGCAAACACTCTGGCATGAGAAAGTGTCTCTTCCCCAAACTGTACAGTCAACCTTCTCAAGATTTCAGTCGGTTTTACACCTTCAGCAGCAAGAAATTTGATGATTATATGTTGCGCAATCGAGGGGGATACATCCTGCTCAGACATCGTCAAAACGGTAACTGGTGAGTTCGAGCGCATCCGCCCGCCTGCTTCCCCCACTCCTGGCATCCCTACCCAACACCCCTAAACGCGGGAACGTTCCCGCACCTTCGCTGGGCTTCCAGGACAAAAAGTCTCGTTTATATTTGATTCACCCACGTACTTACCTCCTGGTACTTTTTATATAGTGTTGTATACAAGTGGGAGTACATTTTAATAAAATCTGGCGGTTGAGCGTGACCTAGGACAAGTCACCTCTTTGCAGAACCGTTGCCCATGAAACAGTACAGTCTCAACCATGTACTGAACCCCAGAGCCTTCATGGGTTGTAGTGGTACAGGTTTTTTTTTTTTAGGTTGTATTCAAGTGGAATTATAGAGCGGTGGCCTCATTGCTTTTCCTGGTGGCTCATTGATATTGCTTTTCCTTGCTATTAAAATCTAGTGTATTAATAATATAATGTAATTTTCTATGCTATATGAAGGTACTATTTACTAAATAGTAATTTATATTTAGAGATATTAAACAATCATAATGTATGATAATATGCTATGCTTCATTATAAATATATATATATTTCTCAGGCGACGTTTCGAGACTAGGTTAGTCTCATATTCATGCCCTGACAGTGGACAAATGAGTTTTTTAGTAAAAAACATCAAACAGCACACTAAAATAGATGTAAAATGAATTAATAAAGAAATAAAAGACTGAAACTCAAGATCTAAATATTATAATATATATATATATATATATATATATCTATATATATATATATCTATATATATATATATATATATATATATATATATATATATATATATATATATATATATATACATATATATATACTAATAATATTAAGTGTTTACATATGGAACTTTCACAGACGTTGAAGAAGAAGATTCCAACATTAGTGGAGAGGATGATATCTATTCCAGCCAGTGCCAAGATTAATCCTGATTCTTTGAAGTTACTGTTGAAGAAACCATGGGATCCTGCATCTAATGGCTTAACTTGTTATAAACCTGTAATTTCTTATATTTTTTAATACAATATTATTTTTATTGTCATAGTTTCAATAGTTAGGAATAGTCTTGTTAATAACCATTTGCTTAAATATGTCAAATTATATGATTCAGGCAAGGGAAAAATATAAGAAACTAGTGGCTCACAGCCAGCACATTACAAGGGAACAACTTTATTTCACACTCTGTTATATAAACTCCCACCTAACCATGGGTGCCTACATCAACCAAAGAGATACAATATTTCAACACCCCTTCTCAATTTTGATTTTTTTTTTTTTAAGCAAAAAGAATTAAAAAACAAATATACAAAAAAAAAAATTGCCACAAAAGCATAGTCTAAAAAAAATTAAGTACATAAGTTCATTACAAAATTGACAATTTCTCTCTTAAAAATTCAAACCTTTGAGCCACTAAACCTTTTGTTAAAATATCTGCTATGTTATTTTCTGACTGTACATATTCAATTTTAATTTAATTATTTACAATTAAATCCTTTATAAAATTTACTTTTATGTCAATATGCTTTGATCTTTTTGAATTTTCATAATTACTTAACATAAATATGGCACTTTTATTATCCACCTTTATTAAGGGCACTTTATCACTAGCGCTCACTGACACACTTCTTGCTAAGTTGTGGAGATGTATGACCTCTGCCACTGTCTGTGCTGCTGCTACATACTCCGCCTCGGCTGTAGAGAGTGCGACGCTCTGCTGCTTTACAGACTTCCATGAAATAAGATTCTCACCGAAGTAGACAGCAGTGCCACTGGTGCTTTTTCGGTCTCGACGATCGCCTGCCCAGTCTGCATCAGAGTATGCTATGATGTCCAATGATGGATTCTTCTTAAATACAAGTTTACAGTCTTTAGTTTGGTTTAAATATCTCAATATACGTTTGGCTGATTTCCATAAACTGGGATTTGGTCTATCTAAAAATCGACTCAAATATGAGGTAGCAAACATAATGTCTGGTCTACTTATCATACAAAGGTACATTAAACCTCCAATCAATTGATGGTAGGGAACATGTATCACTTTTCTGTCTCCTTGTGGTAAACCGTCACTAGCTAAAGGAGTGGAAACACCTTTGCAGTCAGACATATTGAATCTGTCTAGCAATGCACTAATCATGTTTTTTTGTGAAATCTTGATTTCTTCTTTGTTCCTTGAAATGTTTGCACCAAGATAACAGTTAATTTCTCCTAAATCCTTAGCATTAAATTTACCTTTCAACAATGAAGTAAAATTACTTAGCTCTTCTTTCTTTCCAATAAGTAGTATATCGTCTACAAACAGTACTAGCCATAGATTTCTTCCAGAATAGAGACAAACATCACAACTTGATCTAATAAGTCCATTTTTTGTTACAAATTCATGAAATTTCCGGTTCCAGCTTCTTGGTGCTTCTTTAAGTCCATATAATGCTTTCCTTAGTTTTAACACTGGGCTGTCATTATCGACCCCTTCTGGAGTCTTGATGTATATATCTTGTTCTAGCTCACTGTTTAAAAATCCAGTTGGAATATTCAGCTGTCTAGTCAAATAATTTTTGTTTAATGCAAAAGACAACATCATTCGTACGGTAGACATTTTTGCAACAGGGGAATATACATCGTAAGTACATTCTTCTTGAAAGCCACGAGCCACTAATCTGGCTTTTTTAAGACCATTCTGTTTAGTCGTGAAGACCCATTTAGTATCGATGGGCTTAACACCCTCAGGAAGTTTAGCTGGCTCCCAAGTTTCAAACTTTTCAAGTGCTTCTAGTTCGGTTTCAATAGCTTTATTCCAGCCTTCACCAGATTTTACAGCTTCAGAATATGAAGATGGATCACCAGCTAATAAACAATATGCACTATACAATTCATAATCATCAAACCTTTTTTGAAGTTGCGTCTCTCTTCTTATCTTCTCTCGAGCTTCTTTCTCTTCGTCATCTTCAAATCCATGAAACGGCTCCTCATCACTGGTTTCATCTTGCATTGCCTGTTCTTTTTCTTCAGGTTCACTATTCTCTTTCGTGATGACTCTTATTGGTGTTTTGTCGGTTTTATTCCAATCATTGTATTTTATATTATTTTCATCGAATGTGACGTCTCTGGATATCTGTATGGTATTAGCTTCAGGGTCCCAAAGGCGATAGCCATTTGAGGCGTAGACTATAAAAATAGTTGGTTTAGCACGAGGTCCTAATTTCCCTTTCTTAGGCAACTGTAAAGCCCAGGGTTTGGCTCCAAAAACTCTTAATTTTTCTAAGTACAGCTTTCCGTGATAAATTTTGGCGGGTATTCCTCCTTTCAAAGCCGCTGTTGGAGACCGATTAAGCTGAAAGGCAGCTGTTCTAATTGCCTCGCCCCAAAGAATCTTGGGCAACCCTGTATCGATGAACATAGTTCTCACTTTGTTAAGCAACGTTCCATTCATTCTCTCAGTTCTGCCATTCATTTGAGGAGAATATGGAGCTGTTTATTAGATACGTATTCCTTTATCTTGACAAAACTTCTGAATGATTTTATTAGAGAAGTCACCTCCCTTATCACAACGTATACGCCAAACAGGCCCGAACTTGGTTTCTGATTCCTTGATATAATTTATTAAATTGTAGGTAGCTTCATCCTTGCTTTTTAGTAAATACACCACAGAAAAGTGAGAAAAGTCATCAAGGACAACTTGGAAATATTTTTCTCCATTGATTGTAGTAGGAGTCACTGGTCCACTTATATCGGTGTGGATGCATTCCCCAATCCGACTTGATTTTGGTTCAACGGAAGGATTAAAAGGAAGCCTAACAGCCTTGCCCTGTTTACATGAATCACCAACGTCTTTAGAATAAGGCAATCCCATTTCTTGGAGTCCTTTTCGCCCCAAATGCCCCAATCTTCTGTGCCATAAATTCAAATCGTTCGCGATGTTACACTTTTCAACATTAATAAACAGGTTTAGTATATAAAGCTTTCCACGTAATTGGCCCTCTATAATGTTATTGTTATTATGAACAATCATTGTCTTATCATTTCTGAAAATTACCTCCTTTCCAGATTCCACTATTTTCTTCACTGATAATAAATTTAATGTCAGATTTGGTACAACAAACGCCTCCAGTCGAATTTTTACTTGATTATTTGTAACGTGTAAAATACCTTTTTCCTTGGCTAAAAGAGATTCTCCATTGGCCACATTTATTCTGATGGGTGGTTTCAATTCCACTATGCCCGACATATATTGTCTCATCTCTGCGCGAACAAGGTGATCAGTGCATCCGGAGTCCAAAACAAATCGCACTTGTAGGTCACTTAAATTTCTACCCGAAAACACAGCATTTTTTACACTATTTTCAACAGCAACGAAAACAATTTCCTTTTCCTCAGTTTCACAACAATAACCTCTCCTTGGTTGGTTGTTGTTATCGAACGGCCGATGTCGATTGTTGTTATCGTTCGATGATCGATTTTCCCGATTACCAAATTTATTGTAATTAGCATTATTTTGTTTAGAACTGCTTTTGAATTTGAGTTTTGGACATTTCGCCACTAAGTATCTGGTGTCACCGCATTCGAAACATTTCCTGACGGAATGTCCATTTTTAGGGCGTGATATGAATGATGCTTCGTCGATAACGGTGCCTTGCATATTCATTTTGAGTTCTGCATCTAAAAGCCTTGATTTTACAAAGTCCACAGTGAGCTCCGTATCCATTGCTTCCAACACTATCACAATATGTTCATATTTATCGGGAAGAGTTAATAATAAGTGACAGACCTGATTGTCTTTTGCCATCTTGGATCCCATAGATTCAAGACCTCTGACTAGAGCATCAAATTTAATAAAATGGTCTTGCAGACTCGTAGTGCACTTTAATGTTAACAATTTCTTCCGAACTAAGAGTTTAGATAAGGTACTCTTCCGTTCAAACACATTACTAAGCGATTTCATCATTTCCTTGGCTGATTCCGCACCTCGAATGTAGTCTATATGACGATCAGTAACATAATTAATAATTACATTCATTGCCTTTTTATCCATAGACTTCTTCTCGTTGGTGTCCGGCTTCCAATCATCTTCAATCGTTTCTTTGAACCCTTTTTCATCCAGTAAGGTGGTGACACGGAACTTCCAGTTTTTAAAATTTGTATCTGTTAGTTGGGGAAAGATCATTATGTTGTTGTTGGCGGCCATAGTTCTCGAACGGATACGACGGATTTTTCAGTCTCAATCACACGATTCACTACCCCGGTACTTTCCACAATTATAACACGGCACTACGTACTTCTGGGCCCATAACCTGTCAAATTATATGATTCAGGCAAGGGAAAAATATAAGAAACTAGCGGCTCACAGCCAGCACATTACACACACATTACAAGGGAACAACTTTATTTCACACTCTGTTATATAAACTCCCACCTAACCATGGGTGCCTACATCAACCAAAGAGATACAATATTTCAACAAAATAGGGTTTTCATATGGAATTTGATAAGTTTCCACCATTGTTAAGAGGCTACATTATGTTGGGATTATCAGGTGTAAAATGGCAATTGGTATGTTTGGGCATCTTTCAATAACATGATTTTGATATACTTCTGGCTTCGTATTAACAGCATATATTTTTTTCGTGAGATAATGTTAAGTTTTGGGCCGAATTAGCATTACTTATGGGAAGTTTTGTTTTATTTCATTAATTTAAAGATATCTGCTGCTGACGTGCCCTGAAGCACATTTATTACTTTAAGTGAGAAAAGTTGTTGAGAGCGGTTTCATAAGTTTAAAAAGGTGGGGCGAGTATGACTTAGCAGACAAAGAACATAATGGAAGGCTGAAAGTTTATGAGGACGCAGAAACTGTTGCAAATGACTCTAGAATTGGGTCACATATGAACTCAAGCTGAGAGACATTGAAAACCAATTATGCACATGTGAAATACTGTTTACCAGATATAAATAAAAGGTTTCTTTCTTTCTCCGTGTAGTCACTGGAGCTGAAAAGTATATCCACTATAATGACCCAAAGAGGAAAAAATTATGGAGACCACCAGGCATCCTTTCAGCTATTCATCAATCCTTTCAGCAACAGCCAAACCAGATATTCATGAAAAAACCCATGTTATGTATTTCGTGGAATCAGCTTGGTATATTGAGTTGGTCAAACGGAACGAAACTGTTACTGAAGCTCTCTAATGAACACAATCAATGAAAAAACTCCAGACACAATAAAATTCTTTTCCTAACTGCCAATGCTTGTGCAAATGTTGCAGCGCCAGTTAAAACATATTCAGAAATATTGAAACGGGAAGTCCTACACCGCCTGCCGTATTCTCCATACATCATGTCAAGTGATTATCACTTGTTCTGGCCGATGGCTCATGGCCTGTTTGAGTCTAACTTTATATTGTATGAATATAAAAAAAAAATGGATCGATTCATGGATAGATAGCCTCAAGAGATGATGATTTTTTCCGATGTAGTATCCGAACACCAAGAGATAAATAGGGAAAAGTAATAACCCGTGTTGAAAAGTACTTTTATTAAAATTTTTTTTTCACAGTATATCTGTATTTTTTTACTAAAACAGCATCAAATTATTTAGACCCCTGTCGTTTGTGGAAGAAATATTTTCTCTATTAATAAAAAAGGATCTCCTGTGGAGAAAAAAGGCAATTTGAAAAAAGGCAAGAAAAAACAATTTGAAAACTAGAAACACTAATTAAATAATGTGTTAAGAGTGTTTGGTAGAGCAAGAAATAAAATTCAAACGGTCTTAATTTCTCATATGATATGAT
Organism: Arma custos; assembly: GCA_037127475.1. Taxonomy (NCBI): domain Eukaryota; kingdom Metazoa; phylum Arthropoda; class Insecta; order Hemiptera; family Pentatomidae; genus Arma; species Arma custos. Next base: position 86,907,343 of record CM073760.1, on the reverse strand, counting down.
TGTGATGAAAAATCTGCTGAGAACAGAAGATGAGAGTCTCCAGGGGCACCGTAAAAAATAATCAGGCAGTTGAGCATGATGCCGACCAGATCATCTCATTGCCTTAAAATATCAGCCTTTTTTTTGTTTTCTTGCATTTCCTTACCAATTGATGAACTAAGAACCCTCCATGGATTGTAAAGTTTAAGTTTTTTTTTCTGCATATTTATTTTATATTTTGATGTTCATTACTCTTAGCAATCATTAAGTTCTTCGTTTATTAGGATATAAATTGTTTTGTGAATTTATTGATTGATTGTTTAGGCAATAAAATGAATACGAATATAAATCTGTATTATATTTACACTAAAATTTTTCCCAATGATTATTATTTTTAGAGAAGATTACCTGGAAACCCGTTAATAGTTATTGTTCCACCTTATGGACAAAGCGGAAATTCTTCCGAGCTAAGCAGCAAGGTTCAGAGGTGGCTGCCATATTTGTCACAAATAGGAAATGTCATTCCAGTCACAACTAATAGTATGTTTATTTTTATCTATATACTTTGATTTTAATATTAGATGAAAGTGAATTTACATGGTTTTAAATCAGAAAACATTTAGTTTAGTACTTCTGAATTGCAATTATAGTTTTTAATGGAAAATTAATATGTTGTTTGTGTACTGGACCACTGTCAGTTAGTAACACCAATGTTTTATGAATTAGCTTACTTCAATTAATGCTTTAATCCATTTTCTTTTTTAACCACTATACTTTTACCAACACCAGTGTATTCAGTTCAAACATTTTTTTTTATTTAATAAGAGGATCATATTAGTTAATATCAAAAATATTAAAGTTACAACATATTTTAATCTATATTTAAAACATAATGGAAGAGAAACAAAAAATTGAATCAAAATTTCCTATGGGAATAATCAGGTTAATTCAAACAACCAAGTCTTCTAAATTCTAGCTTTAAAATGAAAAGTTATATGCAACTAGCATTTTGTATTTTAAGTATGCATAAGCCTCTGATGTTATAGCAACTTTTAATCAAAATCGACTGTCTCAGAGTAACTTTTCTCTCAGAAATGCTTCTTTATGTCATCAATTTCATACAGAAATACAAGTAACAATATAGATCTAAAATATACTATCAGAAAAAAGTTAAGAATAAATAATGTCTAATTTATAAAGTAATAAAAGGTAGAAATTGGCAAAAAACACATAAATGAAGTAGTGGTTGTAATTATTAGTTTCTATTATTATATTATTAAAAGAAAATAAATGTTTTCATGGGATCAAAATAGAAAGATTTAAAGTTTACAATTAGTGTAATAAATGATATTTATATATTTGAGAAAATAAGAGTAATTCATTTTCCATGTCTGAATACAGTACTATGTCCTGAATTGAAAGTGATTTATTTGTTTTAATTTTTTAATAATTAAACTTCAGATGTGGCGAGTAGTAAAATAACTGCTATCACAAGTTTGGAATACATGCTATCAGCTACACGAGCTAAATTATCGGAACTCAAGTCTGATTATGCCGGAAGACCTGTTATCCTGTTAGGCCTTAATTCTGGATCTGCCTTGGCATGCCAGGTAATTAAAGTAGATAAACTCCAGCGTACAGGCATAGTAGGAATGTGAAGTTAATTTGTATTTTTTAATGTTTCAACTGTTTGTAGGTTGCACTCGTCGATCAAGTAGCAGCGGTCATATGTATGGGCTTTCCTCTGAATACTGTTGAAGACAAAAGAGGACAACCTGATGACACCCTTCTCAATTTATCAGTGCCTGCATTATTTGTGATTGGCCAGCATGCGGCTACTTGCTAGTAAGTACATTTGTGAATGTTTTAGTCTTTTATTTAATGTAATCAACTTGTTGAACAGATCTGTGTATTTTGTTTTTTTCTTCTTACTAAGCTTAGGTACCAAATACAGACTCATATCAACTTATTTATTTTGAGTTGAAGGGAAGCTTTTAGTGTTCAGCACCATTTTCATCTCTTATTAATTCAATCATTACGATTGACATATTGCTGAATTTAACCGAGCGAGCATACATTGAAGTAAAAACTATGGTTATAATTATTGCTGCCTTTTAACATTATCTACCTTATTTATTTCTTACATGTAAGTTTAAAATATTTCGAAAATTACCTTTGTGTTTTTCACTTAAATTGAAATGTGCAATAGAATGCCCTGTCACTTAAAAGAAGTTTGTTCTTAGCCGTTGTGTGATTAGAATAAGATCCCATTAAATTAAGTTCCTTTTCATAATTTCAGCTCTGTAACAATCTCCTTTTATGTAATTTTTTTATGTTTTACTTACCTGTAGTAAATTAATTAATTTGTGTAAAGTACTGTACATTGTTTTGATTAAGTTTTTTATGTAATAATTAATTTTTGATTAAGAGAAAGAACCACTTAAAATACAAAAATATATTTTCTTAACATTTGTACATTCTAAAAATTTAAACTTGCTATTAGTACAATAAATATATAATATTCAATTTAATCATGCACAAATACAATCTTAAATTCAATTTATTTTAACAATAATTCTGATTTAATTTAGAATCTATTCATATTATAAAACAAAGTCCTCGGCCGTGTTTGTTCGCGGTAAACTGAATAACTACTGCACGTATTTTCATGCGGTTTTCACCAATAGATAGAGTGATTCACCAGGAAGGTTTAGGTATATAATTTGTCGAGGTTTTGTGTAAATGGGTTGGAATATCGATGGGTTTCACCAAAGACGCTGCCTAATCCCGTGCAATTATCTAATGTGCAAGATAATAAATTTGTATATAAAGAAATATTTGGTTTTATTTTTATAATTTCTAAGAAAGAAAATCAAGACTCCCAAAGAAGTCTGGCCAATGATATTCATGTGGTCCTTAGTGGCAGGTATGTGATAAAAAAAAAAAAAAATTACTCAGACAAATTATGTTGGCAGCAAAAAGCTGGGGTGGGTCGCTATTAATTAATTAGATATAGATGTATGCAGGTTCTGCTATCCTAGATGATGTGGGAAAGGGATCGAGTGTAGTGTGTTAAAACAGTTGGTTCTGAGGAATAAGATAGATATCCTAACTCAATTTTGATCATTTTCCTCCTAAAATTAATTAATTATTATCTGTTAATTCTTTTGTTTTTATTTATTTATTTTACTGCTAGGCTTAAAATCCATCTAATATTGCGTTTATTGTTACTTTAACCTGATAATTTGTATTGTTACTTATTTGTGGTCCTGTAATAAATATTATTATTCATATATTTTAGTATCGACGATATTGAAGAGGTTCGTGAGAGATTGAATGTTGAAACAGGTCTTGTCATAGTTGGAGCAGCTGATGACCACTTAAGGATAACAAAATCAAAACTGAAAATTGAAGGAATAACTCAAGGAATGGTTGATCACTGTATTATTGTATGAATAAAATACTAAGATTTAATTTTTTTTTATTATTAAATATTTAGCTGAATTTCTAAATATTTCTTCATATTTTTAAAGGATGAAGTTACTGACTTTATTGGTAATGTGCTATCATCACCACCGCAACCCCCACCTCCTCCAGCTCCAGTTGATAACAGGCCAAGGCTAAGATTAGTTGAAAAGAAGCGTAAAATATCAATACAAGATGATATCTACCCACGGAAACAATGTAAGACATAAAATATTACATCAATGTCTGGTATTTATATTAAATATGTATAATTTATTATGACAGGTTAATTCTTATTGAGTTATTCTGGTACTAGTTGAAAATGTTTTCAATAAAGTATTCTTTTTTTTGGTCGTTAATGCTCTGTTTTCAGTATCACCGTATGATGAAAAATTTGAAAGGATTTATAATTATTATAAGACCTTACATAGCCACTCCTTGGTAACTATTGTTATTTAAGGCCTTAACTAGTTGAAACAAATGACTATTCCATTGACATTACATTCTCTGGACCCTTTGGCTTCATTACCACTATTGCTTTATTTTTTTAGTTTTTCTTTCTATTTTTTTTTATTTTATTTTTTTATTTTTATTTTTTTTTTATTGATATTTACAACTGTAATAAAATTACATCAAGTAAATTGGCTGTATGAACAAAAAAATCACTTGTGGAGAAACTATCCATTGATAGCACTCCAATGAAGTTTTATAGTAGAAGGCCTCGAGGCCATCTTCTTTTCAGACGCCTCGGAGGGTTATCAGGAATATTATAGAAAGCAAGTCGAGAGACTAGCGGATTCAAGTTCGTATGGAGCTTTTCATGGAAGGATAGGTATCTAGTTTGGGCCAAATCAGCAACATATGAGATATTAAGATCATGATGGATGAGTTTGTTTGTGACATAATAAGGAGCATTGAGGATTTTACGAAGGATTTTGGATTGTAAGGATTGGATGCGAGATGAATTGGATGGTTTAGTAGAGCCCCAAAGCTCAACTCCGTATGTCCAAATAGGTCTGATAACTGTCTTGTAAATGAGTCTTTTGTAATTAATTGGTAGCTTTGAATGTTTGTCCAGTAAATGTTGAAGTAGGCGAAATCGTCGAGCAGTTTCTTGTCTTTTCAGTCTTGTATGAGGATTCCAAGTGAGACGTTTGTCCAGATGGAGTCCTTCCTTTCTATTTAACTTTTGTTTTATTATTGTTTTCTTTTTAATATAATTAGTAAAATATCCGTGCTTGATTATGCTGACAATTTGATACTGTTGTGTGATGGCGCGGAAACTATAAAGCTAAATACAGAAACACTGCTGAATGCAAGTAAGGAAATAGGGCTGAAAGTAAATTCGGATAAGACTAAGTATTTGGTTAGAAGGAGAAAAGGGAGAAATTTTGGCGATATTGTCGTAAGAGGGAATAAGTTCGTACATGTGGAGAAGTTTAAGTACTTAGGTTCTATGGTATCTAGAAATAACGAAATTCAAGAGGAAGTAAAGGCGGGCAATAATATTTGTTACTATTTGGTCTCGAGATTACTAAGCTTGCATCTTTTTTCCCGAAATCTTAAAATCAGAATTAATCATCATCCTTCCAACTCTCCTTTACAGATTTTGGAACTTGGTCACTAACGCTAAAGTATGAACAATATCATGAGGTTTTGGAAAATAAGATGCTACATAGAATACTCGGTCCAAAAAAGGATGAGACCACTATAGAGTGATATAAGAGGTTACGTAACGCGGAATTGCGAACCATGCATCCAGTATATATTATTCAAGTGAAAGCGTCGCAAAGATTAAGATGGGCTTGTAAAGTTGCTGGGCTTGGTAAGAAACGAATTCCTAAGTTGTAAATAGAAGTTGTACCTACTGGAAAGCGTCTGAGGGGTAGACCATAAGTGGGAGGATTGTGTTAAGATGGATTTGGGTTTGGATGGTGGTCCGTGGATGGAGGTTTATAGACAGAGATTGATTGGTGGTATCGGTATCGAGTCTTCAGGTTCACCAAGCCTTTTTTATTTTTTTATTTATTGAGTTCTATGGTTTGTTGTCATCTCAAGATTAAAATCCAATTCCTTCAAAGTTGGGTTCGTAAGCAGAGTAAGAGAGAAGTCGACAATTTTTAGTGACGAGAAGTATGTGGTTTGGTGTTACTTTTCTGAAACATTATAATTCTTTTTAATTGATCACTAACTGTGAATCAATTGCTTGGATCTTCTGGGATGAATTTAGAAAGTTAAAATGTCTTATTTGTCCGAACTGCCTTTGCTTAATAACTAAGAGCTAATTGATTCTAATCTTATTATTGTTTCTTATTCTATAGAAACTTTATGTTTTCTCCAAGATATCTACTTTATGTCGCAACAGTTTTTTGCGATATGGTCATTCGGGCTTTTCTAAAGTTGTTGACAAAACAGTTATTTTCAACAACGGTTGGAATAATGTTGTGATATTACCAACATTTTAAATTATTGATTTTTTTGTTTTTCACTGAATGGTTAGCAAGATGGAGCTATTTAATTATATAAATTATATAGCAGACTCAAATAAAAACAGTAATTGGGTAATAAAAACAAATGAAGCCAAAATAGGTAATTTTTTATAGCTGAGCCCATTGTTTTATATTTCGTTGGGCCTAGATCTAAAAGGTTGCTGCATTCCTACACTTCTGGCTGTTATTCGGTTAACCTAAAGAATATAACTTGTTTTTAAAAATTCTGAAGAAAAAAAATCATGGCTCTACAGTTGTTCTGTTCCCCGACTTATTATTTTATTTTAGTTTAAATTAAACATAAGACTTTTCAACTCAATTAATTCTCGAATACAAAATCTGAAATAGTTTGTTAAGAGAATAGTTGGACTGTATTTACTTTTATCATCAGAGACCTGGTTTTTAAGATACAAATAATTATATGAGATGATAATAGTAATAAGTATAAATTAATACTCGTAACATTAACATAATTTTGGATAAATCAAGTAAGTTCCATGATTATGATTGATGATTAAGAAATCAGATGGACTTAAGTGTGTTACAATATAATAGAAGTACATTTATCATTTAAATACACAATTTTAAACACAAGTGGATAAAAACAGAAATTAAAATTAAAATATAAGATGAAATGGGAACAGTGTTGTCAACCATCATTTTCTAGCAATTTTCTTTCCTTGTCATTTTTTTTTCTATTATGAACCTTTGTAATCAACCAAGTAAAATATTTTCTGAGGTTTTATGTCTCAAAATACAAACAATCTGAAAATAAAATAAAAAATGAATCACCGATACTTGTTTTTTCTGCAGGAGCAATTATTTCGTGTAGATCTGTTTTCTATTTAAAATTGTTTTGTTAAATTTTAGGTTTAATGTTATTTCATTATTTGAAAAAATCCAGCCGCAAGTTGTGTTTCTTGTTATGTTATAGTCACCAAGACATTCTTAAAATCTTTGAAATACTTTTTTTAAAAAGTCTATAATATACATGTGTGTGTATATACATATATATATATATCCTTGAATATACAAAATATAGTTGGGCTTGTATCTGATTGCTCTCACTAGTTTAAATGTTCCGAAAATTGGTAGCAATTTCAAGGCAAACTGTATGCTTAGAACAAAAGCACAAGAATTTGGTCTTTGGCTTTAATGAAGAAATATTTCAACTAAAATATTATTTTAACCAACATTAACAATTGGGACTTCGAAAATTTCCTTAGTTAAATCATAAATTCAATAACCATATATCTTTATTGAAGTTTGTCATTTGAACTTAAGTTCAGTGTTTTGATCGTTTGACCTTGCGCTTAACTCAGCAATAAATATAAAAACTTAATTGTATCTATAATCAAGATTTAAATTCACTACAATAAATAATATTTGTTCCAGTGATTCCATCTGCTTCAATAAGAAAAGATGGTATAACGATTAGTAAGTCATTGCATTTATATTAAATATAATGTTATGCTACTTTAAATTAATTAGAAATATAGATTACATACAGTAATACTTACGTTTTGTGTTGCCATGAATTATAAACATATTTTGGCAAGTTATAGAATTTTTAATTGTAGGTTTAATATGGTTTTTGTAACCATATTTGTTGAATATATTTCTTTTAACCCTGTATTCTTTAAATATTTCATCAAGCACTCACTCTGCTTAGGAAATTTAAATTATTTCACTAGTGGAAACGATAGGAAACTAAATTCAGTCCAATTATATTAATAAATTATAACTACCGACTTAATCAGACTTATCTAACTTTTATTATAAGTTGCATGGTGCCAGCTTACTCAGTCACTCCGAAAATAAATGTATATGATTGATGTGTCTGGATGTATTTGTCTCCTGTTTTGAATAAATATTTTTAAAAAATTTAAGTTGAAAGTTGATTTAATACGTTTTAGCTATTAATTAATAAAGCTATTAATTACAAGAACTGCAATTACAAGAAATAGATACAATTAAAACATCATCTTGAGGAAGTTATGGGAGCAGAAGAGGAGGGCACAAAAGCATCACAGCATCTAATATTTTAAAGACTGATGTACATGGATTGATTCAAGGTCTCCAGTATGGGTATAAACTAAGAAACAAAATAAAATCATCTAATTGGTTAGAGAGAAAAACATTTGGAATATTGTTAATTAAACTCCGGATTGTTTTAAGTTGACGCTGGGTGTAGGTGAACTACTTGATATAAACTAAGTTTAAGAAAAACTTAAAAAAATATTTAAATCATATACCTATTAATATGTTATATGTTAATATAACATTTTTCAATTTATATTTTTGGTAGTACAAGATAACATATTTAAGAGTGATAACGATACATAAAATCCTTGAATAAAAGGATCTTGTTGATATTTTATGGTTTTACTTTGAAAAACCACTTTAATAACTTTCAAGAGTTAAGAGAACTAATACAAATATTTCGAAATTTTCATTGTTGCTAATTAAGCATAATCAATTAGCATTTTATTTATAACCTGTACTGTTTATATTTTATTGAGAAGATAGTCCATGTTGTAGTGAAAGTAAATTAAAAAATGGTATGAAACTATTTATTGGAAATATAAATATAAAGAACTATTCATTTCCAAAAAATAGTTTCTATTTTTTAATTTAGTTTCTCTAATACAGGGACTATCTTCTCCTCTAGTTACATGCTCAGCAAATAATTATTCAAGATATTTATATTTTATTTCGTTTTTAGATATAACTACTGTTCGTAGAGGTGGATCAAGAGGTCGGGGAAGATCAAAGTATATAACTCAAGTACGTAAATAAGTTTGAAACATAGTTCATAATTATTATTGATGATAATTCATCAATATTAGTTAATTTTAGGGTAAAAATTTAATTTTCATTACACTGATTTTGTTTTGTTTTATTTAATTTTAGTCTGGTAATGGAGGCATAGCTATATCTCGTAGAGGTGGTTTATCAGAAAAAGGTGTTACTCGGCCTTCCATTGAAAATATAAGTGTAATAAACAGTTCAAATATTGACAGTAAGTTCATTATTTTTTATATAATTTATTCTTCCTTTTCATACAAATAAAAAGGTCACCTGTTTATTTGTTTGTTGTTTAGTGGTTAGCGTAACAAACTACTAAACCCAAGATCGCGGGTTTGTAGCCCGGCAGGTGGCCCTATGATTTTTTTAAGTGAGTAAAAAATCCTTAGTTACGCCGTCCTTCGGAAGGGACGTTAAACGGACGTCCCGAGCTTGTACGATGTCAGGTACTCGTTAAAAATCCCTATCCTAATTAAACCTGGATAGGCAAAATTTAGAGCTCCCACTGTAGCATCGTCGGATTAGCCATTGCAGCATTAAGTGACGTTAAATGAACAAACATACAAATATAAATTACTTTATTCCTTTTTTTATGTGTTAATTTTAAACCAGCTCAAGAAAATAATTTGTTTTGTTTTTCCATGTCTGAAGAAGTAGTCAAGCTTAAAATTAAAAATATTATTTTGTTATTGACTCAACCAAATTATGGCAATTTTCAACTATAATTTAGAATGTTAACGTATTTTTAAGAACAATAACATTAGTTTCCTCCTGCATTAAAAGAGGTGCTTTAATGAATTCCTGGAAAAGTAAGTCATTACAATATCAAATGAGGAGGATATGGGTAGAGTTTCTTGGTTATTGTTATATTATATATATTGTTACCAAAATATTATTGCAATAATGATTTTATAGTTATTTATACAGTAGCTGCCTCAATGATGGAATGCTTTTTTTTTTAGACACAATTTATTTAATTAATTTAATCAATTAAATTGATGTGCTTAGCAAAAAAATAATTCTATTATTTTTCAAAATAAAAACTTTATATTTCTGGGATATCATGGTTAAAAGTGTATTCTATTTTATTCAATACTTTTAGTGTATAAGAAAATCAATCCATTTTCATTCTTATCATAAAATGCTAATTCAAAATCAGGATTTTTTATTTATGGTTTGTAATTGTTGTGGAACATTTCTCTTATTCCCCTATAATGATATATTCTACAAAGTATTTTTTTTTTAACGTTTCAATTTTATTAATAACGTAATGTTTTTATAGAAAACTATTCCCAGTTATCTTTTTTTTTTTAAGTAGCCTTCTAAAGGTTCATTTTATGCTTTCAGTAGGGAGATGAAAATGGTCCGGGTTGAGGTCAAATAAATAATTCCTTTAATTATGATTAACTAATTACTAGAAACCAACGTTTTGATCTACATTTCAGGTCTTTTTTAAGAGAAGATACAAAAATATTTAAAACTGAAATGTGAGTCGAAACATTGGCTTCTTATAAATAATTTATTAATATTTAAGGAATTATTTATTTGACCTCCACCCAGACCATTTTCTTCTCCATATTTATATGGTTACTTAATAATTATTAGAGGTAATCATTTGATTAGTTTTTTTATTTATGTAATTCCTTTGTAAATGCTCTTCATTCTTACACCAAACATTCCATTTTCAAATTATTAATAATATATTTCACCCTATTCATGTGTGTTATTTGGGCAGTATATGTGTTTATTTAATTTTAGATGCATCATTAAATAATGAAGGTCAAACATTTAAAATTCTGCCCCACATTAAAGGTAATTATGTTGTTGTTTTTATATATTATTATCTTAAAGAGTTCAAGATATTTAATATTGAAAATATTTTTGTGTAGTAATAGGAGGAGAAGGATTCACATCAATATCTAATAGCCAAGACAATACTAGTTTTGTCGATGAGCTAACCCCAGATAGACTTTTAGAAATGCCTATTATCATAGCTGCTGACACTCAAGAAGAAGGCCACGATAACCAATTGAAGGTTAGTTTTATCTCAAAAACTATGTATTAAAATATTTAAGTGAAATAACACTGGAACATGGCATACAGTTTGTTAGTTACATAATTAAACTTTTTTGTGTGTTTTAATATAATTTAATTGAAAATTATTATGATCCTATAATATTACCTTCTTTTAAATCCTAACTGTTCAATATGAATAAAAAAAAATAGTTGGGGTGAACTGTTGCTTTCCTGATCAAATAAGTTCAAAAACTGGCTCAGAGACATCACTTAAAATGTTTTAAAACTAGAAATTCACTCACTTATCTGTGTTTTGGAATCATCCCATTCCTCTTTTGAGCCAATCATTAAGAGTTGATGCAGACATTTTTAGCAACTTAACAGCCGTGAAAATTTTGTTTTCTCAGCAGTTAACGGTTAATTTTTAAAGTTGGCCAAAATTAAAAAAGTTGTTTTACAACAAAAATTCTCTCAGAAAGCGGATGCACTCACAGGGACCAAATTTCTCTCACAATGTTAAGGTGCGTTTACACATGAGAGGAACTCGCCGAGAGTGCTCTCGAGAGTAAGTCGTAGAGCCCTTTACACGGGAGAGTGAAATTCACCCTAGTCCACTCTCGGAGAGCTACTCGCCTTGGCAACTCTCGAGAGTCCCTTCAGATCGTTTACACGGGCGATTTCTATTAGTTCTGAGAGTGACTTCTAATTGTAAACATCTCGTGATTCCAGTTCAGTGCTATCAGTTCTGGAGTTATTTCTACTAAACATATATATTATTTGATGTCTTCAATGAAAAGAGAAATAGCATCGGCTTTGATGATTTTGTATATGTCAAAGAAAAATGAATTAAGGAGAAAAAAAAATGGGTCAGGTCTTGGGTCCAAAGACGGAATGATTTAGGCGCTTACCACACATTGACCCGGGAATTGGAACTAGAAGACGCCCAGCAATTTAAAATATTGTGAATTTTAAAATGTACAATTTTTATAGTTTATCTGAAATAAACTTACCTGATTTCTCAAATTGTGGATTTTTTTCCATTGCATTTGTATCAAAATTTGTTCATTTTTTTAACTCTATTTTTGTAATCTCACTCCTTAAAGGGTGAGACTCGGCGTATGCTTCGATGAGCCTGCAAACTTCCTCGTGCGTCCATTTTTTTGGTAAAGACATTCTTGAGAGTACTCTCGGGAAGTCAAACTAGAATTGAATGTCTGAGAGTAACTCTCAGAAGCGTTTACACCTCCTACTGCGACAAAAGAGGGGAACTCTCGGCGAGTTCCCCATCTACTTTCGGCGAGAACTCTCAGGACCCTTTACACTTGCGAGTTTTAATCTCGAGAGTAAACCAGCTACTCTCGATAGTTAAAAACTCGCATGTGTACACGCACCTTTAGGGATAGCTCCCCCAGTAACAAGATTCCCTCTTACATTCCCCACCGTTGCTCTGTTCCTGAAACTTAAAAGAACTTACATTCTACTAAAATAAAAAAAATACATTCTGTTTACATTATTGGCTAGCTTGTCCATTATTAAACAGTTTGCCCCTAAAACTGTTGATATATTGAGATGTAGTTGTAATGTACAAGTACATTTTACCTTTAACCAAATAGATTTGGTGGCTTGCAGTATGATTAAACCTTCGAATTAAACTCTGTATATTACTTCCTTTTTTTATTGCTAAATTCATGAACCATGAAAAATTATTGAAAGCCTGGAATAGGTTTCTCAAGATATAGAAATCATGTAACTTTGTATGCAAGAACAAAATTATCGTTATGAGGAATCACATATGAATTAAATGGTGGTTATTTTTTAAAGAGTTCTGTTGGGTGAATAAATTGAATGTTATAATGATCATAATAGTTTTGCATGCTTGTTTTTATTAAAAACTCAGTTTAAATTATCTAATCCTGTTTAATTTTGCATGTAATTTTCTAAAATCACTTTCATTGAATGCAAATATGAATGATATAACTTAACTTTTATTTAATATTGCATCCCTGGGTAAAAGATTTTATTTTGCATATTTTATCTTTTGGATTTTTTTTTTTGCATATTCTGGAGGAGGTTATAAATTTCAATTTGTTCCTTGTTATTTTACTTTACAAATGGACTGATGTTGTTTAGTGTTATATGACAGGGTGTTTACTAGGTAATGATGACTGGCACAGAAGGCCTACACCAACAAACGGAAATCAATCAACCAGCTAATAAAAGCGAAGTCAAGTGTGCTACAATCTACCTCAGGAAGTGTGGATCAGCCACTTCTGGCAGCACTCGAGTTTCAGCTATAAACGTTGGTGTAGCTGGAAATAGACCAATTATTCAGAGAAAACCACGCTTACAAAACTTTCCAGCTACCAAATACATCTCAGAAAATTAGATTTTGTAAAATTTTGCTGTATATTAAGTAAGCAAAAAGAAAAAAAGATATTTTTATTTTGTTAATTGCTGTATTGATATGTACATAAATGCCTTAACTATGTTTAAGATGTATATTTAAAAAATAAAATTAAATGAATATGATTATATTTGTGTTCAATATCCTCAAGCTGTAGCATAACCGCTTTGTCAATACTATTGTTATGGCCAATATTCTTGATTTCATTTATAATATATTTGTATTTTAGCCTTTCTTTTTACTTTTTCCATGTATATTTACTTGTTATATTAGCAGATTTTGTAATGGCTAGATAAGTAACACCTATTACTTTTGTTAATCTAAAAAAAAAAAAATGTTCATAATTTCATTAATGAAAAATGTTTTTAAATTACGAAATTTCAGGTTAGTATATTTCTTTATTAGTATATTTTTAAACAATTGACTTTTAGGCTAAATAAAGGCTTTGAACCAAATTATTGTTTATGATCATCAAATAGATTTCTAAATAATTTTGTTTTAATTTTATCATAGCCAATGTCTTATATTACTTACTAGCTTATGCCCGTGGCTTCGCACTCGTGGAATTTGGTCTGCCACGTAAAGTATCGTGAAAGATCATTTTAAATAAATAATTTACTTTTTTTTTTTAAATATAAGTTACTCAAACATCCGAAATTCCAGATGTCTAACTTCAAAATTGACGGATTCTATACAACCTTTGAGCTCCTATTATATTAAAGGGGAAACCCTTGGAGTGGAATTATCCAAATTTCTTTCTTAAGCTATACACAGAACCTAACTACAAATTTCAAGATGCTAAGTTCCTGATTTACCTTTAATCATGTACTATAATGGGAGGGGCACATGCCCCCGTGCCCCCACATAGATCATGCATAGGGTATCAAAACAAATAGTTTCACTCATGTTCTTTCTGTTATTTTAACAACTATTATCATGTGATTTGTCTTTATTTATGTACAATAATGGATTCTCCACAGTACCTAAAATACTGTCAGGGGGGAGGGCACGTGCCCCCTTGTACCCTCCCATAAATCCGCGCTTGCTAAAGCCTATGTGTTATTCTGATGTATAACCTATATTACTGTAAAGTTTCATCCAAATCTGTCCAGTAGTTTTTGCGTGAAAGAGAGACAAACATACAAACATTCATATTTATAATATTAGTAAGATTAGTAGGATATCAAAACAAATAGTTTCACTCATGTTCTTTCTGTTATTTTAACAACTATTATCATGTGATTTGCCTTTATTTATGTACAATAATGGATTCTCCACAGTACTTAAAATACTGCAGGGGGGATGTGCTCCATTGCACCCCCCCCATAAATCCGCGCTTGGTATAGCCTATGTGTTATTCTGATGTATAACCTATATTACTGTAAAGTTTCATCAAAATCCGTCCAGTCGTTTTCGCATGAAAGAGAGACAAACATTCACATTTATAATATTAGTAGGATATCAAAACAAATAGTTTCACTCATGTTCTTTCTGTTATTTCAACAACTATTATCATGTGATTTGCCTTTATTTATGTACAATAATGGATTCTCCACAGTACCTAAAATACTGTCAGGGGGGGCACGTGCCCCCTTGCACCCTCCCATAAATCCGCACTTGCTATAGCCTATGTGTTATTCTGATGTATAACCTATATTACTGTAAAGTTTCATCCAAATCCGTCCAGTAGTTTTTGCGTGAAAGAGAGACAAACATTCACATTTATAATATTAGTATAGTATATATTACATAAAATATTGATTTTTTTTTTAAATCTTCTGAAGATTGGTCTTCTGACCAATTTGTGTTCTCTATTGTTCTTTTGTTTTCTCTATAATTATACCCACTTATAAATGGTATAATATTTTATATTTTTAAGGTTTTCCAAGCTAAAAATAGTATGAGGTAAATGGCATGATGAAATGCAAAAAATAAAAGTTAGATGTTGCTGTTTTAGTATATTTCTAAAACAGATCAACCTAAGTTAATTTAAATACTGAAAATACAAATCACTAAGGCACTTTTATTTTTTTCAATATACACTAAAGGCTCATTAAATGCTTAACATGGAGTTTTTATTAGTTATAATTGTGTTCCTCTAAATTCACAATAGACCCCTGGAATTTCATTGCAAAAAGTGAATAGCTCTAAATGACTAATATTTTTAATAGTGAGCATTTATGAATAATGTAAATTATAGTGGATGTTGCAAATAATGAAAAAACTGTTATTGAATGATATAAACAAAAATAGTGCACAGAAATCTGATATATGTCCCTTATGTCTTATGACATTGCAGTGATCTGAGAGATGTTCCAAATAAGTATGACAATAGACATGCATTTGGGAGGTTAATTGGCATATTGATGAAGTGCCAGGTGCTGGCATTGGATAAATAAAAAAAACATTAAGTTTTGCCTTGGCGAAGATTTTTTTTCTAATATTATCAATGAACATAAATTCATTTTCCTGAAACTTATAGTTTTTATATAATTTGAACTTTTTTTCCTTTCCATCACTCTGAGAACTTGACTTTTTGTTAGTAGTGCCTACTACTCTAGATATATGGAAACCAGCTTAGTCATTTGACAACTCAAAACAGTAGGGGTTACTTGTGGTCTAGTGGTTAGCGTAACAAACTACTAAACCCAAGATCGCGGGTTTGTAGCCCGGCAGGTGGCACTAGAATTTTTTTAAAGGGAGTAAAAAATCCTTAGTTACGCCGTCCTTAGGAAGGGACGTTAAACGAGGGTCTCAAGCCGGTACGATGTCAGGTACTCCTTAAAAATCCCTATCCTAATTATTAAACCTGGATAAGGAAAATTTAGAGCTCCCAATGTAGCATCGTCCGATTAGCCATAGCAGCACAAAGTGACGTTAAATGACTCAACAACAAATCAAAACAGTAATATCTCCTTGAATAGTCCTGATTATCATTGAAAGAAAATTAATTATCTCGACACAAAATTAAATAAATAAGGTAAGTCATGTGAATGAATCATACCAGTTAATTGTTTATTAGAATTATATGGAAACAACATACCATTTTATAATCATGTACTTTGTTTTTAACATACATATATTGTAACTAATGACATTTATTATTGAAATAATTTATACACAAGCAGAAATAATTCGTCATGACTACAAATTTTAAGTTTAAATTTAAAAAAGTGTGCAAGCTCAAAAAAAATAGCATAAGGAGTAAAAATAAATCGTTATGAAAAAAATGGAGAATGAAGATTGTTGGGGGGTGCAGTAAAAAAAAACTAAATAAGTACTAGACTTATATTTATGTGCCGACGTTTCGACCTACAGTGTAGGTCATCTTCAGGGCGATTTGGAGAGAGAAGCCGTTGGGTGCACCGGCTGACTGTTATGAAAAAAAGTTAATTTTTATAATTATGGCTGGCAACACTGACAATTTACTATGTTTATTGTAACCTTTACCATTGTAACAGTAGTTTGGCCTTCCGAAAACGTGGGTCGTATGTTTGTTTTCTCTCACTATTTTTAACATTATTTCTTAAATATGGTGCGGAAACTTAAATATCATGAAAAGAAATTGCTTAAAAAAGTGGACTTCATATCATGGGAAGTGGACAACAATTTACAGGAAGTTAAGGTGATGAAGAAATACTTTATTCAAAGCCGAGAAGACTATACCAAGTACAACAAACTTTCCAGAGAAATTAGAGAACTCGCCCGTAAAATAAAGGAGATAGATAATAATGATGCTTTCAGAGCAGAGTGCAGTGCACAGTTATTAGAGAAATTGTATATTATGGGTCTGATACCAAATAAGTGGGATTTGGAGAATTGTAATAAAGTCAGTGCTTCATGCTTTTGCAGGAGGAGGCTGCCTGTTATTATGAAAAGTATGAATATGGCAGAAACTGTTAAAATGGCTACACAGTTTGTGGAACAAGGACATGTAAGAGTTGGAGTTGAGTGTGTTACAGATCCAGCTTTTCTTGTTACTCGAAACCTAGAAGATTTTGTCACATGGGTAGATTCATCTAAGATTCGGAAGCATGTTCTTGAATATAATAACCTCCGAGATGATTATGATATGGGAGTTTAAAATTAATTTATTTCGTGTTTGTTTAATATTGTATTTTATGCATGTATAATGCAAGGACTGTAGCGCCCAACAAAGGAGAAATAAGATAATAATAATTTTGTATGAAGATCAATGTTGTTTTTATGCTGTAAATATTTATATTTTTTATAAATAAAACTACTTGTTATTTCGATTGATTTTTTTTTTTTTTTATTCTCACACATATTATAGAAATTTTATATGGAATGAATCCAATTGAATATGAAGCTAAAATTTTAGATTTTTTTTTAAGTGATATGTAATTTACCAGGTATGCATTCATAATTTATTGGTCCATTTTTACTTACAGGTTCAAAAAATAAACTAAGTGTAAATACTTAAACTAAGTGTTTCTGGAGTTATTTAATTGTTTAAATTAACAGATTTACATAATTTCTTAAAAGAAAAAGTATCTTTATTTGTTATTCAAAACAAATTATTAAATGGTTTTAGGACTATTTGGTTTTGTGATATAGTACAGCGCCGACTATCCGAACTGGTTTTGTAGGAAACATACAAGGAATGGTTGACATTGTAATTCCTAAATAAATATGTATTAAGAGTATTTACTTTAAAATAAGTTTATTTTAGAACTATTATAATGAAACTCAAGCCTTGTTTCTTAATAATTACACTGATATTTGCACAGCAGGTTGTAGCTTCGAGTTGAGTTTCATTTTTAATATTTTACCAAAATACAAGTTATCGAAAGGTTTAGTATGGAAAAGAGAATGCAATTATGGGTAATGAGTAGATTTCGGTAATCATTTCATCAAGAAATAAAAGTTTCATTTAACATTTCGAAATAGAGATGATATGAGGCGTGAAGATACAAAAAGGGATAAATCCATATTTTATAATTTTTGATTTGTTTAATATTTTTCACAAATTTAGCGCCCTCTATGTGGTGGTACATGGTTCACCATTCAAAATATGTCGAAGCCAATCTAATTTTTCTAAAAATAATTGTATCAAATAAATAATCATTTCATAATAACCTAAATTATGCATATGTTGTGATTCCTGAAAAAAATTTTAAATTTGGATTTATCCCCTTTTTCATCTCAATGCCCCATATATGTTTGTGGAAATGTTCATTTTTTGCAAACAAAGTTTACACACTCACATAATTACATTCTCCTTTCAATATTAAAGCTCATGATAACTTGTATTTTTTGGAATATATTAAAAGGGAAACAAATGAAAAGTTAATGCTTGTGACTAAACTCGAAGTGGCAACGTGTGGAATGGTTGCCATTACACTTTTAGCAGTATGAAACATGTTCGTTTTTTTATGAAAACAGATTTATGACATAAATAGTAAACGTTTTTTATCAATGTTCAGCATGAACAGAAGTAAAGTAATAATCAGCATAATTAATAGAAGCAAACTTAGACCTGTTTTACTCCACTCATATTTAAGCTTCCAAATTTCTTTACAATAATTCTGACTATTCCTTGTGAGTCATTGTAGGAAAATCTGATTGTATTCATAACTTCCTTAGGATATTTTTACAGAAATAATATCCTAAAGTATTTGAACTCAACTAATTTGTTTGATTGTTAAGTAAACATTTCAAGGATTTTTAAATTCAAAGGTGGTATAGAAATGCTTATTTTTTTATCATCACAAAACTTTATGTATTATTGTAAATTTTGTATCATTAAGTGTAAAATGTTTAAAGATACACATAAGAGAGAGACATGCATTGCAGGCTCTACAACCTCTACAATTATTTTTCCACCTCATTCATACCTTTACTTTATTATATCTTTCAACAATGGTAAGTACAATTACTATTATTAATGATCATACTGCTCTACTCTTATACTACCTTGGAAAATGGTAGCACCAAAAAAATCAAGAGGTCTATGATGATTTTAAAGAGCCTGTTACAGTCAGGCTCAAATTCAAAAAAGCAGACAGTCTCATAATCACTGGCCATGTACCCAACTTTTGCATAGTTGCAAAACTTTTGTATGTATTACCCTTTTTAAATAGATAGATATTACTCTATCAACTCTGTTTACCCCTTTTGTTAGTACATATATGGGGCAATATTGCTGAATGAATGAGTTGCCCTGGTTAGGAGTATCACAGTGGGGTCAATCCATATAAAGTGATCCAAAAAAAAATAAGTTGGTTGCTTGAATGTTTTAAAAAAGATTGATATTTGAAATATGTTTTTACCAAACATAACAGAAGTTCAAAACAGTAAAAAAAATTTTTTTATCTCACATCGTTTATGTGTGGCGGCCATTTTTGTTCTGGAGCGCGCGACGTTTTTTGGCTTTGAAAGCATTAGCGATAAATTGATTATCTCAGGCTGGGTTAGTGCTACAACATTGCAAATTGTACCATTTTTTTCAGAATTTTCTTCTCTACAACATTGGTTCCTAGACATTAAACCATATATTCATTATTTACACCTCAAAATATTCTTTAAAGTATAGTGATTAGAATTCAGAAATTCCAATTTTTAAGACTACAAAAAACCATGAAGGAATGATTTATCAGAGTTACAATTTTTTTAGTAGCTAGATAACATAAAGTACTTACTGAGAATTGAGTTTGAGCTTCAGCAATGTTGTCCTTATTTTTTTATGAATTTTTAAAATTTCATTTTTTTGGAATTTTGAGGTTCAATATCTTTGGTGGGACTGGATGAAAAGTCCCCATTTTTGCACATTATGTAGACCTATGTGATGCCAAAGTGGGGTAAAAATTTTAACTTTGATATCTTACTATTAAGCAAGTTATGAATTTTTATGTTTAAGGAAAAATGACGCGAATTATACTGAAATGTTTGGTACAATAGGTGATCTAGAATGTGTTTTTACCCATTAAAATGTTGGTTTCTTTAGTTTTAAAATGTATAATGTACATTTTAAAAACATCTCCACTATTAACATGCCCTATATATATATATATATATTTATATATAAACCTGAGAAATAAAAACAATAATTAAAAGTACATGTAGATTCAGTACTAAAATTTTATCATTTAATAATCAATTAGTTTTAATTAACTAAAACATTATTTTTATAACATATTCTTAGCCTATTTCACAAGCTCTACATGTATACAGTAACAGCTGTGGACATGAGTCCAAGCAACAAGACAGGTCTGAACAGGCGCTTGGCAGACAGGGCTGTACAGGCGCTTGACAGACAGGTCTGTACAGGCGCTTGGCAGACAATAATATATAGACGATAATCAATGGTGGCTTGCAGAAGTTGAAAGTATAAGTTTAGAAAATGCAGATGTATTTGTGCACTTTTATCACCCTGCTGGACCGAGAACATCATTCAAGAAATCGAACAATGACCGAGTTTGGATATCTTTGAAGAATGTGCTCAGAAAACTCTCTGTTCTAGAGCTTACTACTGCAACAGGAAGATCTTATTCCATTCCCCAAAATCTTTCTGAAGAAATAAGTGTGCTTCTTACTAATCACTTGGATTAAGAAATAAAAAACGTGAAGCAAAATTTCCTGTAAATACACTTGTATATGTGGCAATTGTAGATTTTACAAAACAAATATTAAATAAAAAACCTGCAAAGTTTACAATATAGTATGTTTAAAAATGTTTCAAATGCCTTAATAACTCAAAGCCTATTAAACACACATGACACAAATGACACATTTGATTAAGTTTAACGCAGAAATTAAATCAATTTGTAGCAAAAGTGAACATTTTTTAATTTTCAAAAATTTTTTATTTTTATATAGGACATGTCAATAGTGTGGGTGATTTGTAAAATTGCCAATATGCCCTTAAAAATAAAAAAAAACCAACATTTTAATGGGTAAAAACACATTCTAGATCACCTATTGTACCAAACATTTCAGTATAATTCGCGCCATTTTTCCTTAAATATAAAAATTCATAACTTGCTTAATAGTAAGATATCAAAGTTAAAATTTTTACCCCACTTTGACATCACATAGGTCTACATAATGTGCAAAAATGGGGACTTTTCATCCAGTCCCACCAAAGATATCGAACCTCAAAATTTCAAAAAAATGAAATTTTAAAAATTCATAAAAAAATAAGGACAACATTGCTGAAGCTCAAACTCAATTCTCAGTAAGTACTTTATGTTATCTAGCTACGAAAAAAATTGTAACTCTGATAAATCATTCCTTCATGGTTTTTTGTAGTCTTAAAAATTGGAATTTCTGAATTCTAATCACTATACTTTAAAGAATATTTTGAGGTGTAAATAATGAATATATGGTTTAATGTCTAGGAACCAATGTTGTAGAGAAGAAAATTCTGAAAAAAATGGTACAATTTGCAATGTTGTAGCACTAACCCAGCCTGAGATAATCAATTTATCGCTAATGCTTTCAAAGCCAAAAAACGTCGCGCGCTCCAGAACAAAAATGGCCGCCACACATAAACGATGTGAGATAAAAAAATTTTTTTTACTGTTTTGAACTTCTGTTATGTTTGGTAAAAACATATTTCAAATATCAATCTTTTTTAAAACATTCAAGCAACTATCATTGGACCACTTCATATGGATTGACCCAGTGGCAAATTATTATTAATTATGTTAACAGGTGTAGGCCAACAGAAAGTCTTAATTTATTGAAGAAAAAGAAAAGGAGAATAAGATAGTAGGAAATGAAGGATCCGATTACAATAAATACGGAATCGTATGAAAATAAGACATGCTTCTACATGATTGACTCCGATACTTATAGCATTATTTATCCTCTATGTCAAGTAACCTTCCTACTCAACCTAATCATAACCTCTTTCCCAGTTACACGAGGTTGTAAAAGTAAACATGGTTGTCTTAGGATTTCATGTTTATTTTTCTTTGTTTGAATTTTGTTACGAGTAATATTTAACATTTTATTCGTTCTTACAAAATGTCCCAATCCACGCAATTTTTAGCCCCTTATTCCCTGTGTCCTCTAATTGAGTATAAGAATTTTCTTGGAGTTTCTGAAGATGCTCTTAGTGATTGTGTTATAGTCACTCTTTCAAGGAATATGGTCATAAGATTCAGGGCAAGTTTGGTGTCTTAAAATATTTTGACTACCCATTTTTTGCAGCTTATCTAATATGTATTTATGTTATAGTTGTCTGATCAAAAACAAGTTAGTTCATGGGGTACGAAAAACAAATTGACTGCTCCTGTGGTGTATGACCATTTTGACAATAGATTTATAGGAGTGTTCAATGGAGATGAAGTAGCTTTTTGGCAGGACAGCTTAGAACAGTTAAATAAGCTAAAAAAATTTAAGGTATTTGATTTTTTACATACTTTTCATGTTCATTAATTCTGTTGGAAGTTTTACTTAGAGATTAACTTTAATAAAATTATGAACATATTTACAATGATAAGATTAAATTTAAACTTTGATAAGAATAATAATTAATTCTTATAGCAGTTTGTACTGATATTTTCATTTTTAATAATGTATTTATCAGTAATGGATTCTTCGTTAAAAATAGTTTTTGTTTTTTCTTTACTTTAATAGTTTTTTAGAAAAGTAGTAAACATTGCTGTTGTCTTCCCTGTCCTTCCCTAAGATGCTGCCAGCAGTAATTTCTATGGCTTTGCATAGTGTTACAAAATCATTTATTTGGAGTTTCTGCTTTTGTTTCTGTTTATTATTATTAATTTTTCTTTTTTCTAAAGATCTTCTTAGTTCTGTTATTGTTAATGGTTGTTTTGTTAGTTCTATCTAGAGTGATCCCTAATGGTATCTGTAAAAATTATACCAAGATCGAGTTTCTGCTCAAAACTTTGAAGCTGTGATTATTATATCCCAGTGTGAAGTTAGATTGGTACTTGTGTGTTAATGCAGCCACCGTTATTTTTGCCTACTTGTTTATATGCACGAGCAGTTATATTTTTAACAGATGATTATATTATACATTATATTTCTAACACAAACTACCCCTAACCTCTCCTAAGCACCCCTAATCACCCCTAACCCCAATAAATAGATTTAAAAACATTATGCAAGATAGCTGTTATAAAAGATAACTATTACAAAATATAACTGCTCATGCATGCCAACAAGTAGGCAAAATTAACGGTGGCTGCGTTAACACACAAGTCCCTTTACTTATTATTAATCAACATAATAATCACTTATTACACAATATTTAATTGTGCCTCTATACAGGAAGTTTCCTAAAAAATTACAAAAGAAAAGTATGTTTTTTTTTATTTCTTGATTTAAAAGCTGGAACAACATAACTTGTTGTCTTTTTATAAGCACTGTTGAACTAAGTTCCGATCAAAAGTTACTTCCCAGAATTTTCTATATTTGTTGATATATCAAAGCTTATAAGTAACCTCTATTATCTTATTACAATTTAGCAGTGCTTCTAAAAAATTATTCTTAGAGAAAACAGAAGTGATGCGAAGAACCATGACCAGTTTTTAGGGAATTGATTCTAAAATTGTAAAACCTCCTATCTGAATTTTTGTTATTTCATATATTGAAATGAACCCATTCTTTACTTTCAAAATCACATAATAATTATTGTTTAATTTATAGTCCAGCCAAGAATCTATTAACTATCTAATTGATAGTTCCTAGAAATAACTACCAATTTATATTTTTAATTCAAATCAACATCAATTACTATATCCTAATATCATTATAATATTGTTGGCCACATACAATGCAGGCTATTTTTAAGCAGCTCATACTTGACATAGTTAATATCCTAGTTATAGGTATATATTTAAAAAAAAAGAAGAAATTAATAATGTTTTAATATTTCTAGTTCACCTGGTTAATACATAGCATTGTATCATCTAAAGATGTGCCTCCACATATTGTATATATGAATGGAAATATAGGTCCTTTAAATGTTGACCGTGAATCTCGAAAGGAACCCGCAGGAAAAGATTTTATTCTTACATCAGAAAATATTGAAGATGTGAAACTTGTTAACATTCATGGCAGCCCTTTTGTTGCAATGCACGTGGTTGGTGCGCAGGTACGTGAATAGTATATATTTTTAAATATTGTTAATTATAATATTTTCACTATGCATAAAATCAATTCTTAAGAAATTTAAAGAGAATGAGAAGTCACTTAGTGTTTAGTTCATCTGATAACAATGCTGACAATAACTCTTTTTTATGTGTAAACATTTCAATCATAAATTTCTAAAAAAAACCATAATACTTGGCATGCATAAAGCCATAGATTTCAACCGACATATCACAATTATGTTCTCATATGAGGATGAACTATAATTTAAAATTAAAGCTTCTATCTGTAAGTCCTTTCACTGAATGATCTGCCAACAGCTACCAAACTAATATTTCTTGTCACAAGTACCAACTGTCAATTGACCAAGATTGTTTTCAGCTTTTGGTAGTAGTGGGCCATCAAAATGTTATGTATCATATTTACTATTTCAATGTATGCATCAATTGAATACTACAAAACCGAGATGAAATCAAAGCTATACTTGCTTGGATGGAATACCAACAGCTCTCTTAAAAGTGGATAGCACAGAACTAACTAAGGAGAATCATGGACTTCTGATGTGGACGTGGGTAGAGGAGATGACCTCTAAGTAATGGATCAAGGTATTTATCATGTTGAAATTCAAAGGAAAAGGAAAACCTACTAACTGCGGTTACTACCTTCCTCAGCACTGGATACTAAGCATTCTCAGTTTTACTCAATAACTGAATATTAATGTGTAGAGAAAGAGTAATCTGTTTTTATCTAGGAGGTTTCTCTATAATTGATCAAATCTTCTAATTGAGATTGCTATGTTAGAACTTGTCAAAATGAACTCATTCAATCAGATAATCTGCATGATATTCTTCAATTTTAAGGCAGGAAATGATTCTTTCATTAGGAGGCAATTTCGTAAAGAAATGTATGAAATGGGAAATGCTCACAATCTAATAAGACTGGTGAAATCCTCTTATGACTGATAGGAACCGCATAGTGAAGTGCTGTGAAATATCTTGGACCTTTTGATTTTGGGATTGTGCTCAAGCAAGGAGATCCACTGGTCTTTCTCCTCTTTAATTCAGTTCTCCTTGTTAACTTAGCTAATAATAAGCTGAGGTGGATAAAGGTGGTGAAAAGAATAAAACCTCACCGCTTTTTGCTTGTACGGATGTTTTTCAGTTCCTTGGATCTACAATGTGTGAACAGATGAAAGAAGAAATATAGAAAAGTAGGATACCATATTTTCAAATGTCTAAAGTCATGAGAAGTAGACTGTCCTATAATATAACAAAATTCAGATATAAACAACACTAAAAAACTTATGGCAACCTGTGTTGGCGATAACTGAGTCATGAATAAAAAGACTAGTGATCTGAATCACTAGAGTTTGAGAGAAAGGTTCTAAGGAACCTCCAATAGCCGAAATATTCCATTAAGTGAACATGGAATATGAAGGCTTAGGGAAAATAAGGTTCAGTATAATAAATACTAAGACCTTAATATCTCGTCTGGCATTTGAAACAGGGATTTTGGCGTCTTAGGATAGGAAAATTAATAGAAACCCAAAGTGACATTTTAAGGGTACATAAGATGGAAAGAGGAAATATTCCATTTATTCCGAATTTATGGAAAATTATAATTGAATGCACGTAAGGCATAGAAGCTTATAGAAGGCCGAGGTTGAAAAAGCCAGATAGATGTTGCCTTGTTGCAAGCATCCAGATTTTGCATGTTTGAATTTCAACAGCGTTTGTTGAGCTAACCAAACAAGAAGATATGTCATGTAAATAATATTTTATATTCACTTCATAAGCTCTCAGTTCATTAAATAAGTATATATTTAAGACTAAGACAGTGGTACTTAGAGCTGTAGGAGTAAGGAGGATGAATTGGACTGAGGAACTATTAATACGACTAGATGAAGATTGCTGGAGTGCTGTCCCATATTGGGAATGAAAATACTTTATAATTTTGTTTTATCACATACAAAGTACCAAATTTATAATTTATTTTATTGTTATATGATATAATTTTTTAAATATTTTATTTGAAATATGACCCGGTCCTGGTCATATCTTTTCTTTTCAAATAAAAAATTTACCAAATTTATCTTTTTAATTTGTTAGTTGTTTTTTATGAGCTCATTACACCAATTGGAATAAATTTTAAGCTTATCTATTTCTTTCTTTTTGATTTTAGGGTAGCAGTTGTTTACACTTCATCCCGATTTCAGATGAAAAAGAAAAATTTACTATCAAGCTCGACCGAAATGATGATTTAAAACTAATTGGCCACACTGTGATTGAATCAGAAACTGCAACTCATTTGATCCAATTATGTAAGTTATTAAATTTTATAATAATTAAATTTCATTATCCACTCAATGTAAATTTGAGTTATGATTACTTGACTTTAAGTCAATTTGACTCACTGTTTATCTTTAGGTATATTACAGTGGCTAAGCAAAAGAAAAAAATGGCACAGCAATATATTACATCCATTTTATAAGAATACTTATGTATTTCAGTTACAAACAACAATTTTTATAATTTGTAAATGATCTTTGGAGAATGAGTGTATACACTTCAGATTATTATAAACTTACATTATCAGATCTCGAATTACAAAAATTGCTAGGTCTTTTATAGGACTCAATAGATATAAATCTATATTATTATATTTTAAATAGATTTTGTGTATAATAATCAAACGATTGAATAGAATTGAAATGGTTTCCAAATGAATTAAACCAGCGGAGTTCTATTTTGGGGATTTGATTGAAAATAGACTAAACTGGAAATTCTCCCAACTAAAATTTGATGTTTTCCAAACATAAGCAATACATTTTTGAATAATTTAATTTCAAAACTAACTCAGGATTAAATAATTGGAATGTATTATAATATCTGCTGTTTCTTAACAATTATTTAAATGGTATGTCTAAGGAAAAGCAAATGTTTTTATTTTTAATAATATTGATCTTTTATTCAGGGTCAAATGGAGATTTAACATCGCTAGAATTACCACTTGAAAAAGGTAGTGCTGGAAGATTTGTTGGAAATGTTTCAGTTATAAATACACAATTACAAGCAACCCTTTTTCCAATAAGTGGAGAGCAGGTTGCTATATATGGTGCTCAAGCAGACTCAGAAGGTAATTTATATTATTTTAAATAATTTTAAATGTTTTGTTTTTTTCTGGTAATTTGATCGGTCATTTACCATTTGTTTTTTAAATTAAATTTTCAGGTGGGATACTTGTCATGTTCTCAATCAAATATGGTGTAGTTGAGGCGACTGAAAATTTGAAAATTTATAATAGTGCTTCAAAATCTCTTGCTAGGTCAAGAGAGCTCGTAGTCCCATCAGGAGCCAACTTGCTTGTCATTCCATACAAACTCTACACCCCAAGGCTTTCCGGTTTAGTTGGCAGTCAAGCACCAAAGCTAGAAGGAGATTTAGATGATCTTATTGATAAAGGCATTGCTGAATCAAGGTACGACATCATTGTTTTTATTTTCAAAAGAAAAGTTTCTATTATACAACTAAATTAGAGAAAGAATAGTGATAAATTATTATTTCTAATTATAATTTGTAAAAGTATAAATAATTTATAATTGTGAAACCGATGGAGATCTTGTTTCTCTTCAATCTCTTTACTATCATAATAAATTGCTGTATTGTTTTAAATTATTATTAGTTAATTGATGAATTTTATGGTTATTTGTTAAAGGATATGTGAGCTGCTTTTTGATAGTTACGCCGAGTCTAAAAATGCCCACGGAATTCTCCATTTATTAGAAAAGTGCCAAGATGTTGCAGACCGCTATCTAGTCCGATCTTTGGCTTTTGCCCTCAATAATAATAGTGAAGAATGTTCTAAGATAAAGGAGGAGGTTTTATCGAGGCCTTTAGTTGGTGATAGCAACAGTCTTTCTCTTGTGAGGGCTCATATCCCTCTCCAAATGGCACTTACGCTAATTGAGATTTTAGCAGGTAAATGTAAAAAATATTTATGTGGAAATGGTTGAACATTATTGTAATAATTACAAAGATATTGAGATAAAATAAAAAGTAAACATACTGTTAATATGTACAATAAGGTACAAAGACATAGAGTAAAGTATCAACTAAAAAAAATGATTTATTTAGTTATTCCTTGATTATTCTTAATTATTATTCGGCTCAATGTCTCTGTGATGATGGTTTAAAAGTTAGGCTTGAGCATCACCATACAATAATTAATAAGTTGTATTTATTAGACAGTGGATGTTTAATTGACTGTATTTTCGTGTGTATTTTTTCTCAATAATAGATTATTGTTTTAATTATAAAATTAAAAAGAAATATCTTAAAAATTATAAGAAAAAAAATACATCAAATAATTACTGATAAAAGTCTTTAAATAAGTATTTTGAAATTTATTGCCTCTTTGAACTGTTTTAGTTGAATTCATAAGTATTTCATAAAATCACCAACTAACTAAATAAAATAATAGATTTACTAAATTAAATGCCTTAATAACTTAAAACTGTCTTTTTTCTTTATAGATAAGATGTCAGACTGTCCATGCGATAGAGTGTCTATTGAATGGGCTTGTCTTTTGCTAGATTCGCACTATCAACAATATCTTTTATCTAGAGATGCAGATGTGATTGAAACTATAAAAAAATTACAAGAAATTGTGTTATCTCAGGTATGAGCACTAGTGCTTTTGTTATAAATTGATTGAGTAAATATTTTTGTTATTTAGATATTATCTTATATTACCTTATACTGAACCCAAGACCCCTGATGTGCCTTAGTGGTGCAGCTTTAATGACCAGTTATTCTTTTTCTAATTAATAATTCCTTTGTTTTCTCAATATGATGGTTTTTAATTATTTTTTTAATGTTTATTTCAGTTGGAGTATATGGAAACACTGAAATTGCTGGACTGGGAAATGGTTAATATGAAAAAGGTTAAATCTAAATTAAAAATTCCATTTGCTTGTTCACACAATTACACAATAGAGACAATACAATTGTATTAATTTTTAATTATTTTACAAATTGTAAATAGACTTTTTTAATTATATATTTTTGTTTTATTTCTGTTGTTTATTAATGCCTACTCTTAAATGCATTTTATAGTATTACCTACTGAACTGTTTTAGTGATAATTTGTAAAAGTCGTATTTAAAGTATTGTGATGTGAAATTCTTATTGAAAATTAGTTACTTGTGAAAATTATTGATTGCATGATTTGATCAATCTTTACATTCCTCTTTAATTAAAAAACAAACATGATGCTTCAAATTCAAAACATCAAATTTTTAATAATTAATCTCTAGTACTTAATTAGGTATTTTTGATTAATCCTTTTGATCGAAAGGCCTTATTAACGTATTTTTCCTCATTTCCCAAAACCATTGATACATTGGTAGGTAGTCCTATTTTATTCATCGCTCTTTTGCAAAAGGCACAGCCTTCGAAGATATGGACTGTTGTTAAGTTGTCATTGCACTTCATATGTGATATTCTTTGCATTGCATGTGATATTATTTAGTGATTTAATACTGTTATCTCCTACCAAAATGACACCATAAAATAAAACTGCTTTAAAAAATGAAAAATTTTCTCTCTTTATATTATACTAGCTTTTTCCCACGGCTTTGCTCGCGTGGAATTTGGTCTGCCACATAAAGTTTCGTGATAGATCATTTAAATAAATAATTTTATTTTTTTTTTAACCATAAGCTACTCATACATCAAAAATTTCGGATGTCTAACTTCAAAACTGACAGATTCCATACAATCTTTGAACCTCTATTATATTAAGGGAGAAACCAAACTAAACTAAGGCGTTGATAACCAATCGGTTTTACGCCTCAAATTTAAACCAACCAACATAACTATGAGTTATGAAGTGATTTGTATTCTTTAACCTATAATTGTTAAATCAGTGTATTACATGTTTAAATTTAATAATTAGAAATTGAAAGTTGTAGCATATTATTTATAATTATTAATTTTCTCTACCCTTTTTCTCAAAATGGGATTAACATCGAACTTTCACTCTCAGATAAAACAAAATACTGATTAACAGCTCTTAAAAAATACGAGACAATTACTTTTTTTATAACTAAGTTCTATACCAAAATATTTTCTTCTTGAGCTTATTAAAACTGAGGAAGTGCACAGGAGCAATGAAAAAATACACATTATTGTTTTATATTAATAAGAAATATGAGCTACCAACATCTATAAACTATTATAAAAATCTATTTATTATTTATTATTCTTATGACGGTGATAATTTTTAAATATTTTTATTTTGAAGGGATAAGATTTATCCTGCTGCTTGGACAAATCTTTTCTCTACAAAATGAAAATATTTAAAAATTATCACCATCATAAGAACGGCCTGGACAAAGCTTTTCTCTTCAAAATATGTTATGAAAATCATTTATTTAATTAAAAAAGTAAAAAACTATAAAATTGGACCACAAAGGTTTATCTGTCACTATTTTAATTTTCTACATTACATGTCACTATATTCTTGTTACTGTAACGTTTTTATATATTTTTTCTTTCTCTCTCTTAGCCCTAAAGATGGCCTACAAGGTAGGTCGAAATGTCGGCACACATTAAATATAAGTCTTGTACTTATTTGGTGTTGTTTTTTGACTCGACCCCCCAACTATTTCCATTCTCCTCAAAGGTTTAGGCTATGTGAGGAACAAACTAGATATAGGCCATATTAATAGCAAGCAGTGTTTGGCTTATAATACTTATCTTTTATAAAAGTAGCTTTTTTAGTAATTTTTAAAATTGAAAAAAAAAATATTTTGAAAAATACTTGAGTTGATTGCTGACTATTATCTTCATTAATTTTAATAATAAAACATTTATTTGCTTATTCATAAACATATTTTTGATAATCTTTGCCATAATTGCTGATGAGAGGTTTAATAGGGGACAGGCGATGGAAGAGATTGCTGATTCTTATTATAAACTTGGGAAATAATGCCCAACTCAATTATTAATAAGGTAAAAAAGTCTTCCTTACTTTTAGACTCAGTTGGAAAAGTCATGTAACCATCATCGATTTTCTTAGAAGATAAAAATTAGCGTACCTAGCAAAAATATGAATCATTCAGCATAGGAGCAGCCAGCACTCTACCCTTTTCCTCTACCTCAATCTTCCTTATTTCTCAGATCTTAATAATGGTATAACATATAATTTGATGTTTTACAATGAAATAGCTCACGTCTATTCGAAATCAGATGTTTTTTTCCTAATTACCTTAAATTAAAATTAACAAAGTTGGGAGGGATATGAAGAGTAAGACTTTGCAATACTAGAAACTACACTAATCAAATCCTAAAACCATTAAGTGCCATTAATGAATTAAATCATTCAAAGTCATGAAATGTTTTCAATGTCTTTACTTTATATAATTCACACTTATTAGTGCATTTACATTTATTTTTTGCATTTTACCATTGCTGTTTAGTTTATTATTCAGGTGGGATTTCATCCTTCATTTTTGTTAACTCAATGTTTCTGTCCATTTGTGTATTAGGACCTGCCCTGTCTCCAGTCTTGAGGCGAGCTCTCAGATCAAGGCAGCGAAGATCTGTATTCAGAGCGTGATTTTTGTTATACAGTTCCCGATCGATGACTACTAACTGCTCTTCAAGACCATTGAATGTTGCCCTTAAAAAGTTTCCACTATTAATAATTCAAAAGACAAAAATAAATCTATTTATAAATAAATAAAAAATAAATCTATTAATCTAAGAATACATTAATAAAACATTTTTCAATTTTAGAAGGGCTTGTAATTTTCTGATATTTATTCATTTTTTTTTTTATGAATCTTGAAGAGGAGGTGCACAGGCAGTAATCCACTGTGTTTGAAGTCTAATGGTGCTATTAATAATAATTATACCTAAGAGTCTATTAAACTAGGTATATTTTATATACTAAGTTCCCAAAGGCACCGGAAAATTTTAAAATGCCAATATACAAATTACCTTCATAATTTCATTTGTTTAAAAAAAATGAAAATATTAAGTTTAATTTTAATTCTTATCTAATATACTGGACTCAATTTCTATGTTATGTAGGTTTTTTTCGAAGATGAAATTAAGTTTCATTACAGAAACCAGTTTAAGAATTTCCAATACTAGTTTTACCTAAAATAAAGAAGGAAATAGTAATCTAGTAAGAAACAAATCAGTCCTTGGTTCTAACAAGCTAATTTTTAATTTTTTTTTTTTTTAGATTAATTTATTGACGGTATTTTTTTTACTGGACGAGCTTAGAGTAGAGGTGGAAAAAATAAACTTCAGTAATCGAAATCACCGAAAGTTTTAATTTTTTTTTTTAGATTAATTTATTGATACTTACAACTGTAATAATATTACATCAAGTAAATTTGCTGATATGAACAAATGACATAAAAACAAAAAACACTTGTGGAGAAACTACCCATCGGTAGCACTCCAATAAAGTTCTATAGTAGAAGGTCTCGAGGCCATCTTCTTTTCAGACACCTCGTAGGAATAGTATGGGAAGCAAGTTGAGAGACTAGCGGATTGAAGTGTGTATGAAGCTTGTCATGGAAGGATAGGTATCTAGATTGGGCCAAATCAGCAACATATGGGATATTAAGATCATGATGGATGAGTTTGTTTGTGACATAATAAGGAGCATTGAAGATTTTATGAAGGATTTTGGATTGTAAGGATTGGATACGAGATGAATTGAATGGTTTAATAGAGCCCCAAAGCTCAACTCCGTATGACCAAATAGGTCTGATAACTATCATGTAAATGAGTCTTTTGTAATTAATTGGGAGCTTAGAACGTTTGTCCAGTAAATGTTGAAGAAGGCGAAAATGTCGAGCAGTTTCTTGTCTTTTCAGTCTTGTATGAGAATTCCAAGTGAGACGTTTGTCCAGATGGAGTCCTAGGTAACGTATCTGTTCGACACGTAATTTGATGGGATTTGTTAGGATTTATTTTAATTCTCCAATTTTGACACCATTCTTGAAGGTTTGAGATATGGGATTGAAGAGATTGGGATGCAACAAATGGATCCTTATTAATTGATAACACACATGCGTCATCAGCGTACGTACTGAGGACAGTGCTTGGATGGGTTGGGATGTCAGCTGTATCTATCGTGTATAGAATGGGACCCAGGATACTACCTTGAGAAACACTGGCAGACTGGGTAAAGAGGGAAGAGTAGGAAAAATTATGGTTTACTTTAAAGGTTCTATTACTGAGGCAGGAACTGATAATAAGGAAGTAAGTAGAAGGTAAGAATTTACGGAGTTTGTAAATCCAGACTCGATCAAAAGCCTGCTCTACATCGAGAAAAGCTCCCGTGCAGTACATTCCATGCTCTAATGCGGATGAGACAATGTACACCACACGATGACATTGCTGGATTGTGGAATGCGCTGTTCAGAAACCAAATTGGTGGTCTGGGATTATTTGGTTGGATTCTATAATAGGATGAAGATATTTCAGAATGAGTTTTTCAAGTATTGGCAGGAGAGATATAGGACAGTAAGAAGATGGGAGTTCTGGTGGTTTTTTAGGTTTCGGTATCATCTTAATTATGGATAATTTCCAGGAATCAGGAAAGTATGTGGTGCGGAGTACAGCATTGTATATATATGTAAGAAGTAGGATCGCTTTCCGAGGAAGGCCTTTTAGAATGTGGGATGTGATTAGGTCGTGCCCACGGGCTTTGTTGGCAGGTAATCTGTGAATAATGTTTGATATTTCGGAAGGATGGAATGCTTTAGGAGGAGGGGACAACTGATACTTGTCTTCTTAATACTTAATTCTGCTTCAATGCATTCAGAGTGGGTTGGATTAAGGATATCGGGATGAGGGTTAAATGTGTTGAATAGGTGCTGGCCAAAAATTTGTGATTTTTCTTGATCTTGACCAGGTTTGGGATTCGGTTAAGAGTGGATGGTTGAAATTTTTATATTATAGGAGTTTTTTAGTGGTATTCCATAAGGATTTGTCAGTAGTACTGAGATTTTCTGTATGGTAATACAAATTTTGAATTTTGAATGTTCTGATCCCTGATTTTAATCGGTTTGTCAGTTTGGTATAATGACTCCTGTCCGATGGATATCTGGCAAGCTTATTTTGAACCAAGGTTCGATAGCCATTTGATTTTAAACAAAGCAAATGGCTATCGTATAAATGAAAGTGTACTGTTACCAGATAAATGAAATTATAATTATTTCTTCTATTTTACAATACACTTATAAATTCATTTGTGAAACTGTCCCTAGAAACTGAAGGCTGTATATTAAAAATTAAAATAAATAAAACACATAATGGCTTACTTCACTCGATTCATCATATTCTTGAGGTTCGCTCTAGTAGCCCTTAATTTGGTTACCTCATTTTCTAGGCCAAAAGCAGCTTCATCTCTGCAGCACTCCGCGCCACTCTTATGAAGTCTGCTTTCAAGCCGAGACTCAGCCAATTTTAAGGCGTTTGTTTTGTTAATATGTGCCTTTTCTATAGCATCAACTTCTTTATGTAGTTTTTCCATGTCTTGAACCATCTAAAATATTATTTTTATTACATACAACAGAGAAATAGTAAATTAAAACCATGATTGAAAGTGTTACACACAAGAAAAAAAAATTAAACTGCAGTTTAATATTAGAAACAATTTTGTATAGTGAAATGAAAATTAGATACCTTATTATAATAAGATATATGTTTACTTTAAAGGATACAGTAATTATTTACTTAATTTATTTTTGGTAGTATCGCAAATAAATTAATTAAATAAGTTGATAAGTTTAATGATTTAAAAAATTATAAATGAATTTACTTCATACATTCAGTCTTTGCCAGTCTAGTTCATTCTTGATTCTTTGAGTTTCATAAATTCTTTTTCTTAAAGCAAAATTTGTAGCATCGTTTTGAGCTTCCAGATCCATCCTAGCTCTCTCTCGAGGCACATACATTGATTCTCGCAGCTTATGTGAACTTTTCAACTCAGTTTCTGCTCTGATATTTAAATAGGTGCAATGTTCTAACCATGCTTCATATGATAGCATTCTGTGGAAAAAAAAAATCCTAACATCTAATAGTTTCATTTTAAAAAACTAATAACAAATATAGAGCTATAGACTATGGCATATTGCTTTGGAAGTTACTTATAAAAATATACATATATGAAAACTAATATCTCTTCTCTACCCCAATCTCGACCATTGGAATTAATATATATATATATATATATTTATGATTTTAATCAATGATAGACATTACTTACTCATTAGGTATTCTGAGAGCATCTGGTTTATAACTAATGTTCCCACAGTTTTTATCGATTCCCAAAAGGTAAGTGTCCATCTCTAAAGCTTCTATTTTGTCTTCCAAATCTTGGGAAAGCATAGACTTGATTTCTTCTAGCCTATTCATCTGTTCCCACGCTGCTATGCATTGTTGCTTTAGCATTACTTTTAGTGACTCCAGCATTGATAGTTCCTGAAGAAAAGAAATATTTATTAAAATTGCAATTAATGAATCCAGAGGAAAGGTTCGGGATAGAGATAGCGTAGATAGAGATGCAGTATTTTTAGACTACATGCCATGGAATGCTCGGATGGAAAAGGTTGTCCCTGAAACTTCCGTGAAATGGAACTGAGAACTTCCGATTCTCATTAGAATCATACAGGTATAGTCAGTATTGTAGGCAATTGTCTTTGATATAAAGATGAGGCTACAGAAAGAGTTACAGTAATCTCTTAATCAGTTAAAGAAATCTCTTTAATGTCCTGATGGACAAAGTTCTGAAAATATGTAAGCGAATGACAACACAACCAGTTATTGAGAAGTGAAGCTCAACAATAGTCATCACGCAAACTCTTCCCTAGGCGGATTGTATAGCAGAGCAGACTTTGAGATCAGAAACTGCAATAAGTTTAGCTGTAGAACAAGGGAATGATTGTTAGTAGCATTAGAAGCAGTGGATCATATAGGATCAAGGGCCCTCGTGGGGCTCTTGGGAGAAAAATCTGGCGGTTGAGCGTGATCTAGGAAAGTCACCTCCTTGCAGAACCGTTCTCCATGTATCAGTACAGTCTCTACCATGTACTGAACCTCAGACCCGGTAACGGGTTGTAGTGGTACAGTTTTTTTTTTCTAATAGAAGCACAGCTGTGCAAATTGGCCATGAACCTGAACAAAAGTAGAGGAGAGAACCTTTAGATAGTAGCAGGCTTTCTGGTAATGGAAATGGGAGAATTTAAGATGAAATATGAAACAAAACTAAGAAATCAAGCATCATAAATTATCAATCAGTAGAACATAAATTGTCATAACTTAAAATATGATGTGAAACTTGAAAATTATCAATAATTTCAATTGCTTTTTTTTTTTATATAACTTACTGAAAAATTATGGTATTGTATATATTTTCTCATGAATGATTTATTGGTTGATACGAAAATATGGCATGATGGGCTTTTTATATAAATTGAACTGACAATTGAAGATGACAGAAACATTGAATT
Source organism: Arma custos (assembly GCA_037127475.1). NCBI lineage: Eukaryota > Metazoa > Arthropoda > Insecta > Hemiptera > Pentatomidae > Arma > Arma custos. Next base: position 86,870,562 of record CM073760.1, on the reverse strand, counting down.
AAGATCTTTGGAATTAAAAAAATGAAATTCTCCTTTATTTATCAGTATGAAAAAGAAATAAAATGGCACTCCTTGCTAATTCCCTCAAGTAATTATCTAAAATTATTTTTTAAAGTAAAAATGTATAATATTATTTTCGGTTGAATGGATTAAGCAAGGAGAAAATAGATTGTCTCTTGAATTATAAAGCCCAAAATATCTAGAGAGTAGATGTTTGACAGCTACATATTGGTGTAAGTAGATGAATTTTTTAAATAAAGAAAAATATCAGAAAAAGTTAATTTTTCATGCAATCTTAGTATTCTTATTTCAAATTGAATCATTCTATTACTAGAAATTTGTTTAATTAATTTTACAATGTTTTTTTAATAATAATCGTATTTTATCTACTTATGTATTTCTGAGATACATTATCAATAATTAGAAAGTTACATATGTACTAACATGTTTGATTTGAATCTCTGCATCATCTGTACATAAGTCCGCACCTCCTCTCTGGTCTCTTTGTGTTAAACATTCATTTGTTACTGTAAAACTGAGTCCGAGAAACTCAATTTCTGCCTCTGTGAGATTCTTCTCTTTCATCATGAGGGTGATTTCTTTTTCAATGGAGCTGATTTTGTCTCTGAATATTTCTACCCATTTACTTATTTCGACAACTCTGAAAAAAAAAGAAGAGAAAAACTTGAAAGGCTAAATCCCATGTGAAGTAACAAGTATTGAGATAAAGTAAAAATAAGAAAGATTGGATAACTAAGAACAATGTTTTTAACAACTTTTGTTTAGCTAAAAGGTTTACTAAATATAGTAATATGCGTAGTTATAAACAGAGTAAAAAAGAAAGAAAAAAATGGCAAGGATGAAGATGGAAAAAATAAGCAAAGGATTCTGAGTTCACAGTTTATTTCCTTATATTAGAATACAAAAACTAAAATGATAGTCCGTGATATGATGTTCCGTGTAATTTTTATGGTAATGCCCTCCTTTTTTAATTAATAAATAAAATACATATGGAACATGCTAATTTCATTTATTAATCATGGACGATGTAAAATTTAAATGCACGACTAATAGTGATAAAGAAAAATCGATGTACTGATGTAGAGATAATACATAAAAATTTGTCAAATGAATAAATCATTGAAAGTCCTGTAAATTAATAAAGAAATTTCTGAAAACTTCCACCTAAATTAAAAGTAAAAGATTTCCATAAATCCTATAATTTTAGTAAATTGCTTTAAGCAGTTATATAATTCTCAACAATAATTTTAGGCTAGAAGAAGGTTTTATTAAATAGTATTCTATTTATATTGAATGATAATTGTTGACCTTGATAAAATATGTGGAAGAAAGTGGTCCGGGTAGAGGTCACAATGAATTTCTCGTAGAATTGGAGAAAAACTTTATTGATTAGCCAACGTTTTGACCTACTTTGTAGGTCTTCTTCAGGGCTGTGGGGGGGGGGAGGCTGGGGTGTAGGTCCTCACTGGCTTGAAACACAACTGAGTACGTGAAATACAACGTGTTTCAAGCCAGTGAGGACCTACACCCCAGCTCCCCCATAGCCCTGAAGAAGACCTACAAAGTGGGTTGAAACGTTGGCCAATCAATAAAGTTTTTCTCCAATTCTACGAGAAATTCATTGTGACCTCTACCCGGACCACTTCCTTCCACAAGTACTTTATTTAATTTTTAAATTATATCATTGCCTACGTAACATAAAAGTCTAAGCTTCTTCAACATAATACATTATTTATTTACATTAAATAGTAATCTAAAATAAATTGATAAGGTGGCTGGGTAGAATTTTGATATTTTTAAAATAGCACTGTCATAAATCTGTATCCCTATCGTTTTAGAACTGTCAAAACTTGCATTATTAAAGAAATAAAGTTATAAACAATTTAAAGAATATTGATCCCATCTCATATTCCACTAAAATTGATTTTATTTTCATCTAAATTACTTGTAATTTAAGACATAAAGAGTCTCATCAAACCTATCTTGTAGTCTGTTGTTATTTATGTATGTATCCCAACGAGTTGTACAATCGGTGTCATTTCTCATTTCTTTTGAAGCATTCTTCAAATCAAAAGCATCTTTTCTCCTTGTGTCACATGTCTGTCGAAGCTCCCAAACTTTACCTGTCGCAAGAAAAATCCTATTTTATCTTCTGAAATAATAGCTCTTTTAGATTAGTTAATCAAAAACTTATTACCATGCCAGTCAGGAAGAGCAACTCTCGTCAGTGGTTTTTCCAAAGTTATTATTGACTGCTGCAATATATAAAAACAAGAATAAAATAAAATAATTGATATACTTTGTTTATATAGTTAGATAAATTTAGAAAAATATTAGCTTATCTATGTAATAAATCATACCTTTCAGTCAGGACTCCATTCGATATTATTTCAATTTAAACTAGAGGTTAATTAACTTTTAAATATCTTCTCGATTTAATGAAAATAAAAAAGAAACAATTTTGTTTCTCTAATAAAAGAAGTTCAAATTATGTATAATTATTAGTTTGTTCATTTTAAGATCCCCAAATACATAGAAATAATGTATTTTCCAGGCATAAGAAATTAAATTAAAAAAAAAACTTTTTAAGATGTACTATGAAATTTATTAACTAAATTATTGTAATGAAGGATAGAATTGGTCAGGGGTGTTGTTAATAATAACACAAAAATAAGGTTAACTTATTTTTTAGTAGTGTCGACGTTTAGGCCTACGGTGTAGGCCATCTTCAGGGCTAAGAAAGAGAAACATTTGTGTTTACATATAAAGCTATAACATTATTCAAATGGCTGCAATCTAACCTCAGTTACTTTTCTGTAGACCATTCGAAAAGGCGTATAGTGCTATTTATACTTGCCATTGAACTCAGATAGAGAATAACATGAACCCTTCACTTCTTTTTCCGCAGCTTGATGTAAATTTCCATCTTCTACATGAAACATGATAATTCTACCCTGTTTAGACTCACTATCATCAGGATTTACTATAGCAGTCCCAACAATATATCGGTGGTTTGGGTCATCGCCAAGTCTTGCTGTGATCATACTCGAACAATATTCAGTCAGCAACATCTGATGAGCATGAATAACTTCGAATGTATGCTGATCTAACAGCAAAAAGTGATGTACCTCAACCTCAATTTCATATTCCAGGGGCTGATTAGGACAAGCAGTTTTAGCAATCAGAACAGATGTTTGAGCAGAGTTGGTAATGGTTTGAGCTCGAGTGCTAGTGCTTTCTCTAACAACAGCTAGACCAGACGGTTTTTCTTTCTTAGCCCTGAAGATGGCCTTCACCGTAGGCCGAAACTATTAAAAAGTAAGCTAACCTTACTTTTATGTTACTATTGACTGCACCCCCTGATCAATTCTATCCTTCATTAGAATCTTCCAGTCAACTAATTTCCTTTCAAACATAAATTATTGTAATTTATTTTATTGTTATATGATATAATTTTTTAAATATTTTATTTGAAAAGAAAAGATATGACCAGGATCGGGACTCGAAGACCACCACAAAGAGGTGGGAGACCTGGGTTCGAGTCCCGGTCCTGGTCATATCTTTTCTTTTCAAATAAAATATTTAATAAATTATTGTAGTTGTATTATTAGATTATTTTTTATATAATACCATAAATCTTTGATAAAATTTAATGTTTTATTAAATAATTAATTATTAAATTATAGGGAAAACTCAATTAATGAGTGTTTTAAACAACTATTAAAGTAACGAACAATCGAAAATTGAATACAGAGGATTCGAGGACCTAATATTGAAGACTTCTAGAAGGTTTTCTCAAATATTGCCTAGGAATGACAAGCGAATTTTCTAATTAATTTTTTATTTTAAACAAATCTTTCTCAGGAGAACGTAAGACAGCATGACTTTTCTTTTTAATGGTATACTCCATCAAATATCAACTTTCAAAATGTTTTTTTTTTTTTTATATTATCATTATAAATCTTTTGCCAAAGTAAACTTAATTACATTTTTAAATATGAACCTTTTAATTTTCTGGATAGTCTGTTGAAGGATTTCCTTTTGATTTAACTGGATGGCTTGATATTTTGGTTTTGGTTTGTTTACTCATTTAATGTTACTTTATGCTAGCATGGCTAATTGGATGAAGTTTTCGTTTTTTTATTTTTCTCTAGAGTGGAAGTAACCAATCATGCATTAAAATATACATACATAATTATGTAGTTTACTTAAATTTGTTTTTTCAATTAGCCATACTGTTTGATTTTGTGCCATTTTCGTTAGCTTCAATAGTTGGACTAATTAAGTTGGAATTTATTTATTAAGTTCATAATTTGCGACAAACTAATATAAATGCATTATAGTATATAATGTCTGAAAAGTTTACTTACCATTTTCAATTTTGAAATCTTATAAAAAAGGAAGTGTTAGATAAAAATAAAAAGTAGAAAAAACTTAAATATTTGGTTGACTTAATTAGTAGGGTAAACTTTGAATTCAAAACAATTAAATTAACTTCCAGCTTTTATTGCTTTATTACAATGAAAAGCATTAATAATTTAACTAAAAGTAAAAACAGTGGTTATGGCAACTAAACATATTGCTTCATATGCAGTTTTATAGGTAACCATAGCAACTTAGACACATAAGTTTTCGAACAATATTGATCAAACCATATTAAAACTTAATACAACATAAAAAATTGATCAACCAACTAAAATAAAACAGTTTAACATAGTAATGGTTGAAAATTGAATATACTCGAAAAATAAATAACAAATATTACAAAATACTGCAATGGTGCAGGTCTGAAAATTACATCACTAATTCAGTTATCAATATAAAATTAAAAACATTTTCTTTTATTTAAAATTTTCAATAGACAATTTGAGCCATAAAAAGCTGTACTCTTGCCATAGATAAAACAACAGCCTTCAATGTAAGGTTTATCATTTTAATATACATGACAAGAATAGTTTGATATTGCTGAATTATTACTAAGATTCAGTCCTAAATGTTTAGAAACTTCAAAAACTACGTACTATAAAAAAGAATATGGCTAAATTTAGAAGATCATAACAAACGTCTTTTAATATTCATAAATGTTTATACTGAGCGATACTAGTTTATCAAATCATATAATTTGCAGCCTTAGAATTAATTGGAAAAGGACCTGCAGTTTACAGAACAGGTGTAGGTTAGGTTAAGTTAGGAATAATTATTTAATGGATTTTAGGGCTAAGCTAATGACAGGTAGAAAAGCAAATAACATAGCTTACAATCCTTTTAGGCTTTCTTAACTGAATTTTAAATATTAATAGAATAAAAAAGAAGAAATCACATTGCTCAATGAATTTTAGGCACTTTATGTCTGATAAAATACAAGCAAATGAGGAAATAAATAAGACAGTGTTCAATGTCCATGAACAAATTAATTATATTAATTTAAAGGTAAGAGTAACACAATGAAGATTTCCTCAGATTCTGCAGGAGAAAAATTGATGATTAACAATCATTTAAGCATTGTTATTGAATAACATTTAATTATAATTTTAAAGTATTGCTTGTATCAAAATATTATTTCCGATTCTTAAGACTAAATCAACAAAAATATAAATTTAAAACAATACAATGATATTTTATTATAATTGGTTGGAAATAGAAACACAAAATGCAAATAATTTTACTTCAAGCAGTTTTATGTGTCTAGAATAAAATCTGAAATGTTAAATATTTCTAAGCAAGCCCAAGTTAAGTTAAGAGTGATATCAAAACAAATAACAAAAAAATGTTATTGATGGACAGGTAAAATATACAGAAAGGATTTTAATTTTTAAATTATTTTAAGGTCCGGAAAATAAAATAAATCTTCATAACAGTAAATATCCATCAAACATTACTCAAAATAACATTAACAAAGTTAATGTACATGAATAAATTTCAAGTGTTTATTTCTTCAACAGGTAATACTTAACAAAACATAATTATCACTAGTACATAATAACAAAATTGTCATAATTTTTATTAGAAATATTACTATACTTAAATGTAATTATACTGAAAGTAGTTACATTATTATAAATAAAGTATAACAAATAATAGTTTACAATTGTTATATTGTAACAAAATTTACATATACATAAAATTTCAAACTAAAAAATCATTTGTCATTGCTTAAATAAAAATGAAAAGAATTCTGTTTTTCAATTAAAATATATTTAAAAAAAGAAAGAAAAAGAAATGCTGCAGATATTTAGCATTTTTGAGATTCTGACAAAACCACACAATATTCATCGTCACAATAACAGGCCAAAATGTTGTTGAGCATAACTAAAAGGCATTCAAATATAGTCATATTTACAAAAGAGATAACTGGTAACCATAATTTACATCATATTATTAGAAAAAAAATGAAGAAGAAATAAAGGAGCAGTATTTTAACTTGATTAGTCAGTCGTATTCAGTTTGAGGAATCGCCAGTTGTCAGGTATACGGCTTGGGTTGAAATCTAAACTCAATATTTCCTTCAGAGGGTGATAGTTCAAACGAAAACTCCATTGCTTGACCTTCTTCGACCGCTAAAGGAGTTCTAAATAGATAGACCCCTTGTCTAGCAGTGCGATCCCACCTGAAATTGTATCAAAAAATAATATAAACATATGAAAATAATCAAGAAAACATTTAATTAAATTTAAACATTTTAAATATTAATATGAAAATTTTAATTTTCATAATTTTGAAGAATAATATGAATAAAAAACTAAAGCAAAATTAACTACCTAACAGTTTTTCCCGGAACTATGTACTCTTTGGGCCCAGCACCACTCAGAACCACACCTGAACCAAAATAATCTACCCAAATTGCAAGACCATGACATTCTCCAGACCTAAAAAAAAAAAAACTTTGTAGATATATATATTTGAATACAATGAATATGCCAGAATAGCATCCAATAGTCACCATTTCCAAACTGCTACCAATAAAATTATTAGATTTTTTTCATATAGCCATGTATTTATTTGTTTTCTGGACAACTTAAAATGGAGTGCCCTTATAAATTGAATATAAAAATAAATATTATATACTTATTTTAAACACTTAACCCTAACAGCTACCCGGGAGTCTGGGAGACCTACTCGGGATTTTTCATTGCGAGTCCATAAATTTTCATAAAAACTATTATTATCATATAATCTATTACTTATTATTAATAGATGATTGAATACCTCTTAATGTTGAAAGAACCATCTGAACACAATTTTTTATCAATATTCCCTACTTTAGGCATAAGCTCATATATCACAGCAGGTCCAGACAGTGCTATTCCAGGATATTCCCAAAGTGGTTGAGTTTCGACATCAGTTTCTGACTTTTCACTTGAACCCTGAAAAAAAAAATCAATGCTCAGCATCCTCAAGAAATCATTAACATTGATGAGCACATTAATAAATGATAATGGTAAAAATAGATAGTGTAAAAAAGTATTAGAAATTGATTGTTTTTCTGAGTTTAACTAATAATAAAGACAGGAAACATCTCGTAGATGTTGCCAATAAGGTTTTATGGTGGCTCCTAATAATGATCAGGGTTGATTTAGATAGTAGCATTTTGGTTTGAAAGAAATATGTAATAAAAAAGATAAATTAAAATGTCATAAAATCAATTTAATGTTAAATAACTATACTCTTTAATCCCATATCATTGACCTTGAAGAATAGCATCAAAACTGTAGGATTAAAATAATATCCCACCAATCCCGTTCTTCATAAACCAACTTCCTGTCTTCCAGTATCGTTTAATAATATCCCACTCATTCCTGTTGAACAGATCCAAAAGTTAGGACTACATCTTGACAAACGTTTAATTTGGCATCCTCTTACTAGACTGAAACGATAATGCCGGTTCCACACCAAACCAACAGAAGAAAAACAAAACAGCAACTCAATGTTTCCCAACAATTATCAAACAAAATGAAAACATTCAGGCAACTATTTTGTTTTGTTGGTGTTTTCAACAACTTTTTATTTTCCGGGTGGCTGTCGGTAAAGATCAAAGTGTTGATGTTTTGTTTGCGTTTCTGGCTACTCTGTCGGTCTAGTGTGTACGCGTTCGACTAGAAACAAATAAATTCGTGGTTTAGTTTGTATCGTTCCTGTGTGCAAAATGACTACGTCGGGTGAAAAAATAAAATGGACTGTTGAAAATATGTGTAAATTGATTTAACTTTATAGAGAAGCTAGACTGTTATGGGAACCCGGACACCCTGACTACAAAAATCGCTATAAAAAGGCGGACGCCTTAAAAGAAATAGGAATATTGTGTGATGTTTCTTAAGATGAAGTAGACAGAAAGATAAAAAACATCAATACCCAGCACCAGAGAGAACACAGAAATCAGCAATTATTGAAGAAATCTGGAGCTGGAAAAACATTTGTTTCGAAGTGGTATGGCTATACACTATTAAGCTTTTTAAAAGACAAAAATAAACCAAGATCAAGTGGGAATATAGGCGGATGAACGAATACACAGGTAGATATAAAAATTCTATAACCATATATAAATATTTTATATATATATATATATATATATATATATATATATATATATATATATATATATATATATATGATATAAGTAGTACATAATTAATAGTATACATTTATGTTTATTTATTTCCTCCTTAAAAAAAAATCAGTACCTATGGTAAAAAGACTCTCTAGCAAAATTTTAACTGCCATGGAACTTGACCTTGCTCGGATACAAAATATTCAGCAAATTCTTTTCTTATTTCCATAGCTTCTATGGATGATTTTCGTGCAGTCTGTTGTAAATTAAAAAACGATTGTGAAGTTTGCTGATCTTTTCTCCATGTGCCATCTTCTACTATACCACTATCTATATGTTCTACATCAAAGCTCCCTGCTTAACTGTATTTCTTTTTGGACAAGGTGCATCTTAGATAGCTGTGCAAAAAAATGCATGCCAAAGCCACTTTTTCTACCTTTTCTGGTTGTAGCAGCATTGGTTTGCGAAACATAGACGCTAAAAATACATTTTCTACTATTTTTCGAGCACGGGAAATTCGGTATTTGAAGACACGTTCTATAGATCCCGTATCTTGATGACCACTATATGGTCATAATACATGGTTTATGGGGGAAAGCAATATCTGCGACTAAAACATATGGACTTACTTTGTCCCTTCCAAGAAGAACACGATTTTTTTTGGCAAATTTAGTTTTCCTTCAACCAATAGTTTAAAAAAAGGCGTACTTTTAAAAAAACCTCTGTCGGAGATTCGTCCTTGACAACCAACATTTGCATACAGAAAATTATAATTTGCGTCAACAACAGCAAAAAGAACTACACTGAAAGTTCCTTTATAGTTAAAAAATTCACTGCCACTGAATGTAGGTGCCTCAATTACAATGTGCTTTCCGTCCATTGCGCCTAAGCAATCTGGAAAATGCCAAATCTTGTTGAAATCATCACTAACTTTTTCCCATTCTTCTTCACTTTTAGGGGTCTGAAATAAAATACGAATTAAATTGAATTGAAAATAGCTTAAGTTCTTATTAATATATATATGGTTCATTTATGCAGTTCTTTACTTTACAGGAAAGCGATGGTTTAGGCAGTGCTGAAGACCCTGAAGAAACCGAAGCACTCAACATAATACCGCCAGCAGCATCAGCGAGAGTACAGCTGATATGGAAGAAATAAAAGAAAAAGAAGATACACAGGCTCAAAAAGAAATTATTAATAATACACAAACCACTGAAAAAAACAAAAACCTTCAAGCAAAATCCAGCTTACCAAAGAAAAGAGCTCTATCCAATAGTGAGAAGCGAAGTGAAGAAGTTTATGAAATGATACAAGATCAGCAGGGAACATCCGTACAACCTGATGGTTTTGACGTATTTGGTGAGCTAGTTGCTAGAAAACTTCACACTCCGTATGCACAAGCTACTAAACAGCATTTAATCAATAATATTCTCTACGAGTCAGAAATGGGACAATATGACTCAGCAAAGAACACACAAGCTCAAGAGCAACTGTCACTGTATCTTCAATTTCAAACTCCAATTGCAATTCACTCTAGTTTTACGGATACAAGCTACGTATTTAGAGCACTTTAGTATATACAGTAAAACCTCGAATTAACGGACAGCCCTGGTGCAAATATTTTTGTCCGTTATTTAGAGGTGTCCTTTAAAGGGAGGTTTTATTTTTTTATAAATATGTATTTGTACAAATTAATTCTCTCTTATTCAATTTCCCATGTGTTTAAAAGGTAAGTAGAATAAAAAAAAACATCGCACGGTTTTTGAGTGTTCCCGAAACTTGTGTCCTACCGATATTGAGTCTTTCCGCTAGCGCACGTACCTTTAACTTTTCAAGATCATAAAAGTCGATTACATTTATTTTTTGTTCTGAAGTGAGTCTCTTACGTGAGGGAGACATTTTCAGCCGCCTACTACGAGGGCTAGAACAGAACTAAATTTTAATAAAGCAAGTCCGAGAATAAAAAAAAAGTATTTATGTGGAAAACCTTTACTCAAAAGTAAACACAACTGTCCCTGTTTCCTTAGACCGGAAACAACTAATTGTTTCCGAGAAACGGGTAAGGGATAAAGTCATACTGTCCGTCTTTTAGAGGTTTTTTTAATCGATTTCTAACCAACACAGCCTGTCCGTGACCGTTAATGAGAGGTTTCGTTAAATAGAGGTTAAAATGCCTTAAAAATTGTATGAAAACGTTGGTGCAAAAAAAATCGTCCGGTAATGGGGAGTGACCGCTATTTAGGGGTGTCCGTTAGTAGAGGTTTTACTGTATATCGTAGGTTTCTGGAATTATTACTGATATTGCCTGTTTGGATACTTAGAAAAGATACATCAGACTTTGGTAGTACTCCCCGGTTGCCAAAAATCTTAAATTAATCACTAAGCGTTCTATTACACTAATGGCACTTCGAAAATTTGTATTTTTCTTCTATATCGAGGGTCCGATAATTTGTATTAAATTTTCAAGATCAGCACTGGTCATTGTTAAAAAGTTTTTAAAGCCAAATCGCATTTCTCCACTAATGCCAATATCATCTTTTCGTAACTCTTCCAATAATGCTTCAACATAGTTTTTTTGCCGGTTCTTTAAGCTCGGTTTAATCCATTAACGTTTTTTCTTTTTTTGGTTTAAGAATACAAAACAAGCTGCCATAATAAATAAGTCGTGGTTCCTTTGTATTGCGAAATTTCGAGCATGCCACATTATATCAGCTTCGATCACAAAGTTGAAAGATTAATAATAATTATTGTTTTCGTATATACGGACAGCACTTGACAATTTGTTTCTGTTTTCGAGAACTTGCAGTTTTCTTGTGTTGCTGTTTTGTTTTGTTGGTTTGGTGTGGACCCGGCATAAGAAACTGCTCGCACTTTCAGGCAACCTCAACACTTGCTAGACAAAGCTCTAAGCTCCCAATTAATTACAAAAGATTCATAGACATGATTATAATAAGAATCATTGAGACTTACAGAGTAGAGCAGATGTACATTAAACGAGAGTGAGAAGCTGTGTTTTTTTTAGTGATGGAAGTTAAGAATGGCTATGAATATTTAATGCATTTAAAATATACTTCTCTTTTTAAAAAAAAGTAAGTGAAATTTAGAATAAAGTAAGAACAAATAGGATAAATTAAAAACCTAATCTACTACATAGTAATGTGCTAATTTTACCTTTATTAAGTAATCAAAAGATGCCAAATTAAAATCTTCAACGGTGCCAAGGGGAACTTTTATTTTATGTAAATCATTAAAGCTCATGGCTACAGTCACTATTCTAAGGCAATGGGGAAAGTACAAGTCAGAATCTGGTGCCAAGCTTTCCCAGGCAAAAGCACATCTCATGTTATCCCATGGGTAGATAGATTTTCGGAAATAAGGTTCACTCAAAACATAGTCAATCTGCAAAAAAGAAACAAAAAAGTCAGAACTGTAAAATCAATTCTTTAGTATCATGATTTAGCATTGTTTTAATAAAACTGATATTGTTAAAGTAACATGGGCTTTTCATTATCCGATGGTACGTAATTATATTTCAATAATATTTTGTTAAATACATAATTGTAAAATATATTTTGGTGTGGTGAGCAAGTTATCTCGATAGGGCTTTTTGAAATTATCTTTTCTTTTTTTTAAAATTCAAAATTGATTCATTATTAGTTAAATTTTAAGTCATTTCAACTAAGATTTTATGATATGGTTAAATAAGGGATTTTTTTTTTTGCAAAATTACCTTTTCAGAAATCAGACTTCTGTTATATTCTGGCAGTACAATGATTTGATCAGCCAACTGATTGTGTTCTATAATTTTATTCAAAATTTTTATGGCAGTCGGATTTTCTTCAATGCAATAAACCTAAAACGAAGAAAATGAATCTTAAATGAAAACATATTTCATTGATTTTATTATAATTTTTATAAACAAAATAACCTTTTTAGCTGACTGCTTTGCTATAGCCAAAGGCACTAAAGAAAAATCTCCTAAGAACAGACACACCCCTCCTTTTGGAGGAGACATCGATCTGAGTACCTTCCACCTTTCCGCTGAATTCATTTCGGAAATTCGAGTCCTTGATGTAATCACGTGCGCCCCACAAGTACAAATGGGTGCTTGAACATTTCCCTTTTTTTCCTTCCCTTCAGAACTAAAAAAAAAAAAAAGGTTGCTGAAAATATAATATTATTAACATACATATCTAATTTATTCTAATTTTGAAAAAGCTCTTCAGGCAATAAAAAAAAAATCTACAAAATTTGTGGACAAAAGTATTTGTATAGGAAAATATAATTCTGAAAATTTTAAAATATTAGCAAATAAAGTGAAATATTTCTTATTAAGCACCTTTACAAGTTATCATAAGATTTATAAAAATAATTGCCATTACTTTGTAAATTGGTACGTCTACAAAGATATAACTAAACTAATTTTAGTAGTTTCTTGCATTAATGAGTGCAAATATAAATATTCCTAATTAGATAGTTGAGGAGTTGAAATATTAATTTTAAGAATAGAACTTACATGTCAGGATAAATATTGAACCATAAGGAAAATTCATCATGAGAAGACAATAGAGCAAACTTTTGTCCTTCTTTAACCTGGAACCTCTTCGGTAAATGGTAAACCGCCTGCATCCAGTGGTCTCTCCAGGGTGCTGATGGTTCATACTACAATAATTAAATTTTATAAGTGGTAGAAAATTCAAGAAATATTTCAAGTATCATTCCCTAACATTCATTAATAAAAGAGTATATATTTTGAATATATTTTATACACACAAATAGATGCTGACATCACATATATCAATTAGTTTGATTTCCAATATTTAAATTGATTTCAAGCAGCAACAATATTTTTGTTTACTTCTTGACATATCCTGACATCTTGTGTCATGGAGAATTTCATTGAGGATCATCTTTGGGATAGCTGAGCCATCTATTGTGATCACATGGCCTACTAATAACAGCCTTTACAAAATTTCATCACATCTGGCACATTCATCAGGACATAGAATTCCTGATTAGTATGCCTTTGCCACTCATTCCTGATTTGGATTTCATAATAGATGGAGAGAAGGAACCTTTCAAATATTTGCAAATAGAATGCATATCGATCTTCATCATCATCCAAGCTTTAGATCTATAAATAAGAACAAGCTGTACTGATACCTTACAGTTCAGTTTTGCCTCTTGTATTGAGGTTGAAACTAGTATCTGTTAGTAGCTATGATCCAATTCTTTACTTTAGGAAAGAATAATATCACTGATAGAGTTCAGCAGAATCGGCTGAATCTCGCTTTCTCTACAGAGTCAGCACACTGGCCAGTACCTTAATTTTTCAATCAATATAAGCTTATCACAGATCATTGAAGCACAATAAATACTTCTACATTATACCTTCATGATCAATTTGTAAACTAGCCACGATTTCTTAAAGAAATAATAATTACAAAAATTAATGATAATGTCAATGCTTCACTAAGGTAGTTTCTTAACTAAACATAAACCAGAAAAAATGTATACATGGCAATCCTCGAATTGTTCAAAGTATATGAATGTATTTGAAATTAAAAATTTTCTTGACCTCTACCCGGACCATTTTCTTCCTCGTTTTTGAAATTAACATAAACAACTGAGATCTATGAAAAAAATATTAAGGAGATACAATGCACTTGTATAATAAAATAAACTGAAAACATACCCAAGAAGGCGCACATGTTATTACAGTGTTTTCTGAATCCATATCCAATTCCCACCACATCAAAACAACCTGTGCCTCGCCATCTGCAACTGCAGTAACTTCACTAAGGTTGTCTTCATCATATGCTAGTAACATTTCACCCCCAAAATCAAAGCTAGATTTAAAAATAATTAAGCTTTAAAATATATTTTGATTATAGTTAGTAAAATACAAACAAAATATGATGTGAATGTGGACACTACATGACTTACTGAGATACCATAATAAACTGTAAACATAATTAACTGTAAGTTGGCAGCTCAAAAAGTGATCCTGAATCAAATAAAAATAAAAATCTGTGTGTACCACATCAAGTATTACTAAATTAGTTTGATTTTACATATTACTTAATTAAACAATATTATAACAACCATGTAAAGCCCCACCAGGCCGATGTGGTAAAAAAAAAAAAATTACTTATTACACGTGATTTTACCAAAGTAGAGGTAAATAAGGTGATCTTTAGCATGATTCATATACCTCACTTGCCAGGTGGAGGAAGGTATAAATGTAGACTAATTAACATGAGTTGCCAATATTAACTAAAATCTAGTTTGTTCATATTAATACGTAAGTCTAAAAAACATAATAAAATAATTTGGGATATTTTGCATTTTATTTGAATATAAATTTAGATAGAAATCTAAATTAGTAGGAAAGAAATCATAATGGATATTTTGAAAACAAAAAATTTAGATATCACAAACTTCATTCAATGAAGTAAAAACAAAAAGAAATACTCACGTAAAAATGTTTAATGGTTGGGTTAACATCTTGAAACCATCAGTCGGCAACTGACTCAGTTGGATATCATGCACACCATTAGTTCCTGGGCAATCGACAATATCTTCAGGCATTAATATTTCATCACCATCAGGAAGAGGATATGAAGAGTTAAATTTGTTGCACGAAGATAAAAAAGCACTCTCAACAACGACTGCATAGACCCTACCCTTCTCTGGAATAACCGTAGCATTTGGCTGCACAAAAAAAACAACATGAAAACCTGTTATTTTTCAAAGTAGTATTTATAAATTTCAAAGAAAGGGGTAAAACTATAAATTGTCACTGTCAGATTCTTTTTTATTTGTCAGAACTTTGTCATAAAAGTCGATATCAGAAATTATAAGCAGGATGAATGAATGCATTGTGTTGAGAACTAGTAACAATCCGTTTTGAAACAAGGAATAAATTGAGAAGTTTTGTGAACATCATATCATCTGCTTAATATTAGTTAACCTGGTTCTTACCATTTAAAATATTCCTGGATAGACTGGATGAGTAGATGAAAATAAGGTGGTAATCACATGTACATAATCATAATTGAAATTGCTTTAAATTTTATAAGTGAAATAAAATCATAAATACCTCAAGCAAGTAGGTCTTTGCATGGTTAAATGTCTCAACAGCACCTTCTCCGATCAACTCAGTATCAAATACCTCGGTAACTAGAATATTCGCCCTGAATTCCATATCTTTATCAGGCCCAACTTCCAACTCCGTCGACCTCTTAGCAACAACTTTTATTTTGTCTGACAAATTATTATCAGCTATAACCTTCCTAGCTATAGCTGCTATAGGAGGAAATGCCTAATAAATTGAAAAAAAATTCAGAATGATAAAAAATATGTGAACTATGATTATTAGAAAAATGACTTACTTCACAGGCAACAATGCTATCTGCATTGCATTTAGCAGCCATCATTGACAGCAGACCAGTCCCTGTTCCTATGTCGAGAACATTAGCTTTCGTACCCTCTGCATGTTTCTTGTCAATAATACTCTTGAGAGCTTTATAATACTTTTGATTCTGTAACAATACGAAGAAATACTTAATTTTAACTTCACTGCTAGAAATGGATAAAAATAGAAAGAATCCCAAATTACCCTATCTGTATCATGAAGCATGTCAGCATACATGGACCTAGCTATTTCTTGATGGTAGTCATAATTTTCGTCTTCCATTTCCCAAATAGTTTTTCCCGTAAGTGGATTTAGTTTTTGTACAAAAGTACTCATATTACGCCTTATAATATTTGATTTGTGATGTCTAAAAACTATAAACAAAGGCTTTGGGCCGGCCTAATTGAAAGATTTGATATATTCATTTTAATAAAATAACAATTATTGTTTGGGATGTTGACTAACCTTTGACGCAGATCATGATTTTCAACTTACATTCCAATATAAATACACTAAGAGCTAATATTAGGAAACTAAGCAGATTTACAGCGTGATGATAACCTATCAGTAAACTCCCTTCCAAGCTCAACAAAATTTTCGAATTTCATCAAACATATTTTCATTAATAATTTGATTTATATCATCAAATAAAGCGCAAAATTTGATCATTTATTTATATAAAAACTTGAATAGTTAAATTTATCACAATTTGAATAAGATGGACTTGAATATCAGAATATCATTAAATAATGTATATTCATTTCGATTAGTATTTTTTGCCACCCATTCTTAATCCATTTAATATGGATATAAATAATATGGTTGCTTCTAAGTGAAAAACATAAGCAGAATACTTGAATAGAAAAAGATAAAACTTATAATTGTTTCAACAGCTCCCCCTCTTCGGTAGTTCCGTTACAGAGCCCTTACCGCCGAAAACCCAGAAGAGTAATGGGTTTTCTTGTATATTTTGCAGAAACACATGTTTAAAATTTTATGCCTCCAACTGTTAAGAATTGTGGTTTGATATTGTATCTTATAATATTTTATATTTTATAATATAAGGAGGACTTGAAAACGATTTACCAGCAAGTATTTGCATCCAGTTAATGTGATAACATGTACCAATGTCTATGAATTTACCTAATAATGCAATAAAAAAATGGCAATATTGTTTCAAAGAATACTATTGTAACTAATGTAAATATTTTGTTTGTTTAATATACACTATAGAGTCCGATGCAACAAGTTTTAAGCTATCTAAGGTTTGTCAGCGCATATGACGTACAGGTAACAACGCGCTAAATTTAAACACGAGTCAAAAAATTATAAAGATTTTTACTATTTACTATTATATGCGAATATTGATTAGAGATATGAGCTGCTTCAATATCTATCGCTTTTGTTTGGGAATTGGATTCATGCATATTATTTAATATTTTCGATCTCATACTTAAGATTTTGGGCTTGATATGACACGATCATTGATATTAATGTTTTAGTGTATTTTTATGGTTACATATTCTAGTTTTTAAGTTAGTTTAGTACGCACCAACATATGATTTATCAAAATCTTTACAAGGCTATTGCATGTCACATTTCTCTGTTTTTTGAGTAAGTGTTGCTTCCTTAATTTCTTGCTAATAGATTTCTATATTTTAACACATTTCCTTATTTAAGGATTAAAATATAACGCGTGTTATTTATTCCACTTGGTTGTGGAATTACTTTTGTTCGAGTTATTTGTTTTATAAGTATGCTGGATTGGTTCATTGATTCAAGGCCAAATATTTGTTGCTTTATCTGCTTTAAAAGTGAAGTATACCCATTTTCAGAAAACAAACTAAATAATTATAAAAACAATTAAGATGCCATTTTATGTTTCATCTTGTTCGCTCGTTCGTTTTGTCGTTTCTTGAACTTTTTTGTCATAATAGTTCCCAAGAACAAAGATTTTTTATTATAAAGTCTTTAAGGGGCTTTTGATATTGAAGGGGATAGCCTGGTACACTGTTGCGCCCTCTTCGGAAATTCCCAGGAAATAGATGCTTTTGGCCTTGATGAAAATTCTTCGAAATCGGAATATATCCAGAGTCCTAAAAATATGAGTTTACCGAACGGTCTTGCAACCACTTGCTATGAATGGAAGCGAGGCCAGGATGGAAGGCAACTAAATATGTGGACTAATAAATCTTCAGAAAACTTTTGTGGTCGTACAGAAGAGGGGAGCGGTCGTGGATGAACACCAATGAGAAAATCAGAAATATCTATGAGATATTATATGTTGTTTCCACCATGAAAAAGGGCAGAATAAGATGGCTGGGACATGGAGAATAGAGCGTGGTAGACTCCCTAAAGTGATTGGAATCCGGATGAAAGAAGAGGCAGAGGTTGACCTAGACTTCATTGGGAGCAAGATGTTGAAATGGACCTTCGGTCGTCGGATGTCGAGATATGGAGAAGGGCCGGAGATCGACCTATGCTGAGGAGTTATACAAGAGTATAACTAGTCTCAGTTGGCCATAATTAAACTCTCTTCTGTCCAACTTTGTCTAGTATTCATCTTGTATCTAAGATGGTCAGTATTTGAAATAGTGCTTTTTGTTTTTTTTCATGTTTTGGTTAGTTTTAGTTGGTTGTAATTCAGTACTCTATTTCTCCATTAGGTTTAGTTATTTAATATTGTAATTCTTAGATTCGAGTCTTCATTGGCCCCTAATCATCATGGTGGACCATAGATGGATAGTGATAGATTCGTGAACTCTGATATCAACAAAGATACATTCTGTTTTGACACTTGATTTATGGGTATCATTTAATACTTATTTCTTCATCTTTTAAAAAATCAAACCATCTAATTAACTAAAATAAACTCAACAGCAAAAAAAACCCGGACACTTCATATTTTTCGTATTAAAAGCTAATTTTCAGCTATGTGTTTTTGTGGGTATTCTAGTTATTACAGAGAATGTATGGTCTAAGTCCAGTGAACTAATCCCTTCAGGATTAGTAAACAATTAGATAAAACTCAGATTTGATTTATTTGTCTTGAAGTTGATTTACCTGTCGGACTTATGCCTGACAGGGTTAGAGCCCTTCGCCTTAGCAGAGGGAGTAATACCTGCTATTAGAATTACATAAATTGTTAGAAAATCTAATAAAAATGAAGAATAACGTTTTTTAAAAAATGTGTTCATTTATCATTTTTTCTTTATTTTGTATTTTTTTGTAAATAATCGATAAAAATTATTTTAAGGAGATAGTTGGGGGGTGCAGTAAAAAAAAAAACACTGAATAAGTAATAAACTTATAATTATAAGTTATTATAATTATTTATTATAATTATTTATTCAGTGTTTTTTTTTACTGCACCCCCCAACTATCTCCTTTACATTAGATCATCCAGTCAACTATTTTCATCTCATACAATAAAAATTATTCTATTTTGGCAGATATTGTTTAAATAACCTATAAATTAACCAATTCTTACCATAAATTAAAAAATATTTAACAAAATTATAAGACCAAATATAAGTGTCCAGTTTTTTTGCTGTTGAGTGTGTATGTATAACTTTAAACATAATTGCGGTTTATAATTCAATAAGTGCGCTGTTGTTAGCATTAAGCCATGGAAACGTACATACATTTTTTCAATGAAATTTATCTTATGAAAGATTGCCCAAACATACAATTATTCATTTTACGGTTAGAAAGAAACAAAATTACTAGAATTTTGATGAGCAGAATAGAATAATCTCTAGACCGTTGGGTTTGAGTTGAGCCTGTAGAGCTGAAGGTCTCGGGTTTGTCAGATAAATGATTAAATCTGTGGTAATTATTCCGCAGGTTATCGCTTCGAGTTGATTCACAAGTTTTAACTGTTAATTCGTTTCATTTTTAGTATTTTCCAAAAATACAAGTTATCATCAGTTTTAGTATGGAAAACAGAATGTAATAATGGGAAATGTGTATACTTCGGTAATCATTTCATCTAAAAATGAACGTTTCAACAAACATATATCATATATACTTCGAAGTGTGTGTAAGTTGAAACTCATTACCCATAATTACACTCTCTTTTACAGTTACAACTTGTAACTCACCTCGAAACATCAACCTGCGGAACAGACACCTAATCTGTTAACAACAATTGACCCTGTGGAATCAGCCGGTATCCTTATTTAGGGACAAAATCTTCTAGGGGTTGAGGGTGATCTCAACCACCTCCCTGCCCAACTGTTGGGAACGGTACAGTTTCTATTATGTACTAAGCCCAATTGTTTGTAATGATACAGAGCTTTGACTGGAATGCCATATTGATCTTTTTTTTTTTACTTTTTTGCTTAATAATTATTTGGGTGGTGTAAAATATTTCATCAATCTTTTTCTGAAGCTAAAACATCCTTGTCAATTCTGACATTATAAAAGTCAAAGTAAAATTATAAAAATAAAACAAACCTTTGGAAGGATTTCTGGATATATTTTGCAGACAGGCTGACAGATATTGCTCGTATTAGGGCATAGAATTCTATGGGCTAGGTAAAAGAAATTTAATATAAAAAAGTGAAGGTCTTATCCGGATTTGGGGAAGAAACCATTTCTCTCGAGTTTTTTCCCTTTAATTCTGGGCGACTAGATGGGACATTACTCAAGGTCGGCAAATCCCCGAAGGAGGAAACTGGATCTTGTGATTAGCCGAGTACAAGAAGAGGTCGGGGTTCAATTAGGATGGGCGAGATTATATCGAGGTTTTCTTCTGTCTCCAATATGGCGACGGAGGACAATTCTCCTCCCGGTGGGGGGGGGGAGGGCACCCCGCAACTAACGAGAATCCTCTGGCCCTCTCGTAAATCACTGAATAACGGCCATACATCAAGGCCCTCCTACATTCTTGTCTCCCACCTTCCCAGGAAATACTCTCAAAACAAATCCAGTAATACTACCCCCTCCTCTGACAAACTGTATCACATTTACGTGTTATCTCTCCGGAATCGGCAATCGTAGGGTCGATCCAGCTACCTAGCACCGATCTTTGTATTAGTGTTTCCGATCTTTTAACTTCATCAACAAAGCATGATATCATTTTTCAACGAAAGAATTTTTTTGTCCGTTTCCTAATTACGCTTTGTTATCCTTAATACTAAATAAACACATGTGATATTATTAAATGCTAATCAATATAATTAACTAGATAATTATTTTTATAATAATTAGGTATTAATTAGGATTTTAATAAAAATCTTCCTCCACTGTATAATTGAAACTACACCGGGTGTAATTAAGGCAATATTCATTACTATAATTTAAACAGACTTTTTAACACTGTGTTATTAGCATAGGCTGTATTTACGTACACATGCAGCAGAATCTTTGATCTCGATTTTCGACCATTTCAAAACATCGAATTTAATTGAAACTTTGCACACTTCTAAAAGACCAATGATTATACAATAATTTAAAAAGTTTGTATTAACGTATTATCCTGACGAGGATCTGAACACACGTTAATGTCTTGTAAAGTACTAAGGCTTAATTTACATACATATACGGCTTAATTTCTGAGATAAGCAAATGAATACTGCAAGGATCACTTGGCGAGTTTCGTATATTTCGCAGCGAAAAATAATAGTTTGAAAAAACTAAAAAGGACGCATTTGTAAAAAAACGAACTAAAAAGTAGAAAGCAAATAATTAATGCGCTTGATGTTAATTATAAATATTTTATGGATTGATATTGGTATAAGAGTCATTATGAAAGTATCTTAAAAAGGACCTCAGGCTTTTTTCGATTAAATGATTCTTTTTGTACGTCACCCTATTCTTAATTTTAATTTTTTAAGATATTTTCATAACAACTCTAATTTTAACAATATCAGTCAATAAAATATGTAAAACAACATCAAGCACCCACCGCTTTTTTACGACAAAATAAATTTTTTTTTTCCACTATTTTTATTTTAAACATATTAAAATTTATTTTCTACTATATAGTTTTGTTTTCTAATGAAGCGTGTTTTTTAGTTTTTTGAAGTATTATTTACATTCTATTCAGTTTGGCTAGTTAAAAAAAAAACACGCTTTGATTTTATTAATTTTTTTGTTGGAAAATCTGTGAAACGCCCCAAGTGATCCTGCCAGTAGTCATATGCTTGTCTCAAAGATTATGCCACGTTTGTCTTAGTACACACCTTGGTACTCGGAACAAGATACTACCGTGTCTTTGGATATGAAAAATCGCTACTAAAGATCTTGGATGAGAATAATGATACGAACTTATTTTATTTCTCTTTATACCTGCATCTGCTCTTGTCAAATACAAACAATTGAGAACCTGCAGATTAGCTGCCAATGAAATAGAATAAAACGACATGTTTAGTTTTTCTTGAAAGCATTTGTTCTACGAGTATGTTTGATTGTTCGTCAACTGTTGATATTTTTAGGTTCGTATGCAAAGGTTTTTTATTGATATGGTACTTTTGTGATAAGTCTGAGTATTGTTGATTGAAAAGTAACGAGCTTCTCATAAACTCTCATGAAACTCATATGATAAGCAGTAGCATGGCTACTGGCAGGATCACTTGCGGAGATTCATTAGTAAGGGTATAATAATTAATTAATAATAATAATTGATAAGGTTAATAACCCAAGGGTATCTTAAGATATAAATATAATTCATATTATATATTCTTAATAGAATCAAGGTTTGAAATTAAATGACTACACCGCTATAAACAAATGACAAAAAAAAAAATTTCTTTAAATGACGCACTTTTACGTGAGCAAAGTTTGTAGCATATAAATTAGGTTTTTAATTTTAAAAAAATAATATTTTAAAATACAATAATGTCAATACTGGAGAACTGATTCTAAATTTAATAACCCTGATGGCTGAGTTTTAGCTAGGAAGATATTAAATAAAACTAATCTCTGGAAGAATCGTTATGAAATGATAACTAATCTAAATAAATCAACAATAATTTCGGAATTAATGATATTGAATATATTTTTGGGGCGACCTATGGTATAGTGGTTAGCGTAACAAACTACTAAGCCCAAGATCGCGGGTTCGTAGTTCGGCAGGTAGCCCTAGGATTTTTTAAAGGGCCATAAATGCCCTTTAAAAAATCCTTAGTTATGCCGCCCTTCGGAAGGGACGTTAAACGGGGGTCCCGAGCTTGTACGATGCCAGGTACTCGTTAAAAACCAACCTGGATAGGCAAAATTTAGAGCTCCCAATGTAGCATCGTCCGATAAGCCATAGAAGCAAAAAGTGACGTTAAATGAACAAAAAAAAATCTAATATATTTGTGATAGCATTATAATTTCTGGATTGAATTTATCCTCTAAGACGACGATTCGCGTAGAAAAATTGCGTAGAGAGAAGATAGCGAAGTCTTTGTGAAAAATCTCTTTTTTATAAAGCCCATAGTGAAGTAGGTAAAAGTGAAAAGTGAACCTGAAAAATGTATAAATTGATCGAGTTTGTAGCATTTAAATTAAGTTTTTAATTAAAAAAAGTAATATTTTAAAATACAATAATGTCAATGCTGGAGAACTGATTCTAAATTTAATAACCCTGAGGCTGAGTTTTAGCTAGGATTATATTAAATAAAACTAATCTCTGGAAGAATCGTTATGAAATGATAACTAATTTAAATAAATCAACAAAAATGTCGGAATTAATGATATTGAATATATTTTTGGGGCGACCTATGGTTAGGGTTCTACCGATACCAAAAAATATCGATACCAGGCCTTTGCGATATATCGGAACAAAGTATCGATACCGAGAAAATATCGATATCACTCGGTATCGGAAGATTTATAGTCCTTTAAAAACACGGTTCGTCAAATGGCTACAAACATTCCATTGCCAGGAAAACGTCACACATTGGATAATCAATCAAATAGTGAAAGATCTTTTATTTTTTATTAGAATAATATGGTTCTCATTCGATATTCTCAAAGTATCGAAAGATCTTTCCGATATTTCACAGATGGCTGATATATACATTTTTATTATGTTATGAACCCTATCTGTACATATCAGGGAAAGTAATTAAAAGAAAAAAAACATATACATGCATAGGAAAGGACATTCTTTCGATACTAGAAGAATAAGGTACTCATTCGATATTCTCAAAGTATCGAATGACCATTCCGATATTAGATAGGTGGCTGATATCTAAATATTTTATTATGTTATGAACCCTATCTGTGAATATCAGGGAAAGTAATTAAAAGAAAAAAAAAACATATGCATGCGTAGGAAAGAACATTCTTTCGATACTAGAAGAATATGGTACTCATTCGATATTTTCAAAGTATCGAAAGATCTTTCCGATATTTCACAGTTGTCTGATATCTAAATATTTTATTATGTTATGAACCCTATCTGTGAATATCAGGGAAAGTAATTAAAACAGAAAAAATAATATACACGCATAGGAAAGGCCATTCTTTCGATACTAGACGAATATGGTAGTCATTCGATATTCTCAAAGTATCGAAAGATCTCTGAAATTTCACAGATGGCTGATATATAAATTTTTATTATGTTATGAACCCTATCTGTACATATCAGGGAAAGTAATTAAAAGAAAAAAAAACATATACATTCATAGGAAAGAACATTCTTTCGATACTAGAAGAATATGGTACTCATTCGATATTTTCAAAGTATCGAAAGATCTTTCCGATATTTCACAGTTGTCTGATATCTAAATTTTTTATTATATTATTAACGCTATCTATACATATCAGGGAAAGTAATTAAAAGAGAAAAAATAATATACACGCATAGGAAAGGACATCCTTTCGATACTAGAAGAATATGGTACTCATTCGATTTTCTCAAAGTATCGAAAGATCTCCGATATTTCACAGATGGCTGATATATAATTTTTATTATGTTATGAACCCTATCTGTACATATCAGGGAAAGTAATTAAAAGAAAAAAAAAACATATACATGCATAGGAAAGGACATCCTTTTGATACTAGAAGAATATGGTACTCATTCGATTTTCTCAAAGTATCGAAAGATCTCCGATATTTCACAGATGGCTGATATATAATTTTTATTATGTTATGAACCCTATCTGTACATATCAGGGAAAGTAATTAAAAGAAAAAAAAAACATATACATTCATAGGAAAGAACATTCTTTCGATACTAGAAGAATATGGTACTCATTCGATATTTTCAAAGTATCGAAAGATCTTTCCGATATTTCACAGTTGTCTGATATCTAAATTTTTTATTATATTATTAACGCTATCTATACATATCAGGGAAAGTAATTAAAAGAGAAAAAATAATATACACGCATAGGAAAGGACATCCTTTCGATACTAGAAGAATATGGTACTCATTCGATTTTCTCAAAGTATCGAAAGATCTCCGATATTTCACAGATGGCTGATATATAATTTTTATTATGTTATGAACCCTATCTGTACATATCAGGGAAAGTAATTAAAAGAAAAAAAAAACATATACATGCATAGGAAAGGACATCCTTTTGATACTAGAAGAATATGGTACTCATTCGATTTTCTCAAAGTATCGAAAGATCTCCGATATTTCACAGATGGCTGATATATAATTTTTATTATGTTATGAACCCTATCTGTACATATCAGGGAAAGTAATTAAAAGAAAAAAAAAACATATACATTCATAGGAAAGAACATTCTTTCGATACTAGAAGAATATGGTACTCATTCGATATTTTCAAAGTATCGAAAGATCTTTCCGATATTTCACAGTTGTCTGATATCTAAATTTTTTATTATATTATTAACGCTATCTATACATATCAGGGAAAGTAATTAAAAGAGAAAAAATAATATACACGCATAGGAAAGGACATCCTTTCGATACTAGAAGAATATGGTACTCATTCGATTTTCTCAAAGTATCGAAAGATCTCCGATATTTCACAGATGGCTGATATATAATTTTTATTATGTTATGAACCCTATCTGTACATATCAGGGAAAGTAATTAAAAGAAAAAAAAAACATATACATGCATAGGAAAGGACATCCTTTTGATACTAGAAGAATATGGTACTCATTCGATTTTCTCAAAGTATCGAAAGATCTCCGATATTTCACAGATGGCTGATATATAATTTTTATTATGTTATGAACCCTATCTGTACATATCAGGGAAAGTAATTAAAAGAAAAAAAAAACATATACATGCATAGGAAAGGACATTCTTTCGATACTAGAAGAATATGGTACTCATTCGCTATTCTCAAAGTATCGAAAGATCTCCGATATTTCACAGATGGCTGATATATAAATTTTTTATTATGTTATGAACCCTATCTGTACACATCAAGGATATATGTTAAAAGAAATAAAATAATATACATGCATAGCATTGGAAATTCTTTCGATACTAGAAGAACAGGGTTCTCTTTCGATTTTCTAAAAATATTTTCCGATACTTCACAGATGCCTGATATCTCAATTTTTTATTATGTTATGAACCTTATCTGTACATATGCGGGAAATTAATTAAAAGAAAAAAAATAATATGTATGCATAGCAAAGAAAAATTCTTTCGATACTAGAAAAACAGGGTACTCTTTAGATATTCTCAAAATATCGAATGACCATTCCAATATTTCACAAATGGCTGATATCTAAATATTTTATTATGTTATGAACCCTATCTGTGAATATCAGGGAAATTAATTAAAAGAAAAAAATAATATATAGACTAGAATAGAATAGAAAATAAACTTTATTCTGGGACCAAGTCCCTTTAGAATAACAATAATGAACAAATAAAAAAAAAACATAAAATTCATCTGGCCAGAAGGCTACATAATAACACAAATCATGAAATAATCAAGTGTGACAAAACATTGTAAAAATAGAAATAGATAAGAAAATAAATAAATAAAATACAAAGAACTTGACTGCTTTTTAACTAATTGGCAACAATTACAATGGCCTGGGTTTTCATTGCGTTCAATTCCAGTTGTTCAGCTTTGCCCAGGCACTGATTCTATCTAGGTCTTGCTGAATACTGGCGAACGCATATGAAAGCTCAGATGGAGGAAAGGATAAATAGATTTGGAAGTCGTCAGGATATAGATGGTAGGAACAGTGGTGAACATACTTAGGAAGATCATTGATGTAACAGTTGAAAAGGAGAGGAGAGATGCTTGAGCCCTGAGCCACACCTGAGGATAGAGTAAGGAAACAGGAAAGAGGTTGGTTGGGCATAGAGACCGCTTGGGACCTATCAGAGAGGAAGGATTTGAACCATAGAATAGAGCTGTAGGAAAAAGACAATGACTTTAGTTTGGAGAAAAGGATAGAATGGTCCAAGGAATCGAAAGCTTTAGAAAAGTCTAGGAGGATTAGCACGGTTAGTTGTTTGTTGTCCATGGCTTTATATATGTCATTGGTGATTTTGGTAAGGGCAGATTGAGTGGAAAAACCTGGGCGAAAGCCTGATTGAAGCGGAATGAGGAGTTTGGACTGTTCGAGAAAATTTGATATTTGAGACTGGACTATTCTTTCGAGAGGTTTGGAAAGGTTGGAAAGTATGGAGATTGGCCGGTAGTCCTTGGGAGATAATGGGGTTGGGGTTTTATTTATAGGATGGACTAGGGATTTTTTCCAGGAAGTCGGGAATACTGCTTTTTGTAGTGAGAAGTTATAAATGAAAAGTAGGACAGGTAGGATATCGATGAGGCATAGTTTGAGTAGTTTGACGGGTATCTCGTCTAATCCGGTAGAACTGGAGCGGGATTTAAGAACGGAGGAAATAATGTCTGTAGGTGATATGTCTAAGAAATAGAAATTGTTGAGGTTGAAAGATGGCGTTGATGAAAAGACGGAGGAGGATTTTGATGCGTTAATTGAGGCAGACAAAAAATATGAGTTCATTTCGTCGGGAGAAGCAGGGAAGGCTCTGGAGGATGTTGGATTGCAGAGGGCGAGCTTTCGTAGGAGTTGCCATTTAGATTTAGGATCGGGAGCAGTGGAAAGGGCTTCGTGGAAGTATTTGGATTTTGCTTGTCTGATTGTAGATTGTGTCAAATTGCGAAGAGCCCTGAACGCATATATACTTAGTAAAGAAAAATTCTTTCGATACTAGGAGAACAGGGTACTCTTTCGATATTCTAAAAAAATTTCCGATATTTCACAGATGGCTGAAGAATAAAATATGAATAAAAAATTTAGATATCAGCCAGTTGTGAAATATTGGAATGATCATTCGATATTTTGAGAATATCGAAAGAGTACCCTGTTCTTCTGGAATCGAAAGAATTTCTCTTTACTATGTATATATATTATTTTTTTCTTTTAATTAATTTCCCTGATATGTACAGATATGGCTCATAACATAATAAAAAATTTAGATATCAGCCATCTGTGAAGTATTGGAAAACATTTTGAGAATATCCAAAGAGTACCCTGTTCTTCTTGTATCGAAAGAATTGCCAATGCTATGCATATATATTATTTTTTATTGTTACATATGTCCTTGATGTGTACAGATAGGGTTCATAACATAACTAAAAATTTATATATCAGCCATCTGTGAAATTTCAGAGATCTTTCGATACTTTGAGAATATCGAATGAGTACCATATTCTTCTAGTATCGAAAGAATGTCCTTTCCTATGCATGTATATGTTTTTTTTTCCTTTTAAATACTTTTCCTGATATGTACATATAGGGTTAATAACATAATAAAAAATTTAGATATCAGACAACTGTAAAATATCGGAAAGATCTTTCGATACTTTGAAAATATCGAATGAGTACCATATTCTTCTAGTATCGAAAGAATGTTCTTTCCTATGCATGTATATGTTTTTTTTTTCTTTTAATTACTTTCCCTGATATTCACAGATAGTGTTCATAACATAATAAAATATTTCGATATCAGCCACCTGTCAAATATCGGAATGGTCATTCGATACTTTGAGAATATCGAATGAGTATCTTATTCTTCTAGTATCGAAAGAATGTCCTTTCCTATGCGTGTATATTATTTTTTCTCTTTTAATTACTTTCCCTGATATGTGCAGATAGGGTTCATAACATAATATAAAATTTATATATCAGCCATCTGTGAAAAATCGGAGATCTTTCGAAACTTTGAGAATATCGAATGAGTACCTTATTCTTCTAGTATCGAAAGAATGTATTCCTTTCCTATGCATGTATATGTTTTTTTTTCTTTTAATTACTTTCCCTGATATGTATAGATAGCGTTAATAACATAATACAAAATTTAGATATCAGTCAACTGTGAAATATCACAGATATCAAGTACAGATATTAAGTATGTACTTAACATAATAATTTAGATATTGGCTATCTTTGAAATATCGGAGATCTTTCGATACTTTGAGAATAGGGAATGAGTACCATATTCTTCTAGTATCGAAAGAAGGTCCTTTCCTATGCATGTATATGTTTTTTTTTCTTTTAATTACTTTCCCTGATATGTATAGATAGCGTTAATAACATAATACAAAATTTAGATATCAGTCAACTGTGAAATATCACAGATTTCAAGTACAGATATTAAGTATGTACTTAACATAATAATTTAGATATTGGCTATCTTTGAAATATCGGAATGATCATTCGATATTTTGAGAATATCGAAAGAGTTCTCCTTGGTTATACATATATATTTATTTTTCTTTTAATTACTTTTACTGACAATTAAACATATAGGGAAAGGGAACATATCATTCTATTTTTTTGAGAATATGGAAAGAATGTGCCGTAGGATATATACAACTTTTTATTCAGGTTTCGTTTGGATGAGCAAAAAAAAAAAAGGTTTCAACTGTTTCGATATTCAGTTTTCCATACCGATATCGATAAAATATCGGAAGAAAAGTATCGATACCTAAATATCGGTATCGAAAGGAAAAGTATCGATACTGTACCCATATCGGTAATATCGGTAGAACCCTACCTATTCTATAGTGGTTAGCGTAACAAACTACTAAGCCCAAGATCGCGGGTCGCGTAGCCCGGCAGGTGGCCCTAGGAATTTTTTAAAGGGAGTAAAAAATCCTTAGTTATGCCGTCCTTCGGTAGGGACGTTAAACGGAGGTCCCGAGCCTGTGCGATGTCAGGTGCTCTTTAAAAATCCCTATTCTAATTAAACCTGGATAGGCAAAATTTAGAGCTTCATCCGATTAGGCATAGCAGCATAAAATGACGTTAAATGAACAAAAAAAAAACAATACATTTTTGTGATAGCATTATAATTTCTGGATTGAATTTATCGTCTAAGACGACGAATCGAGTAGAAAAATTGCGTAGAGAGAAGCTAGCAAAGTCTTTGTGAAAAATCTCTTTTTTATAAAGCCCGTAGTGAAGTAGGTAAAAGTGAAAAGTGAGCCTGAAAAATGTATAAATTGATCGAGTTGCATAAGTTAGGTCGATGGCAGGGATCTTATATTCTTCTCTAAGAAAGTTTCTAAATTGGGTGAGTTAAGCCCGGGGCTAGGAAGGGGGGAGAGTTTGGGTTAAAAATGGCCAGGATTATACAAAATTGACACCAATTTAAACTTGGTCGGCTCCGTTTAAGAAGATCCGACAGAGTTTTTAACTATCATTAGGTCTGATATTTCTGAGGGCTTTGGAAAATCCAAAACCTTTACTGATTTCCTCGATGGGTCTTAATTCGATCGAGGCAGTCAGATATGTATAGATCTTAAATGAAAATGTATAGATTGTTAACTTATAATTAATATATATCATTTAAAAATATGGACGGATTTTATATTTTAAAACGAATATATTAGTATTTTATTAGCTTATTAGTATTTATGTACGTTTGTAACGGGATTTTAGAAATTGATTTTCGGCCATTTCAATAAATCTAAATTGAAACTTTGCACACTTATCAAGGATCGATGACAATAAAACAATTTAATGAGTTCGTTCCTTTTCAATCTTAATACTTAGGCTTATCATAAAAATAAGTACAACAATTAACATCCAACATCCCACATTTTTTTACGAATTAATGGACTATTTCGTTCAAAACACTCTATTTTTATGTAAAACTTATTAAAAATTATTTTCTACGTCCTTTTTCTTTTCTATTAATGCGTGTTTTTTAAAGAATTATTTACTTTCTACTTTTTAGTTCGGCTAGCTACAAAAGAGTACTTTTTAAACTTTTTTTTAAAATTTAACCAACTTTAAAAACTTGACCATGAACAAATTCGCTTTGTATTTAATGCACTTTTTATTTTAAGAAGTACATTTAGGAATTTAAGAATATTTAGTATTCATTTTATCTTCATTTTTATATTTATGATTTTTTTATCTTTACCTTCTATACATTTATATATATATATATATACATTAACATCACAATTTGTATTAATATAAATTCATATTTATATAACTTTCCAATATTTAAGTAATCAAATATTTTATATCATTACCTGTAATTGAACTCCATATTTTTCAAGTCTCACCGGTTTTACATATTGTCACTGTCAAAACAATACCGATTATCTACAACTTTTAATGAAAATAAGTTAGTAAAGGTAACGCATTCTACAGGTTGAATTATACACTAAGGAAGGCACGAATTAAGGTCAGCAACATAACAGAATATGACTTTTTGATATTTCTCTTCAATAGTTCTGAAAAAATTTCCAAGTCTACAGTCGGCGCGGTTTTTTTTTCTCCACGAAATCGCCCAAAATGTAGTAGACAGGTAGTTTTGTTTTGACAGCGACGACATGTACCTTTTTCTTTTTTTTTTTTCATAATAGCTTACTTTTTACCTTTTCATATTTTTTCTTACTCGTTGTATTTCTTTACATTATCACCTTTCTTCACACATATTCAGTTACTCATACACAATCCTATTATAATTCTATCCGACGCTAGTGTACTCCTTAATTTACAATAATCTCTCTATACTCTATATTCTGTAAATCTGACTTGGTACTGCAAAGTGTTTATAGTTATTTTCTGTTTTCTTTCTTAGCCCTGAATATGGCCTACACCGTAGGCCGAAACGTTGGCACTATTTAAAAAAAAGCTATTCTTATTTTATGAGTTATCATTGACTGCACCCCCTGACCAATTCTATCCTTCGTTAGAATCATCCAGTCAACTATTTTCCTCTCTAACATTACACATAAAGTTGAGGATTTGATGGGACTATTAAAAACTACAGCTGATCTTACAGGAACTATATAAAAAAAAACACATAAAATATTTTTTCGATATTTCCAGCATGTTTTGCTTTGAGTATGTTATGGGATGTATTCAAGTTACGTGCTTTACGCATTGCTAGTTGAGTGGCTTTAGGCGTTTTTTTTTATCATTAGCGCGAACTCTAAGGATAAACAAGTAGTTTAGTACAAATCCTGAAAGCACGAAATGTTATGATAAAGAGGAATCAGTGATTCTGTTGTCTTTTCGATCTAAAGTACTTTATTTCGCAGAAGGCGTACATTTGTAACAAAAGATTAAAGCGAATTTAGGGAGATTCATTTTCCCATTTGTCGAAGCTGTTTTGCAAAACTGTGTTGGTGAGAGTGAGGGGTTCGTTGATCAGTTTGATGGATTATTCCCTCTCCCATCCTCCATTAAACCATCGGATTGATCAAAAGTTCATTCCGAGGGATGAGAAAACATCGCCATCGCCGCAGAACTAATCGATCATCCCTGAGAGCAACGGAGGTGAATCATGGCATTAGTTGGGCTGAAGAGCTAAAACAAAAATATTTGGCTTGGCCGACGAAGGAGAGGAGGGGGCCCTACCCCGAAGGCTGAGTGTTATAGATTTTTTTAATGGGGGTCCTGGGGGTGCGACGTGTGTGTGTGGGGTGGAGTAGCATTGATCGCAGGATCCAAGGTCAACACCCCTCTGTCTCTCCCTTTACTTTTTTATAAGCTCCTTTAAATATTCACATCAATAATCGGCATTAATTAGCATTAATTATTAATTAAAATAAAAATAATTATTTTCAAATTCCGCTTTTATATGGGTTATCACATCCTGGAATAACCCTTAATCAGGATAACAAGGTAAATTGCCCATGAATTTTCTATGTATTTTCTTCATTTTTCATAATTTTTCTAGACCATTGCTGTAATGGATTGAATTTATCATGGGGTGCAGCCAAAGATAACACAAAATAAGAAAAACTTGTGCCAACGTTTCGGCCTAAGATGTAGGCCATCTTCAGGGCTGGGAACGAAACAGAAAATATCTATGTGAAATATTTAAGTAGGTACCGAGAAAGAATAGCAGATTATATAAAGAGAATTAATAAGAATAAAATACAGAGAGTAAGATAAATTATTAAATAACTAGTGAGAAAAAATTAAAGAATAAGGTACATTATTGGTGAAATATAATAAGAATGGAAAACATAGTTAATTACAAGTAATGGTATATACAGATTTTTAAAAAAATATTTTAAAATTTTAAAGTAACAGAAAATTATGGTAATCTAACATGGTATTTTTACATGTAAAATTACAACTGATAATACTATACAAATTTGAATAAATAGAAATGTAAAATAAACACACATTCAGTTGTTAAAAGTTAAGATGAAAATTAATGAATGCCAAAATATTGATGATAATATGATAAATAATGATGATAATGAATGTGATATATAAATGGTAAGTATGAAATATTGTATAGATATAAATGTAGAATAATAAAAATTATGATTTTTATTTACTTCAGCCATAGCAGTTATACCATTTAGCTAATTATTTTTTTTTTTAGACCATTAATGATCTTCCCGTACTCGCATTTTATTTTTGGTCTGTATTAGCGCTATATGAAGATATGAAGAACCGGGAGTAATTTCATACAAGTGATTTTTCATTATAACTTTATCAATAAAAAAATATTTAAATTTAGTTTATAAATAATATATGCTAGTCTTCCTTAGCCTCCTCATATATTACATTAATCAAAATGTAGCTTAGTAAGTTTGATTAATATAACAGTGACTGTAGTTTAGTCATTTAGTTAATTTTTAATTGACTAGTTATGTTATTATTTTATTTGATTTTTCCCTCTAACGACACTATAATAGATGTGTATATAAAAATATTTGTGTATAATTTTATATATATAAACTAAAGGAGACTATGAGGATAAAAAAATGATTAATGATATTGTATAAAAATGATTGGTATCATTACCGAAAATGATGGTCTATAAAATATAATAGACTATGTTCCAATGGAGACCCTGGAAACATCGATTATAAATATGATCTACAGACTGTAAATGTAATAATGTGATATATGTATTAGAAACAAAGGACACCAAAATGTTATTCGTTCATTAAGGCAAGTGAACACAACTAAGTAATTCAATCACCTCCAAAAATTTGTAATATTTTTTTTAGATTTGTAGATTAATTAATTGATATTTACAACTGTAATAATATTACAAGTAAATTTGCTAATATGAACAAATGACATGAAAAAAAAAACACTTGTGGAGAAACTACCCATCGGTAGCACTCCAATAAAGTTCTATAGTAGAAGGTCTCGAGACCATCTTCTTTCCACAGGCCTCGGAGAGTTTGGGCCAAATCAGCAACATATGGGATATTAAGATCATGATGGATGAGTTTGTTTGTGACATAATAAGGAGCATTGAGGATTTTACTATACTAAGGATTTTGAATTGTAAGGATTGTATATGAGTTGAATTGGATGGTTTAGTAGAGCCCCAAAGCTCAACTCCGTATGTCCAAATAGGTCTTATAAGAGTCATGTAAATTAGTCTTTTGTAATTAATGGGAGCTTTGAACGTTTGTCTAGTAAATGTTATAGTAGGCGAAAAATTCGAGCAGTTTCTTGTCTTTTCAGTCTTGTATGAGGATTATTTGTAATATGAAATTATAATTGGAGAACGGAGATAGTTGGGGGTGCAGTCAAAATAACACCAAATAAGTACCAGACTTAAATTTAATTAGTGCCGACGTTTCGACCTACCATGTAGGCCATCTTCAGGGCAACTGGGAGAGGCGGCTAGGTGAACCGGCTAACCAACAATCAAACAAAAAACAAACATTGTTGGAAAATTAATAAATTTTAGAATTTAAAACATGTTAAAATATTTTGATAAGACCATTTAAAACGTTTATATACTAATTACATCTCTCGAAAATCCAGCTATGAAAAGCATCTAAATATTTTGTTTCATGTTTTATGCTAACTATCTAAAATATCATTTAACATTATCTTTGAAATAAATTTACTTTTACCCTTAAGCTTTTCATCCCAACATTTTATTTATTTTAATTCCATTTTTTGCTTAAATTATATTGATATGTGGATTATTTATCACCATTGTTTGAGAAATTTCAATTATACAAATCATTATATTGAAAGTATAAAGTATATATCATGGCATATTTTATCTAAAATTAAGGACTAATATTAAGGGCGATATTTTATCTTGTTTTTCTCTCATTTAACCACCTGATGCATATTTTGTTTATCCCAATTAACCATGAGTGGTAATAAGTGTCATTTACCCAGAATATGTATGAATATGCTAATGTTGTCGAAATGAGGTTGTAGATAGAGAAAAAACCCTTTGCAATCAGATGAACGAAATTTTTCATTTTTCAGTGTAACGAATAATAATAAGAAAATTAATATTTTTTTTACCTTTACTTGAAACCTTGAACAATTCATGGAACACTGCAAATACTCCTGCCCTTATTGATGGTAAGAAATAAATAATTAAAAAAAAAAGAAGCTTAAGGTCTTAAAAAATATGGCCATATGGTTCAGGTGATTTCTTTACAACAGTAATAGGACTTAAACCCCAACCTATCACCCCCCCCTATCAGGTGAAACCATCGGAACATTCAGCTCAATCAGAGAAAGTGAGAATGGATTCAATTACTGATAAAATCATTATATATTTTTTCATATTCTATTAAGTAAACAATTTGAATCAACTAAGATATTTTAAACCCTTCGATTTTCATAATTATTTGTATACTATGTCGAATATTCGATTGATAGCGTATTCCACTATAATAAATATAACATTTTTAATAATGAATAAATACATGTTTCCGATGAAAGATATACAAAAAAATCGAATACACATTTAGCTATAATACAACTTAATATTTGCCTATTTTTAATTACAAATAGCTTTGTATTAATAAAGTACTTCTATTCCCTCATAGTGGGTTTGTACATTCATAGATTCTTTGAATTTTTTTCACTATTTTTTTTGTAATGGTAATTACTTTGTGGTGTAACTGTTGCGTAAATCATTCTAAACAGACATACAACGTCCTGTCTTGAGTTAGATAAACTGCCAATTTAAAAGAGCTACAGTTAGTGATGTAAAGTATTTTAAATATTGTTAGATATTGTAATGACTAATATTGTTATATCTTAGTGGTACTAGTGAAAATTTAGAATTTCTGCGCATATGTTCTAATTATAACGCATTAATACAAAACGTAGATCTAAAAAAATAAAAAGTCCACTGAGAATTTAAGAGGATACATAGTACACTGTATGTTAGTGAAAAACTGATTCGACTGGATAACGTATGTGGGCTTGACTGAAACGTAAGAAAGAGTGTAACACAAAGCTGATCTTCATGGCTTTGTAACTGCAGTCGGTTATGGAGGTTTGTAAACGATTGGTAACATCGGCATCGAACCTAATCTTCTTATTTTTATAAAGTAGGTGGAGTATAACCAACTACATATTGACAATGGTACCAATTGAGGGGTATAGGTGCAAAACTCACATTCTCCACTTTTCATAACTTTCGGTAAAACGATAAAAACCTATACTGTTATAAATATATAAGATACATGAGTCAGAATTTTTAAGAGAAGAGCAACAACTTCTATTAAAAACTTCTTTCTCATTTATCTCATATATTTATCAAATAATCTGTTTTAATCATTTTAGCGAAAGTTTTGAAAAATGGAGAATGTGAGTTTTGCATCTACACTCCTCAATTGATATTTTTATTTTACAAGAAATATTGTTATATTTCTGGTGAAGTTTGAAATATATTTGTATTTTAATTTACAATCTGAGCATTGGTATAGAATGATTGGGTACTAGCAACGGCAAGATTTCTTCCGCCTCCTTCACCGAATGTTGAAGGAAATTGCTTCCTCACTGTTGAATGGTTTCCCAACTCCGTGCCCTTGTGTCTTTGAGCTCGGGGCTCATATAGTGAACCAATCACGGCCAACTCATATATACGTCAAAGGGAACCTTTTTTCCTCCCTCCATTAGCGATATTTAATTCCATTGCCTTTTCAATATAGTTTATCGCCGGGAGACTTGGCAGAATGTTGCCCCTTTGATCTCGCTGGATTTAAGGTTTGTTAGGCAAAGTCGCCCTGGTAAAGAAAGCTTAGAACAGGAGCTACTAGAGTTCTCTCCAGTCGTAATTATTGTCAATCTAATAAGGGGTGAGGGACCGGCTGTGGGGGTGAGGAATTAAAAAAAATAGAAGTGAGGGGTAAATTATTGATCCTCTTCAAGGGTCGCCTTTTTTTTCATCAGTAAAAAAACTAGACGCAATGTCTCAACCGTTTCTATTTCTTCACTTTTACATTACATTATCATTAACGTGATGAATATGTTAACATTTTGTTAGTAAAAATTCCATATGTAATCTATGAAGTTTTATATACATAGAACAAAAAAAGCTGTACCACCCATGAAGGGTCTGCCGTATAGTACGTGGTAGAGACTGTACTGTTTCTTGGATTCTTCGGTTGTGCAGGGAGGAGGATTTGCCCTAAATCAAGCTCACCACCAGGCTTTCCTCCTTATTGTGGTCACCCCTTTATCCTTTACCAATCCAGAGATTGGGTGAGCCCCAGGAGAGTCCAAGATCATTAAATACGTCTTCCAGAAGAGCGGGATTTGAATCCAGGACCTTAGTATTGGATCCAAGGCAGCATAACTCAATGCTCCACCACTGAGCCAATTCCCCTCCGTTATATATGTGATGAACTAGATTAAGTAACATGTATGAAAAAAAATAACTACCATTACAGCGCATGAAGGATCTTGGGTTCAGTACATGGTGCAGACTGTACAGTTTCAAGGACACCGGTTGTGCGAGGAGCTGGTTTGTGCGAGATCTCGCTCAACCCCTAGATTTATCCCTCAATTAAGGGTATCCAGTTTATAGATAATGGGTGCGCCCGAGGAGGATTCCATTATATATTGTAAAAAATACTGAACCAATGTTTTTATTTTTTTTCATATACGAATGTCCACGAACAGGGAAAGTAATTATAACATTTTCAAACCTTTCCAACTTAGTTTGGTTTTCTCCAGATCCCAACTGTCTCAGTTGTTTTTTCTCCTGTAGGACGAATTAAAATACCCAAATAACCCGCGACTTTTTTCCCGTGAGGACCTCAGGAAGTTGAAAGAACGACTTTGACGATTCAAATGGCATAGTTATCTCAATATTTAATTTTTTTGACTTAGTTATTTTTTTCCTTGCGCCCTTCAAATGATATAACAATTAATAACGATAAATGTGAAATACAAATAATTAATTAATATTATTGAAATAGACGAACAACAATATTTATGCCAATTAACTTTTTTTTATGAATTGATTAGTCCTTCATGGGATAGGAGTTGAAAAGAGAATAAAAAAAGAAGAAGAGAAGCGGCCCCATTTTCCCGAGTATTATAAGTTTTTCTTAGAAAAGGCTGGAGAATGGCAGAGTGACGGGCAATATTAGAATAAGGAGGGAGGAAGCATTCGAGCGGGAAGAGTGGCCGTTATAGATTTTCCTCCGTGGCCGGTGGGGGGGGGGCAGGGGTAAAAAACCCTCCTGGGGGGCCTGCATATGCACCCGGGGTAAAAAAACATAATCATAATGCCTAATCGATAGCAGCCCCTGGGGTCCACTCCGCTGGTCATCCCTCTGTATCCTCTGTATCCTGATCTTCCACCTTCCAGCTTCCAGGGTACAGGAGGAACTCAGAGAGTTAAGTATTATAAGTGTGATTACTTAGTTATTTACTTTATTAATTTTATTATAACTGGCAGGCCATTGGAGAGGAGGGATAGAAGTTAAAGAAGCAAGAATGTAGCGAAGAGCGGGTTGTCTGATAGCTATAATGATATAAAGTACTCGTAACATGGTCTGCATGCTGAATTGTGTTGTTACGCTCAAATGCATACCATCACTCTTCCGCAAATACCCGTTATTCCTTACCTGCACGGTAGGGTGTCAAATAAAAAAAACAATATTACATATTAAGCCCGATCCCTGTTATATGGTAACAATCTGTGCTACACGAGTCTGGTAAGTAAAAGTGTGTAAGAGTTTTGTCCAGAGAGACATTGTACTGAGTGAAGCGGAATTGTGTCATTCTCGTAGTGAGTGGCCTTACATGGAATTTTATCATTAGCAATAACTCCATTTGAATCCAATACCTGAATTAGCCAATTGCGTATTATGAGAATTACACGATTCTTCTTAATCAAGTATAAAAAACAAATTTTGGACAATTTTCGAACTAACCGCTTATTCTTTAGGCTGCAGATATAATTGTATGAAGTTATAACTGATACTGTTTTGAAAAAAATATCATATGGATGTACTTAATCAGATAAAAAGAGTCTATAAGCTCATTAACGTTTTTACGATTTAAATATAATATAAAAAAAAGAAAAATAGTACTCGATCTTAATATCCCATATGTTACTGATTTAGTCTAGTTTGGGCCTCTACTAAACCATCCAATTCATCTCGTATCCAATCCTTGCAATCCAAAATCCTTCGTAAAATCCTCAATGCTCCTTATTATGTCACAAACAAACTCATCCATCATGATCTTAATAACCCATATGTTACTGATTTGGCCCAAACTAGATACCTAACCTTCCATGACAAGCTCCATACACACTTGAATCCACTAGTCTCTCAACTTGCTTCCTATACTATTCCTGATAACCCTCCGAGGCGTCTCAAAAGAAGATGGCCTCGAGACCTTCTACTATAGAACTTTATTGGAGTGCTACCGATGGGTAGTTTCTTCACAAGTGTTTTTCATGTAATATTGTAAATATTAAATTAAAAAAAAAAATAGTCACTCATTACTTGCAAGTCTGTAGCTGGTTAACAGAGATAAAAGTATTAAAGTAATAAAAAAAAAACTAGAGTAGTGTCATATTATTCATCTTGTAGATGTGCAGTTTCTTTTATAAGGTAAGTTCTAATTAACCTTACAGCATACGAAAATATACCAAAAAAAAAATGAATAAACATCAGTGATAACATACCACACTTTCATATTGACTCTTCAAAACATATTTGTCCTTGTAACAGAGTGTCAATGATTGAAAATTGTAGTTTTTACAATTTTGGAAAAACTGAGTTTAATCTCAAGTTAATTTTTTTAACAACCGAATTCTAGAGCTAGTTAAAAAAAAAACTAGATACGACCACTACCAACTTTTCACAGGCGATTTCATGATTCTATTATAGTCGTAAACAAATATTTATGAAAGTCACATCTCCTGAAATACACACAGGAGGTTGAAAAGCAGCTGGATGAGAGTTCTACTGAAATTGTAAAACGTTTCCTATTTTTTGCCAGACCGTTGAGTACTTCTCTCCCCTAACCAACGCCCCTCGTAATACGAAAGGATCACAAATAATACAGTTATTTTTTTTTAATTTTGAAGAAGAAAGATTATGTCTTGGCCGGGATTCGAACCCCGGTCATACTCGTCTCTAGCGCGGTGCTCTAGTCGCTGAGCTACCAAGGGTGAGAGACCAACTCCTGTTTTAATGTTAAAACTGTTAAACTGTAATTGACCTATAAATTTAACTTTCGTGTTAGTATTTGTTAAAGTTTTCTTCATTAGAGTTGCTATTTTATTGCACAAGTCTAGTTCTTTAATAAAAGTCGGCAAAAGTGATTGAAAAGGGTAGTCTTCTTCTATTGAGTTGGACCATTATTGATTTTAAATTAAAAATTTGTTCTGTACATGATCCATTTTTCCTAAATGGACATTGGTATTGTCGAGTCTTCAGAATCCTCTTCTCTTTTCTAAATCCATTGATAGAAAAGAGAAGAGGATTGTTAAATTTAACTGTTTTCAATCATCCTGAGCCTCTATGAACCATTTATACTGCCACTCATCTTTATATAAATTCTTCACATAAAGAATAATGATGTAGTGTAAATGTTTTGTTTAAATGGCATAATGAGTATTTGATAACTAAGTTAATAATTTTATTTTGTAATCAAATAAATAGTATTTATATAATTATTATTATATTCATCATTCATCCAGCCTAACTATCTTCCATTTCTACTGCTCGGCGGTCACACCTGAGGCTAACGATTTTCCAAGCACTTACACGTCTCGTAGCATCACTAGTGCTTATCCGTCACGGAAAATAATCATCTCTCTTTCCCCTTTTTTATTTTTCTCTCTCTTTTTCCTTTTCCTGCTAGAGTCTTTTCCAGCACTATAAGGGGAATGACAAAGGAAACCTTGTTATGGCTCCTCGGAAGAAAGCGGGAAGAGGAGAGGGGGCTCTCGCAATTATATTACAAGCTAGAGGACACGGAGGGGGGGGGTTGGAAAAGTTCGCCTTTTCTAATTTTCGGGAGGGGGGTGGGCTGCGTTCGTTATCCCGGCACCCCCTCTCTTCTTCTAAACCAGCCCTTCCCCATCTATCCCTTTATAAACGCCTCCATTACCCGACCTGTCTTGGCCAACTCTTGTTTATTCACCGTTTTTTATTTATATATATATATATATATATATATATATATATATATATATATATATATATATGTGTGTGTGTGCATATCTATATGTATATATATATATTTTTTTCTTTATATTTATTATTTATCGAGTGTTCTTTTTTCGAAGTATAAGTATATACCTGTAATTTAAAAATATTCTGCGTTTCCACAATTACTGAATTATACGGGGAACTGATTCCCAAGAAATGTCTATTGCAGAACGTAACATGAGATTAATATACGATGTAAAACTAGTTACCAAAATAGAAATACAGGAAATAGTATTGTAATATAATGATAATATACTAAAATGTATTAATTTTTCATTCGTGGGGCCATTTTTCAAATGGGTTCTCAGCGACTATATATAAAATGGTTAGACTCTTGAGTTATTTAATTAAATATTACAAAAGAAAAGCGTCAGATTTTTCTTGTAATTATATTCCTATCCACGAGGAATAACTGATTAAAATTATGCAGTAGAGAATCCTTTGAAATTCACCTTAAATAAATAATACAACACCGTGTTGTTCTATTTATGATAGTGCCGTCGACTCAAAGTCATTTTTATCCATTTGTAGCGTTAGGATTGACAAAGGTTTAATGATGTTTTTTGGGTTAGGAGTAGTTTAGAAAAATCTCATATCTCTTGTGCATATCAATAATTTCTTTATTACTTTTAATCGCTATCAGATAAGTGTAAAATGTAATTGGGTTTCTTAATTCCAGTAAAAAATAATACCTGCAATAAATTTTCAAAATAGTAATCACTGATATTTAGAGAATCTGCTTTATTTAAGTGAGAAGCAAAATCATTACAATAAAATTACAACGTTATTTTTTTAAATTTATAGAGGAATATACTTCATATGCTGACAATTAATATATTCTATAATAGTGTAGAGACAAAATCATAAATGATTCAGGTTAATAATATTGCCGAAAAACATTTGTTTTAGGAAATCTCCCATATTTCTTAAGCTTCGATATGATGGAGTCGTAGCCACAACCCAGGTCTTACCTCCAACGTCTTTCCATCTTCTCGGAATTCCTGCAAGTATTATTCTTCCTACAACTCTTTCGGTCTTCTTGTAGCAATGGAATTCATAGTCAGTCAGCATTGGCAATATTGGCAGCTTTGTACTTACCTGCTTTTTTTACAGTGATTTAATTTTTATATTGTTTACAAAGGTACAATATCCTTCCATCTACCTGTATTCTCAGAGAACTCGGATTTTGTTATCTCATTTTAAGAAATTCGTCTAAATCCTGACATGAATTAGCATGAAACATAGTATGTGAAAGAAGGGAATGTATCTTATCTATTATATTTTATACATTTACCATTGAAACACTCTTAGTCAAAAACATGATTTTGAGAAAACACTGATGGAAAGGCTAGAGTACTTGGTATGATTGAAAAAACAATGACTAACGAACTGAGTACTCAAGCCTTTTAATCAGCGTTTTCTCAAATTGATTTTTTTGACTTAGTATATTTCACTTGTAACCCCGCGGTATATTATATCTAATCTTTTATTTACAATTGGATAAAACTGGATATTTAATATCGAACGTACCAAGTACGTTCTTCGTCTCTTCAAATATATTTCTTTATACCAAAAGTTATATGATAGTTTACCTCGAACTTATTTCATGTAAATCGGAGAGGCATGGCATGCCCTGCTCGGTTCGGAACTCATACGAAATCGACAAGTATAAGGAATGGTGTGAAGAGACGAAGGTATTGAGGACCTGAAGGAACGCGACGAGGAGACCCAATAAGAGGAAGAGTCACACGATCATATCCGACCACATTCCTCCCTCGTAAACCAGCGCTCTCTGGGATTATCCATTCATCAATTATATCGG
The DNA here is from genome assembly GCA_037127475.1 of Arma custos. Lineage (NCBI taxonomy): Eukaryota > Metazoa > Arthropoda > Insecta > Hemiptera > Pentatomidae > Arma > Arma custos. Next base: position 86,826,889 of record CM073760.1, on the reverse strand, counting down.
CGGTCACGATTCTCCATATTGCACACCGCATTAGAGATAAGGTCTAAGTGTGCAACTCTTCACCGCTCACACGCGTCCATAAACCAACTTATCTTACCAAAGCCCAAGTCCTCAGCACACTTCCAGACGTTTCTCACGACTCGGAATGCTTAATTTTGTCGTAAAGAGGCTAATCAATCTGGTTAGAAAATATTTCGGCATTCGATGATCTTTGTTTGTTTAAAATAATACACTAAAAAAAACATAAAACATCAGAAGCAGACTTAAGTGTGCCACAAGTAGTAAGTTAAGAAGTTCGAAAGTACTCAAGGAATAATAAAACAAAGAAAAGAAAAACAATATTTCTTGTATTTGCATTTCATAATTACCAACATTACTCCACCCAAGAAGGGTTCAGTACATGGTTGAGTCTGTAATGTTTATAACAACAATGGAGGAGGAAGGTGATTAGTCCAAGTTCCCGCTCAACCGCCAGCAGTTTTTCCCCCAGCAGCCAGTTTTCCCCAGTTCCAGCAGCGGCCAGTTTTTCCCCCCAAATTAAGTGTTTAGAGGCTGGGTGAGCCCCAGAAGTGTCTGCATATCATACAGCGTCCATCCGTCACTATCACTTCAAATAGTTTATCTGGTTATGCCAGATTTTAACCCGGGATCTTTAGCATTGCAACTCAGCAGTTTAACCAGTGAGCTACCCCAACAGATAAATGAACAAAAATTCAAAAAGTTCAGTCTCAAATTAAGCCTTGAGGAAGCTATCAGTATGTCCAGCGAAACGTTTGCAAAGAAATTTATGACACGGTCCAGAAGAAATACGTGTTGAAATAAGAAACTAGAAGAAATGCCTGATTAAATTCTTTTTTTCCTTATTATATTCTATTACTCTATAATATAGGGGTACCTATATTATAGAGGCTGGGTGAGCCCCGAGAAGTCTACAGATCGCACACGATCCATCCGCGACTGCTAACAAATTAAATAATTTATCGGTACTAGTATATTTAAGGGCCTGCTGGCATCAGCGCGCTCAGGTGTCACTTACCTCAACTATCTGGACCTTGTCAGGTTATGTATCAATTTGAAATAGGCATTGCCTTTCATAATCATACAACAGATTATAGGAAATGAAATAAATGAGGAACATGTAGACAAAATTAAACTATAAATAATAAAACATATATTACAAGGAGTATTCATTAAATAACAATTTTTAACTAAAATATGATTATTTTAGGGCAAATCTTTTCTCTTTAAAATAAAAACATTGAAAAATGAAAAAAATAATCATATTTTAGTTAAAAATTGTTATTTAATGAATACAATATAAATATCTAAAATATTATGTTCTGATAAACAATTAAAGATTGATTATAAACAATGCTCATTAAAAAGAGCAATATCTTCAAAAATTGCATCGAAAGGGTCTCTTCCCTCTAACTTCGTTCTCCACATAAACTCCGCCAAGTAAGAGTCTATATGATCTCTACTGGTGCCTCTTCTTCTCTTGTTTTCCCACTTCACTGATCCCCATAGCCTTTCGATTGTTTGGGTGTCAGCCAGTGTAGTTGATCAACAAAGTTTAATTGATGATTAACCATTAAATGGGTATAGCCTTCATTCTCCAGGCTTTTATATGCTTTCCAGGAGTCAGAGACGATTATTGAACCGGCTTGAATGTGCTTAATAATGAAGGGAATTAATGTTTTTGCAGACCTATCAGGAACTTTAACTATGAAACACTCTTTTGTTTGCCTGCATATTCCTCCAAATATCCACTGCTGAGGCATAATCCGTCCTCTATTAGACAAAATTAAACTGTAAATAATAAAACATATATTACAAGGAGTATTCATTAAATAACAATTTTTAACGGATTTTTTTTTATAGGAGGGTCTCTTCCTTCTAACTTCGTTCTCCACATAAACTCCGCCAAGTAAGAGTCTATATGATCTCTACTTTTCTTCTAGTAAATAGACTTTCATCAATTTCTACATACATCCCTGGGCCTCCAATAGTTGTTGAACTTCTTTCTATTTTATAAGCACAAACCTCTCTCATATAGTTACAATAATCAATTACTGAACAATGAGAGATGTTCAGCTGTTTGTCACAGAACTTTATGGAAGTCAATTCCTCCGACCAGCAATATATAAAGTGTACAATAGTCTCCAAAAGTAATGAACTATTCCTCAGCCACGTATTTACTCGAATACCGAGGGTCTTGTTGCATCCTTTTTTCTGGCATCTCCATCTAATTTTATTCCCCACTTGCAGTTTCATATAATGTCCATTAACACAACGCATTTTCTGGGGAATGACATTCCGCTCCTGAAGAAACCTAACAGCTGTTTCTTCATCGTACACCTTGCGAAAAATCTTCTTCAAATTCCAACTCATATTTAAAGGAAATAATCAAAAACAGATTCACGTTGAACTTAACATAAACAATAACAAAACAAAGAAAGGTTACTATAACAGTAGGAGATGGTTAAGAAAAGTGACACCAGAGCGCGCTGATGCCAGCAGGCCCTTAAATATACTAGTACCAATTTATCTACAGCAGCTGGATGAGAACCCCGAACCGCTGGGGCGCTGCAGCTCAGTGCTACCCCACTCCTATACACATTTTCTACATTAAAAAAAAGTCAGATAAATTAAAGAAAATTTGAGTTATTAAATCACAACTTTGTGATTTTAACAACTTTTCGAAATTTTTAATCAAAATTATCAAGTTATGCATATCTGGTATATCGTAAAAACGCTGGCTTGTAATGCGAGTGGTTTCTATTATTGATAGAATTCCAATGTTTGGAAAAAAAAAGCATTTCATCGGTGGCAGTCGGTCCTATCTTGTTCTATCTAGTCCCGAATTAGGCTTTTACCTGTTTTTTGTTGCAGATGCTATCCAGTTCCCTGCCGCGGTGGCAGCATATGGTTAGTAATAGTAATTGCTACCGCATTTGTGGTTTTCGGTTCGGTTTTATCAGGCTTAGAAATCATATGTTATAAGGTAAATGTGAGATAAGGAGTGCCAGGAAGCTAATAAAGTGTAGCAAAATTAGATAGTTAATGTTTTTTGATTTAAATAAAAAAAAAACAGTGTTTTTATGTTACTAACACTTTGACTTAAAGAAATATTCTATTCTTTATTCGAGGTGTTCAGAATCAAAAATGGTTAACATCACAACTTAAAAATTGACTATTTCGCCTTTGTTGCTGGCATCATCAAGCAATTTAAACTTAACAGTTCGCTTTGCTGCTTTATTTCTCATGATTTTAATCCGGTCATGAACCTTAAATTTTTGGAGCATAAAATTTCTCGACAAAACTAGTGAACATTTGAAAAAATAAACATTTGAAATTTCGAATTTATCAGATTTAAACAAAAACTAATCAATCAATGGTAATTAGATATGGATACAATAATTTATCACTCTAACATATACTCGGCATTAGAAAAATTATTCTCACTTGGAAAAAGGAACAAAATGAATAAAGCGTCGAGGACGACATAAATGAACACCGGTGGATCCTGAGTGAAATTATTTTGCTTCTTCAGGTCGTCATAATCCTTTTTTTTTTACGTTTTTACTGTTTCAAATTTTTTGTTAGGAAATAAGTTTCCTCATATTTATTAATTAGCTAGAACCACAAAAAATAGCTATTTTAGAAGGCATAAATTGATGTTTCAATTTAATTAAGAACATTTCTAATTTTTAAAAAAGGTAGACACCCTGTTTAGACTTTAATGAGTGATTTATTGTGTATATAAAAAAAGAAAATATTTACTATTATATTTAAAATTACATACTGTAATTTGAATCTATGCAATACTTACAATACTTAATTGGTTTTGATATGAGAATACTGTTCCTTGATACTCTCACTGATAGAATGACTGGATACACTCATTACAGGAAAAGAAAGATTGGAAAGGAACGAGTAAACCGAAGCCTTTTAGTTTATCTTTATTTTCAAGTACTTATGTATATAAATACTGTATGATTCTCATAATTCAACATCTTGGCCAAGTATGCACTATATTATTTTTGTACACATCTGTTATTCTTAAGGGATCTGGTCCTAGAATAAAGTTATACTTCTATTCTATTATATAAGAGAACATAACTTTTATTTCTCAGCCTAACACAAATCACTGATTCACTACTACTACAAAAAACTTGTAGTACAAACATTTACTGATTACTTTTGGCAAATTATTTTCTATAGGCGCTTTGCCTAATATGTTTATTTACTACAGCCGTAGTAACTACCGTTTGGTAGCTTGAATTTTTTATCTTAAGCTATCACAGCCATCTTCCCGAAGACGTGGGATACGAACTACTACAAATACTACCTACTAAAGCAGACCATCGAGAGAGCTAGAACAGAAGCTGGTATCGAACTATGAATCGATTTAGATAGGGCCCATAAAAAAAGCGGGACCCCTCGACTAGGTTTTTTATCCCTCAACATCTGCCCCGGCACGAGCCCCTTTTTTTCAACTTCAGCCGGCTCTCTATTGTACTCCTGCCTTTTTTTCGGGGGTTACCCTCACCCCAGAGGCCGGCCTGTTTCTGTGTCAGTGGGTTCTAGTCTAGCTGGCGGCCAGGGTAGAAGTCTAGGAAGGATATCCTATGGTTGAGCAGGCTACGGGATGTGGAGAGGTTTTATTTTATTTTAATATTTTAAAAATAATTTTTATAGATATTTTATCCTCTTATTAAACACACAAAATCAAATAATCGTTACGTACGTAAAATATGTCATTAAACACAGACGCATAAAGAATATAAAGTTTTTATTTGTTTATAGCTTCTATATTTATTGGTCTATTTAAGTCATTATCAGTATTATTCTATATTTTATGATCTACTTTACTTTTTCTCTCCATCTAGGTGAATTACTAGTTAGTTCACTCTTTCCTTTAATACCTTTGCCCTTATAGATTGTATTTATAGCCTAAATTGTAAATTGTCTGGTCAAAATTGTTGCAAAAGTGTTTTATACAACATTGAAACATATTACATTTTACGTTTTTAGGCTAGAATAATAAGAAAAAAGATATCTAAATATTTTTTAAAATTCATGATTTATTATCATTAGTTTTTGATTGATCTGAATTTACTTTTTTTTTTGTATGTTGGAGTATAATACGAGTAGCATATCTCATCTAATCAGAGTAAAGGAGTCATAGCAACATAGCATCATCATTAATACAGTTTAAACCCCGTAAATAAAAATTCATAAAATTCACTAAAAAAAATTAAAAACAAATCGAATCTATTAATGGTATGTAAAACTACTACCTCTTCTGTTGTGTTAATTAAAGAAGCATTATATTTGCTACATGCAATAATGGTAGGGTCACAAAACATTACCCAAATTAATCTAATTACTTAATTAGGTTTATGAATCATATCACATATGTTTTAAATCAAACTGTATTAAAATCTATATATATATATATATATATATATATATATATATATATATATATATATATATATATATATATATTATATTTTCAATTAGTATATTTTTTGTATTTTATGAATTTAAATACGGATCATTGTCGTTAGAGAAGTTATAGCAGATAGCACCTTTTACAAAAAACTAAAAATAAAATACACAATGTATGAACATGTTTGAGCTGACTGACATTCCGAAAAGAATTCAGGATAAGTTATGAAAGCCCTTGCTAGCAAAATACATTTTATAAATATTTTAAAATTGTCAATAATTATATAAAATTAATTTTTATTTTTCTTACACTGCTTGTTTTAAATTTTATTTCTTATGAGTATTACTTTATTCTGACTATTCTAATAATGCTTTTTGTTGAGATTCCGAGTTTTATAATTATACTTATTTCACTATTTATTTTTTATTTTAAAATATAAATTTTTATTTGTAATAATACTGAACACACATGACTTGTATTTTATATATAGAATCATACACCGTTGAATTTTAATTACGATAGTAAACATTTATAAAATTATTTATTAATTATCAGTTTAGATTGTATGTTGAAAGAAAAAAATAAATATTTTGTTGATATGGCGATGGGATGAATCGATATGAGTCCTTTCCCCCTGCCTCCTTGATGACTAATGTTGAACCTGAATAGCAGATTGATGAAGGTTTGTAATTATCATTGATTCAGGTGGGTTTGGAACCCTCCCTCCCACTGTCTCTCTCTCTCTCTCTCTCTCTCTCTCTCTCTCTCTCTCTCTCTCTTTCTCTCTCTCTCTCTCATTCCTACCGTTGCCTCTAATCATAACCTAAATCCATTCATATTGTAACAATGTTGTTATACGTAGCAGGTAGTATATAACGCATAACATTATATATAACATTCCCATAAACATAAATATAAAACAAGCTAGTAGATACACATAGTAGATCCAAGAAATGCAGGAAAGCTGATGTTTTTATATTTAAATTGCATTTATTTTGATTTTTTAAATATATTTTTTGTTGACGATTATTAAAATCGTACGACAGTTAAAAACTAATGTACAGGCTGAATACTTATAGTGTGTAAATTTATTCCATTATTTAAGAGAGTTAAAAAATAACAATAACAAAATTAAATAACAGTAACATTAAAAAAAATTTGTAAAAAAGTATGTAACTAAAATAAAGAAATAGGATAAGATCGAAAAATATCAAAATTGGAAATAAGAGTTATTTTTTGGAAAATAGCTTCGTAAGGCAAGATTACTTTTTCAGATAATTTTGTTTAACGGTTACTCGCTTCATTATCCTGTAGAAGTTTTATTTTTTACATTTTTCATTTTATTATTTTTGTTTATTCTCTCTTTTTAGTTTTTTAAAAACTATTTACTTGGTATTATCCGAACCACGAGGCTTTGTCGTTTAAAGACTTAGAGGCGTTAATGTTTTGAACATAGTAATAACTTTCAATGCAACATTGCAATAGGTTAAACTTGTCAAACTACTTTATCAAAGTCTCATTATTGTTTACTTTGATAAACTTCGTGGGATTTTATTGAATGTATCTGTAAATTTTAGACAGAATTGTTGACATAATTTTCTGATTATTTTTTCCACGGTGAGATAAAAAGGAACTAAATCAAAAGTCGGTATTGACTAATTCTGAATAAACGCACAATCATTTATATTTAAGTCTGAAATTTGAAACTAAGACATTTTTAATTTATTTTTATTTATTGTTCTTTTGATGGTGATTATTTTTAAATATTTTTATTTTGAATTGAAAAGATTTGTCCTGGCCGGGAATCGAACCAGGGTCGTCTGCATCTCTAGTGCAGTGCTCGTACCAGCTGCCATATTACCAGAGAATGGATTTGTCAGGCTTGGATACGACCCCTGGTAGCTCAGTAGTTTAGAGCACTACACTAGAGATGCAGACGAACCGGGTTCGAATCCCGGCCAGGACAAATGTTTTCTCTTCAAAATAAAAATATTTTAAATTTTGTTGGGGTATCTGTAAAAGAATACCAATTATTAAAACTATTTTTTTAAAATATCTCATAAATATTGCATATTCGCTGTTGTCAAGAATATCGGAAATGTTACCTCACATTATTTACAGCTGCTGTTATTTTACAGCTTTCGTATTGAAGCTACTTCTAAGTAATGATCAACTTTGTAGCTTTTTCCGCATAGTGAGGAAAGAAACGAAATTAATATTTGATATTAATTTATTTATTTCACCAACAAATTATTTCTAATTGATTTAAGCAATAAAAAAGCACGAATTCTAGAATTATTTACATCGTCACTTTATAATGATTCTATTGAAATTATCACATTGCATACTCCTGTCCTTAAAGTCGGTAAACTACTTTTTCTTATAGACCATAAAATTGAAGTTTGATTCCAATAAATCAAAGTTTTACATTTAAAATTTACTTCATTCAACAAGCAATAGTAAACATTTAAAGAAGTAGAATATTACAAGTTATTTACGTAGCTCAAAAAATAATGGTTTTGATTTGCATAGTTTTTCAATATCTTCGAATATAATACATAATATGTGCATACATAATGTTCATCTTTCACTGAAATGTATATTTTATACAATAGTAGTTGATATCGGAGAGCGGAGTGGCTCAGTGGTAGAGCACTGAGTTACCATGCCAAAAATCGTGGTCAAATCCCGACTGGTCTGCCGACAAGACTTTTATTTAGTCTGTTAGCGGCTGGAGATGGATCATATTGGATTTAGGACCCTCCTGGGGCTCATCCAGCCTCTATAAAGTGGGTACCCAAATAACGAGGGAAAAATCTGGCGGTTGAGCGTGATCTAGAATCACCATACTGCACAACCGTTGTCCATGAAGCATTACAGTCTCTACCATGTACTGAACCTCAGATCCGTTAACGGGTTGTACAGTTTTTTTATTTTTTAATTTGATATTATTGCTTGTTATGCATAACATGTAAGGAAGATAATTAACAGCTATTCGGTCGCCCGTAGGTTGGCAAACATCCTCCATGTTTACTCACCATAATTTCCCCTGCCATTACAGGTTTGGGGCTCGAGTATCGCCTGGTGTAACCATTATACATTGTTTACTGGATCGATCTCCTCCTGTAATGAATAAATAATCTCTCGCCGGATATTCTAGAACCAAATTGTATGCATTGGCTTAGAATGGCTGATTGGTTTCATTAGTGTTATTTGTATTGGCCAGTATTAGTAGAGAACAGTTTTATTTTTGGATGAAAATAGAACATTATTTGGTGTAGAATAATGGGACATTTCTTATTAACAGTTCACAATAGTTATTATTACTATATTTTACTTATTTTTACTAATACACCAACATATATACTTAACTCCAATGAACTGCAAAGTTCATTTTCTTGTTCCATACATATTTTTTGTTGTTTATGAAGAATTTTTCTAAACTTAATCATTAAATATATGGTTAATAACTTATTTAACATTTAGGCTACTACCGGGGTTTAGAAAAATAATAACTTCGATAATGATTCTACATTAAAAAAAATATTAAAAAAATTTTCCACCAACATGTTTAGGTAGCAAGTATCTATATATTTTAATAACACTGCTACCTTCAATGTTAAATATGTTGTTATTGGTAGCCTCATAACTAGACGAAATTATTTCATTTTTACATACTATTTATCTAATATTGTATGCTGTTTGTTTTAATTTTTGTCATTTATTATTTCCTTTATTTTATTGTATTGATTATTTAACAAAAATGATTAAAGAGGCTTACAAAAAAATGTAAGTCAGATATTAATTTATAATAACTAAAAATAAGTGAAATACTCTGATATTTTTGAGGAATTTAAATCTTCTATTGAGAAATTGTTCATTATTGCACAATGCCTTAAAAACCTGCTGAGGCATTCTAATCTGTCAGTATTAGAAATATTCTTGAATTGTTTTTATTTATGTATATATATATATATATATATATATATATATATATATATATATATATATGCATATAAATTGAATTCTATTAAACTATTTAGTTCAATAAATTTTTAAGTGATACGTTCGTGACCTCATTCATTGCCTTATCATGGAACACTTCGATAAATGAGAGAAACGACTCGGGCAGACAGAACAAGGAACCCATTACACGAGGAGGAGAGAGAAACTAAACGGATTAAATGGAACTGTATTAATTACGAGTCCTGCTCGTGAGCTGAGAGATAAGGAAATAGGTAAATTATCTCGGAGGGGCACGCCCAGCCCGCCATTTTGTGGGTGTGGATGCAGCAATTAGTGTCCTCTCTTTGTAATTAAATAGTCCCCAGGCCAGTGCGCATGCTCGCTCCTGGCCCGCCCTCACTTCTAACCGCGCTCTCGGGGGCGTAGGTCTTTTGGCTCCTTTCATACAGGAGTCTTTGGATATTTTAGTTAATTGACCCCATTAACATTTAAAAATGAATTTAATTTTATGCAGCTCATTAAAATAAATTGGAATAAACATATCGTCTCAAATTATTAAGAATACATTGTGGTAACATTGAATTATTACCTATATACCTACATAATAATTGTATTCTAAAAGTTAGACTTAGTTTTTATCAAATATTCAACATTTATTTATAACATAAATAAATATAGACGAACATAACTTTATGTAATTATAAAGAGCTTAGTAAAAATAAGAGCACTAATAAAATAAATTCATTGAAATCATGAATATTTTATTCTAGATTTCAAACATTTTTTTCTCTAAAATTGAACTCTAATTCAAAAACACAACTGATATTAACCATATACAAACGGCTTTTCTTTACCGATATTTTTAGGAAGGAATAATAAAATTAGCTTGACTGATTTCCTAACAATACCTTTTATGTATTTAGTTATTTTTTGGATCACACAATTTTACTTGTTCCAATGATAATATATTATAATATAATAATCTTTAAACATGCTAAATTTTTTATTAGTTAAGAATCAATTAAATAACAGCCTTGCAAAGTGTATATTTATTTTTCTGTTTACCTTGAATATTAGAATTTAGTTGGCTAGAGCTAATTTGATCAAAAGAAATATAGATGCAATGTAGCATGCGATTTGAAAATGACCACTCTGCAAAAAAAATTTGTAAAATATTTAATTTCAGATAATTTCCATATACTATATGTAAATTCCATATTTGAGCTGAAATGTTCCAAAACAGATATTTAAATTTAAATCGTTAAAAAAAATTAATCAATAAACTTAATGATTATAATTACTTTTGCATTTTAATCCGGTGTAGGGTCGAATTCTGTCGAATAATTCATCTCTAAGTGAGGCGTTTAGTATCAAAACCAGTTCAATCCATTTCATAAAATTTTTCAGGAGAGCCAAAAAACGTTTTAAAAATTCATAACCTTCTTTTTGAACATTTTATACAAATTTTTGCTTCAGACGTGTCAAAAGTAGGTTGTTATTAGATCAGTAGAACTATTTTAATCGATTCGCGGGGTTCATAGTGTATTAAAATTTTTAATTAATTAATACCCAAATTGAATGCTTAGTCAACTAATGAAATAAATTTGCAGTATTTTTGATGAAATTATTTTGAAGATGAAAAATAAATATCGAGGATACCCCAATCTGCAATATTTAAAACCTTTTTTAAAAATAATAATTAATGTTACGATTTTATTTTTTTAAACGGCGAATTTAAATCAGTTTCCCAAAGTAAGGTGACTGTGAAAATAATAACACATGCTTTATTTAAAAAAATCATCTTTTTATAAACTACATATATTATTAAAGTAATTATTAATTATTATAAAAAAAAAAATTATTATAAGACAAGGTAAGTAGATAGGAAAAAAATAGTAGGTATTTATTATGAAATTTTAAAATAAAAGTCAATTGAATTGCTATTTTATAAAATTACATAATAGTAAGAAAAATAAAATTGTTGCATAAAATTATTTTCAGTTAAAATGTCTTCATTTTCGCTTACATTAGAATCTTCAACAGTAGGTTGTATGTAGTCCGTTTTTGATTAACGCTCGCAGCGGCAAACTGAGTAAGCTTGGGTCGAACTGATTTTGTTGCACAACACCTACTTTGTGGCCAATTTTGTATGGGATGGAACCGCTTTAGATCCATACGGTTAAACACACTTTTAGAATACCTTTAAAGCTTTCAAAACACATTAACAAAACTTTTTTGATAAAAATGGGATCGGACTGGTTTTGATACTAAACGCCTCAAGTATCGTATTAATTTATTTCGACAATTTTAATGTACTTAATTAGTCTGGATATCATTGTAGTTGATAATGAGTCTTAAATCTCTCATAACGAGTCTATAGCATTTCGCATCTATTTAATCTAAGAAAAGTTATTCGAATTGAGGAATGGAGTAGCAAAAGAGATATTTTTTTTCTTTTTTTTATGTTTATGTACACAGTTTAGCGTACTATTTAATTTGTTATAAAATAACGTCAACTCCTCAAAATCAAATTTACTTTTGCATTTAATGTCTGTGTTGTGTATAGTTTCAGATGGAAATAAATTATTAATGTATGGATAGATTTGGGTTGCCTTAAAAAAAGTAATTTTCTAAGTGAAAAACAAAATATATTCACGAATATATTATTTTATATCAGTCTTTTATAATAAGGCAATTACTATAATTTTTATTTGATAAGTTCATTATTTAGGTATTTTATGTTTTCAGATGGCTATACAATGTTTTTCGTCTCTTATAAAAAATATGTTACAAGCACTATCGAGTGATTTGTGAATAGTATTGACAAAATATTTTTTGTTTGTTAGAATATTTTTTTCTTCTTTAAGTTTTTATATTTGTACCTTCCCTTTTTTTCCACACAGCAGTAACACCGCATCAGTTGCATATACTTCTACGTGTGCTATTTATGAAATGAATTACATTATCGGACTACTTTAAATTATGAAATGCAAGTAATAGGGATAATAATTTTTTAAAAAGATGTGACTTTTCAACTGTAACTTTTTTATTAATAACGTATTTTCTGTCTCGACCAAAACTATTAAAAGTTCATCATAAAGCTATTATTGCCGATAGGAAATAGAAAAAAAGGACAATAATTTTCGCCACCTGCTCAGAAAACACCCCCGCGTTTTTTGCTCGGCTGATCCCGCTAATTCCACAGCCGGCACAGGACGGAAAATTCTTAATAAGTTATTTCCCGTTGCCAGGGGTCGCCGAAGGAGCTCCTTCCTTATCTTATCTCCTGGACCCAGGGATGCGGGTTTGAGTCCTTTATCTATTGTAGTTAGCATAATGGCTTCCGCTATATCACTGCCATTAAAATTACAGGCTTGATTCAGTCGGCCGTTTCCGGATCAAATCGATTGTAATACTCTTCCCTCTTTTTCTCTCCGACCAAACTGAGTAAGTGCCTATACAGTTTTATTTTCTCTTTAAATTTATTTTATGTATCTAAGAATGAAGCTGAATGAAAGATTTATTTTTTATTTGTTTATTCCTCTAAAATGCACAAAGAATTGTACCACTATAGTACTACAGCACATGAAAGGTCTTCAGGGGTTCAGTACGTGCTAGAGACTGTACCGTACTGTAATTTTCTACCACAGCCAGATTTGAACCCAATACAGGCTTAATAATATATAATATAAGGCCCTTTAAGACCTTTTGCTTGGAGTAACTTAGCGCTCTACCGCAGAACTACCCCCTTTCTGTATTCAAATATTCTTACTTATTTGGTATCTTCTTCTAACATATTCTGAACTATGATTCGGTCAAAGTGTACTATTTTTTCCCGTCAATTCATTAAATTGTTCCCTAACTACACACGATATTTTTATACTTAAAATTAATAATATCTAAAAATAATTATATACGTTATGTTAACTGAGAATACTTTTGTTATTTAAATAAAACATTCAATATTTTTGTCTTTTGAAACATGGTCGATAAGTGTACTGTTTTCAGCTTGTTATACAATTGAAAGGAAACTTGTTTATTTGTTTTTAAATATTTATCATTAGTATCTTTTTGGAGGATATTATGAGAGTGGAAATAATTGACTTCATCTGGTTTTTTAAGTTAAAACTTTCGATTACTATGATTTTCAGGAGAAACATTTCAAACTAATGATCACATTTGCAAGGTAATACAAATTGAAAAGTTGTTTACATCTATATTATTATAGGTCGATGGTAAACCATGGGGCTAAGGATGACCTGTGGTCTAGTGGTTAGCGTAACAAACTACTAAGCCCAAGATCGCGGGTTCGTAGCCCGGCAGGTGGCCCTGGGATTTTTTAAAGGGGGTAAAAATTCCTTAGTTACGCCGTCCTTCGGAAGATACGTTAAACGGGGGTCCCGATCCTGTACGATGTTAAAAAGGTACTCGGTAAAAATCCCTAGCCTAATAAAACCTGGATAGACGTAATTTAGAGCTCCCAATGTAGCATTGTCCGATTAGCCATAACAGCAAAAAATAACGTTAAATGAACAAACAAACCATGTGGCTATTCATTTTCTATATTTTAGCAATTATATGTATAATTAATAATTAGTATTATTATCCATTTTGCGGAATTCAATCTATCGAGAGCTGAGTTGGGTTTAAATCCGGTTTAATAGGTAAATTATTTAATCTGTTAACAGCTTGACCCTTTAACACCGTTGGACCCTGTGGGATTCACAGGTCCAGCCAGTCTCTAAATGGTTAAGTGGACCTCTAAATTGGGGAAAAACCTGAGCATGATTCGGACAAATGACTTCCCTTTACAACTGTTGCCCTAGAAACAGTAGAGTCTCTGCCATGTACCGATGAACCCAAGACTTTCATGGGTTGTAGCTTTCCAAGATTTATTTATTAATATTAACAATAACGCAATAATGATTCTAATAACATTTAAGGTTACATAACCTGCCTTGATTTAATTAATTAATGAATGTACGCTTTGTGAACTGGCTTGTGTGGGTTTAACTATGAATATGGACTACTTGTACTACTAAGAAATAAACCTCGTTAAAACTTTTGCAATTAGTCTTATGATGAAATACTACCGACACTCCAGTTATTAGGAATGAGAAAATTCCCTGTTTTCTAACTCTAAAACTCTAAATTATTTATGGAAAAAATAATTAAATTTGGGAGACATAATTAAAAAAAAAAAAAAAAATGTTTGTATTCCTTGTTCATTTATACCTTATTTATAAACGAAACAATCTAAATGTCAGTGCAACAATGTGTAAATTATATTTTGTTTAGGCAGTAAAAGCTAATAACAATAAATATAATAATAAATTATTTATGAAAATTATCAAGAAAGTAATTTAGATAGTAGGATGCCTTATATAACTGGGAAGACATTATATTGAGTGGATAAGTTAGCTGGGAGAGACAATTTTTGAAGACACCCCCTGATTAGGAAATAGATCACCGCTGGGAATCTGCGGGAGGCAGCTCGCTATATCGACCCCCAGCCGCATTATAATGAATTATTTAGCTCATCAGGGTGGGGGTGGGGGATATAATGGGTGACATTGTCCTCCCGGTGGGCGTGGCCTGTGTGGACCAATCCAATTACGAGGATAAATGACGTCGTCCTAATGAGCCGCCATCAATCACCCTCGACTAATTAAATCCGACTCACCTCGCCCTGATGAATGGCCCCGCACGCTATCTTCTCGATAACTTTCTAATTGTTCTAAGTAATGGATTGCTTCGGGGATTGATCTTTGTTTCGTTTACTGCCTCAAGGTTTGAAAATCGGGTGATATTGAATATTGCAATAGGTAGAAGAGTGTGAAATGGTTGGGTGAGACGACAATACACTGTACAGTAGACATTTATTGAGAAATAAATTTAACAAACAACAAGTTTAACTTATTTGTGAAAACGTTTGGTCCTAATTTTTACTCTCTTTTTATTCTCAGGGCTGAGAATAAAAGAACTTTTATTTAAGAACTTATTTTATAAAAAACTTATTCTCATTTTATTCTCTGCCCTGATGACGACTTAAAATTTAAGACAAAACAGAAGGTACAGTTATAATTAGTTAAACTTATTCATATAAGTCAAAAAAAGTATTGACTGTAACCCCGACCTTTTCATAACTTATACAGTCAACCATTTCCACATCTATAACAGTTGGTAAACCTGCACCAATACAACCCATGAACGGTCTTGGTTTCAGTATGTGGTGGAGACTGTAATGTTTGTGCAGGCAGATGACGTCCGAGATTATGTGAGAGACAAAATAGTTTATATGGGATGGACAAAATGAAAATTTCCGTTTAATCAAATAGAAAACATTCTTAGGTGCTTACGAGGAAATACAATTCTTAAATTAGCTTCAGAAAAATAAAATCACTTTTAAGCTGTATCAATTATTAAGGAAGATAAATGAGGAATCGGAGAATAACCTGTCTTGGAGTAAATGTGTACTAATAAATCAGGAACTGTGACAACTTGTGTATCTCTTTACCAGATATCGGAGGCATTGGCAGTGGCAGGGAGTGGGGGGGGGAGAGACAACTGAGTACTTAAATGCCCCTTCTTCCTGTCCCAGGTCTAATTGTCACTGTTTCCGGATTACAACTTAATCGGGCGAAAAAAGGTTTCAGTTAGATTGCGTTCTTCCGCTTGTCTTGATTATCTTGTTTAGCTTTGAGCCAATCAGATAAATTAGTTGGCATAAAGGGCTTGAATATTAAAGATCTTTAATGGATGAATCAACAAGTAATGCATCTATAAAAACACTGCTGAATTTAAAACAGTATTGCTTACAACTTACAGGTACCATTCGTGGAACAATTTATTAAAACATCCATTCCACAGTAATAGGGACGTTAAACGGGGGTCCCGAGCCTGAACGATGTCAGGTACTCGTTAAAAATCCCTATCCTAATTAAACCTGAATAGGCAAAGTTTAGAGCTCCCACCATAGCATCGTCCGATTAGCCATAGCAGCATATAGTGATGTTAAATGAACAAAGAACAAACAACAAACAATTTAAATGCATTTATTTATCTACTATTACTACTACTAATAGTAATTATTTATATGTACTACTACCGAGTACTTTGAAAATGAAAATATCGTGGGGTTACCTACAAGTTAAAAACATGATTTTGAGAAAACGCTGATGAAAAGACGTGAGTGCTTCGCGAAATAACAAAAAAAATATTATAAACACTTAGCCTATTTACTTGTTGTATTATTGTAACACAGTTGTAGATATCAATAAGTAAATAATAAAAAAAGTAATTAATATAAAGATATGATTTAGCAAGTTTCATCAGTAGAAACATATCACACTAAGTGCTTTAGCTTTTTCATAAGAATTTACACAAATCTCATTTTTGTCTTTGTGTATTTAACTTGTAACTCCAAGGAATGATCTTATTTTGCGCAATGGTCTTAAAAATCATTTGGAAGAAAAGTAGAAAAACCAGCCAGAAGTTAATCTAGCCACACCAAACTCAATATGAGATTTGGAAAAAATATGCTCTGCAACCATTTTATCCAACTTAAACTAGTTTACTTTACATAATAGTTGAATTTTACAGTTATCATCGAAATCTCTGGGTGAAAAAGTAAGAATATTTAACATCAAAAGTGCCCTCCCGAAATCAGGCAGTAAAATCACCAGAAATGACGAAGGGCGATGTAAAATTGCTACATTTGGCAATTTACAGCGGTAGATATTAGGAAGGTAATTTTATTTTTTTTTAAATATTAGTTAATACAGTTTTTCTCGTTCTGGTATGTTCTTTAAAATGCTGATGGCCTGTTACATTAACCAAAATGCTAGCAAACCTTACACAGCTGTTATGGGTTTTACGTGTTATTTTAAATTGAATACTTTGATCCTTTCGTTATGTATTATATTATGTCTTTTATCTATTTTTAACCAACAATGCCTGTTTTGCATTCTACTCCTGCGACTTCGGGAACTCCTTTAACAACCAAGGGGAAGGATGGTTAAGATGGTGTCGAGCCTACTCTAAGACTTTTAATACACGACCATTAATCTGAGCCGGCGCTGGCCGAAGACTGACTCCGAGACATTTTTTACCGGGATCAGGCCCTTAATAAGGAACAGAGAGGGGGGAGGGGGCGAGGAGGGAAATTGATGGACCAACTTGCTCCTCGCCATCCTCGAGGATTAAAAACTTTAAACTCCCTCCTTAACTTCATTCCTCTTGTCCCCTGCAGGCTGGCCAAAACTTTCCCTGCACTCTTAGCGAGCGGGATAAATAAATTTCCCTTTTATCGTTTTACCATATTACATCATTAAATGAAAAAATAAAATAAAATAAACCAGAAAAAATGGTAGAAGTTGGCGCATTTAGGTGTGAACCAGCGTGAACAAGTTTAAATTATATAATTGTAATTTTAATATATTAATTAAAATTGAAAATAGTAAAATTAAATTAAATCTTAACTTAGGTTAAAATTAAATTTCTATCATAGTCTGATCTTTAAGGTTTTCAATCAATTATTATGTTTATATATTGAATATATATGTATGTATTATATATCTTAGCCTTAGCAACACAAAAAAACCTTCTTTTTTTGAAACATCGACTTTTTGGTTGTATCTACAATTAGACTAAAAATTCTCAAACTGTTAGTTACAGCAAAGAAATAGTGCCTATTTCTATGAATAAATCACAAAACGGTTACAATAATACAATAAACACACATTCAAACTATATTCATTTTGTTTTTTTTTAAAGAGAAAAGATAGGCCCTCGACCGGGATTTGAACCCGGAACCTTTGTCTCACCGTGACCGGGAGGGGCCTTGATAGCTCAATTGGCAGAGCGATGTCACGGTGAGACAAAGGTTCCGGGTTCAAATCCCGGTCGAGGGCCTATCTTTTCTCTTTAAAAAATAAAATTATTTATAACTCATAAAAAATGACCAATAATTATAAAAAATTATATTCATTTTGTATAGATGCCAATGTAAATCTCTAGAAATGCATCTTCTTCAAAACTATGAATTCTTCATCATTCATCATTCATCATTTTTCATGAATTTTTCTCATCACATTCAGTAATTGTTACTCCTTCTAAATACAACTTGTTATAAATGAAAACTAGGGCAGAGGAAATCCTGAGATTAGAAGGAAAAAGGGGTTGCAAATAGGCCAGTAATAAGATGGAAATGGCGGAGACTAGACGCCTGACTCTGATAACAGGTGAACTGATAAGGATGAGAGTCCTAAAAAGGAGTGGTATTGTTAATATCCCTTAACTCTTCGCTTTCTCTGTCTTCCCGATTATCCGGGCCTGCTTCTGTTATTATTTCATAGCTGCTCTTATTCCTATTAGGGACAAGGAAATTTCTAAAATTTCAGTAATTAAATATATGCAGGAAGAAGGGTGAATAATTAGCATTTTAGCCAAAACTTACCAAAAAAAGTTATCTTGAAAAACTCTGGCCAATATTTGTTTCTGTTGTTGTTGTTAATGCATGTTCATTAAAAACAAAATTCAATGCATGTTATTTAAAAAAAAAAGAATTAGAAGTAGAAGAAAAAGCTACAATTGCTATGAAAAATGACAAAATAAATTTTATTTATTTATTATAGAAGGCAATGATGATTTTTAGTTAATGTATATTTTAATATCCTTGTTTTTTGTAAAAATTACTTCTATTTTACTTTTGCCAATTAGTGCACCAAAAATTAAACTCTGAAGCGAAAAAATGAATAAGTGAAGTTTGTAATATGAAAGTCCTAAGTACCCGGATTGTTGTGCCAAGTACTTATTGTCGTTGGTATGCATTAGAATTAGAATAGATAAACAATGTGGAGAAGTGATTTCCATAACAGCCTTGCATAATGCCCAAGGGCCAAGTTCGTAGTCCCGCAGGTGGCCTTGAGATTTTTTAAGAAAGAGTAAAAATCCTTTGTCATGCCGTCCTTAGGAAGATGGAAAATGGAACGTAAAATGGCGTTTCCAAGCCTTTTCGGTATCAGGTACTCGTTAAAAATCCTTATCTTAATTTAGTTTGAATAGGCAAAAATTATGACTCCCACCATGTCATCGTCCAATTGCCATATGGCGTTAAATGGATACAAAAAGCAGAACTATAATAAATTTGTATGAAGCATACTTTTTCTTCCGAACTCTTCAAATCGATTTTGAAATTTGATTCTCCCTCGCCCAGCAAGCGAATATTAAATGATGTAATATTTTCCAACCTAGCTGGCTATAAGCCCGGCAATAAAACGGATGCAGTTTTAATGGGCAGGGTGTGGTGTTGGGAAAGGGTGGGGGAAGGTAAAATACTGGAGCGGATTCACACCCCGCAATAAAAGCAGATTTTTCTTCCCATTTGATGGCGGCAAAGAGTTTCATTAGGTTTTCCCCCGCTTTCCCTCTCATTCATAACAGTGTGAATTATTCCTCCGCTAGAGCGCTCTCTTCAGTTGAGAACAATGGCCCCTTGATAAGGCCCAAGTCAGCGCAGTGATGTATTTTTATGAACCCTGGTTTGCTCTTTCTCCCCCCACTCTTTTCATTTCCCTCCCCCCCTCACTCTATCTCCCTCTCTTTCTCTCTTTCTCTCTTTCTCGAGTCAATGGTTTAATCAGCCGAGTCGAAAAGAATTTTTAGACCCTTCTTTTAAGTCTAGCCCTGAATAATTGGACTGCTCTCGGGGAGTTCTTCCTCGTTCTTTATTCAGGCAATAAGAGAAAATCAAGTGCCTACCTCCTATACGCCTGCTTTCCGACGAACAAGCATCCACTATTTTATTTACAAACATTCTGAAATGAGGAAGAATCCTTAATGATGAAAATTATTCAACAAAACGGATCGATGAGTTCAGCTTATATATAAGAGACTTTACCAATATATGAAGTGGGGTAGCGCAGTGGGTTCATGTAGGGAAGGTTGAGGCAGATAAATTATTTATTCTGTAGTCAGAAATTCAATTCAATTACCACGCGATAGTATACTCATTTCAGTAGCCCTTGAGATAATGGATACTCACAATACTATTCTCTAAAAAATCCCACGTAACGTGATTAGTTTGGACACCAACTGAGGATGGAAGATAAAAGAATACCAAAAATGACCATGTACTGGTGCCCTCTAGGAAGAAGAAGAGGCCTACCTGGAATTTCATGGATGAACCAAGTTTAGGATAACAGGGCAGGTCTCTAAAGTTCAAAAATTTGTTTGGAGAAAGCCTCAACTTTGTGGAATCTCACAATAAAAACAAATTTGCTTTTGGTTTGGCGAAGTATTCGTTCGTTAGTCGGTGGTAACGTTTCTTGCTGCTTGGATTGTCGAGTTTCCAAGTTTAATCTTATACATAAAAATTGCATTTAATATGCGTGTTTACATGGTCATATTTGATGGCATACTGAACAATGTTCATTCAGTTGTAGTGATAGTGAATTTATGATATTCACTCATTTATTACAGTATTAAAACATAAACACAACAAACACCAGAAGTCCACTAATTCCAATTTAAATTAATTTTTTTTGGAAATAATAATTACGAGGATTTCTTGTGTAACGACGCAATACAAAACAACTCGAAGTAATAGAAGCTACGTCCTTTAGACCTATTTTAGTTTGCCTTGAAATAAAAAAAAAAAGGGTTTGTAAGCCCGGAGAAATACTTTGGCGTTTAATAAAACCACAGAACATTTTTTTTTCATGCTGCTTAGAGGACTGTAAGGAAGCCCCTTAATGGGTAGAGCCCCTTATTAAGGATTTCCATTCCGCCGCCACCCCAGGAGGTGGGATGATAATTACTCCACCCCCAACCGCCCCCACAGAGAGTCGGTTAGAGCTGTGTAATTTTAATGTCGGGCTCAGAGCCGGAGGCCCCGAGTGCCGGAATATCTCGCTTCCTAATCCCGATGTTTAAATGCATTAATGAAACTTCCAAACAAGCTCTTATCTTCCCTCTTACTTTCCTTCTGGCCTTTGTGTTCTTATTCTTTAGCGAGTGCCTCTGGCATTTCCAGTTACTTTGGTATTGATCCAGTTTTTTTCTTTTCATTCGAAAATTAATAATTTTTTTTTCCATTCTAAGAAAAATCAGTAAATGAACCTGTACCACTACAACTAGCTGGTAGATACTGTACAATTTTTAGGACAATGGGTGTGCAGGGAGGTGGTTTGTCCTAAATATTTTCTCTATTTAAGGTTACACTCATTATAGAGACTAACTAGGTGAGCCCCATGAGGATCTACAGCTCCCATTAGGGTTCACTCATGTCTTTTAACAGACTAAATAATTTATTTTCCTCAGCCGGATTTGCACCCATTGGAGTTAGAGTAACTCAGCGCTCTACCTACTGCTGTACCCTGTTTCAAAAAATTAACAAAAACGCAAAAAGAGAATTTAAATAATTATTAGAACACAATTGGAAAAATATATAAAACAAATCCTTAATTTTATAAAATACTCAAAATAACTACGGTTCATACACCAATCTGGATGAATATCTTGGAGTGTTGTCGCTTGTGGTTTTAGTCACTGATTGATGAGCCTGTTTTCAAGGTTGATGTAAAATGTACTACATTTGATCTTCATTGATAAGTTTTTTATTTGTATATGTTCTGCTGGTACCTGAATCGGCAAAACGTTGACTGGTTAATTATTTCCCTGTATTTTTATAAGGCTTCGTTTTTTGGCAGGGAGCGGGTTAGCTACGCTGTAAGTCCAGGTTCAAACTAGCAGAGTATCATGTATATTACTCAATCTGTTCACAGCTACAATGGAATCGGACTCTTCTATGGCTCATTCAGACTCTATAAAGTGGTTACCCTTAATTGGGGGAAGACCTGGTGGTTGATCGTGATCTCGGGCAGATCATATACCTGCATAACCGTCGTCCTAAAAGCCATTAGAGTGTCTGTACTGAACCCAAGATTTTTACGAGTTGTAATTTGTAAGTTTTTTCTTGCTCTTGGGAGTTTTCCAATTACATTCTAACTCTTGAGATAATTTTATACTTTTTTTTTGGATAATTCAATACCTCTCGAAATGCGGGATCCTTAAATCCTAATTTTTTAATACCCAGTTATAGCACTTACTTTGCTTCAGTGAATTCCAAGCAGTGACTCTACCCAAATTATCATGCATTTCTTATTCTGTCTCATTGTTACCCGAACATCAGATAAGATACATTGAAGTTGTAGGAGTACAGTTAGCATTTTTTAAATGAATCATAGTATTTATGTAGATTTTTTTTTTATTAATAGAAACGCAAAGCAGTCTTAGCATTAGTGTTTATACCCTGCAGATGTCGTAAAGAAATCCCTCTATGCCTTGCTTTACGACCCACTTAAGAGAGAGCTCACTGAAAAAAGTCTCTCCAACTCCTTAGCCATAATAACCGAGAGAAATGCTAATAAGACGTAACACGAACCCAAGCGGGGTGTAGCAGCTCCACAGGAACCGGTTAGTTTACTGTTTAAAGTCACGTCAAATGAAGAAGCGTTGTGTGCCTCGGGGAAATAAATTTATTAGCCATTAGCCGGGGCAATAATTCCCCACTCCTTTCCAACTTCCACCCCTGGGAGTACCCCCTCTTTCCTATATGCTCTTCCAGAATCATCTAGAACAAGAAATTCTCGGAAATCCTCTCCAGTCGAAGAAGCATTGGGCGTATGTTACTTTTGCATCCTTTAATTGATGCAAATTTCTAGATATTACACACAAAAAAAAGAATAAAAAAACTTTACCGAACCTAACGAAAATTAAAAACTATCAAGAAATACAATCTTATGAACCGAAAGCGAAGACTCAGAAAATTAAAAATAAATGTAAAGTCCTTTTTTTCTGTTCCATACGAGAAGATTATGATATTAGTTGTTTTAAAAATCGTTGTTAAATTAAAATAAAGAATATTGGCTATGGTGGATATATAAAAATAAGAATGGTGAATATATTAGTTTAGCCACCATTCGTGTAGTTTTACGAGACTGTTGGCAGGTTCAGGAAGGAACCAGATACTAAAAAGCAAGACTATCATGTATTGCGGTGAGGTCCATCAACAAAAAATGAGCCCTGATGCATTGTTATGGAACAATCACATATCAATAAGAATAAAAGTAAACGGTATTAAATTTAACAAACTGATTATTAAAAAAGGTAATTTAATAACTTATTAAAGCTACGAGTTTATTTTTGTAATATCAAAATTTTCGTATGTACAATTTCAGATAATATACTAAAAAGAAGTTAGTAGATATTTCAAGTTTGTGAATAAACTCAATAAGTGCAACAGTGAAGAAATATTTTTGAATTGAATGGATTTTCTCTTTGCTTTTTAATCTCCTTTCACGAAAAATTGTAAACCTTTTTTAATTTTTTAAGCTTCACATTTTCAAGAACTATAATTTGATATTTTTTATTTATCCCCAACGAAAATTATATTTTTAGTTTAGAAAGTTTAGAAAACTTTTATAAGCATTTCCAGGTTTGCATATGAATTTTTTAAACCTACTTTATATATACCGCACACTAGATATGTTATTGCTATTCTTCTTCTAATTATCGCACTGAGAAAATATATTAAGGATTTATTGTTAAAATAATCTATGCCACCTGGATGATGGACTGGGCTCAATATAATATGATGATAGATATTACTCAAACTACATACGTTCTGATGTCTTCGGAAAAAAATCTGCCTTTTTCATAATATTGAAAACTGATATGATAATGTTAGACATTAGGAGGTCTTGAATTATAATATTTATTCATAAAGAATGTACTTTTCGGCTTTTGGTTTATAAATTCTCATAGACGGTCTTTACACTTGAAGGAAAAAATCTTATCTAATTATTAAGCTATAATTTACTATTTATTTAGCTTTGTTTATGTCCTCGTCTATTCAAGGAACGCGAAGTAAAACGTTTTCCAAGAAATTAAATTTTGAAGGTAATAACAATTAATAAATAAATTCGTTTTAATTACTAATTAAATAAATTAATTAAATACTAATTAAAATAAAGCATTATCT
The DNA here is from genome assembly GCA_037127475.1 of Arma custos. NCBI lineage: Eukaryota > Metazoa > Arthropoda > Insecta > Hemiptera > Pentatomidae > Arma > Arma custos. The sequence goes on along the minus strand of CM073760.1, from coordinate 86,802,422 downwards.
TTTAGGAGTAAACAATATCTGTTATCATGCTTCAGCCTATAAATTTATTACTCTTAATAATCCACTATTTAGAGTAATAAAATATATCCAAAATAAATAATTCTGCAATATATAATGCTATATTGGACTTTTATTTGCAGTAATCCGTTGTAAAATTAGGATGGGCAAAGATCCCTCATGATCTACGGCCTGTCAGAGATCTGTTGGTCCTCTGGTTCAATTTCTTGGGAGGGCACATACTGCAAGGCGTCATCCATCAACACCAATGGCGATCTCATGAAGATAGAACAGAACCAATAAAACAATATTCAATAACAAATAATTATATTTATTGTTCAAGATAAAATATGTTTTCTCTTTACCAAACGGAAACTAGTTACTTATTTTTTTTTTCAGGAACCAAAATAATTTTTATTATGTTTCATAGTTTAAAGTTAAATTATAAAACCTTCTAGACATATTAGCATTTTTTTTTTTCAAGAAGTTGCTACACACCCGATTATCAAGTTGAGATGTGACTTTCAGTATTCAATTCTATCATGTTTCTTCACTATTGGCGTTATACTATCCATTAATATTGTTATATTTATATACTATATTTATTACATTCTCTGAAAATCTACAGTAAAAAATTGATTATTACGAGGGAGAATCATTAATACGGAATTAAATTAAATTCTTTGATTATTAGTGTAGATTCAGTATTTAATTACCAAAAATAACGAGGATATTTTAGAAAAAAACGTTTCATTTAAATAGTATCATTTAAACAGATCTGAATTTCATGTCAAGACACCGACTTTCTAACATATCTATTCCCGGATTCGAGAACTTCAATCCTTTATGATTATTCTTTATTTTAAGAGCTAAAAAGACTACGTTTCGGTAATTAGAAAAATAGTTAAGTTTCTATTTCCCGATTTCTTCAGTGTTTTGGGAAGCCTTGGAGTGTCGTATTACCCCTACTTTATGATTCTTTTTAGGCCTGTAGATATTCGCTGTAGCTTATTGAACTATATGGTCTAGTCTTTTTTATTTCTGATTTGATCTGACTTAAAATGACTAAATGATGATGTATAGGCCCACAACCCCGGTAAATAAGTTTGAATAGAGCTTATTAGTGAATAAGTGGTTACGTCAGGCATTGACTTGAGAAGGAATTATTCCTTATATTACAACTCCATTTCAACCAAAAACTACGAAATGGTACACAATTCCACTTTCCTCAATACAAATATCTTACTTTGGACGAAAATCTTATTTACCACTTATTCAGAATTGTTTATTCTGAGCTAAGAAACCTGAGCTATTTCTGAGAGTGTTATATATACCTTACAACTTAGCGATAATAAAGAGGTTTATCCTTTCGAGAGAGAGTAAGATGCAAAGCACTCCACAGGCTTAACAATCTTGGAGCCTCGGAGGGAGAGGGATCGATAATTGAAGCATCCTCCCGCTGTTTGCGGCCTTCAAAGCAGGCAAAAGAACTCGAGGAACCGGAAGCCATCAGCTCAAGTGCCGCTTTCTGTTTTAAGTGGATAAATTCATAAATTAATCTCCTCCGAGGTCCTTAAGGTAATTAGCCCGAGGAGGCAGGACTCTCTTAAGGTTGGAGTTTCCCCCCACTCCTCCCTCCTCACCACCTCCCTTCGTAATTGCTAAAACCGCTCCCTTTCACCTTAATGAATATTAATTTTTATCCTGTTTCATAAAGGCCCTCTCGGTTTTCATTAAAAACCGGGCAAAAATGAGGAAGAAAAGGGGAGAAAAAAGCTTATTAAAGAGAGATCCTGAAAACTTCTTACTTTGCGGTAGAAAACTTTGTTTTTTATGTACCGATCTTTTATTTCCTGGATGGAGTTTTTTTTTCTGTTTCCTTCTTGCTCTTTTTTTTCTTTTATAGCTTTGCTTTAAGTTCTTGATGGCTTTCGTGACTCCCCTCTACTAAACAGTTCAATGATTCTCTTAGCGATAATTTTTATTTATATCTTCTTAAATAATGCTTAATTTATAATTTAACTTTTAAAAACTATTTTATAATACTCGATTTGACAAGAATCTAACCTAATAATAAATACAAGAGAGAATAATTGACACTAATCTATTGTATATAATATATATATATATATATGTATATATATATATATATATATATATATATATATATATATATATATATATAAAAGATTTCGGTGTGGGTACATTTCATAAGGCCAACGCCCACTAATAATGAATTTTCGAAAATTCGCCCCCTACGATGGTGTAAAGGGTGACAAACATTTTAATTTTTTATTACGAACGTCATTTTTAAAACTAGCACCATGAAATTTTAGATTTAGCTTACTTTGCGAAACGCATGGGAATATTAAATTTTTTTCAGCTGCAAATTCATTATTATTTACTGCAAATTATTTACTATTCGATTTGTTACCACGATTTTTGTTTTACTTAATTAATGTTCTTCATGAAATGAAAAACTTGTTTTCATTAATTTTGTAGTTCGTTCGTATGTGTATTTGCTTAATACGTAGTTTTCATAATCATTCTTTAATTTAAGTAGATTTTACTTAATAAACTGCGTTTTTACAACCATTATAATGCACTAAAAGAATATATGAATTTAATTATTCTCCTATTCCCCTCTGCTCCGTGAACATTGAACCTGTACTTCGTACCCTAGCCTCTTAGTCAGATCCCTGCTGCGAAACTGCGTAGATCGCTGCAATTTATAATTTACCTAACTATTGAAACTAAAGTTAAACAGTATATACAGATAAAATAAAGTATTCTACTATAAGAGAAAATAATGAACGAATTATTACTATTGAAAATTATAGATGATGTAGTTTTAATATACTACAATAATTCCGATGTCCGTTAAATTAACCATTCTTAAATTCACTTAGATTTACGTTTTGGAAAAATCTCTGTTTTGATAAAAGATGGGAAAACAAAAAACGTTATTTATAAAAATGTGCTTAAATAAACTATTTGCAGTAAAACACATATTTTAATGTATTAATTTTATTTACAAAGTAATTAGCTTAAAAAATTAAAAATGCTGCCCAAAGTCACTATTCCACCCGGCTGAAGTCGCGGGCACTGCTAGTTCATTAAATATTATTCAAATTATCAAGTAGTTCAATTTATAACTGTTTATTCCGAATTGATTTAATTTAATTTAGCTTAATTATTAAAAAATATTTCTCAAAATGGTATTATCACCTAATCATGGTATTTTTATTAGTTAAATAAATTAATAGGAACGTTTATATGATCTTCTGGGTCTTGAATTACAATACATATTTCTAAATGGTGAAGATATAATAGAATCACTAGGTTATGGGTCAATCCATATGAAGTGGACCAATGATAGTTGCTTGAATGTTTTAAAAAAGATTGATATTTGAAATATGTTTTTACCAAACATAACAGAAGTTCAAAACAGTAAAAAAAAATTTTTTATCTCACATCGTTTATGTGTGGCGGCCATTTTTGTTCTGGAGCGCGCGACGTTTTTTGGCTTCGAAAGCATTAGCGATAAATTGATTATCTCAGGCTGGGTTAGTGCTACAACATTGCAAATTGTACCATTTTTTTCAGAATTTTCTGCCATTGGTTCCTAAACATTAAACCATATATTCATTATTTACACCTCAAAATATTCTTCAAAGTATAGTGATTAGAATTCAGAAATTCCAATTTTTAAGACTACAAAAAACCATGAAGGAATGATTTATCAGAGTTACAATTTTTTTTTGTAGCTAGATAACATAAAGTACTTATTGAGAATTGAGTTTGAGCTTCAGCAATGTTGTCCTTATTTCTTTATGAATTTTTAAAATTTCATTTTTTTGAAATTTTTGGAATTTTGAGGTTCAATATCTTTGGTGGGACTGGATGAAAAGTCCCCATTTTTGCACATTATGTAGACCTATGTGATGCCAAAGTGGGGTAAAAATTTTAACTTTGATATCTTACTATTAAGCAAGTTATGAATTTTTATATTTAAGGAAAAATGGCGCGAATTATACTGAAATGTTTGGTACAATAGGTGATCTAGAATGTGTTTTTACCCATTAAAATGTTGGTTTTTTTTTTTTATTTTAAAGGGCATATTGGCAATTTTACAAATCACCCACACTATTGACATGTCCTATATAAAAATAAAAATTTTTTGAAAATTAAAAAATGTTCACTTTTGCTACAAATTGATTTAATTTCTGCGTTAAACTTAATCAAATGTGTCATTGTTAAAGTTTAATAGGCTTTGAGCTATTAAGGCATTTGAAACATTTTTAAACATACTATATATATTGTAAACTTTGCAGGTTTTTTATTTAATATTTGTTTTGTAAAATCTACAATTGTCACATATACAAGTGTATATACAGGACATTTTTCTTCACGTTTTTTATTTCTTAATCCAAGTGATTAGTAAGAAGCACACTTATTTCTTCAGAAAGATTTTGGGGAATGGAATAAGATCTTCCTGTTGCAGTAGTAAGCTCTAGAACAGAGAGTTTTCTGAGCACATTCTTCAAAGATATGCAAACTCGGTCATTGTTCGATTTCTTGAATGATGTTCTCGGTCCAGCAGGGTGATAAAAGTGCACAAATAGATCTGCATTTTCTAAACTTATACTTTCAACTTCTGCAAGCCACCATTGATTATAGTACACACAAGCTACTATGTCCCTCACATTCAATGTCAAAGATGTAATTTTATTAACACAGTGATCTTCAAAAATGTTGGTTTCTGATGTTGTGTAGCACCGAATTAAGTTTTCTGTGATCCCATGGAACTTGTGAAACTGCCTTGTTCCTTTTACTGGTACAGAGTTTTCAAATCTACTTTTGAGTGTTTCAATATGTTCAATAATTTCTTCTTTCTTAATGAGAAAATAGGTAATACCTTTATGAGATGAATGAGATGAAAATGGTTGACTGGATGATCTTATGTAAAGGAGATGGTTGGGGGGTGCAGTCAATAAGAACACCGAATAAGTGAAGTACTTATATTATGTGCCGAAAGGTAATACCTTTAATGTTGTCTTTGCAAAAAGTGTACATATCCTCTACTGTCATAGGCCAAGAATATGTTATAAAAATAATGTTTTAGTTAATTAAAACTAATTGATTATTAAATGATAAAATTTTAGTACTGAATCTACATGTACTTTTAATTATTGTTTTTATTTCTCAGGTTTATATATAAATATATATATATATATATATATATATATATATATATATATATATAGGGCATGTTAATAGTGGAGGTGTTTTCAAAATGTACATTATACATTTTAAAACTAAAGAAACCAACATTTTAATGGGTAAAAACACATTCTAGATCACCTATTGTACCAAACATTTCAGTATAATTCGCGTCATTTTTCCTTAAATATAAAAATTCATAACTTGCTTAATAGTAAGATATCAAAATTAAAATTTTTACCCCACTTTGGCATCACATAGGTCTACATAATGTGCAAAAATTGGGGACTTTTCATCCAGTCCCACCAAAGATATTGAACCTCAAAATTCCAAAAATTTCAAAAAAATGAAATTTTAAAAATTCATAAAAAAATAAGGACAACATTGCTGAAGCTCAAACTCAATTCTCAGTAAGTACTTTATATTATCTAGCTACAAAAAAAATTGTAACTCTGATAAATCATTCCTTCATGGTTTTTTGTAGTCTTAAAAATTGGAATTTCTGAATTCTAATCACTATACTTTAAAGAATATTTTGAGGTGTAAATAATGAATATATGGTTTAATGTGTAGGAACCAATGGCAGAAATTTCTGAAAAAAATGGTACAATTTGCAATGTTGTAGCACTAACCCAGCCTGAGATAATCAATTTATCGCTAATGCTTTCAAAGCCAAAAAACGTCGCGCGCTCCAGAACAAAAATGGCCGCCACACATAAACGATGTGAGATAAAAAATTTTTTTTTACTGTTTTGAACTTCTGTTATGTTTGGTAAAAACATATTTCAAATATCAATCTTTTTTAAAACATTCAAGCAACCAACTTATTTTTTTTTTGGATCACTTCATTTGGATTTGCATTTTTTTTGGACCCTTATGTGAAATGAATTATTAAATTTTCATCCGTTAATTCCTCATTCGAAGTATTTAAGAAATTAAAAAAAACAAAAAAATTAACAAAGAAAGTTAATATATGGTTCCCAATTTTTCTTGATACAACATGATTATTTTTTTTTTTTGCAACTGGAATGCTAAATGATGGTAATAAACGAAACAAGTTATCTTTACGAGTGTTATTAATAATATACATATGTATTTAGTAAGATTATATTCTTAATTAATTACTGAAAAGAAATATTTTTATTTTAAAGAAAATGGATCGACTCTTAAGAAATGTATTTTAAAAGTTGGAAAATTTTGGATAACTATAGTTAAAAATCAACTATAGAATAGGCGAAACGTCGACTGGTAAGTGGGTGTATTACTGGATTTGAAACACAAGGCTTTGCATTGTGGTTTTTCCCAATCGCATTATAATAAACTATAGTGTTTCTTTTTGAGTTTTTGGCTCTATTTTATTAAAGATATGTAAATATTTTTGTAAATATTAGTATTTTTTTGTAAACCATTTTGTTTTATATATTTTATTTTTTTGTTAGTTGTTATAATTTTTAATGTGTCTGACCAAGAGTCGGGTTCGAGTCCCAGTCCTGGACATGTCTTTTCTTTTCAAATAAAAATATTTTGTTTTATATTTCTCGTTATAAGAAAGGCTTAATTCATTCATCCATTCATAGTATATCTGACGTAGAAGTGAATAAGTGGTCAAATCAAATTTGGACCAGAGAGAGTTAATTGTATTAGGATCGATAGCAGAATCGAAACATTATCTTATTTTTAGGCTTGAAATGGATTTTAATATAAATAATTAACAAAGAATATTTCAAGCCAATGGCTGACTTAGGCCCTTATTCACTACCAAAAAAACACGATCCCGTTTCACTAAGAACAAGAAACTTATTTCGGATTAAGCTCGACTTATTCACAAAGGTTGTAGAAATATCCTTAAGAGTTAATGAATACTTATAGTATTTGTACCATGGAACTTTTTTTTTTTCTAACTCTCAATATTTCTTTTTTAATAAATTGAGATATACTAACCCTCAGATTCATAAATCATTATTAAGGATATTTTTCGATTATCTTAATAACTGCGATGAATAAATAAGTAGGATAAAGAAAGAAAAGAGAAATAAGAGTAGGGATAATATCTCTGAGGAATATCCTTAAAGAATGTAAAGACGTAATGTAATGTCGATATAAACGGAGTGATATTTATAAAGCTCAAGTTTATCCTATATTCGCGACCCTGTTAATGCCTAGTAATATTGCGAGGAGGTCCACCTTCCTCCCCTCCGTGGGGAGGAAGCGCCCCTCCTTGGAGGGGAGTTCTCCCTCTCTCTCTCACACACACACACACACACACACACACACACACACACTCAGGGACAGGGAGTGAGGACTCTAAGGAGGACGTAATTAAAGTAAGGAGGAATATGTAGGTGTATCGAACGCTGGTCCAGGGGGTGGGACGCTGCCGCCATCTTGTGTCATAACCCTCGCCATTACACGTTCCACCCCCTCCTCTTACTGTCTCCCATTCACACCTTTTACAATATCTCACTTCATATGTATCTCACTTTTATTATAATTGCTACCAATGGCTACTTCGTATACTGATTGTCCGTTTGAGGATAAAATTGTCTGCGCCGTTCTGCAGGGAAACATAGTAATAATTAGTTTAATTAATTAATGGACACCCTATGCTTATTCGTTTGTTCATAGCTACAAAAATTCTAAATATTCATAGGAATGAAAATTATTAATTCCTTTGGTATCTGAAATATGAAATGAGATCTTACATGCCTCAACAAAACCGTAAAAATAAAATAAAATAAATATTCATAAATCGCTATTTTAATAAAAACAAATTCTTTTCTGGAAATACGAACATCATAAAAGTACAAGAAGTCAACACCATAAGTTTATTTTAAAATCAACATCTGCATCTTAATTCATATCACATATGTATATTTATCATATTTATTTCCCTCACCCCAGAATTTATTAATAAGAGAACAGATATGTTCTCACACACTCCTTGTTCGACTAAATTACCAAATGAATATGTTCATATGCACTTGAATATGAAGTATTAAATTTTATAAATAAAATTACTTTCATATCGGAAATATGGGATGATTTCGAGATGATATATGCCCAAACGAACTCGTAAAAATTATAAATAAAATTAATGTTCATATTTATTTCAACACTTCATCATATACCATTTCTGAAGATACATCGTAACATCGTAAAAGAAAAATAAAGAAGTCAACACTATAAAATTCATTTTCCAATCGATGTTTGCATGTTAATTGATTTCAACAATATATTTTAACAATATTTATTTTCCTCATTACGGAATTTATTCATACGAGATCAGCTATTTTCCCACACACGCCTAAGTTGATTAACTTACCAAATAAATATGAAGATATTTCATATTTCCTTCATATGCTCATGAATACGAATTATTAATTTTTTTTTTAATGAAATGACTTTCGTTTCGTAAATTTTAAATGACTAAGTACCCATACTACACTGATTAAATTAAAACTTATAAAGCATGTTTCATTGCAATAAGTTAAATCTTTACTGTGGGTGTCCAAGACAATCTGTACACTGATTTGGAGACATTGAATTCATATTACCTTCTGGGAATTTTATTAAATTGTCATTACATGAGTTCAATCAATGAGAACAAATCATGACTTGGATGAAAAAGGCTCATTTAAAATTAATTGCACCCTTTCTTCCCTAATTTAAGTGGAAGTAAAATTGTCAGAAATTGCAATAGTTACTCAATAATAAAAGGAAGGAAGACTTTGTTTTCAATAATATTTGGGAATTAAATTATCTAACAAATGCACATAGAAATCCAAAATTGTCTCAAGATCAATTAAGGTTTGATCTATTCAATCAATTTTTATTGACTTTTTAAAATAAAGTGTACCCCTCTTCGGTATAGAATTGCAAGTTATCTTTTTACGCTTAAGGGTGATACAGAATCTTCGAAACGTCATTAACAAAAAATTAATTGAGTTTAATATTACAGCCACAACTTTTCTCTTACTTTTGTAGGGAATAGTTAAAAAACTTTTGTTTTTTAAATGTTTGACTAAATCTTAATCTACATCCTGGGAGCAAATGGTTTTTAATTAACAGCACAGATGAAAGATCGATATTGGTATATTTTATTACTTTTAAAAATCGAGGATGATGTAGTTAAAATTTGGCTACAATTTTTTTAGTGGTTTTCGAAGAGCTATATACTTTATATCAGCAATCAGCAATATATAATCTTGAATAACTATTGGATGATGGATATTTTATATGAATGTCAAAAAAGATTTTAAAATAGTCGCAACTGTTTATTTGAAAAGAAATAGTATTAGCAGCCTTATCGTTTGACTATTTATTATGACTTCCTACCGGACCATTTACTCCTTAATGTGCTTCATTATCATTATACATAATTCAATAATAATAATAAGTATATATTCGTGTATACTAATTAATGCTTAAATATAATTCTTTATTCAGCTGGGCTAAAGACAGGTTGTAGCATAAAAATTATTACACGTTTATTTATAATATAATTTGATATAAGCGTGGAACGGTCTTTTCGATATTGGAGATCCTTCAGCTTCTCGATCAGCCGCTCTAATGTCGCTTTACTGGAGATTGTGCGTGAGCAAGATCAACTCCTTGCACAACCCTTAGAAATACGATCGTATTTCTCGTCTACTGAGCCTGAATAACTACACTGTGTTGAAGTGGTACAGGTTTAAAAAAAAAATTGTTAATCTAATTCCCTCTTAAACATTTAATGCATTGAATATAACAATAAAATGTTATATTTAACAAACATGTGTATGTTGAGCAACTTGGTTTTCTTGATTAGATTCAAATATTGATTCTTTTTAACATTTTTTTTAAACTATGTTCCTTAAGCGACATAGCTCATAGTGATGGCACACGAGAGAGAGAAAAAAAGAGAGAGAGAGAGAAAGAAGAGGACAAACATACAGACGTGGATTACAGAAAGGGGCTGGTATTGACGCCTCCTGAGTCGGCCATTTTTAATGTCATGGGCATCCACCCCTAGGCTTAATTCACTTTGATGGTGCTCTTTTGTCACATCGACTCGTCTTCTCTCTCACGATCTCAGGTGCTTCTCTGCACTCGATTGGCTATGCTAACTGGGTTGTAGGAGTGTAGGGGAGTGCTTCCGTTAGCGAGGCACAATAACGTATGAACTTCATACATAATATCATATTTAGCAATTACAATCCAAACGTTTATTCAGGGAATGAATGATTTGTAGTCATTAGAACAAAACAAGAAAAAACATACTTTCAAAAAGTATCCACGGGAAAAAAAAACTGTACCACTCCATCCATGAAGGGTATTGCGTTCAGTACATAGAGAAGAAAGTACTGTTTCTGAGACAACTTTTGCAAAGGGGGGATGAATTGGCCGAGGTCACAAAAATTAGAGTATCTACTAAACAGAGGCTGGGTTTGCACCAGGAGGGTCAGCTGATCCACCAGGGTTAATTCATTTCTATTAACAGATTAAATTAAGGCATACAAGAACTAATTTTTTTTTAAATTATTTTTACAACCACTTTCCTGGTTGAAGAAAATGTATTATTGTGTTTGTTTATTCATTTAACGTTAATTTATACTACCAGGGCTAATCGGGTTATAGTGGGTGTCCTAAAGTTTGCATATCCAGGTATTTAACGAGTTCCTGACATCCCACAGGCACGGGAGTACCATTTTACGCCCCTTCCGAAGAACGGCCCGACTAAGGAATTTATACTCCATCGAAAAGTCATAAGTAGCTTGTTATGCTCACCACTCGACGACAGGTGACCCATTTCTTATTGAGTTGGCTATGTTCTCCCAACTGCATTTAAAATTTCATATTTTGTTTTCAGCATATAAAGTACCTAGTGAACGATAGGCTTAGGTTCAATGAATTTTATACCGATACGGGAAAGACACAAGGGGTCCAGGCCCGAAATGGAGAAAAACACTTATATTTACTAATTATCTGTAAACAAAAATTGTGCAAACAGCTTGTGTACGTTATTGAATAAAAAATTATCATTGATTGGACACCCTAGCCCGGAACGAATTCTTGGCTACGCCGAAGTCAGTGATCAAATGGAAGTGAGTCATTTCGAGTTAGTCAATCCTGACTCGGTTGGGGATCACTTAACTTAATAGATTACTGATCAATTACTCCCTTCTTTGATTGCCTTGTGCCGAATGAAATGGGATTTGAAGTGTCTTTCGTTATTAAATATTGCTATTTTGCATCTGGCAATAAAGGGCTCAAGGAATACGTAATGCTTAACTAAAGAAGTAAACGTTTGTCCATCCAGAAATATATGGGATCATTGTGTGTGATTAAGTATATTATGCCTTCAAGGTCAGTAGAGGACGTAGTTGGTTAGGGTTCATTATTATAACTTTATTAGTATTTAAAAGTATTATTAAACATATTTATATTGGCGCAGTTTTTTTTTTAGAATTAGGGCCTATTATATATAAGAAACATTATTGTAATTTATCATTAGAAAACTGAAAATATAAACAATTTCTAAAAAGCTGTTTACTTACAAATTTCAAACCTTGAAATAACAAATTCCCGATACACGAATGCTACACATTTACTAAGTAATGACTACAATGATCGACTGTTTTACTCTTTCCGGGTGTCGAAATTAATTTATTTTGTTATGATAATACGAGAGACTACGTTATCCTTATAATGTAACAAGAATATCAATTTTTATTTTTTTAAGTGGTCGAATCCTCATACAAAACTAAAAAGACAAGATACTGCTCGACGTTTTCGCCTACTTCATCATTTACTGGGCAAATGTTCAAAGCTCCCAATTAATTACAAAAGACTCATTTACATGACAGTTATCAGACCGATTTGGACATACGGAGTTGAGCTTTGGGGCTCGACTAAACCATCCAATTCATCTCTTATCCAATCCTTATCCAATCCAATCCTTATTAGTATCCAAAATCCTTCGTAAAATCCTCAATGCTCCTTATTGTGTCGCAAACAAACTCATCCACCATGATCTTAATATTCCATATGTTGCTGATTTGGCCCAAACTAGATACCTATCCTTCCACGACAAGCTCCATACACACTTGAATCTGCGAGTCTCTCAACTTGCTTCCCATACTATTCCTGATAACCTTCCATAACGCATCTGAAAAGAAGATGGCCTCGAGACCTTCTACTATAGAACTTTATTGGAGTGCTATCAATGAGTAGTTTTTCATGTCCTTTGTTCATACAGCAGATTTACTTGATGTAATATAATTACAGTTGTAAATATCAATAAATTATTCTAAAAAAAAAGAAGTGGTCGAAAGAACATGGAAGTTTTCACCCGTTAGCTGCGTTCGGTTTGCTAAAGACGAGATGTCTCGTCACCGAACACAGTGTGTTAACGTTTTAGGAATTCGTTAGTTACTTAGACCAGAAATAACAACAATTTCGGAAAGCTATAATACGTTGAATACGCGAGACTGTTCTCCTTATGTAAAAAGAATATATATTTGTAATTTTTCAAGTGGTCGTTCAAGTCTCACATCCGTATGCTAATTCGGTTAGCTGTAGACGAGTTATAGTTACTACGCCCAACAACAACTTCGCAATGTTATAATAATGATATTATTAAATAAATCGATAATCATTCATCCATTATCCATGTGATGACTTCTACGGTACATTTACACATTTGTTTCTGCTTATAAGTTATTAAACCTAATTAAGCTGAACGATGAGAGCGCCATACTCCCACCTGTGCCTCCGGTCAGAACTCATCAGGAAGACATCCCTTGCCACCCCCGGGGGAGAGCGATATAATCCGCAGAAGACACAATGGTGGGAGCGGAAGAGGTTACGGTGGGGCACTTAATCCGAAGGGGACCACCTGCGCCCCACCAAACCGGGAATATCAAATGCGCAGCGGAATCTATTTCTCATCAGAGCTGATGTTGCGGGCGCACTGCCATCTTGGATTAGCGGGGATGGCTCTTCCATATATGTGGGCTTTACTCCTTATTTAGGGCTGCCTCCGGGGGCGGTTTTATGTTTTCATCTCGGATAATGTGTCGCACGTGTGTTATATGTCTCTGCCCTCTCCTTAAGTATCTGTCGACTTTGGTTAATGTTATTCAGAACCTTTAAGCTTATGGTCAGTAAGAACGGCATATAAAAATAAGTCATAATTTTTAAAGTAATAACCTGATTAATAATGTAGAACTCTGATCATCCAGAATATTTGTGGTAAATATACGCATTTAAAATCATAATTTAACTTTAATTTTTATAAAAAATAAGTCATAATGCAACCGTTAATTGAAAGTGTTAAAGTAATAACCTGGTGAGCTCTATCTATTAGGACCCCATTTACTCAGAATGATGTCGCTAAAGTAACTAAGGATAAGATAAAATTAAATTAATGAAAGCTTAATTGAATTATTTACATTTATGTTCAAACATGTTCTTTGGTTGATACTGCTCTCTTCCTTTAATCATATATATGGTCCTTTATATTATAAAACATAAAAAAAAAAAATAATAATAGTAAACCTGTACCACTACAATCCATCAAGGGTATTTAATTCATATCGTACTTTGCAGGACGGGAACAAAGATTGAGTAGATGCGGATTGATTCTGTCTCTCGAAAAATATAAATTTAAATTTTAAAAAAAGTCCCATGTTATTTATTCAACAAAATGGACAATCAATTATTAACGTTATCAATGTTATAATTATTTTTAGGTATATAATAATAAAATAATATCGTGTTCCCGTTACATAAATGTGGTATAGTCAATAGTCAAATGCAAAAAAAAAAAAAAAACCTCTACCACTAGAACTTTTGAAGAGATTTGGGCTCAGTAAATCGTAGACACTGTTTCCAGGGCAATGGTTGTGCAGGGAGTTGACTTGTCAGAGATCACGCTCGACCGTCAGTTTTTCTCCTCAGTTAAGATTAAGGCTGGGTGAGCCCCAAGAAGGGTTCTCAGATCCAACAGGGTCCAACCATGGCTGTTAAAAAATTAAATAATTTATCTACCACAGCCAGATAAAACCGAGAACCTTCGACATAGCAACTCTACCTACTGAGCTACCCCTCTCCCTAAATAGTATCAAAAAGTACATAAAAATTTATGGCAGCACTTATTTTTGTATTCGAAACCTTTACATTTCAGAGATTGTTAATAAAAATGCATCTATTTTGTATTGCTTTATCATTTATATCGATTCCGTTAATGCCTACTTTGACTAGATAATTTGTTGAATTTCTTTCTTTTTTTTCCTAATAATTAAGAATTTTTTTAATAAAAGCACAAGACGAAAAGACTGAAACGAATCACGGACCATATGTATAAAAAAATATAATACATTTATTTTTCCTTGAAAGTAAAATATGGATTTCATCTTCAAGAAAAAAAATAAAATCGGCTTCCAGTCAAATTCTTTTATTGTTTTATATGATAAAACGTTTCGACACTATGGTGTCATTTTCAATCATTTATTCCTCTGCATTCCTCAACTGGAAAGTCAATATTTTTTAAAAATCATTTTTAAGGAGATCTTTTGTCCTCCATAGTCAAACTTATTTGTTTGACTATGGAGGACAAAAGATCTCCTTAAAAATGATTTTTAAAAAATATTGACTTTCCAGTTGAGGAATGCAGAGGAATAAATGATTGAAAATGACACCATAGTGTCGAAACGTTTTATCATATAAAACAATAAAAGAATTTGACTGGAAGCCGATTTTATTTTTTTTCTTGAAGATGAAATTCAAATAAATCCAGTTTTGAAAAAAGGAAAAAATTATAAGAATGTAAAATATGGAACAATATTCGTTTATTTTATTTATATATTTTCTACATTACCTAAGTTTAGGAACAAAAATAAAAAAAGTGGAGAACAAAATTCGTACCACCTTTTAAAAATACATAAATAGTACTGTTTTATGGAGGGAGGTGTGTATTTATGAGGATAAGTGTTTGGTTATATTAATTATTATATTCAATATTATGTTCTAAAGGATAATTGACCCTACCTTGCATTATGTCATAAAAAAACAAAAAAAACAAACAAACACAGCTGGTGTATTAGAAAAAACAGCTGTATGTAATTAGGAACAGCTCCGATTCCGGCGGCAAACAGGGGCAGTAAAGCTTTTTATCCCCGGGGCAGGTGCTCTTCGCCACCCTCGACTTCTAATTCCACGATCTAGTGGAGTACGTTCCTTCACCTCTACCGCAGGCAGAATCCTGTACCTTTCATAAACCTCCTGGATTCAGGCTATAAATTTTATTACCGATCCCAGCACAAAAGTCATGGCCCACCAGGTCATCAAGTTTTATGATGGATAAATTAGAAGGCTCTCTATACAGTGCCACGCCATCTTGGTTAATAAAAGCAGTTAATAATTTCAAGCCTTGGAGACTGATTTTACGGTTCGAAATTTTCTTATACGCAAGGCCAATAATAATTAAAAATCCCATTTCCCAAGTGTGATTCATGATTATTCTTATCTTCAGCTTTTTTTTCGTTATATTTCGAATGAGGAAGAAAAAAGGTAGAAAGTCAAAAGCTTTATCAAAAGTGAAAAGTCAAGTTGGGGAAAACAAGTTGAGTTGATGAGAGAGTAAAAACAAAAAAAAAAACGATAAAAATAATGTTATCAGTATTGAGAAAAAATGGATACTGCCCCAGCCGGATTAGAATCCTAGTTTTCTACTTTTGTCTGTCTAAATGTGAATTATGCTTCTGAAAACCCCAAAAGGTCTTCTATATCTTAATCTTCTCAAACTCTTCGCCACAAATGAACCTGAGAAGATTTGATGGTCGTCCGGCATTTATTTAGTTAATGATATCACACAACGGCTGTGCAGGGTGGGCGAGGAGTAGGGAGTAGTTAAGAGCTAAGGTGCACTTGATTCCCAGTTAAGAGGTCCCTCCCATATGAGGAGTCCTCCCTATTATATGGGGACTTAGTCCCCGCAATCCCATAATCTCCTCGTCTCCTCCAACCAAAATGGCCGACCGAAATTTTTCTACGCCCCCCCTGCTTCGTGGGCCGCAGGTTTAATAACTTTTTATAAGGATCAAGCAGCTTCGTCTTATCCGGACCCTTCTGCATGCCACTGTCTTTCCCAGGACCGTATTTCCTTTTCTTTATGTATATTTCAAATTATAAATCATATAAAATAAGTCTTGGTACCAATAGGTCTAAATCTTTGGCTTTATATCAGTTCTAATTTATTACATAATTTAAAATTCAAATATGTTACTTTCGGCAGTGAATTGAAGGCTATGTCAGATATTGGCTCGAAAAGGAATTACTGCTTATATTACAACTCTATTTCAAGCCAAAACAAACGAGAATGACGCTATTCCGCTTCCTATGCGGGATAGCTCTGAACAAAATTCGATTCAACCGGGGCCGTAGATATAACTTTTGAAGTTTTTTATTACGCAATGAAACAGGTAGTTAATCAGTCGATGCCCACGCTCAGCAATGAGCTTATCAATAGCATGCATTCTATAACGAATACATAATTGGTAATAATCCAAGGGATGTAATAGTCGTAGTTAATAGGTAAGTATAAGTCGCAGTACGATTACGTATTAATAATGTTAGGTTATTATTAGATTATGAATAAAGATTAGGCTTATTAGTATAAGCCATTCTTGTTAGTATCGATGAATACAATTAGGCACATCGATTTATTCATAAGTGCATTTCTGTTATGTTCGATTGACAAATGGACATAACCTCATTATAACCTTCATATAATTTATGTATTTTAAACTAACAATAAAATTATTGATAGATTTGCCTGTCAAAAGGATATGCGTGACATTGTAAACTACAATGTTAAAATTTTTGACTCGTGAGGCTGTGATAAACATCCGATCGGATCAAATATGCTTATCTCTAACCTCCTCACTAACTCTATACATCGTCAAAACGCATCGGTAGAATTAGTGCTTAGTTTAAAAACCTAATTATATAAACAAACTCGTTCAAAAACATGTTTTATTATATGTTAAAGTCTATTCATAGAAATCCGAACTAAGCTGCTATTGTGTATTCAGTACTTCAAATAGTTCTGCATAACCTGTGAACTTATGGAATGTTGGGTTGCATATGTTGCAATAGTCAAATAATTAATAGGAATTAAAAGAAACAAAAATAAAAGCAGTAAATAATAAGTAAAAACATGTAAGTATATTTGAGACATCTTTCCAAATTTGGACAAATACAAACTCAACAACTTGGAGGAGTTAATTGTTCCTGTTCTCTCCGTGGTGCTTCTCCTGCTTCTCTTGCTTCTCCTGGTGCTTGTTTTCTTCATTATTCTTCAAATTCTTCTGAGGATCGGCCTTCTTCTTCCGTTCCCCCTTTTTCACGCCAAGGGCTAGTATTTCCGGATCAGAAACGTTGCTGTTCCTCGACTTCTTCTTCTCCTGCTCTTTGAAGATGTCAATCAGTCTGCCGACGAGCCAGTTCGGGAGGTAAGTGTACTTCTGACCGTTCCTGAGTATCTCCTTCTTCATCTTTTGCGGTGAAGGATGCTTGGACTTCTTGTTGCATACACAAGGACGATTGGGGGTTTTACAGATGCAGTAGTAATTGGGTCTCTTGCTCTTGTACAGCTGCTTCGCCTGGATCGTCCTTTTTTTTGGAGGAGCCTTCTCGCTCTTACGTCGATAGTCTGTGGAAACGGACATCTCGTCCTCGCAGGTACAGTAAGGGATGTCACCTGAAAGTTTCATTATTTCTAATTTTGTGAACTTGAAACTGGAGTAATTTTTTTACGTTTTTAACATGTACATCGAATTTAGAAGTAATAATTTCAAAAAATAAAAATAACAGGTGTGAGTAGACTCTATTTCCCCATATGTTCATTTTTGTATGTTTTGAGTCGGGCTATTGAAAAAAAAAAACAATAAAATGAAGACGGTCTTTAATTCTATTAAGGTTTGTTTATTGGCGGAAAAAATCATACGGTACATCATACATGTACCTGCATGTTAATAATCGATCGGAATTATAATCATTTTTGTACGGTTTGTAAACATTTATTTGTAAATGTTGTACTTACGATTTACGATAAGTAAATCCGATAAAAAACGTATTTCTTGATGAAATGTTTAGTGAAATCTACTTTTTGATCATAACTACATTCTCATTTCCGTACTAAAGCTCACGAAAATTTGTATTTTCGGAAAACAGTATTGAATGGAAAATGAAATGAATAAACATTTAAAACTTGTAACTCAACTCGAAGCGACAATCTGCGGAATAATTACCACTTAATTATTTTGTTCACCACTCTAGTCTTATTTTAAACTTATAGAGAATTATATTCTAATTTCTAGTTTTATTTCTTATTTAAGCGTGTTTTTTTAGTTTATTAAACTAGTATATTTTACAGTTGATAGCTGTATCCTATAAATATTATGTAAAGCTACCCTACGAGATAGTAAATTAGCAGTGAGCCCTTAAACGGAGACAAGGCCCTGAGGCTGGGACGGAACAGGCCCTTTTTTGCCAGTTTGATAAATGAAAGGTTTTAGCCGAGCATTAGCCGTGACGTCATTACGCGGGCGGCACGGTCAGTTACCCGCCCAGTTATATATGAGAGCGATTAGGGACCCATTTTCTTTGATATTTTCACCCCGCTGCTCTCCAGCCAATTTTAAGGGGAATCGCTCATGTTGCCCCCCTCCCCTCTACTCTGTTAAGGGGGTTTTCTTCTTGAGGCTCTTTCCAATATTGATTTATATATCTTTCCTAGCCATCTTGCATCCACTTTGGAATCGTTGCATTCAAAATATATTTAAAAAAATTTACTTTGAAATGTATCGTACAAGCTTTAAGGATCAAAAGCGGATAACTCCTTCTTTTTTTAAAATTTATTCATTGAAATTTAGAACTCTATTATTTCAATATAACAATTAGATGGTAGGAATGGTACATATTGACATGAATAAAGACAGTTAGAGAAACTACACAGTGATAGTACTCAAATTAAAAGATCAACTTAGAAGCTCACAAGGCGATCTTCTTTTTGAGACGCCTCGGAGGATTATCAGGAATTGAAGAGGGTGCTAGATTTGAATCTAGTGGGTTTGAGTGGGAATGAAGTTTGTCATGAATGAACTGCTTCCGGCAAAATCAGCGACAAATAGGACATTGACGTCATTATGGATGACTTTGCTCATAATAAAATAAGGAACATTGGGGATTTTACGAAGGATTTTGGATTGTAAGGATTAAATACGAGCGGGATTCGACGGCTTAGGGGAGCTCCAAAGGTTCCATTTTGAGCGTTTGTCTAGTAAATGTTGAAGTAGCCTGAAACGGGGAGTTCTTTCTTGTCTTTTGAGTCTAGTAACCGATAACTCTCCCGTAACTTCAGATTCATAACTGGATCATAGCTGTCATAAATAAGGCGGCAAAGTGTCGTGTTAGATAAAATTCCTTGACTTAATTAGCGAAAAAGCCAATTTTGAAATTTTAGAGTTATCTTTTTTTGATCCTGAACGCCTCACACATGTTATATCTTGTTTCCCTACCGAATTTATCTATCTACATAAAGTAGTGTTGTAGGCAGTTATACAGGGTGTCCCGAATTTAAATGGTAAAATCTCAGGAACTTATAGGGGACCGAAAAACTAAGACAAAAATCCTTTAGATTTGCTCGTTTTTGCTTAGTTTTAGAGAAAATTGCAAAAAAAGAAACAAAACAAAAATGTTACAGGTAGCGATTATCACCTTTCAAAGTTCGTCAGGCTAGGCAGTGAGATATGTAAACACTTTATATTATCCTTTACATTCTTTTATTTGTTTACATTTTGGCATTCTTCTAGGATTATAATTCCTAAATCAGTCTTCAGTCAGTTACTCAGATATTTTTGTGTGAATAGCATCAGCCACAATGCCGCATACATATTCTAATGTTGAATACGCTGATATGATTTTTGTGTATGGTTTCTGTAACGGTAATACTTTAGAAGCGTTGCGGGATTCTTAATACGTAATGAAGGCGACCAATTCCTTGCAGCAGTAAGAGCAGATTCTCGGAGAAGAAATTGTTTCCAACGCCACTTCGATAAGAATCCTGAGTTTAGCATCCCAAGCGCATTTGCTGCATTAGCAATATCGCGGCAAGTAATATGGCGAACTTTGAAAGATGATAATCACTACTCATACCATCTTCAAAAAGTTCAGAATTTATTACCTCGAGATTATGTCAAGAGATTGAATTTTAGTAACTGGTTTCTTGAAAAAATTCGCGATGATAATTTATTTCCGTTAAAAATTATATGCACCGATTAAGCTACCTTTACAAGAAGAGGAATTGTTAATAGAAGAAATCATCATGTATGGGCTCTTGAAAATCCCAGAGCAATTAGAGAGAATAGGTTTCAGCATGAATTTGATATTAACGTTTGACTTGGAATTTGGAACGGATTACTGGTGGGACCATATTTTTTTCCTGGAAAATTGTTTGGAGAACGACTTTTCTAATTATTTAGATGACATTCCCTTACAACAGCGGATTGAAATGTGGTTCCAACTCGATGGATGTCCAGCTCATTATAGCAGAGTTGCTCGAGCTTGGCTGGATATAAATTATCCACGATGGATGTGGAGGAGTAGTACCTTGGCCACCCAGATCACCTGATATGACACCCATGGATTTCTTCGTATGGGGAACCTTGAAGCAGAAAGTTTATTCGGTGTCAATCAACTCAAGAGAGCAATTAAGAGAGCGAATCATAGATGCAGTGCACCAAATATCATCAGAACAATGTTTAGCTGCAATTTATCAAATGAGTGCTAGATGTAATGCTTGCATTGGTGCAAGAGGACAACATTTTGAGCAAATTTACATTAAAAAGATCATAACATAAATATAAATGTAAATAAATAAGTATAAAAATGAAAACCTGTTTTGTTTCTTTTTTTGCGATTTTCTCTAAAACTAAGCAAAAACGAGCAAATCTCTAAAGAACTTTTTGTCTTAGTTTTTCGGCCCCCTATAAGTTCCTGAAGTTTTGCTATTTGAATTCGGGACACCCTGTACATTATTCCTTCCAAACAAGACAATACCTTCAAAATAAGTGATTGCCTTATCTATTCACGATAGCGAATGATATTTGTCACTTTGAAAAGTTTTTCAAAATAGAATGTACCCCGAACTAACAGTATATAAGATGGTAATTTGCCCAGTTGTCATAAATGGTGGTGGGATGTAGGCTCGAACCTAGCAGCAAGAGAGATTAGTGAGTACTTGGGAGAGAAAGATTCTTAGAATGGATATATATATACAAGGGATATATAGCCTAACCAAAGGAATCGTTACTTTTCCGAAACAAAACGAATTAAGAACTTAAGGACCTAAAAGGGCAGCCTGAAATAATACCTTGAATTAAAAAAAGCCAGAATAAGAAGCTGTGACCACGTAAATCAAACGGATAAAAAATGGCTCCCAAAGCAGATCTTGGAGGGACGTCCAGATTGAAAAAAAGGAAAAGGCAGGCCTAGTTTCTGATGGCTGGACGATGTGGAAGCAGACTTCGTGGGGTGAGAACATGGAGAAAAGCCGCCAAGATCTTCATTAGAGAATGCCCCGATAAAATAAATAAATACCAACAGTTTCAAAATAACCATTGTAGTTTTCTTTTAGATCTATTTCAGTCCCAAAATATGATTTCAGATGCTATGAAAATTTAAAAACCTCCTATCAGTTTAATTCGTATAATAGGATACTACTGTACAGAGTTGGAAATTATAGCCTATTTATTTAGCGTTAAATGATCTAGGGATGAGTTTTGGACATAAATGATAATTTGTATTAAAATAAAAAAACGAAACAAATGTTTCATAATTTAAAGTTCTATATGAAGTCGTAACATGACAAAACTATAAAAGAAAAAAAAATCAAAAGTTAGCTTTTGATTAGCAAAAATGGCTCTTATTTTGAGATTGTTATAATCCTTTTTATAGTATTTATATAAGTGAAAGAATTACCATTTCCTATTGTTTCCTGTGCCTTTCAGTTTCAAATTGGATTTGTATACAAGCAAAAAAGGCACGAAGAACTATAGTACAATATTCAATGCATCAGAATGCACAAGTAGTAAAATAACAAAATCACAAAAATAAAACTCTTGGGCTACTAGCGATCTCAGATATTATTAAATAACACCTTCAATTTGGTTCGCGCAACATATGATTACTACTGTTCGTGTCGGTATTTGAAACATCTGTATTGTTTCATCCAGGTGGATCAAACACATGGGAAAACAATAAGAGTTTTTTTACCCATTAAAGGTCTACCTCTATGGCAAATCGGACAATGCTACAGGAGGAGTACTAAATTTTGCCTACTCAGTTATAAGTAGGCCTGAAAATTATCGGCCTGAGACCGATCAGGCTCAAGGATCCTCAGTATTATGCTCCTTCCAAAGGACAGCATAACCAACAATTTTCAACTCACATTATAAAATCCTAACAGCGATCTAGGTCGTGCTAACTATTACACCGCAGGTAACCCTAGCAATAAGAGTTAAATAATCTCAATATTCTCAGTAATATATCATCAGTAAATAAAAGCTAAGCAAACGCCGTGAATTAAATAAAATCCGAACCCTCAAAGCAAGGCCTAGCATAATCCTCGCAAGTATGAATCGGAGGATGATTGGCGTTGTCTATTATTTTAGCGACTTTTGGCCCATACTGTGGATGGGCATCAGCCAAAGAGTAAATCACCTTATATTCTTGAAACAAAGCCTTTTTTTAGGTGTAGGGAGGCTAAATGAGTAAATTAAATACTTAAAAAAATACATTTTGATATGAGGTCTATCCGCTTTGAGTTATAAACAGATTCATATTAATTCAAATTTATATGGTGCCCTTAAATTTTAAAAAAATTAATAATTGAATTTTTAGCAGATTAAATTATATTAGAGATCTTGAAACCCGCTCGTTACTCCGTTCAAGGAATAAAAAAAACCCTTCGGATTCTTTTTGGTCTACTTGGGGGATTACGATAACTTTATTTATTATATAGTATTAGAATTTATTTTTTCAGCTACACTATATGGGATTTAAAACTTTCAGGAAGTATCAATATTGGGATGACAAAATTGTTATAGTCTTATTCTTTTAATTATAAAAAAATGATTCTAATTAAGTTTCTAATAATTTTTTATGGACTATTAGATCGAGTTTTATGTTATAGTTTTAAAGAGATGAATGTTGTGATGAATGATGAAGCCTTTGCAGATGTACTGCTGCCACTAATTGCTGTTCCTATTCCTTCTTCAGTTAATTAAATATTCTAACAGGTGTTATCACGTATGTCCAGTTTGGTATCGTTTAACTTACCTGGTAACATCCCTGTTTATACTGATAGACCTACATACTGATTATTGTTTTAATTAATAAATAATTATTCCAGTGTATATTAAATAATAAAAATAGAAAGAGAGCGAGCGGGTAGTCCGCTTTCAAGTTCAAAATTATTTACTCGCTTGAATACCAGAACCAAATTTCATAATAAAGTACTAATATTTCTTTTAATACTTAATATTTATAGATTTCGGTGAAATATTTTGTGGCTTCTAAGATACTATTGAGATATTTGGTTAAGAGATCTGAAACGTATGGATGTAATAACAGCTTTTTGTTACTCTTTGGGCAACAATTCCACGAATTGCTATACATGTATATTTTGTATACTACTCGTATAAGGTCTTAGGATTTTTTAAAGGGAGTAAAGGTTATAACGTCCTTCGGAGAAGAACGTAAATGGCAGTCCTAAGCCTATGTGATGTTAGTTACTCTCTAAAGATCCATCCCTGTAATTATTACACCACTTTAACGTCGGATTAGCCATATTAGCGCAAAATTACTCTAAATGAATAAACAGACAATCAACATACATAAGAGGCGTATGACTTACTACTTTGACTTTGACACTAAAATAGTAAAGCATGACTACATAAAAACACTCAGTGAAAAATATAAATATAATTATTTATTGTCGATTTGCAACGTAAAGCCTCTAAATAGAGATAATTTAACTTATAACTTATCCTAATTTGTATTTTAATGAAAGAGATATGGATTGTGCTATTGGTGCCACATTACTGTAGCTAAGAATTTTTAATGTTAGCTCTTTAAATTAATGAATGTGGAAAAGGGGTCAGGAAAACAGGTTATGAGATTTTTTTTTAATTATATATTTTTTATGAATTTAGTGTTTGGTTCATAACATATTTTAAATACAGCCTTAGTTTTTCGCGGTAACCGGTGAAACATAAGGAGGTTAACAGGTAGGTTGCAAGATCCTCGTAATCGAACAACACAAACAATGTTAGTTTAGATTTAAATTATAATTATTAGTAAGTTATCCTTACCAAATCTTTCATGGAATCGGTTTATATTTATTAACACCTGTCACTGCATTAACGGAAAATAAATACGGAACAAAATAGCAGTAAGAACTGTAACATAAATGTTATATATATATATATATATATATATATATATATATATATATATATATATATATATAGTTATGTCACTGACCCATCCCAGCTGCACCTATTCTCTTCCCCACGGAAGTCAGCACAAGTCAGCACTAAGATTCTCTTATAAGTAACTCCTTAGAAAATAAGCAATCAATTCTTGTCCTAGTTCTAGACTGTTACTATGTCGGTTTAAATAAAGTTTACTTTTTAAAAAGTCTTTTCAAGTGTTCATTTATTTAATTGGCGCCCAAATAGGGACTTAGCGGCTTACCGAAATACTTCATAGAAGCTAACGTAAGAAGATTGTTTTTACAATTTCAAAGCTTTCAGTGACTCTCTAAGACTAAGCAAAGCAAAGCAGAACAAATCGTTTAAAAGTCAATAAAATAAAACAAAATATATAATAGTAACCTAATAAATAACTCAATACATGCTTATTAGGTTAAGAAGATGCAGTTATTAAAAACAAGAATCACAAGAAACATTCATTCATTCATTCAAAACTCATTCTCATCTCAGCCCTGAGGAAGTCATCAGCATGGTTGACGAAACGTTGGTGAGAAATTTATCTACACGGTCTAAACCAGAAGAAATAAACAAAGTCTTTTGTAATAATAGTGGTCGTGGAAGCCTAAAAGAATATACAAGAAAAATATTTTAATTATGTCAGTTCTCTACGTCGCACAGTGTTTTGATTAGTAGGGTCTAGCTGGACAAAATCCATGTCAAAATTCTAAAATATTTTATTGGAATATTGTAAAGGATTGTTCAAAACCTAGAAATCCAATATTTGTTTATACCTGGCGCACTTCATCTCGTCAGTAATCCAGCCCAAAGTCATGAATCCATAGAAATAGACTAAATCAGTTGTGTTCAAAGCTTTATTTCAACAGCCCAAAATCAATTGTTGAATTTCGATAATATATGTACTCATAGGTGCTATTTTTTCCCAATTAAAAAAATCTTCTGATAATCTTAGTGTATCAATTTTTTTTTTCAATGCACGACAGATTTTTCCACATTTTGAAACTTTCAAGATATGGGAATGACATGTACCCGGTTGTATCCGGGTTTTTATATTTCATAGCTGCATCTCTCCCATTAATAATGAGATGCATTATATCCTGCTCACTCGAGTACAACATTGTTTTTTTTATTTTAGAATACTTATTTTCGAGAAAGATTTATTTTTGAAGAATGTAGAAACACTCTTACTTTATTTTATAGTTCTTAGAAACCTTTGCAGAGGATTCTGAAAGCAAAATTAAAACAAGAATGGCTTACCATTCCTCCAAAATTTCTGATAAATGGTGGGAAAATCAAAGCAGCACGCAGTTTTTCGATTAGTGGCTAGTGCCAAAGTCGTGTTTTGAAATCTGAAATATGGTATTGGAATGTTGCAAACTATACTTCAAAACATGGTAATCTAGAATTTGTTTAAGTCTGACACACTTCATTGCTTGAAGCTTAGGGCCCAAAGTAATCATAGCAATAGAATAAATCAGTGGAATTCAATGCATCATTTCAACCTCAAAAATTTATTGTTCTACTAGTGTTATCGAACCAATCGTTGAATATGGATATTAATTGTACTGTTAAGTTTAAGTAAAAAAGTCTTCTGATAATCAAACTATATTAATTTGTTTTTTAATGGCCGAAGATATTTTCCTCATTTTGAAACTTTGAAGTGATGAAAATGTCTTCCAGTCATTTCCTCAGAAGAAGACGAAGAATAAGCTGAATTACGAAGAAAACAAGCACCAGGAGAAGCAGGAGGAGTTGAACTTTTTGAACTACTATTCCAAGCATTAATAATTAACAAAACCTTATTTATAAGTTATATATAAGTGTTTTTCTTTTACCTTTGCCACTACAAGGGTGTCTTGGACAACGGTTGTTTAGGAGCTGATTTGACTTAGATTACGCTCTACCGCCAGATTTTCCCCTTTCGGGTACCCACTTTATAGAAACTACGTAACCCCCGAAGGGGTCCCAGACCCCAATGGATCCATCCTTGGCTGTGAACAGATCAAATAAAATCTGACAGCCTTATTTGAACCCGGAACCTTCCACACCTTTATTATTATGTATTACATTTGAAAAATTGTTTTTGTGACAGACTAAACTAACAATCAAGTAAAATTACTTTGTAGGATATTATAATGGAATCTTCTAATAAACTAAAAGAACTAACTTCAATTTGAATCATAAGTATTTGTGTATTTATACCATATAAACAAGATCAGTTATCAATAAATATACTTTTTATTCAACATGTTAAAGTTCATTCATCATACGTAACAATTCAATACAAATCAGTAATTAAAGAACGGTAGAACTTACCAGTGTTGCCGCCACAAGTATAAAGGGAATTGTAAAAATAAAAATCTAATTATTTTTTTATATATATCGAATTGAAATACAACCGAAAAAAATTTTGAGATTAAATAAATTCATTAGCATTTTATCTAACGCTGCATGGAATAATTTATACCTAATTTATTTTTGATTGCGGATTTCGAGAAGGCTGTATCTCCCCCTTCACGTCTCAGCAGAATAATCACTGACCATAAAACTTAGAAAAAAATTCATAAGAATGTGAATAAAGGGAGGAGCTGAGTGGAAGCAATAAAGGAGTTGATGGCGAGTGTCTTATCAGATAAGGCAGGCGTAAATTGATGGTTTAATTAAAGAGGGGGGCGCTGCACAATTATAGCCCCCTTCAGATTAGTATTGTTCTCTTTGTGTAATTCCTACCCTTCGGGCTGTCTCTCTCTCCAATCCTAGCCCTTCTTCATCTCTTCTTTTGTATCCTACTCTTTTATTTTGCATTCCGTTTTATATTCCGTCCACTATTATCTTTCCTGACTGTTGAGGGGTTTTGGCAAATCTCTGCCTAGTTTGATGACTTCGGTTTTATGTTGGATGGACAAGTATCAAATAAAATTATGATTCAGTGTAAAGTTTAATTCATTATATTAATATGAATGTCAATTATGTATATTATGAATAAATTTGGCAAATATGCGATCCCCGGTTTATTTTTAATAAAAACTTGAAACTACAGGTTGAAAACCAACTTAGAGAACTATGTGCATCTTTCTAGAGTGTTTTTCTATTATTTTAATTTTGGGGAAAATATCTATGTTTAAAGAATAAAAACAATGTGAAATGATATTATAATTCAATACTTCTTTTCTTTTTTTTTGCGTGACTATGGCAGAGTACGAGGTTGGATCTCGTTTTCCAAAACAAAAGCCCTTACTCAGATCCCGGAAGCCCTCATTGGACCGAAGGCTGCAAGAACTAGATAAGGAAGGAGAATACAGGCGAAGGCAGTGAATCATTGCCGGCGGAGGCAGATCCCGAGGCTGATGGTGGTAGAGACCGAAGGTCCTGCCGTATCCTATGCAAATCCTCCGGCTCTGATGAAAAATGACCTCCCTCCAACTCTTCGCCTTGAAGAACAGGCCCGGGTGCCGTAAAGGGAGCGTTTAGCCAAGCCGAGATTATGCCGGGTAAATTGAATTTCGATCCGGAAGGGCTGCATCTAGAGGCAGACACACAATAGGTAAACACACACCTCCCTCGCTGGTATAAACAATCTTGGGACCTTTATACTCCCCGCCGTGGATAGAGATCTTATCTCAAGTCTCCTACGTTATACGCCAATCTTTACCTCTCCCTTCGGGTTATTGCTTTCTTCTATAATAGTTACCTTTTTAATGTTCATTATTCTTATTTATACATTAAGTCGCTAAACCTATAAATACTTTTAATACATCATTAATAAAACCATTTGAAGCCCTAAATATTTTCTAAATTATAGTATATAAATTTTCGGCTAGGTATAAAAAAAAACTGTACCACAACCCATGAAGGGTCACGGCATCAGTGAGATTGTTCTGTTTCTAGGAAAACGGTCGTGCAATAAAATGATGTGTTCGAGATCATGCTCAACCCCTACTAATACCACCCACTTTATAGAGGATGGGTGAGCCCCAGGAGGGTCTTCAGATCTCACAGGATCCATTCCCAGTTGTTAACGGATTATATAAATCATCTGCTGTAGCCAGATTTTATGACCCATGTTACGCTTACTATTAAAAAAAAAGTAAATTAAAATAAAATAAATACAACCTCAAGGTCTCTGATGGAAATCAAGGGAGGTTCTTCTCTTAGGAAAATATTTTAGAATGCTCAAGGCTTTCAAGAATAAAAAAGGCGTAAAAAAGAAAAACAGGTGTAATTTGGACAGAGGATAGAAGGCAAAAACGCGAATAAATGAAAGATATTCTCAATGAAAGATATTGAGCCCATACTGGCTCAGTTATTAAAAATAATACAATAAATAAAAACTAGAATAAATGCAAATTTTAATGAGACGTATTTTATAATAGTTTCAGTAAATTTATTCGTTTAAATTCTAGCATAGTTTAGACTTGTTTGTGCGAGTGTTTCATTTTGAATTATAATTTTTTTTTACCAACGACAGAGTGTGTGCTCATAAAGTGTTTTATTTATAATTTTTAACATTTTTTAAATATTTGAATAGTAACTTTCAAATGTTTACAAAAATGGAAAGATGGATCCCTGTGAATAAAACTCTGTACCACTACAACCTGGGCTCAGAACATGATAGAGATAGTACTTTTTCTTAGATGGCTATTGTAGGTGACTTGTCCGAGATAACGCTCAACCACCACTTTTAAACTAATTAAGGGTAACAACTTTGCAGAGGAGGAATAAGCTCCAGGCTGGTCTGCAGATCCCACAGAGTCCATATTAGTCCAGGATCCATGGTACATTTTTGCAACTGATTACTATCAAGCTGAATCTTCGTGAATAGCTTCGTTTTGATGAGACGCCCAACAATTTTCTGTGCGAAAATTCTCGATTGTGGTAGCTAACAGAGGTAGCAAGGATAAAATATGTCGATTTGATGATTCTCAAAAATTTATTACTAACAGAATTTTTTTTTATTAAATCTCAAGATAATTATCTAAATGATTTGAAAAAATATTTGTCCTACAAAATGTATGGTTTGATCAAAGACTCCCCTCCTTCCAACATGTATCGATAACGAGATCATCAAAAATGATTACTAACCAGCTGATTTTTTTTTTTTTTTTACTTAATTAATATTTATATAATTTAACAGTCATGTTGTCCTACAAATTGCGTGTTGTACAAAAAAAAAATCCACTTAGTAATAAATTTTGGAGAATCATCAAATCGACATATTTTATCCTTGCTACCTCTGTTAGCTACCACAATCGAGAATTTTCGCAAAGGGAATTGTTGGGCAAAACGAAGCTATTCACGAAGATTCAGCTTGATAGTAATTAAGTGCAATAATGGACCATGGATCCTGGACTATATATCGCTCACGCACTAAATAATTTAATTGTTACAGACGGATTTTAATCCAGGATCTTTGGGTATCTGGGTGAGGAGGTATTCCACTCCCTCTATGAGCAGACTCACCCAGCGTTCAATATAATTCGATATAAAATGGGTACTTTAAATTTGAGAAAAAACATTAAGGTGATTGGCCAACCCTACTTCCTTAAATTAAACCTTTTGCCGTCTCTACCGTTTCCGCCCTTAGCAAGAGAGAGTCTAAGAGTCTTAGCAGGATTTCTTTTTTAATAAATAAAGTTAGATACAGATTTCTTTTAATTTATATGTTGAAGTTCCAATCTTAAATAATTTGAATAAATAGCAAACGATCCCTCAATTAAAAGGAAACTGTCCAAATAATTTTAACGGTGGGCGCTCCCCCATTGAAGACGCGGAACTGTATCAGATCTCGGGAAGGGAGGGGGCTGAACAATTAGCTTTTCCCGTGGGAACTTCAAAGACAACTTCTACTCCTGGAGAGAGTGATTGATTGAATCCGAGGAGCGGCTGGAGAAATTTCATCAGGGCCTCCTAAAACCGCTCCTCTTCTAAAACTATTCCTAATTAAAGTCCCTGGAGTGGTCCATATTAAATAGGGACTTCTCCTCCAGACCGCAGCTCATTGGCCTCCGATACTTAGCCACGAGGAATTTTCGCCGGGGGTAGGGGGTTGGCCTTTGTTACAAAGGTTCCTATACGCTAGAGTGGGAAGGCAACTAATTCCAAACTTAATTAATAAGGAGAGGATCTCCGCCGGAGAGTGGGAAGCCTGAACTGGTAACTCCGCAACAGTCTTCTTATAATGAAATTGCAAATTAACTTCGTTTCCCTTAGTCCGGTCTTGTTTTAATTGGAAAAGTGCATGTTGAAATCCACATCTGTGGTATAAAACCAACCAGTACCGCAAATGTTCAACTTTTGGACTGGTCAGATTCCTGCTGGCGAAATAGAAGGTAATGAAACAGAGATTTCTTCAGCAATTATAAAGAAATCAATCTGAAAAATAAAGTGAAATAAGAACGCATGACAATATACCACCATTTCTTTATTTGTGAGAGGTTCTTTGCAGCAGCAATTTTTTGAAAGAATGAGTTAGTTAAGTAGCAATCATGCCTTTTCTACTTTAGGACTGGGGTTACCTGTGGTCTAGTGGTTAGAGCTATACCCTGAGCCCACCATGTACAGTTCAGATTGAGGTATATTATTTCACTAAGTCGTCAAATCATAAATAAGTGCTCGTCAGTGAATGAATCATTTCGGCCGTTGATGTGTAAAACCTTCATCAAGGGATGAATATTACAGAGGTTAATAATCATTAGTATGGGGGTCAACCATGGTGTAGCGGTAAGCATAACAAACTAATATGCCCTGATCGAGGGTTCCCACCCAGGCAGGTGGCCTTAGAATTTTTAAATGAGAATAAAAAATTCTCAGTTCTGCCATCCTTCGGAAGGGAGGTAAAACGGAGGTCCTAGCCCATGCGGTTTCAGGTACTCGTTGAAGATCCCTATCTTAATTACAACTGGACTGGTAAAATTAGGATTTAGGATTCCCACTGTAGCATCGTATAGCAGTATAAAGTGACGTTATAGGAAGAAACGAACGAGAGGAATTTCTTCTGCAATTAGAAAATAATCCATCCGCAAAATCAAATAAAATAAGAACGCAAATCCATCCATATAACACCATTTCTGTACTGTTGAGGGGTTGTTCGAAGTAGCAGTTTTAGAACGAATGAGTTAAGAGTTCAACAGAGTTCTGTAGCCATATTGGATATTTTATACTTTAGGACTGCCAGTTACTTTTTCGTACTATCTATTACCGCATAGGCTACTATTTATTAATGACCATTAACTACCATATAGCACTAATATTCCAAAAATAACACAACTCAACAATCCGTGTTTTTGAGTTATTACCACGAAAGAAGTATGTAGGTATCTCTCCATATCTAATCGATTTGGTTCTAGGGCTTGTCTACCAAAAGGCACTTATGTCTAGGGTTCTACCGATACCCAAAAATATCGATACCAGGCCTTTGCGATATATCGGAACAAAGTATCGATACCGAGAAAATATAGAAAGAAAAATATCGATATCACTCGGTATCGGAAGATTTTAACTTTAAAAGCACGCTTCATCAAATGGCTACAAACATTCCATTGCCAGGAAAACGTCACACATTGGATAATCAATCAAATAGTGAAAGATTTTTTATTTTTTATTAGAATAATATGGTTCTCATTCGATATTCTCAAAGTATCGAAAGATCTCCGATATTTCACAGATGGTTGATATATAAATTTTATATTATGTTATGAACCCTATCTGTACATACCAGGGAAAGTAATTAAAAGAAAAAAAAACATATACATGCATAGGAAAGGACATTCTTTCGATACTAGAAGAATATGGTACTCATTCGATATTCTCAAAGTATCGAAAGATCTCCGATATTTCACAGATGGTTGATATATAAATTTTATATTATGTTATGAACCCTATCTGTACATACCAGGGAAAGTAATTAAAAGAAAAAAAAACATATACATGCATAGGAAAGGACATTCTTTTGATACTAGAAGAATATGGTACTCATTCGATATTCTCAAAGTATCAAAAGATCTCCGATATTTCACAGATGGTTGATATATAAATTTTATATTATGTTATGAACCCTATCTGTACATACCAGGGAAAGTAATTAAAAGAAAAAAAACATATACATGCATAGGAAAGGACATTCTTTCGATACTAGAAGAATATGGTACTCATTCGACATTCTCAAAGTATCGAAAGATCATTCCGATATTTCACAGATAGCCAATATCTAAATTATTATGTTAACAACACTATCTGTACACATTAGGGAAATAAGTTATAAGAAAAAAATAATATATATGCATAGCAATGGAAATTCTTTCGATACTAGAAGAACAGGGTACTCTTTCGATATTCTCAAAATATTTTCCGATACTTCACACATGGCAAATATCTAAATTTATATCTAAATAAAATAAGTAATGTAAACCTATTTTAAAGAAAAAAGAAAGAGTGAAAATATATAATATAAAAATAAAGCCTCTTATCTGTCCTCGGTGATAAAACTTCTAGATCCTCTCTGCTCAAAGGCCTAGATTTTCACATATAGGGTTCATAACATAATAAAAAATTTAGATATCAGCCATCTGTGAAGTATCGGAAAATATTTTTAGAATATCGAAAGAGTACCCTGTTCTTCTAGTATCGAAAGAATTTCGATTGCTATGCATATATATATTTTTTTCTTTTAATTAATTTCCCGGATATGTACAGATAGGGTTCGTAACATAATAAAAAATTTAGATATCAGCCATCTGTGAAGTATCGGAAAATATTATTAGAATATCGAAAGAGTACTCTGTTCTTTTGGTATCAAAAGAATTTTTCTTTGCTATGCATATATATATTATTTTTTTTTTCTAATAATTAATTTCCGTGATATGTACACTCATAGGAAACATATCATTCTATTTTTTTGAGAATATAGAAAGAATGTGCCGTAGGATATATACAACTTTTTATTCAGGTTTCGTTTGGATGAGCAAAAAAAAAAAAAAAAAAAGAAAGCAGTTAACTGTTTCGATATTTAGTTTTCCATACCGATATCGATAAAATATCGGAAGAAAAGTATCGATACCAAAATATCGGTATCGAAAGGAAAAGTATCGATACTGTACCCATATCGGTAGAACCCTACTTATGTCACTCTTAGAGTCCAAAACCAATTCCTCCTCCTTAGGCAAGACTGACACATTGTCGGTTGTCTTGAATATTGTGGGAAAAGAGCATTATTGCGAGTTGCTACATTGGTACTGGTTTAGAATCCAGGAAGACGTTCTGTGACTAATTGTTTTTCCCGTTTTTCCAAAAATGTGGTTTTTTGATTTTGTGTGTCACGTTAGAAATACTAGTGCGATGAATGTTATAACAGGTTACTAACAACATTAAATTTTAATCCAGCATAAAAACAAATTATGAAAGGTGTAATAAAGATTGTTCAAATAAATAATTGTTTTTATTCCTCTGACGCCACAAAAAATCACATAAGTATGACATGACATACTCAGTCCATGTCTTCTCTTGTGAACAACGCCTCTTTCCTGTAAAAAATACAGCACTTTCTTCTTTGCACAATATAGCAGTTCCATTAAATTCACATTGTCAATTCACTTCTACTTCGCTTCGAGTCGTCACAACTTTTTTAGTATTCGGTTCCTTTTTAATATTCTCAAAAATCAAAATAATCTTATTACTGACTGTATATCGTAACTATTACTGATTGTACATAGTAACTTAACTGCTCACAAATTGAAGTGGACCACTCATCAAAAGTTAGTTAACTCTCTTTTTAACCAAACTTCTGGTTATTTTTTTGTATATTTGTGCTTATAGTACCTCACATATCGATTGTTAATGGTTTTTGTTCAACAAAACAAAATACACCAAACAAAATTTAAGAAAAATTTATTTTTTAAAATTAAATAAAAATTGTTCACAAAACAAACATTTATATTGCTATAAATATTGGTTTTCATTTCAATTTAACCTTTTTCATTAGGGTTTTGGACCCCCTCTACTTTGAATTAATGCTTCACATCGGCGATTCATACTCCTTATTAAGCTCAATATGTAATCTTGAGGTAAATTAGCCCATTCCTCAATTAAGGTGGCAGCAAGGTCATCTAAGT
Source organism: Arma custos (assembly GCA_037127475.1). Taxonomy (NCBI): domain Eukaryota; kingdom Metazoa; phylum Arthropoda; class Insecta; order Hemiptera; family Pentatomidae; genus Arma; species Arma custos. The sequence continues at coordinate 86,767,540 of CM073760.1, read as the reverse complement.
TATCTGGGCAAGGTGAAAGCATGTGTAATTACCGTTGGAGTTTGTCCCAAACATGTTCAATTGGATTCATGGTGAACAAGCAGGCCATTTCATGCGCGATATTTCTTGCTCTGCTAAATAACGTTGAATCATCCTTGCCCTATGAGGACGAGCATTATCATCAACAAGAATGAAGTGCCAACCCGTTTCTTGGGATAAAGGAATAATTACGGATATGATGACGTTGCTCAGGTAGGTTTGAGCGGTTACATGTTCATTTCTAAACAGTACAAGATGAGTTTTTCGATTACTCGTTATCCCTCCCCACACCATTATTGAGCCTCCTCGATAAGAGCGAAGTGGTTCAGTCATACCTGGGCTAAATCGCAGGTTTGTCTCTCGCCACACTCTAAAACGTCGATCTTGATGATGGAGAACAAATTTCGATTCGTCAGTAAATAAACAATGGCCCCAGTCCTCATCAGTCCAATCAACATGTTCACGAGCCCATAGGAGTCTTGCTGCCTTTTGTTGTCTGGTTAAATAAACCCTCCTCACCGGTCTTATTGCCCTCAAACCAACTTCATGTAGGCGGTTTCTAACTGTCTGATTGAAATGCGGACTCCCGTTGCTTGTTAAAAAGACCTTTGCAGCTGCCAAGCTGTTAAACCTCGTTGCCTAATGGTTTGGATTTTGAGATATCGGTCTTGCTGAAGGGTGGTTTTTCGAACTCGGCCTCCTCCATGTGTGTACTGAGCAGTACATGTTGCCTGGTATTGAGACCATGCTCGTCCAATGACTGTATGAGAGCAGTGAAGTCTACGACCGACATCACGTTGAGAATGGCCTAACTCTAAAAGTGCTAATGCCCTCTCGAGTTCTTCAACACTAAGTCGTCGTAAAGACATTGTTAACCATTTTCTGGTGAACTGGTTGAAGTAATATTGACGAAAAAAGGGAAATAATTTTTACAAAACGCAAGTGTAAAATAAGCAGCTCAGCTCTAAGTAGTGATACTAAGACTTTGTATTTGTTTTTATCTCTTTAACACCGTGAAAGTGCTGATAAAATAGTTTTTTTTAAAATGGAGGAAAACCTCAAATCAATCAAGTAGGTAAATTATAAAATATCTTCATTTTCTTAAGTGGTCCACTTCAATTTGTGAGGAGTTTATTATAGTCTATGTCATCATTATAATCTTTCCCTCTCTACCGCTGCGCAGTGTGGGCGACTCATGTACTCGTGTAGTAACCATCACTAACCATATATAGATTAAAGAACCGACTTACACATACTGTTTTGGGTTATATCATCGTCTATACATGGAAATGTTTGTTGAAATGTCCATTTCTTGTTGAAACGATTAGGTACCAAAATATACACTCCTTTTTTCATAATGAAACTCACGATTATTTTTATTTTCCAAAATGAAACGAATGAAAAGTTAAAAAATTGTTGATTGAAGATTCGTACTACGGCGGTAATCTTCGTTTTCAGAATAAAGTTAACTTTTTCTTGCAATGTAGAATAAAATTAATATTAAACATCACGATAACAACACAATTGTTGAAAATGTTACGTTGTTATTATTATGAAGTCGGAGATGTTTCATATTTGCCCTGGCGTAATATTTTCCATCCAATTGTGCACATACTCTGGATAGAAGGTCTTGCAATTATGGAAAACGTTGTGGTGACAGTGGTGGGGGAAGGGCCTTGTATAGAGCTACGTATTCCGTACTTTACATATGAAGTTCCGATCTGAGAAGGTGAATGTAGCCATTTCCTAAGTGTTGTCACCGTTCGGAGAGATTTCCTTTTTCCTCATATCATCTATTTTCATTTCGTCAAAAGCATTTAGGAATATATTTTTATCACTGGAAAATCCTTTCTGCAACTGGAAAAGCCACTGCTTGCAATGCGTTCAGGGGGAACTTGTAAATTAAATTTTTCTGTGACAAGTAGATCTATAATCTAGGTATCTGCCTCATAGAAGAATTCAGCACAGGAATCAAAGAAGTATAAATAAATAGTAATAGTTTTTTTTGGCTCCTATTGACTTTATTCAAATTTACATAAAACTAGTTTATTCTTATAATTTTTTCCTTTTTTTAAAACTGGATTTATTTTAATTTCATCTTCAAGAAAAAAAAAAAAAAAATCGGCTTCCAGTCAACTCCTTTATTGTTTTATATGATAAAACGTTTCGACACTATGGTGTCATTTTCAATTATTTATTTTTCTGCATTCCTTAACTGGAAAGTCAATATTTTTTAAAAATCATTTTTAAGGAGATCTTTTGTCCTCCATAGTCAAACTCATATTCCATTACTAATAAATAAATAAAGTAATGGAATATGAGTTTGACTATGGAGGACAAAAGATCTCCTTAAAAATGATTTTTAAAAAATATTGACTTTCAAGTTAAGGAATGCAGAAAAATAAATAATTGAAAATGACACCATAGTGTCGAAACGTTTTATCATATAAAACAATAAAGGAGTTGACTGGAAGCCGATTTTATTTTTTTTTTTCTTGAAGATAAAACTAGTTTTTAAAATCTTTTATTGTTCTGTGACCTTGAGATAGTTAAATCCAGAAAATGGAACAGTGGTGGAAGATGATTTTCACTCCGAATGTTCTAAATGTTTGTTGTATACTTAAGAATCAATATACATATTAACACTTTTAACTTTTATTAAAGGCTCAATCATATATAAAAGATCATAATGTTTAATAATAACAACTGACAAACACGGCAGTCCTCCCCTTAAATTTTGTGGGTAGGATCTGATCCGCATGTCGCCTCCAAACACCACGATCGGTCTTAATATCATAATGCAGTTTGCCTTTTCTTGTTGCTACTGTTCCTAAACTCCACTTCTCTCCGCGATCTTTGTGATTTCTCACTTGAACCCAATCCCCATGTTGTATACTTAAGAACCTATAAATGTGTGGTTTTGCAGCATAATATATGAAAAATTATCCTCGTAATATTTCCCTTACTATACATTTCATATTTATAAAAAAAAACCCTGTAACATGAAGGGTCTTGGGTTCAGTACATAATGGAGACTGTAATGTACAGGGAATCGATTTGTCCATAACTAAGCTCAACAGCCAGGTTTTAACTCCACTTAAGGGTAACAACTTTCTAGAGCCCCTGAAGGGTATATAGACCCCATCCGCGCCTGTTAACCTGGGGGAAGAACGTGATCTAGGAAAAACCGTTATCCTACAAACAGTATAGTCTCTACCATGTATTGAACTCAGTATAATTTTTTATTATTAAGTATAGTCTCATTTCGATATTACATAATATTTGCTTCTCAAGATTTGCGTATGAAAATTATATTAAAATTAATTAAAAGTCTTTGACTAATGCACTTACGATGCACGAACTAAATGGAGAAAAAACGTGGACTTGAGGACATCCTTTTCCCATTTAAACCAGTTAAAAATTAAAATTAACGAACTCACGGTGCAAACATGATCAAGGAAAAGCCTCCTCGATTTATTTTTTCCCTCGAGCCCCTTCATTGGATAAATCGATTCCTAATCTGGACTAGAAGGAGGAGAACCCAGGCATGGGAAGCTCTAGGGAGGCCGGCCTATCGAGATCGATAGCAATTACAGAGGCGATTATTCAGAAGACAAGATGGCGGCGCTGTGTACCTCTCTTCCGGACCATTAGATATTTAATCCTGAGGAAGGTTCTCTCTGTGGAGGTTAGAGGACAAATCGTCGGCCGTAGCCGGCATCAACACATACGCGCCCGCTGAATTTAACATCAGCCCGATTGGATTAGACTTTCTATTGGAGGGCATAGATCTCTCCAGTTGGATGGGAGGGCATTAATTATTGCCTTATTTCCCAACTCTAGCGAATATTATCCCACCTCCGGTTATAAATTATTTATCCCGAGAACGTTTTAACTCGATCACATCCACTTCTCGGACCTTTAATCTAGTCTTTGAAGAGGGGGGAGTATATTCAGTAAATCCGCTAGATAACGGGGCCACGATTTTATATTATTTTATAAAATGGGCATAGATTTATCTATGTCTAGCACGGAAATCCTATGAGGTCATAAGGTCTTGTCATCAAAGCAGAATTACCTCACTCATGATGCAATACGACGCTCTGGTTCAAAGTAATGGCTAGGGATGATTTTATTTTAGATAGACAAACTATAATTATAACCAAACTAATGGTTACTAACCTCTGTTACGTGCATAGCTTGATGAAGTTGTTAAACCTCAATAAACCCTAATCATTCATTCTGTATGCTTTGACAATTTTGCACAATAAACTGCCTCATTCTGTGGGTGGCTCATTGTGAGCGTTATAATCACAGTTTATATGCGCTACAAATCGTATGCTTTGTCGTTTTGAGGAATACTTATCGTTTTGACTTACCTCAAAGACGCACCTCAAGTGTTCAAGTGCCCTCTTTGGACAAGCATTAGTTTTATGGAATCAAAGAACCTTTAAAGACATGTTTTCGTTTAACAAGCATGTTAAATTTATTCCTTGAAAAGGGCGAAAATTCTGATTCATCTAAAAAAGTCATCTAGTTGAAATGCGGAATGAGACGCTTATTCATTAGGAAGAGTGAAAATCAGCCGGACACTCTCAAACTAGAAAATGTGAAAAGGATATATTGTTTGTATAGTCTCTTGATGCTTCTATGGCCAATCGGAAGTCCTAAATGCCTATTTAGATATAATTAGGATATGGATGTTTACAGAGTACTGGACACTGTATTGGCTCGGGATCGCGATTTTACGTTCCCAAGGTAGGATGGCATATAAAAGAATTTTTACTCATTTTAAAAATCCTAAGGGCACCACTGATATCCACTACACCATTGAGGACCACCGAAGTAATAGTTACAAACCTATTATAAACCTCACTAGATGAAGGTTTTAGGAATAACTTGAAGTTGATTCTTTAGTAGCTGAACATGTATTTATAATTTAACCTATTAATGAAGGACTCTACCTCAATCTGGACTTCAAATGGCTGACTTATGATTTAGCTCTTCCTACAATTCATTATACAGACTATGCTACATATGTGTGTAGTACTATCTCGTATAGTTTTGTTTTTTGACCTGTAATGTATATACGAGTATATTTTGTTTTACATGAAGAGGACACCACACTTTTTAAATCACTATGTAACACATAACATGTTGAATAAATAACACGAGTCTTTTGTTTTATTTATTTAAAATTAAAAGTCCTCATACAAGACTGAAAAGACAAGAAACTGCTCGACGTTTTCGCCTACTTCAACATTTACTGGACAAACGTTCTGAGCTCCCAATTAATTACAAAAGACTCATTTACATGGCAGTTATCAGACCTATTTGGACATACGGAGTTGAGCTTTGGGGCTCTACTAAACCATCCAATTCATCTCGTATCCAATCCTTACAATCCAAAATCCTTCGTAAAATCCTCAATGCTCCTTATTATGTCACAAACAAACTCATCCATCATGATCTTAATATCTCATATGTTGCTGATTTGGCCCAAACTAGATAGATACCTATCCTTCCATGACAAGCTCCATACACACTTCAATCCGCTAGTCTCTCAACTTGCTTCCCATACTATTCCTGATAACCCTCCGAGGCTGCTGAAAAGAAGATGGCATCGAGACCTTTTACTATAGAACTTTATTGGAATGCTATCAATGGGTAGAATTTCATGTCCTTTGTTCGTAGCAGATTTACTTCATGTAATATAATTACAGTTGTAAGTATCAATAAATTAATCTAAAAAAAAAAATTAAAACTTTCGGTGATTTCGATTACCGAAGTTTATTTTTTCCACCTGTACTCTAAGCTCGTCCATTAAAAAAAATACCATCTACCTATTGACTGAATTATGATATAATTATAAAGCTGAAACACCTGCTTCGTTTATCTAGAAAATAGCAAAGTTTTTCGCTCTTAATTCTTTCTCCTCCCTCGTCCCCAACTAGTTCACTGACTATGTACTCACACATTGTCCGGAGAGTCAACAAGTGTCCGGAATACATGTCCGTGGTAGTGCCTAGGGGCCAGCTGTGGGATTACGGGGGACTCACAACACCAACAACACCATGTTTCGGTGAGGGTGTCTTGATAATGGTGTACTTTTAGTCTCTAGGCAATGATTCTATCTGCTTACTGTTTGATTACCATCCAACGAGTGTTGTCCGATTCGAAAGATATTAATTTATCATTTGGAAATTAATCTTATTTATATTAATAAGCTATATAAATTAATGAAACGTAAATATTTGTTTTTTCAAATAGTGCATTTCGATTTAGGAGATTTAATAACTAATGTCTTCAATGATCAAATACAGCCGTTTATCTAAAATCATAAATTAAGGTAATTCTACTATTGTATAAAAGAACTTAGAAGATCTATTGAACCAATATTATACAATAAATTTTATATATCATCTTTCTTGATAATCATAAGGAAGGTCGAGTAACCTTGCTTGTGATTATTCATTAGTTGCATTTGAGCCTTGGAGGTGGTGGGATGTTTCTTGGTTGCATTATTCATGTTTTGTATTGCTCTTATTCTCTTTCTACCCTGAGGATGCCTGAATGGGCGAAATATTTGACAGATTATTTCAATTTCTGTAATAGTTTGGAGACTTGAGGGCTTTTCGTGGGAAATTTTCGACGGTCTTTACATTCATGTAAGGTCTCTTTTTACTTTTCAATATTAATATATATTGTGGAATAGCCATAAGTCCACTGGTTTCTTGATAATGCTCTTTTTTTTTCTTGCATTTTTACTTTAATTTTTTCATATGGTATTTTGTGTTGTTTACTATTTTTTATTTTTTCCTGTTGTGCTTTTTGAAGTTTGTTGAATGTATGTTGAATTTTCATATTATGGAGTATTTATCAGCTGTTTTAATCTAACCTTATCCAGCCGGGGTCGAGTAACCTTCCTTATGATTCATTAGTTACATTTGAACCTTGGAGGTGGTAGTTTTTGTTTTGCTTTTATTCTCTATCTACCCTGAGGATGCCTGAATGGGCGAAATATTGGACAGATAATTTCAATTTCTGTTATAGTTTAGAGACTTAAGGGCTTTTCGTTGGAATTTTTCCACGGTCTTAACATTTATGTAAGGTCTCATTTTACTTTTCAATGTTAATAAAATAATTGAATAGATTTTGTGGAATGAAGAAAAAAGAAATAAACTTAACCATTCCCTTCATAACTCACTAATTTTTTAAAGTTGATAATATAAGTTTGTTACAATTTTAGGTATCGGAGACTGTCTATCTATTACATAGACATATTTAAGTATCGCGGATAATCCTTCTTTAGGAGACATTCTGATAGTTTGTTAATTGAGACGTTGGAAAAGATAATAAGTCATAAAAATATGATTTTATAGGATAAGCGAAAAATGTTTTGACAACTAAAATTTTCTAATTAAGTTTGAATTAGAAAATAGTAACTACCACCATTCAAAGAAACAAAACCACTCTCAGTTTTGAATTCCTCCTCTTTCTATCCTATTGACATGATCAATTACTATTTTTCTGAGAAAAAAATGAAAAATGATTTTTTTTTTTACCTACTACCTTTTCCATTTTATCGCCTCCATTGATGAAGTTCTGATGACCAATAACAGTTTGAGTCCTAAGTGTGTATTTATAAACTTATACACATAAGTAAATATTTAAGAGTAAGTCGTCAAACATATCATTACAGGGTACCCCAGTCAGTAGGTGATTTCCAGTCTAAAGTGTCACTCCTTCACCTTAACGTTTACTCGAAACTTATAACAAGAAAAACTAATTATCCTGAGTAAGAATATTAAGGGTCCAATTAGAAGAAATGAGAGAGGGGACCAAACCTCCCCGTAATTATCTTGTTTTACATCGGCTCCTCCAAACTTATTAATTCTTCACGAGCTAATTCCCTTACTCCAAACCTACTCCCCTCTTAGTTTTTTTTTGTTATTAAATCTCCTCCTCCTTTTATTATTATTATATAAGCCAAAGGCGGTCGATTGATTTTTTCTTTCCTTTTTTTTTATTAGCAATATCTGAGGATGCTTTCTTATCCCCTTTTGCTATTAAAATAATATTGATTTCTATAGGCATTTGCATAATTGAAGGGCTCCTACCTTCGAGTCCCTTCGAAGGTCTTCTTAAATACGTTTTTATTAAATTAAATTTATATTCCTTAATAACAAAATAGAAAATAATAATTAAGAGAGGATTTTATAAATCACCAAAATTCATCGTAGTATAACAACAGATAAAGTATCTTTAAAAAAAATCAGTGAGTATATATATATATATATATATATATATATATATATATATATATATATATATATATATATATATATATGCGACCGCGGTGAATAAGTCGCTGTGTCGAATCAAAATTTGACTGAAACTCATTTAGTCGAATCCAGAATGAGTTTGTCGTACGTAAGGAAGTACAATCATGTGATTCTGTAGTATTTTGGCTTGAAATGCATTTATATAATTGAGTTATGATATAAGCAATAAATCAATTTCAAACCATGGATTTATGTACTACGAGAATGGCATGATTCAGTCTCAATAAAAGTAACTCACTCTCAACAAAGTTCAATGTAACCAATTATTCATCCGGGCTAGAGAAGTTAATGTGATACATTGTCTTGAAATCATTTAACAGCGTGTTATACGTGTTTGTACACATAAATAAACAAAATACTATAGTTAAATCCGAAAAGAATCCTGATCATTATAAAAACGACTTTGACTTTTCTAGAATCACAATAATGTGAGAAAAAAAATAATTTGGAAGACCGAAAAAAATATGTTCGAGCAGCCATTAAATCCTAATAACCAGTACAGCAAAATCAACAGCCATGATCTAACTAAGCTTATTATATCAAGAATCACTACCCATTGTTACATTTCGGAGTACGTAAATAAGTAAAAATCAACGTCATTATCTTTATTAAACACCAAAATCATATCTGTTTGTCTGATTATATGATTCGTCCTTAATTAATCATTAATACAATAGATAAAATCAAATGATGAATCACATAAATATCTCATGTTCTCTTTCTTCAATATTGAGATATATTGAGATTTTTATTATAATTAAATTACTATTAATCTGTAGATAAAATTTTAACATGCACAGAAATGGTAAGAGATCCATTCAGAAACATTTACAGGTACTAAGTATATCACTAGTATATCGAGAAATAAACTTTTAAAATCCATTAATTGTACAGACCCTTCTATATTAAATTTTTTAACATAATTTCGATGCCTTAGTTCACATATGTGTTAAGTTCCGAAAACAAGATTTTACAGGAGTCAACTTTGATAATAATTTAACACAAGAAATACAGTTCAAGTTTAAGCACACAATATATTTTTGTAACCTTCATAGCATCTCTTTTAATTTTATATCAACATATGATCTATGACTTCCTGATCACAACTTTACAATATCATTTATATCGTCCCTGCCATCGCTAAGTATCGAATGTGAAAAAAACACAGTTTTTGTTTTCGACTTATAGCAGTTGCTTCAGGATTGATGATTGATATAAAATTCATATAGAGGCATCTATCACTCACAAAAACAATGTAAAACGAATGTCATTGGTTTGACTATAGGAATTAATTTTTATTGAACCTTGAAACTGCTTTTTTTTTAATTCTCCTCAAAGTACCGATTTTCACATTCGATAGTTGGAAATGGCAGGCACGATATAACAAAACCCATTTTTGACAAATTTGTACTAACACAATTGTGAACTAAGGCATCGATTTTATCTTCGGAAAATAAATCATTTATTCATCATTCATAAATCATCACTTCTTTGTAACTGTACTTCCGTTCATGCATTAAATATATTGAATTGAAGGAACTTGTATTTGAATTGTATATTGAGGTATCTATTGTTTAAGGGATTCATCTATGCTTAATCGGGTTCTACCTAATTGATCGGTTTTAATTTAAAAACAGTTTTCCTTTCAACCAGAAATGATTTTAAAAAATATTTTCTTTAAATGATACATCCTAGGACTGATTCCATATATCCGTTAAAACAAAACAACAAAAAAACTGAAATATAAAACTTTCTTGGAGAAACATTACTGTTACTATCAGTTTCATTTCCCACCTTTTAACTAGATTCTTCCAGAGATGATATTTCTTAATAATTATAAATTATAATAATTAAAAATCCAACGCTAGAACTTACTGCTATCGTTACACTTATAAGCTGCAATGTAAGTAGAATCTTGAATAGAACTCAGTAATAGAATGCAAAGATTGAAGCGCGTGCAGGCACGTTGCTCATTGTCATCACTGAGGAGATCGATCGTGTATTCGTGTTCACGTACTCACTTTATTTAAGTTGAAACCAATTTTATTTAGTAGTACCAAACCATGTTATAACACTTCTATAGAATATATTTTCCATGTTCCTATACTGCTGTTACCTATCAGTCAAATGGTCGGTGATATGATCATTGTTTTGAATAAATATTTCTAAATAGAAATATAGTCGTTATGATTACTTATACTTTATTCTTACGATAATTAAAGAAACATAGCTATTGTGTGAAATAGTTTTGACTATGTCTACAGTCCCGGTAAGTAACTGTCTAAATCGAATTCAAAAATTCGCTTCGGGTTAGTCACAAGGATTAACTTTTCATTCGTTTTATTTTTATTTTCTCGAAAATAAAAATAACATGAGTATGAAGAAAAGAAGATATTTCAGAGAAATTTATAGACTTCGTTAAATATTGCATCAAGAAATAACGTAGTATTATATATCGATGCCTTAGTTCACAAATGTGTTAAGTGCAAATTTTTCAAAAATGGTTTTTGTTATATAATTAATATTTTAAAGTTGTGATCAGGAAGTCATAGATCATATATTCATATAACATTAATGGAGAAGTTGTGAAGGTTAAAAAATATTTTGTGTGCTTAAACTTGAACTGTATTTCTTGTGTTAAATTATTACAAAAGTTGACTCCTGTAAAATCTTGTTTTCGGCACGTAACACATATGTGAACTAAGGCATTGATATATAAATATATATATGATTGTAAAAGGAGTAAGAAATTAAAAATCTGAATAACGAAAAAATTTTACATGTAACGTTTCTGTAATTTTCCAATCATTTGTTTGAAATAGTTGTTATTAAGGTTGAATCAAATAATCATGTATGCAAATATGATATTCGTGTTTTCAAAAGATAATGAGATTGATTTTTACTAATTTACATATTGTTAATTTTGCTACACTATCTTAACGGATAGTGTACCTATATATAAACGACTAAATAAATATATTTTTCTCAGTTTTTCTGTAATATTGTTTTTCTTTTGATTTTATTCCAGATTTCTTTTGATTCTAGTAATAAATTTGTTTGTATGTAATAGTTTTGTACATGATGTTTTATACCTACAGCTCGGTGAATAAGAGGTTAAGTCGAATTTTCTTTAAAGTTAATTTCTAATACTCAGGAAAAGTGAATCGTGTTATTTTCATAGTGAATAAGAGGCTAAGTCAGACATTGCTTTGCAAAAGATTTTTCGATTCCAAACCAAAACTACGAGAATGAATGAACTGTGAGAATGACGTTCCCTCAATACTGCCAATTCCCAATTGACAGAATATGACAACAACTTATTCAGCAGGACTATAGATATAAACCAACATTTTAATTCAATTTTAACAATTGATAATTGACAAATGACTACGGTACGAATTCCGAATGTAATATTTTCAAGTTTATATTTAATAAACTGTTTAAAAATAATTCCAATTACGTATATTGGATTGTAATAACATGCCAATGAGATCAAAAGCTAACAGAGTAAACTTAATAAGTTGGTAGTAAATTATTAATTTCTAGTGGTTATTAAAGGCTCTGGAAGAAATGGAATTGGAAATTCACCCCTCTTATAAAAAGGGAATCCTTAAAAGTTTGCCTGGAAGACGATGGGGGAGGGTAGAGCGATTGGGGATGTGTGGGGGGCCGTGTGTCTATATTAAAATGCCAGGACATGTAAAGGTGGCGGGAGGGGAAGTGTGAGGGGTGGGGGAAGTGGTGGGGCAGTGGGCGTGGCTAAGCCGCGCCCATCGGCTCCTGGTGGGGGGTCATTCCCCTCCGCCGCCCGATCGCTGCTGGCATCTGGTGGCGGCGGCCCGAACTAGCCAGCCGCTCGTCTGTCAGCGTCTCGGCCGGATCCGTCCTGCATCTCTTTAAGTTAAAAATAGAAATGCTCATTCTTTGTCATTTCACCTTTTTTAAAGTATATTTATATGCTCTATGTAATTTCACTATATAAACTCGCATTATTCAAGAAGATATAAATTGAAATGAGTTGGTAAAGTGTATTTGAAATTAATATTGCTTATAAAATAAGTGGTTTAGATACAGCGAATCTCTTCATAAAAATGTATGTAGATGAAAATAATTTGTTGATAGAAAATTTGGTTTTTATGTTACTACTGGCTATATGGTATGACAATAGACAATATTTGTTTGTTGATTTCTAACATATTTTGTATTAATTAGAAACCTCCTAGCATTTAGGAGTATTAGTAAATTTGGAGAGTTTTTAGAATTAATTAGAATAAATTATAAGGTGAAAAGGTTATTATGTTTTTAGAATGACAAGTAATTATTAGATTACAAAATATTGCAATTTTAATGAAAGTATTAATATTTTCGCACTACAATTTGAAAATGTTTTTAATGATGTAATATTTCACCGGCGTTGTCTAGCAAGGAATCGAGGAAGGGCTTATTTTGTCTTTGTCGTGTTCGATAATTTAAATTATAAATATTTTCACAAATCGTCGGAACAAATAAAAATAAGTCTTGACTTATTTGGTGTTTTTTTTACTGCACCCCCCTCCCCCAACTATCTCCATTCTCCATTTTCACAAATCTATTTCAGGATTGTTATTTCAGTACAATGCAGTTAAATAATAATAAGAAATTTTCCTTCTTTATCTTTTTTTTTTCTTTATAAATGTCAAGCAGGTACTCAGATTTTAGTTAACTCAGGAGGGGTGTGAGATATGTAGAAACTGAATTCAAATTTCTAGAATATATATATAGGAATACCTCCGCTGACACATTATAAGTTACTACTTTAGTAAAATTATATGAGCAGTTGTATAATTTGTAAAATATATAATATAATTTATAATCACCCCAGTCTTTATAATACTATTAATCCTTATAATGACCAATATTATATAAATAAATATATTGTATTAGAATGTAACATAAAGTTAGTATTAATCAAAAAATATCTTTAGTAAAAAGACTAAATATTTTTTTTTGGAAGTTCAATGAGATCTTGTGTTATTTTTTAATTTCTTCTCTTATATGAATTAAAGTTTAGTTTATTTTATAAGGAGTGAAGGAGTTAAGGAGTGAATATTATAAACAATGGATATTTATTGCAATGATTATTTAGTGCTTTTTACAAAAATATATAGTTAACGGAAAATTCTATGACATAATATATGATCTGATATATAGAATTATTGTTTATTGAAATTATTGTTTATTTCTTTACTATAGGAGAATAATATATGTCTAAGGTCACCTGTGGTCTAGTGGTTAGCGTAACAAACTACTAAACCCAAAAGCGCGGGTTCGTAGCCCGGCAGATGGCCCTACTTTTTAAGGGAGTAAAAAATCCTTAGTTACGCCGTCCTTCGGAAGGGAAATTAAACGGGGGTCCCGAGCCTGTACGATGTCAGGTACTCGTTAAAAATCTCTATCCTAATTAAACCTGGATAGGCAAAATTTAGAGCTCCCACTGTAGCATCGTCCGATTAGCCATAGCAGCATAAAGTGGCGTTAAATGAACAAATAATATATGTCTTTTTTAAAAGTAGGTTGAAGTCGGATTATTTTCTTATTGCCATACTTTTTTAAAGTATGCCGAGCCTTGAATTTTATATATTCCTCTTAAATTAAATTTTCTTAAGATTTGGTTAGATTATATGGATAGATAGTAAGCAATGCTTTTTAAAAAAGTACTTGAATAAAATATAAATACAAGATAATAGAAATATACTAATGTCTGAATGTTATTTTAATGAAGGAGTGATGGCATGAACCAAATTCTGCGTGCCATAGAAGGGTCCGTGTTTGGTCTTTGTTTATTGGGCCACTTCTTTATTGCTTTTCCTCCGTCTTCTTATTTTTTTAACTTCAAATGTTAACACTTTTTCTGTATTTCCATATAGCATGTAACGGTTATTAACCAATTGTATGGATGGCACTTGCTATATTAGTTGCCAATGAGTAACTAAAAAACAATTATCCCCGAATTGGAAGCTTCATAAGACAATTTTATTTTAAGCTTCCTGTCATAGCTAATATAGTAAGTTGGAAATATAGTCCGTAGCCTAGTTAATGGAAAGATTACTTTTCATTTAGGCATATTTAGAAGTGGATGTTACTATAATGAATAATTAACATAATATTTTAATAATAAAAATAATTGATTCAATAAAGAATTCTGTCTTTTTTAATGAATGGTAGTTTTCATTTTTTTAATACACTGTCAACAGCCTTGAAAATGCTCAAGATTGTTTGAGTATTAAAAGCGGATATAATATGCAGGTTAGATACCAATAAAGACCTCAGGAAATATGGTCATATGTATTAGGACAATTGGTATTATTCACAAGGAAGCATCTGGGTGAAATATAGGTAAGTGGGACGAAAACTTGATGTGTTTTACACAATACTGCGTATTTGTTAGCCGGAGACAATTTTAAAACTACATGTGTAAACTACCCACCCATAAATAATGAAAATAGGAGGACCTGTGGTCTAGTGATTAGCATAACAACCTACTAAGCCCAAGATCGTGGATTCGCGGCCCTATGATTTTTTAAAGGGAGTAAAAAATCCTTGGTTATGCCGTCCTTCGGAAGGGACGTTAGATGGGGTTCCCGAGCCTGCTCGATGGGAGCTCTAATTTAAATCTGGATGGACAAAATTTAGAGCTCACAATGTAGCATCGTCCGATAAGCCTTAGCAGCATAATATCACATTAAATAAACAAACAAACAATAATGGAAATATTTTTATTTTTTAAAGAGAAAAGATAGGCCCTCGACCAGGAAGGGCCTTGGATAGCTCAATTGGCAGAGCGATGTCACGGTGAGACAAAGGTTCCGGGTTCAAATCCCGGTCGAGGGCCTATCTTTTCTCTTTAAAAAATAAAAATATTTATAACTCATAAAAAATGACCAATAATTATAAAAAATAATGGAAATAATTTAAATATTTTATTATTCATTCTAAACACAAATAACGACTTTGGTTATTTACATTAATAATACATAAACAAATACTTGATAATAAAATGACATCGATTCCTAATTATAGATTTATTAAAGCCTAAGAAATGTCATTATATTGTAGGATTTAGTAGGAAACCTTGTACAAATATTAACCTTGATACGATATGTAATGGTATAAGAGTGATAATATGGTTCAGAGAAACTAAGAATATACAAGCCCCTGATTAAATTATTACAATAATTATAACGATGTTTTTTTAGAAAATAAAGCTCATTAAACATAGTTTTAATTAAATACTCTCTTAAATTACCACGGTCAATATTTTTAATCCATTCAGCAAGAGTTTCGATTATGTAGCCAAATTCTCAGTCTCAGATTAAGCCCTGAGGAAGCTTGCAGTATGACCAGCGAAATGAAATACTTGCTGAATGGATTAAAAATTATAATTTTAAATAATTAGTTTTAATTATTATTAGTAACAGGTAAAACACATTTGACGTCACATGTAACTCTAATTTGTTAAATATGAAATTTTAGCTTGATTTAATAACGGACAGCTATTTCCAAAAGGTTATATCATTAAACAGTTAGTTGGTTAAATTAATTATACTACGATCAAAAGTTAAAGAATGATGGAGTTGGCTCAATTAAGATGGCGGTTCGATGGTAGTAGTTCTCCCTTATATATTTCTAATTTTGTTTTTTATTTTTTGCAGTCGGTTCAGCACTTAGTAATTCTAACATCATTATCTTCAAAGTAAAAAGTGGTTAAGTTAAAAAAAATTGGTATTTTATAGCAGTACAAAGTCTTCGGTTAGTTTCTGCGAAATATTCTACACATAATTTTAAAAATAAATAACAATTGACGTTAATTCAATAATTGAAATAATTAAACTTAACACAGTAATAATTATGATTTAATTTATCAATGCATTTAATTAATATTACATACATTAGTAACTATAAAATCTCGTTGATGGGAAAAGAAATGGACTACTGGAGCAGATAGATAGCCCCAACTTCTACACCAGATGATCCCTTCAGAACCAATGAGTGTTTTTGGGCTCGTTAGACGTGACGTAGGAGGTTATCTCATTGCTCACTTGTGGCCAGCAAGTAGGGAAAAAAAGTTGATATAGTTTATTAGTGAAAAGCAAGTACAATTATCCTGCATATCCATTACCAGCATAACTTCCTAATAATAATCTTCAAACTGGGATGATTGTTAAAGGAAGACTTTAATCTCCCTGTAACTTGGTAATCTTTTTCATTTACTTCGTTTCCAATATGTTGTTAATAACATCCTTTAATAAGGTTGCTGAATAATACTGAATAATAAATACGGTGAGTAACATAAAATATTATGAAAAGTGTTGAGAAGTTACCATCTCTAAGCCGTGGTGAACAATCTAAGGAAGGACATATGAACTGTTTTATTTAAAAGTGGTATAAGTCCATTTGGATATACAAACAATCGTTTATTCTTTTAAATAGTTTTAATGATTATTTTTTCATAATAGAATTTAAAAGATTGATAGGGTATAAAACATCACTCTTTGTTAAGTGCTAAGTGGTGAAAACATTTGCTGTTTGTCCATATTTTTAATGGAAACCTTACGATATCGCGAATATGAATAAAGGACTAATACCATTTTCAAAAATAACTTCCCGTATTATAGCTTAGATGTACATTTATTTAAAATTATATCATGTTATCAGAGCTAACCAAAAAATTATCGTTTGCAATCGAAAGAGTACAAAAGAAATCAAAATGTAAAAAAAAAATCAAGACAGGGTTTATTTATGTAGAGTAAAAGGCTTTTCGTTACTTGAGCATTTATTTAGTTCCAAAATCAGATTTAAATTGTTTGCTTAAACATAAACTTACATTATTTTCAACGATATTTCATACCTTTAATGCAGTAGTAAATGAAAGGATTGCAATAAATTTATTACAGTGGAAGATGAGACTGTTAGACGATGAGACATCCACACAAAAACATGGATCCGTGAAAGTATGAGTGATCTCTCAGCCTACTACTCATCACGCTTAATTACATTTGGTAATTATTTTATAACCAATCTTATGAGCCATTAATATTTGTTACTGGTAAATTCGAATACCTCGAAAGTATTTTCCAGTTTTTTACGTATGTAAATACCCGTTCGTCACTAGGAAACATTGGTAAGAATCCTTTGAAAAACGATTTCAGTAATTGTAGAAAAAGTCAAGTAATTATTCAGTGGTTGATGTTTACCCATTTACCTTCACTTTATGCTGATGGTGGAGAAATCTATATTTGGCCTATCCAGGTATAATTAGGATTTAACGAGTACCTGAGACCGTACAGGCTTGGGAACGTCACATTACATCCCTTCTGAAGGCGCAAAAAAAGAGTTTTTACTGACTTAAAAATATTGTCTGCTGGGTTGCGAACCCACGGTCATGAGCAGAGTAGGTTGTTTTATTAACCACTTCACCACAGGTGACTCTACATTATGTGTAGCCTTAATGAAATTCCCTCAAAATAATCCTTACCTAGCTCCAACCATCCTTAATCTCTCCTCAATGTTTACAGTGTGGATAGCGATTACCACAGATGACCATGATTTCAACTTTGGAAATATTGAAAAGTGCAGTGATTGTTAAAAGTTACTTCACTTCTCTTAGAGTTGATTTTAAAATAGCGGTAGCATTGAACAACGTATATCAAGAATTGTGAAACGAATGTACATAAATAAACATTTTTATCAGCCTTACCGAGCTTTGTTACAAGATGGTCGGCGTTTCGCAACAAAAAGACACAACAAGACGATATTAAACAGGGCTTCCTAACAGCTATTGAACAGGAATCCAAGAGGATAATGACTTATTTGTTTTTGCATTGTGTATTGTGGGCTAGAGGTACCATTTAGAGCGCTGTAGAGGCGATGGTATCTTGGCGTACAATGGGAAGGATAGCGCCCACAGTGTGGCCGAGCCGGTAGCGACAATTAGGGACGCATGCATTTAAATACAATGAGCAGGATGAGGGATGACCAAGGCGAGTCCCAATTAAATCCTCAGTGATAATCTAAAATGGTGGAACGAAAAAATATCTACTGACAATATATCGTTATATTGAATGCCGGTGCTGTTTTCTTGTTTCGATCCTTTCTAGAGATAACGTCATTGCAAGAACATAGGATGATTCTAAGGAAATTCGAGTAGTAGCAACATTCATAACAAATGTTTATTGGAAGAACAATTTTCATGAAATTGTTTTTTTATAAAAAGTAACAAGTAACCATCAATTAACAATAAAAGAGCTGATAATATTATTTTCGAGAATTATTATTTTTTTTTTAAGTGAAAACTTAATTTCTTTAGCTACGTTTAGCGACTTTTGGTAGGGGTTAAACTTCGTGTCAGCAACATGCTCGAGACTGGCGACACCTAGCGGCCAGTGTTTGAGTTATACAATTCCTTTAATCTACTTTAGTTTAAAGGTTTGAATTCTGTTTATATTAGAAGAATTATATTTATCTAAAAATTCGTTTAATAATTGTGCAAATGACACTAGTAATAATTGAATACAAGTTGAACTTTTCGTTTCCCCTAAAAAATTTGAGTTGTAATAGTTAAATGTATTGTTTTATGAAATGATTGAAAATACAAATGATCTATATAATGTTGAACTAAGCGATGGTAATGGTATTTACTAAGTATGAAAATAAAATTTATGTAAATACAAATACTATGATTATTTTGGTAAACATGGCATTATTGATTTTCCAGTTTATCTCATAAGGTGGGCGATACTCTCTCTTTTAATACTACTAACTCTTCCCTCATCAAGGCAGTGAAGATTCAGTAGAATTAAAACATTATTTCTACACGACGAGCATTTTCGCATACTGTTTTTTCCCTGTAAGTCGCTCTTAACTCATTTTATGACAGGTTATAACATGTTATCTGGTATATGACTTAAATCAATTACCACTTGAGATTTTTTATTTACACATTTTATAGGTCCTGAGTATGGAAATGTATTTAAATATTTAAAGATATTACAGTTTATATCACAGTAAACACTATATATTAATAACCGTATACTTTGTTGTGCTACATAATAATTAATACATTGTTTTAACCTAAAAACATCACTAAAATTGTTTATTCCATAGAGGTGGAATTAATGTATTCAGGAGAAAAAAAGATTTTGGTCCATCTAAGTCATATTCCTCGATCCGATGCTAAACGTAGAAAAATTGTTTTCTAAATAAGACCCAACTTTCTTGAGTTCAGTACATCGTAGGGATTGGACTGTTTCTAGGTCAGCGTTTTTTTTAAGAATGTGAGTTCTCTGTTGTTCACCCGATTGAGGGTATCCATTTTACAGACGCATCCATGGCAGTTATTAGATTAAACAATTTATCTGTTTCTAATAACTAAGGTGGATTTGAAGCTATCTTTAGTATGGCAACTCAGCACTCTACTACACTGCCCTTCAATCTGTATAAATGATATCTTGTCAGGATTCCTTCAGGAATAATCACCATACTTATGATAATTATCAATTAATTTATATGCATATTTATAACGATTTAAGCAGTTTAATGATGAATCCGGGCATTAATGATAAGAGAGGAGAGAGGCGGGAATGGTTATCGATCATCCTTTATCCTCAATATATGATACGATGGGGGTGAGGGGGATGGGAGGGGGGGGGAGAAACGATTGGATTTTTAACCCCCCTCCACTTGGAAGGGTATCGGCTTACTTTGATCTCTTTTCTGGAAATTGCCATACTCTCGCGACCTCCCGGATGCATAAAACATCCACCTCCAATTTTTAAGGCGCCGCCTTCCCCAGAGGTGTTTGTACATAACCAGGCAAGACAAACATTATTTCCTCTCCCGTCCGCCTACATATTTCAATATCCCAGTAACCTAATTTCTCATACCGCTTTCAGCAGTCTTCTGAGCATAAATTGTAATACGCCTCGAAAATGGAATATAGAGGAAATTTAGGGATATTCCAAAAGTCCTTTTGTGGGCAAAAATGGAGAAAAACTTTGTAAGTTGTCTGATATTTTTTGTTATCCTCTGTTCGGAGGCCACTGCAGCATCCCAATTATTTTGATGTTTAGTAGCGAACAGAATTTTTTTAATTATTAGCTGAATATCACTAATTTCTTGAAAATTATAGATAACATAAAAAAATATTATGATAACGTTTTAAAAATTTTCTATGAATTTATTAGCATTGAGAAATTGCATTGAATTATTACTAGGAAGTAAGCAAAAATGCTCGAGTGAAATTTTGTTATGGACTGTATAAAGAGATTCGACTAATTACATTATATTAACATATAAAATCTACGTGTATAATAGAGTGTTTGGTACTTTTTCAATAGAGATTAAATAAATTCCAATATTTAATAGAAAAATTGAGGATAGATAAGACGCTTTTAGTAGTAAATGCTTATTGTTATTAATTTTTGAGAGAAAACTTAATGCAATAAAAAAAATTCAAAAATCAAAGACTTTACTTTTGCCCAAGGGATTTTTGCTTTATTAGTAATTGATTATTTTTGTTCTGTTATTACGAATAATTTTTACACTACCGAAACACAATTTCGTGATCTTCATATAACTGTTAGTTATAGATATAATACTGGAGGAGGAAAAGCCTTTGAAGCGAGCGTGGTAACCCCTATGATTAAACATGTTCTACGGGTACGTACGTACCCCCAGTAGAATTGAGGCTATCTTATTGAAACCCGAATTTGATATTGTTTAATTGTTGAAGTATTAGGAATAGAAAAATGTAACTTAAATATTTTCTTAACTGTTATATTGTATAGAAATAACAAAGAGCCTAATTACTCTATGCTATATATTTGTTTATATTCCTTTCTAAATAACCATTTTATTTATTTTAAGGACCGTTTATTTATGGGCACATTCGATACAACTGTGTACTGTGTGCACTTTTATTGATTGTTTACAATATAAAATCATAGCATGCGTATGTGCTAATGATAAAAGTAAAAATTGTGAATATGTTAATATCAAATACCAATTATAAACTTTACAATTACAAAAATATTTTTTTAAATTGATACTTACATTAATTTATAACGTGTGTAAAGAAGATACTTGGGGGGTGCAGTCAATAAGAACACAGAATAAGTGATGAACTTATATTATGTGCCGACGTTTCGACCTACAGTGTAGGTCATCTTCAGGGCGATTTGGAGAGCGATGCCGTTAGATTTAACGGCTGGCTAGCACACTAGAATTAGAATTTTGAGTGCTAGCCAGCCGTTAAATCTAACGGCATCGCTCTCCAAATCGCCCTGAAGATGACCTACACTGCAGGTCGAAACATCGGCACATAATATAAGTTTATTACTTATTCTGTGTTCTTATTGACTGCACCCCCCAACTATCTCCTTTACATTAGATCATCCAGTCAACTATTTTCATCTCATACATTGTCTATTGTAAAAAACTTAAAATATTGAATCTCGATTACAACACAAATAATATAATATATAAATAATAATATAAAATATAAATGCATATTTTAATGTGATATAATGGAGCTAAAAGGAATTAGTACTGACTTTAGAGTAGACCTAGAAACATATGTTGTGGGAAAAATCACTAACAACATCTAAACTTCAATTGATTTTTATAATTTTAGGAATATATTTTTAACTTTTAATTTTGTGCCAAATGGCATTTGTATAATTTCTGAAATAAATATTTTTATTATTATTATTTTTAATTTTTCAAGTATTATTTTTCATGTACCAGTGAGTAGTTTCTCTACCTGTCTTTATCACATCTCATTATGTATCATTCATTCTATTGACTAGATGTATTATTATTACACAGTTATAAATTTTTAATAAATACATTTTTAAAAATAATTTGAATTTTATTTTGCTTTTTAACGAAAACCCTTATAATTGCGCTTTATAGGAACATTTCCAAAGTCAACAGCTTACATTAAGATATATAGAAGGTGAAAGTTGTATGAGATATATATATACATTCGTCATAAATAATAAATGACAAAGGAGCTGTAAGGGCGCTGTCAGTGCAATACGACGCATAAAAGGGAGGGGGGGGGTTGAGATCCTCGGATATATAACCCAATACATAAATATATCCAGGACCGGGTAAAACCCCTTGAGCCGGGCCGCCTATGCTAAACCGCACAACAGAACTGACAATCCCTGATGTATAACGCTAAGGCGCGGCCGCCATCAGAATTCCGAGGGCGATCTCGAGGCCTTTGTGTGCCTGATACCTCGCATCGTTAGTGCCCTATATCTCTCTAACTGCGTCCTCCGCTTTGTCTTCGTCTTCTTGTTAGGCTCGTCCGGGTATCCCATATTTCCGTTTAATATGACAAGGGTTCGAGAAGTGAACAGTGCATTATGTTTAAAACTTTTCATTCCGGCTCGACAAATTGTGAATTTTGATAAGTAGAACTTTTTTAATACAAATAAGACTCACGTACTTCTAGGAGGATATTTGATTTTATCTGTATTACCACTTTTGTTTTTGGGTGAGATTTTTTTTCCGTTGGGACTGACATCTTTCTGGATGAATTGGGGATAGAGACGTATCTATGGGTTGCGAGTAAATAAGTCAAATTCAAATAAAATAATCCGCAGAGGGAACCAAAAATGAAAGTTGTAGAAATAGTAGGTTATTAAAAATTCAGTCTTCTATGGGTCGTGGGTCAGTAAGCGAGGAAATTGATTCAATTGGCGTAATTAGAAAAATAAAAATGGTACTTATGAAAATGGTAGTGTTGAAAATTATATTAAAAGGGCGTCTAACCGTTTCCTAAAATATTTCCCACAACCTAAATAGTGTATGGTTCGTTAAAATTTTTTGAAATTCCATAAATAATGACAGTTAAAGGTTAGAACGATGTAATGTAATGTAAAATAGAATAAGACGTTATAGAACAATATATATTAATTAATTTTTACTGATTGCCTTCTTTTATTATGTTTAAAAGTTAAATATTAAATGTTTAAATGTTAAAAATGTTTAGAATCATCACATACTTGTGGCCTACATTGCAAGCAGACCAAAAAGAATATTTTTCTGTCTATAGA
This sequence comes from Arma custos, assembly GCA_037127475.1. NCBI lineage: Eukaryota > Metazoa > Arthropoda > Insecta > Hemiptera > Pentatomidae > Arma > Arma custos. The sequence goes on along the minus strand of CM073760.1, from coordinate 86,744,073 downwards.
AATCCTGAAAAATATGTTTTTTAATAAAATCCATTTTTTTAAAATTAAATATGGTATAATATAATTATTCATTTTTAAAAACTGAAATTTATGTTTTTTTTGGCGTATAATTAGATATGGAAGTATTTGAATAATATTTATTATTTTAATAAATAAATATTATAAAAGTTGTGATAAATGGGCTCCTAAATAAAACCATTTGTTATTGACATAAATCTTTAAAATTATTAGAAATCTGTAAGTTAAATAAATCATTTTAATATAGATATTTTTACTTATTTTTATCAGTTTTTTAAAAACAGAATTTTATTTTCTATCCGTTTCAAAATTTAAATTAGAATAAAGTTAATTTTATGTATAAATGTGTGCTTTTAATAGTAGTTTTAGTTTTTTACGCTTTCAAATGGAATTTGTCTTTATTTTTTAAATTCCCGTTGTTGGTTATAAACAAATAAACATGTTATGTATTTTTAGGTAAACTATTCCTTTATACGTAATGGGCTTGACCCACGTTTTGAATACATAGCAATAAAGGATAAATAAATTAGTCAGGTGGTGTAGTTAAAGATAACACAAAATAAATTCTAAAATAATAAATTAATAAATTAATGTATATAAGTAGTAAATAAATCAATCTATCACTTTAGGTGTTTTCATTATTATTAAGAATTAAGCTTGGGATGATTTAATTAATTAATATCTCATATAGAAATGTGTAATTTATTTTAATAATATCCGTGTTTCACCATACATTTTTTTAGTATTTTAAAACATATTATTTTTCTCTCAAATTACTCTGAAACCAAAACCACATCCCGGAATTCAGAACTCAAGAGAACGTAAAAAATATTATTGATTTAAAAAATGGCTGACAATTCATCAGGTGTCGTACAGTGCCTTTTTGTGCTAATTTTAATTTTTCCAAATCGAGACCAAGGTATTCTGTACCCTATCTTGAGGACATTCGACGAAATTACTATTAGCACTTACGGTCACCTGTGGTCTAGTGGTTAGCGTAACAAACTACTAAACCCAAGATCGCTGGTTCGTAGCCCGGCAGGTGGCCCTAGGATTTTTTTATGGGAGTAAAAAATCCTTAGTTACGCTGTCCTTCGGAAGGGACGTTAAACGGGGGTCCCGAGCCTGTACGATGTCAGGTACTCGTTAAAAATCCCTATCCTAATTATACCTGGATAGGCAAAATTTAGAGCTCCCACTGTAGCATCGTCCGATTAGCTATAGCAGCATAAAGTGACGTTAAATGAACAAACAAACAAACAAACTATTAGCACTTTTTCCGAATAATAAGGTGATAATTAAACTCTCTGTTACTTTTTTTTCGTCTATGTTGTTTATTAGATCAGTATCACTTGGGATAGCTACTTATCTTTATTATTATTAATATACTATGTAATATTGAAGGATACTAATTTTAAGGCAATCAGACAGTCGTTTACGAGGAATCAATGAAACGATGGGCTAGGATAACAGATAACTGGAGCATATAAATCTCATTTCCTGAAAGTAGATTTAATAGATAGAGGCTCTCATAAAGTGGAGGGGGAATCATTTATAGCAGAACTTTTTTCATCATGTCCCGTCTGAATAATTTATTCACATCGATTGATCTCTCTAATACTCAGGATTGAGCATTCGCCTTATTATTATTATTACCCCTTCATTATTCAATATTGATCGAATTCATTTGATTTTATAAATTAAAGTTACATCCAATAGCTATGTTTAATTATATTATTGAAATGAGTCCCAAAAAAAAGTTTTAATTTTTTTAAAAGAAAATTTAACGTTGAAAAATAGGTCCACATGACCCTGTGCCATGAAATGAAGTCTTTGTAAAATAAAACCAGTGTTTTTTAAATAAATAAGTTTCAATAAACTCAGATTAAGGAAATGATCGAAAATGTGTTACTTATCTCGAATAAAATCATTAGGACCGAAACAGGTAGCCTTAGTAACACAAAAACGTATGTACATAATTGCCATTTTCAAACTGATTTATGAGTTTAAAAAAAAAATAGTTAAAACAAAAACTTATCTAAAAGCTAAACCAAAACCTATATCTGCATCAAGCTTAATGGTGAACAGGTGGTTATTCGAATTTTGTCCAAAAAGACTTTCTGGATCTTAAAGAAGTGATTCGTGTTTATTTTTTAATGGGCAACTGGCTTGGCTTGAATGGAGTTATTACAACTCCTTTTCAATCCAAAAACTGCGAGAATGACAAGGTTACGAAGCTTTCTTTACTACAATGAACTCTCTTTGAAAATAATTAGACTTAACCACCAATTCACTTGGGCTGCAGATATATCCAGGCAACATAAACGGAAGGTCTTGAGAATAAAAGATAAGATGAAAAATGTATTAGGTACTACATGTATCTCATAAAAGTCCATTTTGTAAATATGTTATTGTTTCACTAAGGCGATGAGTAGCTCTAGCATACAATCTTTGATGAACAGTCGAGGTTTGTTTACTTGCTTTTCAAAATTATTATGACAAACAAATTTAGTATTCAAAATATTCCGAACCAAATTTTTAAATTGAATTTAAATCCAACATTGTTTATTGGCATTTTCATTGGCTCAGTAGTAGGGTGCTTAGTTGCCGTGTCGAAGGTCCTTGATTCTCCTTCCCGTTCGCTGGAAGAAAGATAGCGACCGGGAATGGATACATTGGGATCCAGGACCCTCCTCCAGGACCACGCACAACCGTTGTTCAAGAAACAGTACAGTCTCTACCTTATAGTGAACCCAAGACCCTCCATGGATTTTAGAGGTATAGGTTTTTTTTCTGGTGTTTATTATTACATTAAAAATCATATAATTTTAGTAAATGTAGTAAGTAGCATTGTTATACCTTAATCACATATTTTCACAAACGAATCTAAACGATCTGTTTCAAATGCCATGTATAAGGATGGCCCGTTTGTTCAATTGTAATTTCAAATACAATCCAAAAATTTGGAAAACTATATGGCATATTTTGCTCTCATCAATAGTTGTCTGGAAGAAGGGCGCATGTTACAGTTTTCGATGTTTACGGGTGAGCCAAAATAAGAGAACTGGTCATTTAATTAGGTGACTGTCACATACGCCCTTCTTCCATTTTATAGATTTTGCATTTAAGCCCTTGTATTACTAGTAAGATTAGGATATCTTCACATGCGCCTTTCTTCCACTGGAACTTTGTCTCTTGAGAGACCCATCATCCTCTGATATGGACAACGATTGTGCTATCCCTGACATCTATTGACTGTTTAGATAACTAAAAACCAACTTTAGCGGTAGGGGCCATCACATGGACCTTGTTAAATAAAAAAAAAAACGAAAAATGAAAAATGTAACATGCGCCCTTCTTCCAGGCAACTATTCAATTATAATTATAAATAATTATTTACAGATGTACATAATTTTTATTGGTTAAGGTTGTTAATAGAATATGGTTCTTTGATATGTTTAATAAAAAACAAACAACAAAAACGAGCCACGACTTGTCCCCACTAGCAGGGGTTGGACCCCATTCTACACTCAAGTTATCTTTAGTCACGATAAGTTCTAGTTGGGGGAGATCTTTTAGACTTGTTAAATTCTTCCCTTATCAAGGAACTGTAGAGGCAGAAGTATTAAAACATTATTTCTACATGAAAAGCATTTTGGGATACTTTTGTTTTCCTATAAGTTGCACTTAATTCATTTTATGCCAGGCTAACCATTATCAGGTGTAAATTTTAATTATACTTTATAGAGGATGCTTGAGCCCAAGGAGGTTCTGCAGATCGCTCAGGTGCCGTCATCCATCATCCATATCTTATTATATTAAATAATTCAACTGCAAGAGATGAATTTCGATTCGGGACCTTCAGCATAGCACTTAGCCCTCTACAAAGAAAGCCCTTTGCCCTATTAGTATATTATTTACTCCAAAAAAAGTTGTTAAGACAGTTTTTCTATTTTTATTATACTATTTGTCAAATACTAAATTAAAATAGGGCATACTCATAGTAATGTATTCAGAATCAATTTATTTTTGTCCAACCAACGTCTATTCTTCAATCCGATGTTAAATGTAGCCAAATTGTTGTGACAAACCGAGCTACTCCGTTACCCTATTATTACAATATTTACTTCCCAAAATATATTCTATAGGTTTTTACTTTTTGTAGTATTATTTGTCAAATAGTAAATTGACATAGGGTTTATTCCTCATATATAGGTGGACTAAGACTATCAAACTACCACCTATTCCTGCAAGCGGTGTTAAAAGTAGCAAAGTTGTTGAGATATATATTTAAATTTATAAAAAATAAAATGAGTGTACGTATTTTTATATCTTAAGTAGAATGATTGGTGTAAATGTAGTTTGGGTAGTACTATGAGGTAGGGGGCAAATCCTGACTGATTGGATCCTTAGTGGTAAAGACGGCTTTGATGGGAGTGTAAGGAAGGAGGAAGAGAGGCTAACAAGGCTAAGGTGAGGGCTCCTTGCAGTTTAAGGAGCCTTCAAAAGGTTATTTCCGAAGAAGAGCGAATGAGAAAACGCCTCTTGGAGGACTTTAATGACCGGGCGGGGAGCGAAACAAAACACGGGCTCCGGGTCCGGACCAAATTGGCAACGACTCTCGGGAAAGGGGAAAGGAGGAGAAAGATAAATAGGAGAAGGGGAAAGGAGAATTAGGAGTGGGAGGTGGAGAATGAGGGGGGGTGGAAGATTCAATTCACGTCCTCTCGCCTTTGTCGAATAAAAGAGAAATTAAATTATATATGGTCGCTCCCGTTATTAAGGCTCCCTGGACTGTCCTTCTTCTTCTCAGAGTATTCTTCTTATATTTCCTGGAGATGGAGCCTTTCTTGTGAAATAATATATCCGACATGGAAATATCCCTTTGGAATATAACATAGTACACATTAGAACACATACACAGTCTGATTATCCGTTTGTTTTATATTGATTTTGAAAATAATATATCTAGTATTTCAGACTATTCAGTTGTTTGGCTCGGTATCGAAGAAATTCCTAAAGAGTTAATAAGCGTTTTGCCGACTGGAGTAGACGGAGGCGTAGGTGGTAGGATTGCATTTTGTGTGATCTGGCGGATTAGGGTTAGAATAGTGGTCCGTCGGAAATTTGTAAGCAGTGGTTGGTGGTATCGGCATCGAGCCTTCGGGTTTGCTAAGCCTTATTATTATTTCAGTCTATTAAATGAGGCGTTCAGAATCAAAAACTCCAAAATTTAACTTTCCATATTTTTCGCTGGTTTATTCAAACAATTTTGTCTAACACGGAACTTTACCACTTACTGAAACTGATATTGCAGGAAGTTCTTCTCACCGATGAAGAATTTGATATGGCATATAATAAGTTGAGAACTAGTTTCCGTTATGACACATTAAAAATCCAAAAAGAAAAATGTATTATGTTTTGTTAAGCTATTATGCCTGAGTAAAATACGACGATTATTGTTTTTCGTATTTAACCTTAAGTTTTGAGTACGTGCAAGGTAGAAAAAAGGGCCTTTCATCAAGAAGCATTGGTGGAAAATAATAAATACTAAGTTTCAGAAGGATTTTTCTACTTACACAATTAAAATTTTAAACAATACTAACAGTAATGAAAGTGAAATGTGAAGCATAATTGAAGAAATGTATTATCATAAGCACTTCAATGTGGTAGTACAGACACAACACACGTAATGGTCTCACAACAGAGTTCATCACTTATACCACCTATCATGTTTTGACGAGGCAAACTTAAAAAAAGGAGGAATATAAAATTCAAAGTATCTATATGCATCAAAAAGTACATCTAAATGATTCCACTTGGTGCAAGGCTAAGGCAGAAAAAAAACTTACAATGGATAAATACTGACCTATCTAAACAGCGCAGTTAAAGATCAAACTCAATAAACAGTTTAGAATTGATAACTTTATAAATCTCCTTCATAAAATGCCTGCCCTCTTTGGATGTTGGCGGTTATAATGGCCCATCTTATTTCAGTGAATCCTGCATGAAAGTCTATTTATCTTAATTCTGTCCATGACAAGAGGATTTTCAACCAGGAATTATACCTGCTTTATAGATAGTTATCCTTAATTTTTGATAGATTTGTAATAGATCACTGTTTACAATCCAAAATCACATGATTTATTTTAAATGACACGATTATGCATTTACCTCAAAACTCACTTGACATCTTGAAAACGGGCTGCCTTATATTGAATAACTGAAGAGTTACTATTGCTATCAGAACTTTGTTTTGTTACAAAATTAATATTTCACTGCCAAACCACTTGTCTTCGGATTACAATTTATGATAGCTCCCAGGAAGTAGAAGCGACCGGGGAGATAGCCACTTGCTGGAAGTGGAAGAATGGAGCGGACATGGAGAGGTACATACAGAGGGACGGGGCGTAAGCCACCCATGGAGGCGCAATCTCCAACTAACTATCAGCCATTAGCACACAATGGAACAGATTATTTCAGCGCCCTTTTGTTAGCGCTGGGAGCGTGGTCCTGATCACCAGATACTCCTGTGCTGATCATAAACCTCTCACGGCAGCGGGCGATGTCTCCCGTACCCGGGCCTCACCTTCCTCCAGATCTCAAGATTAGTCTAATCTCTTAAACCATTGGTCTTAAGGTCCTCTTAAAAAGTCAATATTATCGAGTATTGCAGGAGCATAAGTAGGGTACGGCAAAAGTATCTAATGGCGAATTTAAATAAAGTAGAGCCAAAGGCAAACCAGATATGTTTGAAAAAATCTTTCTCATCTCAAAGTGGTTTAAATACCGTTTTAGTTATTATTATATAGGCATAACTATTATTATCGTGGTGCTGCAACCCGGAGACGGTCCAACGTCACTATCCCGAACACTTCTTAACTAATTCCTGACTCCAAGGATGCCCCTTAAGTCGAGTCAGTCACTCCGTCGATCCATCTTAGCTTAAGCCTGCCTCTTTTCCTTGTCCCATGAAGTGGCTCTATAAGCGTACCTTTCGGCATTTTGTTTCTTTCATCCGTACTATATGTCCTGCCCATCGCAATTTGCCTAATTTTAAAATCTTGACGACGAAAAGCTTTTGGTATACTTCCTGGCTAGTCCATCTTCTCTGAATCTCATCCACTATAAATTAAACTTCTTCCTTGTACACCCCTCATAACCCTGAAACCTCACGTAAGTCCGAAACTAGTGCCAATTCTCTCATTACAAATTCTACACCTATTTACAGGTTTATCCCACATCTAATCCTGGTAATCCTGAACGGCGTAAATATGATCTTCTAATATAACGTTAGAGGCTACCTTCCACATAGGGGCTGGGTGAGCTGCAGGAGTGTCAGCAGTTCCCAAGGTCTTCTTATAAGCCTATTAGTAGTTAAAATAATGTTTCAGTCATAGCCGAATACGAACCAAAGGTCTTCAGGATAGCAACTCAGCGCTATACCTGAGCTTCCTGCTCTTGACCTTCCAGGATTTGGAATATTACAAATATGTTTGTAAAATAAATATCTATACAGATTTAATATATATAAACAGCTCAGTCAACTGGCCCCTAACTGAGGGCTACTATTTCCTGAGTAGAATCAGAGAATATCGGATCAATGGAAATTTAACTGGAAACGGTCGTGAACTCTCAGAAGGGGTAGTCCGGAAATGTACCGAGCTCCTAATGCTTAGTTCTTGTTCGAGAGTTTCAAAGGGTTCCTCCAGCCTAACCTCTATCTCTTTCTTTACACACACACACACACACACAGATATAGGTTGTGTATGCGTACGTGTGACACAGTTATGACGTTTTTCCTCAAAAATTAATACATTAAAATATATAAAATGTAATTCAATAATAGTTTTACCTTACGATCATATTAATGGACAATTATTATTTTAAACGTAAAAATGACAAGAGATACTAGGAGGTATTTCCTCTCCTCCAGTCAGGAGCGTTGGAAAAGGTTTTCTTGTGTTAAAATCCCTTTCATAGTTTGGTTTATCTTCGAGCATTCAGATTTGCCGTCGCGAAATATTTTCTGATCAGTGATTAGTATAATCTTTAATTACGTATCTCTATTAAATCCTATATCCTACCTGAAAAGAAAATTATTGTTGTTAGTTCATAATTAAAAACCATTTGTTGCACCCTTACTTAGTTCTATATTCTCGCAAATCCAAGTTTTTCCATTTTATGATATTAATAAACATAGAATGCTTGATTTTAATCTGACAGAAAACAAAATAAAACAATAAAACACGAACTGCTTCAATGAAAAATTATATAAACTTTCCTTCAGAATTATTTTCTGCGATCATAATCGCAAATAATTATTTGTCCTTAAAAAATTACCTGAAATTTTCCTTTGATTGGAAAGTACATGAAAACGTTTTAGAATTATGCATGAAAAACATTTTTCACCTACAATTCTTTGCCCCCTTTGGGAATATAAATTCGCCACCTTATGCTATGCTAGTGTTTATACTGTTTTATAAAAAATATATTTAAAATTATTAACCAAAAATATTAGTATTATGAAACTAATGTTAGGATTTTTAGTTATAAACTTTATTACTTTACTTTTTAAAACTCCAACTCTCCCGGTTTTTGAAATAATTCACAATTATAATCTATTTATCCTAAGACAAAGAAGTTAAAAATAGGAGCAGATGTGGATAGTCAATGCTTTTAAAACTATTTTCAAACGTAATCTTGCTAAATATTTGAAATATATATATATATATATATATATATATATATATATATATATATATAAGTGCAGTCATGACACTCGATAACGCATAGGTACAAACTTTAAGATATTTGGTTTTATCAAAGGCTCGTGACTTAAAAATGTATTTTGAGCAAAGTAATAAAACTAACATTTTCTACCCTATAACTTCACATACATCGATTCGTGCACATACTTTTTATTTGATGCACCACCAATTATGCCTATTTAAGGACAATGGTGAAACATTATAATTTTCATAGAGATTATTAAATTTTGTTAACAATAATATATTGATGAAATCATAATAAAATAGGAATGTGTGTGCCAATTGAAAGCCGAATATTAACTATGAATTTACACTTTTTTAAAACTAAACTATACACTATAATCCTAATAATGGAGAATTTTAGAGGTAGCTATATGGGCTACATTTAAGATAGTTGGGTATTGAGAAGTTGATTTAAAAAAAATAAAATGAGGAATCGAAACCGACTTTGCCTGATAAATACTTTATTCGTTCAACAGATTTGGAAGAACGCTACAGGATCTGAAGAATCAATAAAGTGGGCATTCTTCATGGCACAAAAGCCTCACCGTTTGACTGTGCTTTTGGTCAACTCACTTTTTTTGAAACTCCATTTGCTCAGAAATAGTATAGTCCCTACTATGTATTGAACCCAGTATGTCGTTGTAGTGCAGGCTTAGATTTATCTGCAACACTGGTGAATAAATGATATAGCCGAATTAGTTCCAAAATGAGATTTTTGTACTTACGGAAGCGGGATCGTATTATTTTCGTAGTGAATGGAGTCAGGAATTGGTTTGAAATGGAGTTTTGTTTATATAAAAACCAAGCCAAAAAAAAAAAACTACCAGAATGACACGAATCCGCTTCCTTCTATACAGTTCAATATCTATGTACAAAATTTGAATTGACAATTTATTCATCGGGGCTGCAGTATGCATAGGAAATAAACGTTCCAACTAACATAATTCATCATGAAAAGTTAATAATAGACGAGTTTTTTTGATTTAACACGAAACGACAATCTGACCCCCCATGACTCCTCTTCGTTAATTTCAAGAAACTTATTTTGAAGAGAATTCGCCCTATACTCTTATTTTAGTGAAACCTATTTCACAGAATTGCCATGTTCCTTCAGTTAATCCAGTAATAAAAATATATTTAATCATGACAACTATATTCCTATGAAAAACTATATATTCAAAAAATTGCTCATGCAGTCAATCTACTGTCAGTGATAAAATTATATTTATTTTCAAGAATTAAAGAGGAAAGGAATGAAAAGATGTGACTTGCTTGACAACCAAGATTATGACATAAATTGCAATTATTTAATTTGATTAGAGTACATTATTGATTGTTGTTAATTGTGAAGTAACAAATTAGCTGTGATAGCCGATGTAAGGAGATGGGCCAGCAGCGAAGGCAACTTCCCCACTACCCCCTCCACCGAGGCCCGGGCCGGATACAGGTCCTGTCGGATACAGGAGCACTACAGGAGCTCTATAAGAAGTGGATAGATAAATGTATCAATTAGACAGGCTCCGGGGCGAATAGAAAAAGGAGCTTACATTAATTATCATGGAGGGGTTGGAGGGGTGGGTTGCGCCTGCGCCCTGGGGCGATCAATACCTAGCAGACACCTGCGCCCCAGGCAAATTGGGGTGGGGGCGCTGTAATTAGCGCCCCATCCATCTCCCTCCTCTTCTGCTCTAGATCTATAATTAATGCACTCTAATATTATTATAATTAGTTAATTATAATCATGAGTAATTAATTGAGGTGATATTAGATAATTTACACTATATATAAAGGTAAATTAATATTTCTTTAATCGCCTCCGAGAGTAAGTTCAAAATAGCAATTCACTAAAAATCAATACTTTACTAAGCAATAAAAATATAAATACGACAAAATAGATCGACCATGAATGTGTCATAAAAAAAATGTAGATAAAATACAAAGCTACGTATTCACTTATACACTACGAGGGAAGTAATGTATAAGTGAATGAAAAAAAAAATATTGGTTACTTATTGGCTATTGGTACTAAAATATCCTTGTTCCGTAAATATGTCATTTCATTTCATCATACGTATAAATATGACTGTTTTTTTTTTTATGTAAACTGAACTTTTCAGAATAATATATTTTTTCTTTTTCTTTCTAAACAAATTGTTCAATAAATTTGTGACACGTATCACCATTTATACATTTTTTATATTCCATCTCCCTCTAAGTTTATAATGAGAGACTTCATTCCTTAAACGGATGAAAACCTAAAAATTAAGCATTGGACCAAAGGGTAAACATACTTGTGAGTGACTGACTTCGTAATTATTGGCCCTTCGGCTCACCTAAATGTTTTTAAATAATTCTTTATTTATGATCCATAGTTATTATTGGTTAATATGGCATTAATATACACAGTTAATGTGATTGAATCTTTAATGACTGCTATTTTAGGCTTTTATAATTTTCTTCCCTGATTACTTTATGTGGGACAGCAATACTTCAATCAATGACTTCAAATACAGCAATAGCAGCTAAATTATTTTATCTGTGAAATACCCTAGATGGACCCAGTGGGATCTTCAGACTCTTCTGGGGCTCATTAAGTGTCTATAAAGTGGCTATCCCTAATTGAGGGAATAGCCTGAGATTTGAGCGTAATAGCAGGCAAGTAACCTCTCTGCACAACCGTTGTCTAGATAGCATTTCAGTCTCTCATGGGTTGTCATTAGTACAGGATTTGAAAAACCTTATGAACTACCTTTCAATATATTAGAACTCTTTTCATGCAAGCTATATTTAAAATATATTACAATTGGAAGTTTTAAAATACATATATTTTATTGTATTTGGAAAATAATTATGAAAGGAAATGGAGCCATAACTATAATTTAGTAAAATTAGAAGGGATATTGGAAATTCGAATTAGTAAGTAGTCAAATTTTAATTAAACAATGTGTTGTTCAATGATTGATCCTGCATGCAGATATTCATTTATTTATTATTTTTTTAAATATTTATTTATTTATCATTTAAATGGTAAAGAGTAACTCATTGTTGCTAAAATAATTACTTTAAAAATTAAAATTATAGTTATAGTATTAATTATGGTCTGACTATATCACAGTAAAATACATACTTTACACCCTTAAACTCAATAAAATTAGCTTTTTTATTTTACTTATCTTTCTGTATTTTTAAAAATAATTTATAACGACTAATGTTTTTTATTGCGAAAATAAATTTAAAAAGAAGATTCTTTTATTGAATGTGGCGATAAAATCAAAGAAGGAATGATGTTTTTATTTTAAGAGTAAAAGAAATAGTGCCTGATCATAATACTGTGATATACAAGCCTTTGCCAGTATGAAGCCTATACTATAAATTTAGCTCTACTGCATTCAATTTGACAGCTTATTCGTATTTCCACAGTTTTTTTAAATTCCATTAAATATAGCTCTTTATAAACTAATTAATGACTCAAACTATACTATTATAATTTATGCAGAAATTTTAAAATGACAACCAGGTATCAATCAATCAATTCACTCTTTTCTTTATTATTACTCTTCATAATTTTAGAATTATAGTTTTATTTCATCTGTTTCACAGAGATCAATCTTTAAAAGATCATTATGTTCTCAGTATTTTACGTTTTCTAACTTCTGTAAAAAAAATATTGAAAACAAATAGTTAAATATTTAGTCATTAAATACAATAACTGGTATTATATTTTTTACAATATCTCATTTTATTGAATCGAAGAAGCATTTATTCATAAATTAATCAAATAAACCATTACAAAATTTAAAAAATCAAATTGGGTGTACTTGGTTCGAGACACGAGATGTTAAAAATTAAAAACAATAAAGAAAAGAAATGGAAATATATATATATATGTATTCCGAATGCGTTGATTTTTCTTTATTTCTTTATTTAATTGAAATATAGTATTATTGACACTTTTCCTCTTTGTGTCACAAAGATTTCCTTCTTTGTTATAATTTATTTTATTGTTATATGATATAATTTTTCTTTTCAAATAAAATATTAAAAAAATTATATCATATAACAATAAAATAATATTTAATGGCTTAAGTCAACAAGATCCAAAAATAAAAGTAATGTTCAATTAACATTCTCCCTGTGTGTACATCGCAAAGTCGCGAGAACACGGAGATATAGGATCCAGTGGAAAGAAGGGATATGACTGACCGAGAAGTGAACCAGGATGGCCGAGATGGTTAGGCACCACAGGGGGCTCGAGTCCCGGTCCTGGCCATATCTTTTCTTCTCAAATAAAATTTCCTCCTTTGATTTGAAAGATTTTTTAGTTTAGTGAAGATAAAAAAATTATAGGTTTCGTCAAATAAATATTTTTGATTAAAATATTAAATACATAGGTATTTTAGGTATCAAATTTTAAATATTACTGTCCTTAAACAAATTTGAAACACAATCCCTGTTAAAAGTGTTCTATAAAATGCCTACACTGATTGATTCTATAAATATGCCCTTTTATTAGAATAAAATTCAATAAAATAATATAAAATTTCATTAGAATAAAGAGATTAGGCAATTAGATTAAATTCTCCCTCACTTAAATTATTAAAAAAATATCTTATTCCTTGGTTATTATTTATATTTTTTATTTTCTTATTTAATTTTATTATTTTGATAACTTATAAAATAACATTAAAACATTTAGAAGTTGTTTTTTACAAAATAATATTTTTTTAGCAGGATGCTTCGAGATCTGTAAATCATCGAGACAGAAAGCAATTAATCAAATACATCAGATTTTAGAATGATTGATTTCATCCGGCCTTGGCATTATCATTAAGTTCACGAGTGCTTCTTAAACATGAACATAAAAAAACAACCCCTTAATCAAATATTAATGAGTTAATTACTCAAATCATTACATCCATATAACATTGCCATTCTATCGATCGATCCATTTATGATGTTTGATTTTAAATATTACAAGCTTGTACCATTAATCCACTATAAAATAATACTTTAATTGCTTAAAATCTTAAGCAACACAATAAAATAAAACAACACAATTACAAATATTTAATCCTCCAAATGATACTTGTTACTATTTCTAGTATTGTTTCAACGCGCTGGACTTTTTCGATGGGCTAGGCTGGATTTTTTCTAACATGATCTTGAAATGTTCGTGCGTTTAATGACTGTTTGTGGAGGTTATAGTGGCAGTGGCACAGAGACCTGTTATAAAAACTTTATTGGGCTTCTGGCCATCTCTTTGAGCGTTTGCGGTTCTAGCTCCCTCATAAACACAGGGAGAGAGCGCAGGGATCTCCTGGAGTCCACGTGGAAACCATAGCATGATTGGAAGAATGCAAATACTGTACGTAGGTTTGGCTTATTTAATTTTTACTTAAATTAAACAATTTATTTTTCTTTTTTTAACGTTTCACCCAATTCGAGGTACTCCGGATCTTCTTTGATCCCCTATCCTTATCGGAGATTTTGATCGTCCGCTTCGTTCTCACCTCAAATTCATCCTCTTGTTTCAGGTCATGCTCTATTATCCACATAAATTTCCTCCATAACCTTGAGTTCTCTTATGTCTATCTCTTCATCCTTAAACCATTTCGGTTTAGTTTTTTATTTCTAAGGAGCTCAAAAATTCTTTCTGTTAGCCTACTAGCGTTCATTCGCAGTACGTGTCCATACAAATTCTTTTTCACATTGAGTCGAAGGTTCATTCAACGTTTTACATGCGTTGCAATTATTCCGTTTGTCTATATACGATTCTCATGTGTGATATACGTATAATATCTTCATATCTTTTTTGTTTCTTGGTTTATACTCTTGTTCTTTCACTTGTTCACTTTGTAAAAATAGTATGAATGAATGCTTTGAGTCCTATTTCTAATTGTATTTAATTGTGCCATATTGTATTGCTGGTAATGATCTCTTTAGTGGTCATAGCTGACATTTGATAATTAAGCTAACGATGCTCCTCGCATATTCTAAAGGTAACTTGGATAGGTAAGTTAATTAGGTTAATTATTAAAGTTTTAATTGCCAATAAAGCAGATGGCTCATCTGGGCCAAAGTTGTTCCCCGCTGACTCCACTCAAAGCTTGTTACCCTAAAACTGAATAAGTGGCTAATTATGCTAAGGGATGGTGAGGGGGTGGGGAGGCTGTGGAAAACACTTGGGAAGGAGCGGTAATCAATATTGAGGACCGGCCCGGCCAAACAGAAACGGAGACAATCTCGGCCAAAGAGAGAGAGAGAGAGAGAGAGAGAGAGAGAGAGAGAGAGAGAGAGAGAGAGAGAGAGAGAGAGAGAGAGAGAGAGAGAGAGAGAGAGAGAGAGAGAGAGAGAGTGTGAGAGAGAGTGTGAGAGAGAGAGAGAGAGAGAGAGAGAGAGAGAGAGTGAGAAAGAGCGAGGGAGAGAGAGAGAGCGAGGGGGATTAGTTCTATCATTACAGACCTGGCGTAATTAGAGAGTTTGCGCGCCCGGGACGGCCTCCCATTGGCCCGCTAGGTTTTAATTAGTAGATAGACCACGCCCCTTTGTACCCCCTCCCTTACAGAGGCCACGCCCCTCCTCATCTGCGGCCTAATTATAAACCGGTCGAACTATAACTCTCCCAGGCTGACCGAGGCGGGCCTCTTTATTAAATTTCCCTCTTTAATGGGATATTCTTAAATTATTTACGGGGTATTCTCTTGTTTTTTATCATGAAAATTTCTCAGAAAACTCTCCAAAGAAAAATAAATAGAATTAAATAAGAAAGTTGA
Source organism: Arma custos (assembly GCA_037127475.1). Taxonomy (NCBI): domain Eukaryota; kingdom Metazoa; phylum Arthropoda; class Insecta; order Hemiptera; family Pentatomidae; genus Arma; species Arma custos. The sequence continues at coordinate 86,728,508 of CM073760.1, read as the reverse complement.
AATCAGTAAAAAAAAAAATTAAATAATTTAAAGATATTTTTGAAAAGGGCAATAAAAAGGGAGTTTCTCCGATCGGGGATTGCCCCCCTCAACAGTGAGAGGTGATTTGCATATAGATACGTGCTGTAGGGGACGATTTGGTCGGACGCCCTCCGCTCAGCTCTCCATTCTTTTACTTTTTTGTCGAAAAAAGCTATATTTGAACACTAATTTGACGTTTTCCTGTCACGAAATAAATAAAACTCCATGAATTCGTGTAACAAAATAAAACATTTTTTCTCTCTCGTGGTAGAGCGCTGAGCTACATTGCCGAAGGCCCGTTTAAATCCGGCTGAAGTAGATTTATTTGTTCTGTTAACACCTTGGAATGAATCCTTTGGGATCTGGAGATCCATATTAGGGCTCAACTACCTCTATAAAGTGGGTAATCAAAATAGAATAAAATCTCGTGGCGTGGTCTAGCGTGATCTCGGAGGTGATGAAAAGTCACCTCCCTGTTAAACGTTGTCGTACAAAGAGTACAGTACAGTTTCTACCACGTATTCAACCCTAACTCTCAGTCACGTCCCTTAATCTGCCTTCTCTTTGGTTATGATGTGGACAATCTATTAGTGTTGATTAATTTTCTACTTTTAATTTTAGAAATTAAAATGTAGAATTGTAATTGGAAAAGTTATGTTCAAGATTCCTCCACTAAGATTATTCCATCTTTTTTAAAGAAAATTTTTAAGGTTCTTCAATCGTAGAGATTATGTTAATGTGACACCTTTGAGAAATGTGTTGAAATGAGAAGGCTTGTCTTCTACATATACCAGAATTTTGAATTTGATAAGGATATTAGATGTATGCCTAATTTATAATACTTGAGAGTAAAGCACTGAGCCATGCAGTACACATGCCAAGATAATCTATATTGAAACTATTGGGGCCTACGTTACAGTTAGAGCTAACTTGTTAGAATAAAAGACATTTTAAGGACCTTCATTATAACATAGATTGTTATTTTTTGATCGGACTTGTAAACCATAAAACAGTTGTGTAGGTTAAATCGTTTATAACTAACTACTTAACTCCTCGACTCTACAGGCCAGCATGACTCTTGGCCTCCTGAGTGGAAATGGATCACTTCATCCTCTCCTTTGCTTCTCTATACTGCGGTCTAGCTTCCTCGAGTCTCTCTCAACCTCTTCCTCCCACATACTTCTATGTCTACTAGGTCTATCACCTACCCTCTTTCCACTAAAGTGTGCTTCTATTATTTTCATCTGGACACTTTCTGACCACATGCCCTGCCATTTTCAGCCTAATTGATATTATTATTAACAATAATATTATTAATCTCTACTATTGCTCGTCTATAGACAGCAAAATGTTTCAGGTGTAGGCAAAAAAAAATCCTTAAATAGTGAAACTAACGATTTGACCCCAAGCGGACTATTTTCTCTTCCATATTCATACTGATATCTACTAGTTATTTAAGATGGTTACAGCGTTTTTAATTTGAACTTTGGAAGATTTTGTTCTGTCAAAAAATGAGCGCTAAACGTTTATTGATTTCATAAATTATCTCACGACATTCACAAAACACCATCAAAAGATCCTTAACAGATATTTTACTGGTAAATACATTATTTTTTATACTTTATTTCTTGCTAAAACATAAGTATTTTTATTTTATTTAATATAAGTCACTGTGGACTGCGTTTCTTCTACTTTCTGTTTTTTTTCTATCTTATCAGCTTCCAAATTTGCTTCAGTCTATGACTATCTTCTTCTTTTGTCCTTTCTTGTCTTCTTCTTAGGTAATTCATAGATTTTGCCTTCAGAGACACTCCCTCTGCAATATTTGTTGGAGCAATCAACAGTTTCTAGATCCTGTGTTTATTATTTTTTTATTTCTTTTTTATAGATGTCAGTTTGTCAAAAAGCAAAGAAAACCATATTAAGCTACCTATGGCTAAGAGTTGGGCTTTATCTTTCGATATTTAGGCATAGCGCTCATACTATTAAGAAACATTTAAAAGAAATATATTGTTGCTGTCAAAACAATACCGCCTATCTACAACTTAAAAATGAGTTAGTAACGGTAACGCACGTTTTAAGGTCAGCAACATGGCAGAATATGATTTTTTGATACTTCTCTTCAATCTTTTTTGTAATAGTTCCAAAATTGTATAGATGAAAATAGATTATAAATTGCCGAGTCTAAAGTCGGCTCGGTTTTTTTTCTCTCCTGTAAAATAGCCCAAAGTGTACTTAAGCGGTATTGTTTTGACAGCGACGATAGGAAGAATATAATTTTACATTTTTAATGGAGACAAATGTATTATCAACTGTTAAGCGCTTAAGTAACTTACATTGAAATATGTTTTTTTTTTACAATTTTTTTCCCACATTAATTCATTTTTAACTAATTGTTGGCAGTTATCCAATTTCGCGATTGGAACTCTTCGCGTTCGAATCGACAGCCTTAAGCTAAGTATAATCGACTCTCGGAATCGACGACTCCGAAGGATGATATATAACCCAGTTCATTACTGCTGAGGCGTCGGGTTATAATGCCGTTAATTTCTGGGCCGGGACGAGCCAGGAGGGAAATCAAGAAGAGTTCGAGAATAAATTATGTACTCCATTAAAATTTTAATAAGGTCCCTCCTCCTTGAGCGAGGAGGAGGTCTCACCCCCCCCCCCGTCCTCCAGGAAAAGGATGAAAGAAAATGAGAGGAAGCTACTTGAAAGAGAGAGAAGTTTTTAATTAAAGGTAGGAAAGAGGGCGTGCCGGGGGCCGGAAGAGCTTCGCCCTGATTGGCTGCTTTCTCGGCTAATTAAAAGGGCAAATCGGCCAATAGGGGGCTCTCGTTAAAGAGAAAAAAAAGAGAAAATGGTGGAAATAAAGGAAAGTCGTTGTCAGCGCCGTGTGGAAATGAATACACTCATTAAAGAGAATATATGATAAACTGGTTCAGTTTGGTCTCCATTTTTTTATTTGATTTTATTAATAAACTTCTTTTATTCATAAGAAAATCGTCAAAATACATGAAAAAATGTCTTCAATATTTTTCATTAAAATATGTTGTTCCTATAATTAAATTACATTAAAAACTAACCACAAAGTCACACATATGAATCATGGCAAAGACAATTTATTGTAGTCCCTTAATCCCAATTGATAACATTCAACTAATGGTGAACCATCAGAGCGTAGATTGAGTGTACTGGTATTAATATTTTACGTCCTTGACAGGGGACAAAAAAATGGTGGTCCTTAGCTTGTGCGGTGGCAGGTACTCGTTAACGATCCCTATTCTAATTATACCTGAATAGTCTAATTTATGAATCCTACTGTAGCATCATCGGATTGGACATAGCAGCATAAAGTGATTTCAAATGAATTAGCAACAAACCAGCAACATATATTTATGATCAGAGTTTAAATTGATTGAAAATTTCTATATTCAACATCAATGTTATCCAATTTCCGGTATTGGAGTGAAGGTAAACAAAAATTAAATATACTCAAATAAATATTTTCATCGATTCAGCATTGCGAGTTATAGACTCCTTAAATAATCCTTGTAATGATTGAGACATTAGGTCTTTCTTGAATGTGGAACTAGGCACAAAGTGGCGTGATGGTTGGCCCCTCGGAGGTGAAGGCATTAGTGCTACTGAATATTGAATAACCTCCTTCCTAGCGCAGCAACCCCTCCTGAATTTGCTAACCTTTTCGAGCGTGTTATGATAATAATGATAATAATAGTTACATATAAAAATTGGACATAAAAAAGATTCTTTGCATATTTCTTAACGTTATATGTTTGTATAATGTTATTTATGTTTTAATTCAGTTTTTTTTTATTTTTATTTATTTCTTGTATAATTTGCTACTATTCACAAAATTACATGCTGACCAAATAGAACAGTCTAAAATTAAAAACAATTGTACAAATTGAAATGTATCTGTGCAGAATCATAACTTACAATGAAAGAAAAAATGTATAAAAAACTTCCAACAGAGAGAAACAATAATAATAAAATAAAAAAAATTGTAACTATACATTCTTAGTAACTTACATACATATGGATAAACAATAACAATGAAATAAAAGAAATTGGTATTCTACAATAATAAATGTTTTGTTGTTTATGTACATATCGCTTTGTACTATTTTTTGTAAAGTTTCAAATATTTTTTATAAGTGGTTTTTTATTGTTTTTGCACTTAAAAACAAATTGTTTACATAGTTGTTGATAAATACATTAATATAAGGTATACTAAATTCTTTATGTATAATTTTAACTTTAGTATAACATGCTTAATTTCCAGCAAATACAAGGTATTAGTTTTGGAGTATTTGTCATTTTCTGTAATTAGTTTTAGGCATATAACTAATTATTGGGCATGCGCATGTTAGTATAGGTCGTAAGCAGGCTTTGTATTATAATAACTTATTATCTATGCATAATTTCGAATTTATATTAAAGTATGGATATATAGAACACAGAACTCTGTTAGCTTTATTGCACACATAATCAGTGTGGAAAGAAAAAGTTAACCTTTTGTCCATATTAAGTCCCAAATATTTAATCTGCATTGCCCATTTCAATCCAGGTTGGAGATTGGCTGTTATATGCTTATGGATAATTATTTATTAAATTATTATATTTGTTTTATAATTAGCCATGAATCGACTCTTCTTTATTGGGTATTATAGGTAATATTTCTGCAAAAGTCCTGATGTTTGAGAGCGATCGAGACCAAATCTCTTTTCGTTGGTATTGAAATTGTCGGTATTGACGTCGGTATTGAAAGATAAAGATAAGGAGGTCTATTATTTTATGTTTTTAATTTAAACAATTCATCATTGATTTCGAGTATTATTACAAAAGTGTTTTTGGAAAGTTAATAATTGTTTTTCTTGGTAAGGAAGAAAAAATGTTAAAACTAAGTAAAGAGGTCAATGGTTTATACATTTTTTGTTCCACTTGTATTTTACTGCAGAGTTTTAAATAAATATAAACTTCAATCAAGCTTCGACTTGAGCTTTTTTCAGTCATGAGAAACTAATACCCAAGCGACTTTTTCCTTCCCCTGGAAAAGAATCTCGGAATTAATCTGAATGAGAATGGCTCTAAGAAACAACCCTTAACATGGTTTACGCCCCGAGGGATCCCCCGCCAGCGTGAGGTTCCAACTGAGGGATTTAATTATTCAAGCTCATATCCTCCCCACTATAAAAACCCGTTTCCTCCGACCCCATCAGCCGCCGCCATCGACGGAATTACAGCAATAAAAATGCCTCCGAAGCGGTAAAAAGCCCTTGAGGGACTTGACCAAGCCCGTTCCTCTGCTTCATTTATTAATTCTCGGCTGTTAAGTGCCGATTCATACTTCATCATCACCTTACACTATCTTTTACCGCTCCTCGACTTTTATGCTGTACTGCCATGAAATAAAAAAAGTTATGGTGTTCCGGAGTCGAGAGGATTTACACTTAATTTTTAGATTTTCCTAGGCTAGTAACAATTACAACTCTGAAAAGTAAACAGTTTGACTTTCAGACTGTGCAATTATCCACTGCGTATTCCATTCTGTAGACCTAGTCGTGGGTCCTCGGTAACGAGCTAAATTAAGGGTTCAGTGGATCAGAGATAGCAGATATAATGGCTCAAAGTTTTAACATTAAACGATATGGGACATATACTTATAGAATCTTTTAAACGTATAAAAGTTATTTTTTACAGTTAATAACTTGAACGAATCAATAACAGAAGACAAGGGAACATAGTTGGGAAAAGCAGATGGAAATGACTATTACAAAATTAACTAATTAAATTTATGGTAATGTATCAACACGGATGTGTCTCAATCACAAAGAAGTCAAGGAGAGCAACTTATCTTTCTGACTTAAATGAGCATTCCCTTGTCTCCTGAAACTAAGTTCCAAAATTAATTAATCTTGGGACTGCAAGAACTTTTTACTATATCTAATGCCGGTTGAATAGTTCAGAAATCAACTATAAAACCAATGAAGCCCTAATAATGTCTGGAGATGTGAACTTTCAGTGCTTGAATTTGAAACTCGAGACCGTTTAAAGGAAAGATGAGCAAGTCCGACCCGATGACTTTCTACAAATAAACAAGGTGGCCATGATAGTAACTGAACTAATGAAAGTCTTACACGTGTTTAGCTTATTTTGTAGGGTTCCCATGCCTCTTTAATCTAGATGATTTCAGAGGCTAATTAGAAGAACAGGAAAGATTTTGCTAATAGTTTTGCACTTCTTCAAGTCTTACTAAAACAAACTTTGTGCTAGTGATAAGTTCCTCTAGTAGTAAACCTTCAAAGTGATTCATGTTCAGTACTTCATCTTATCACATGATGATAAAACACATCGTAATCAATTCAAGAACATGATATGTTATTTATTTAAGAAATCAGATTTAGAACATGAAAATTGGTTCCCAAAATGCTTTTGCTTGTCTTCTACCGTACAGAGCATGAGTGAGAACTAATAATCCTTTAAATGATCACTGTTATTTTCGAGTTATTCCAATAAAAAATTATACACATTTTAAATTTTCACGGTTCTAATGTAAAATAAAATAAATACAAAATAATTCAGCTTAGCGGACCCAGCTCTCCAGATGGATTTAAGTACGTATCAGAGCGTTTCTGAAACGTTTGAAATTTTATTTTTGTTTACAGAACTTTTGACCACAATCCACAATAGGGAAATCGATTGAATAATTCTACATTCAGTTGAAAAGAAAATAATAAAGTCGTTTTGGGTAATGATAAGTCGTCAAGTATAATAGTATCTTCCCTACTCCTAGTTTCAAGAGTTGACACGATAGTATTTGCTGGCATTAAACTTTTATCGAACAATTGTGTCCAACAGGATGACAGTGAATGGTCCCTATGATTATGAAAGTCTGTATCTTTTAAGACCTATGATTATAACTAGACCTAGTGCGCTATGAACCTATTTCCCTCGTCTTACAAAGGCTCCCAAGAGCACTACCGAGAACGGTACCGGTTTTATGGTTAATTGCAGCATTTTGGTTATTGTCACCAAATGTCCCATAACATAACAGAGGACCGACAGTTGTCCCTGAGGGATCCCAGATTCTAATCTAAAGGACACGCTACTTCCCGCTCTCTGTCCTTCGGCGGGCCATCCTTTTTTGCCTTCGCTCGGATCCAGTTGGCATTTTAATAATAGCCTCCTTTTTTTCTTTTCTGTTTAAGGACTTTTTCGTGAGAGAATTTTTAAATAGTTGGTCATCGAAACCCTGAAAAGCATTCAGGCAGAAGATGGATGCCCCATTGTTACTGCACGTTAGTGTTGGAATGTGTCAGAATTTGTAATATAATTTTGATGTATCAATTCGTTAAAAATCAAGGAAATATCTTCCAAGAATGCCATCTTTCTCTATGGACATTTCTATTGTAGAACTGTGGTTTATTGTAGAATTATTCATGGGAATAGTTTATTTAAGAATGCTGTCAATGAAATACCACATAAAACAAAAACTTATTTTACAGTATACTGACGTTTCGGCTTAAGTTTTAGGTCGTCTTCAAATTAGGGTAAAACAATTTAATATCAACAATACTGATAGCACCAATGAAGGTAACATAAGATGACGACAGAAAGCAGTATAAGGCTACTGTAATATATTGTTGCAATATATATAATAATATATTATTATATTTAAAATTAAAATAACAAATAGTATTAAAACTATGAGAAAATAATGAATTAAAAGAAATATTTAAAAAAACATATTAATTACGATAATTACCAGTATGATTTAGAAGTGAGGCTAATATATTAAGATGCATGATAACATGTTTACATCAATGTAATCAATTGTAAATATGATATTGAATTGTGTTAGTTAGTTCTATGTAACCTACAGCAATATATTTATACCACTTGTAATGCTAATGATGAATGATGTTGGCATAATTCAGTATAGGCATAGGAAAATGTTTACATCAACACAACATTAAAAAGAAAAATTATATATCTACTAAGATTAGTCACTTTAATGTTGAGCATTAAGACCATTATTAAAAAGAGTCTCGAGAAATTGTTGTCGTTTATTCTATGCTATGCTACAGCTCGTTAGTAATATAATTCCAATTGTAATAATATAATTCCAATAATGTCATTGCTACAGTGAGAATCCTGAATTATTCAGGTATAATTAGGGAAGAGATTTTCAACAAGTAATTGAAAACGTACATAGACAGGACGCTCATTTAATGTATCTTCCGAATGCCAGCTGAACTAAGGATTTTTGACTGCCTTTAAAAATTCCACCTGCTGGACTACAAACTCTCGATCTTGGACACAGCATGTTGTTATGCTAACCACTAGACAACAGGTGATCCCCATTCAGAAATTGAACCATTGTAGGACTCAATTGTAACATTGAAAACGATCTCAAGGCCAATCAAACTCGATTAAAATCTAGCAAATCAACTGTTTAAAATGGCTTGGAACTTCAAATCGGCCATGTAGTAAATGCTGATATACGATTACTACTAGGAATCTACAAGCCCTGCGTCTAAGGATTTCTAATTATTTCCATCTGAATGTTTCTAATTAATCGCTTGTCCATATCAATTGTTCTACTCTTTGGTAATCGAGTAGTGTAAAATCATAATTTCAAACATCGTCGAATAATGTAGAATAAAAAATCTATAACCAATTACACTTGAAATATCATTCCCAATTACTACATAAACTAAAGCTTTTAACATAAACCTTCGAGTTATGTTGAAAATGTCCTTTACCGGTATTGGGTTACTTTGAAACAAACTATTTCCTAAAGTCCATTCGCACCTTCGAACAAACCTGAAGAGGATGTAAACAAAAGACTAATCGTGGCTAAGACCTCCCTTGAACAAATGATATCTTCTCCAGTATTGATGACTTTTGTTCCAGACAAACTATCTCCAGCAGTTTATCCCGGACTCTCCTATCTAAATTATATTACTTGTGGAAAAACTACCTACCTTGGTACAAGACTATTCTTCACTCTTTCTCGTCCCAGCGTGGTAAGTAAAAATACTTTTTGGCCAACTTCTACAAGACGTATTTCATAAATCGAATTATAGGTGTTTCTTTTTCTTGTATTCTGTGTAATTGATGATATTGGATTCATAAATTTCTTCAAATTAGTTTTCTAATTCACCAGTATCAAACAAAAAGTGAGCTGTTAAATTTGAGGAGTGAAATTTGGAATCAAAATAATCATCAATGTGACAATTTAGATTGTTATTATAGATGCAATATTTAATCAATTGAATATATACGATTTTAAATGCTAGTTTTCTTTTTAAGATATTTATTTCACGAATCAATCCGATTAATAAAAATCTCTTTTTCAGCTAGGAAATTTTTAACATAAATTTAATATAAAAAATATCACACAAGTATAGTTTGATGATCTCAAGTCCTAGACTAGTCAGATGGAGTAGCTTTATTCTACGACCAGCATTAAGTACACGTTATCCATAACTGTGAGTTCTAACAATCATTTTAACATCAAACGAAGACAAAGTAGTGGTATGAATTATTCAGAAGTCTTGTACAGTTATTTTATTTATCAAAATAAACAGTCATTGAATGGTAGTGCTTGGGATTGCGGGACTTGGTAGAAAAGACAACTCTCATGGACGATTATAAGTTGCATGTTTCTTTTTTGGACAACTATGGGGATGAATAAATAAATAGAAACACTAAAAGATTTTAACGACAATGAGTGATTAAAGTTTTAGTAATTATTTTACTTGTACATATCATTAACTTTTATATCGCTAGTTTCGACATAAGCTTGATCAATTGTATTTATTGCGAAAATGTGATGGTAGTTGTCGTTGCTTGAACTAAAATTTGATTGAAAAATTAAACTAATAAAAACCTTAATAATCAATAATTATTAAAAATCTCAAAATTTATATAGTAATAAAGAGATTCATTCAGGTTCAGGCATAAGTGTAATACACCCAATCACATTTTTTTACTATTCTGTTATTTTTTCTGTTATAGACCGTCTGAGTAGCCCTGGTTTCTGATCTGTAAATTCCTGTTACAGATGATTCCGTAATGAAGATTTACTACATTTCTTGAAAGGGTCTCAGAGGAGGCGATCGGGATGTAAGTTTAAAGCTCTACTATTAAAATTTTGTACATCATATAACATATTTTCTAATTATCATTATTACATTTATAATAAATTCATGTAGCATAAGAATCCGTTCAATCGCCTTATTCCTTCCATATCGCCGTAAGATCGACAAAGACCACTTAGGATTGGAAACGAAGAGGGCTAAAACAAAATGATTAAAAATATTTCTTCCCCCCGGTAGGAAAGGGTTGGTCCTATAAGATCTACTTTCCCTTGCAGATGGGCGCCATTAAGGGGACCCGGGTCCTGAATATGGAGATAAGCCCTAATTTTGTCTCTTTTCCCATCTAATTATTCCCTTCGGTATTTTCCCTTACCTAGCCCTTTTCTCCTTACTAAGAAAATCCTTAAAGATTCAAAAATATTCTCTTCTTTTCTCTTTCCTGTTAGTCGCTCGTGTGTTTTTAAAGGCAGTATTTCTTGCCAGTACTTCTTCGTTGATTGATTCACATCTTTAATCATAAAATCTTTCCTAAGTGAAAAAAAATTCAATTCTTGAAAATTGTATCCTCTATCCGATTCCCAAGTCATTTGTTGGGCATTATTAATAATATTCTAGATTAAATTGCAACCTCAAAATACCAAAATTTGCAAACTCATTTCTGATTTTGGAGGTATTAACATGAAGTCCCATAATTTTAAGATTAATAGATACAATCAATTTAGAATAGGTTAATAATATATCACAATGAATAAGCATTACAATTATATAAACAACTATAAAACTTACCTATCACCTTACCTTATCTTACCTTACCAACCGGTTTTACGCCTCTAAGTAAAAACAACCTACCAACTATAAAACTGAGAAAACTTTATTGAGTAGTGTGTATATTGGAATACTTCATGAACATGATTAATATTATATGATATTTGACAGTAGAAATTTAACAGACCTGAGGAACGCACCGACGTACACTCGGGTTGAAAGACAGCCGTAAATCGGCATTGATTTAAGTATTATGGCTGTTGTGGGTCAGCAGGCGCACGAGGACCTATATTTCCTTCTCCTGAACCGAACCTCCGAGGTTTCATTGGTCGGCTTATTAACATCCTGCAAGAACCACAATGCCTATCATGCATGTAATGTAAATTAACAGATAAACATAAAACCCAAGAATGATAAAAACCCATTAACCTGTTTTCAAGGTGGAAATTAATAAAAGCAAATCTCTATTAGTTGATAACGGATAACTGAATTTACAGTTTTCATTGACCTAGAGGAAGTATCGAGGTAATTCTGGTTCGCTTTTTATCCTTGAGAAATGTCAGACACATATTAATGTATAAACTTCCTCCAACCGACTGAAGTGCATAGGTCAAACCGGGGGTGAACAGTGACGAACGCTAATGAATTAGTGCATTATTTTAACTCGAAGTATAGTGAACTAAAATACCAATTTATGTATATTCGATAGTTTGATAGTTAATTACAATTAACTGGCAACAATCAGTGAAAGTAAAGTACTTCGGGCAGGTAAAAGTTCTATTATAGAGCAAAGTAATGCATACCTTAAGTAATGCGGGACGTGATATCTAGTAAGATCTCTTAACAAATATTAATGGTTTCCTAATGGTAATGGTCTGTATCAAGGAAACAGTCACATTTCTGTTCTTTTGGATATCTTTTTAACATTTCATTTATAATGTATATGAATATATTTAAAATTTTAAAAAAATTCACTGGGAGAATTTAGGGATAGACATTAATGGTAAGAAACTGTCAAAACTGAGATTCACTGATGATGTATTTCTCATTTCTCACTCACCATCTGAACTGAAGAAAATGCTAGAAGAGCTGGTCCTAGTAGGAAATGAGGTTGGGCTGGAGATAAATTTTAACAAATCAGTCTTGATGACAAATGCCGAAGAAGAAGAAATATTTCTCGGTATCAGCAAACTCACATGGGTTAAAGAAACAATCTATCTAGGGCAACTCATATCATTTGCAGATAGACCCAAGAAAGAGGTGAATAGAAGGATTAAAAGAGGATGGTCCAAATTTCGGTCACACAAAAATATTTTCAAAAGCACCATGGTCATACATCACAAGAGAAACGTTTTTGATGCATCATTCCTTCTTTAACTTATGGATGCCAAACTTGTATTCTAAATAACGATATATCTAAATCCCTAGCAACCACTCAGCGTGCAATGGAGCGAAGAGTGTTAAGGAAAAGTAGAAGGGAGAAAATCAAGAAGACAGAACTACGGAAGCTGACTGGTACGCGCGATATTCTCAAGACCGTATCTGATCTCAAATGGCAGTGGGCTGGACACATTGCAAGAATGTGATCAACACATTGGGCTAAGGCAGCAACGGATTGGTATCCAATACACCGCACTAGGAGAAGAGGGAGACCAGCTACGAGATGGCGGGACGACATACAAAACTTCATAGGAGTATTATGGCACGGTTCTGCTTGGAACAGACGTAGCTGGGGTAGATTGGGAAAGGCTAATGCCCAAATAAGGGCCTTTTTTTCTTTTTAAAACCATGTAAAAATTTACAGAGAAGAAAGATGAAAAAAATAAAGCTTATTATTATTATTTAAAAATTGTCAAGGATGTGAAGAGAGAATCCAAAGACGGTTGTAATCACTGAGAACACAAATTATTATATTTATTTAGTCACAATATATTAATCAATTAATCTATGATTTATTTATTCTTATGTTTTTCAATTTTGACGATGAATTACTTAACATCCCATACTACCTAATTTAAGTATCTACAAGCTTTTTTTTTTTTTAATTTATTTTTCAGGGTATGAATGTGTACATTTTATTTTATTTTTTTTATTATTAGTATTATTATCATTTATTTATTTTATTTTTTTTTTACTTTATTTTATTATCATTTTCGCATTAATTTCTTTCTTTTACCGCATGTATATATTTTTCCGCATGTATATATTTTATTTTGTTTATATTATTGTTTTGTTATGGAATGACTGTAAGTTACACAGCACTATTACTTATTGCCCACAAGTGGCAGATTGTAATATTTCAATAAAGTGTTAATATTAAAAAAAATATATAAATTTATTTATACATATTTTATATTATAACAATAAAACAAGTAAATATAATGAATGATGCAAAATGTCATGGATCAAAGGAAGTAAAGAAACTACCTACTGGAAATACTCATATACCAAATTCAACTTAGTAGGCCAAGTAACCTTCTTAATTTTAGAGGCTTCGGAGGATTATCGGGGATTGAAGAAGTAGCTAGGATTGAAACTAGTGGGAATAAAGTTAGTCATGAAAAGATTGGTATCGGTTTAAGTCCAAATCAGCGACAAATGGAGTATTGAGGTCTTTATGGATGTCTTTATTCGTGATAAAGCAACAAGCATTAAGGAATTTACGAAGGATTTTAGATTGTAAGTATTGAATTTGATGTCTTAGTGGCCAGAACTCAACTCAATAAGTAGATAAATAGGTCTTATAGTCATTTCTTAGTTTTTCATAATTAATTTCGAGTTGGTATCCTTTGTCTACTAAGTTTTGGAGTAGCCTGAAATGGCGAGCAGTTTCTTGTCTTTTCTGTCTAATATAAGTCTACAGATTCCACGTTAAACATTTGCCTTGATGTCGGATTTGAGTATTGGATTTGTTCTACAGAAGTCACTGGTATATTATTACAGGATTCTGGAGGACAGGAAGTCACTGCTTTCCGACGAAGGGTACCTGTAAGTAATTTTAGTTTTCTATATTTTATTTATAAGTCAAATTTAACACATATTGGTACATTTAGTTAATTGGACTACGGTGATATTAAAAAGTGTATACTTTGAATATCCGGAAATCAATTTCCTTACGATAGTAGTGAGTATTACTCCCTTGCTATGTGCTTGTAAATTAATGAAAGAAAAGAGATTTATAATTTGTTATTCAAAATGGAAAAGAGAATCCTTAAGTCGGGAAAGACTAGATAGGACAGAACTGACAGAGAAGAGAGACATTGAAGCAGATCAATCTCCCTCAAGGAGGACAAGGAGATGGGCAATTTATGGAGATGGGGAACAAGGATAGTGATTAGGCTTGGGATTAATGCAACCCCGCGGTTGTTCCTAATTGTTATTGATGACCGGATCCGTTGATTAGGGGATCCCTCCACCAGCTCCTTTTCCCGAAGAAGGAGAATAACTGAAGGGAAAAATGAATGGCAGAAGGAGAAAAGAAAAGGGAAAAATGAGCAGAGCCGGCAGCCCTTGTTCAGGAAGTCCTGTAATTTGTTTAAATTATGTTAAAGTTAGAACTGGGGTCGTTTGTTCCTTCGTAATCCTGAAAGCTTTTGTGCCGGGCAATTCGAATTAACAAATGGTTTTAATCTCTGATTATAATATTCTTACGCGTGGAGCATTTTTTATTTAATCTCCAAAACTTATGTAATTATTTTTTTGCATTTTTTTATACAAGTTTAAACACGAATTAACATTTTTTAAATTTATTTTTAAACACGAAAGTCATCATGAACTTAGGCACTTTATTGTGTAAAAAGTAAAATTGTATTCACAAAAATGCTTCATTTAATCTTCAATTGTAGTTTCGCTAAAACACATCTTTATCCTTTTATCACTTATAGTAAAAGTACATCAATAATGATTACTTATCCCCTATTTCCCTATTAAATATTATACACCACAAATTTTATATTTTATCTGATTTTCATTACTGAGTGGTATATAAAATTTTATATTGCACTTAGATTTTTTAAAATTTTTTATAAAAATATATATATATTTTATGATGTTAGAGAAGAGTTGGTTGACTGTATCTTTCTTCCTTAAATTATATTTTATGATGAATTGCTAAAGTCGTAAAAGCGACATAATTCCTTATTAGCCTTAGAATTCCTTTTAGTCATACACAAAGATAATATGTATGATCTTGATACAATCAGTTCTGAACACAGACAGGTATGACGAGCTTACAGAAAATATCAGAATGAACTTATGCACATTTAGGCTTCTAAATTTCTCTGTAAAAATAATATGGCTAAAAGAACACTCTGGTATTGAGGGCAATGAGATAGCTGATAAATTAGCAAAAGAGGCAGCACAAAGTGATTTGTCTCCATCTTTTCGCAAAACACCAATTTCGTACATAAAATTCCAAATTATGGATGAATCAATTTTGAGATGATCGGAGGACTGTTTCAAATAAATCTCCTAGTTTGCATAGGTTTATTCCAAAACTGACAACCAATAACTACAAATTAATAAAATCAACTAACTACAAAATGACTCAGGTTTTAACTGAACATGGACATACCAAATCATACTCACACTGATTTCACATAATCAATGACAATACTTGCTTAATAGACAAAGAAGAACAGAAATTTAAACACATTATATATGACTGCCAAATGTGTGAAGGACAATAATTTTCGAAATTATTTCCAAAATATTAAAAGGAAACGTTTGGCCAGTATCTGAACATGATCTATACAATACATTTCGATCTGAATTCACTAAATTTATTTTCAGCATTGATTTCGAAAATTTGACATCTATTTAAGAATAATCATACAATGTAAAACATAGATAATCATTAGATGATTATTTTAATTTTAATTATGTTAATTTGTAACGGTATATATGTAATAATGTCTTTTGCATATATGTTAAAATTATCACAATTGTTGTTAATACTTGTAAAAATGAATTTAAAAGGCATAGTATACGCATGTATGGAATGTGCCAATAAATAAAAGGTCCTTTCAAAGGGTTACTTTGAAAGGGAAAAAAATTGCTAAAGATTACGAGAACAAAATAATAGAAAGGAATAAACGGTTTGCCTTTAGGTCTAAACGAATTCTCAAAATCCTCCGAGATGACAGAGCAACCCCGCCGGGAGAAACTCGATGAAGTCCTAAGCCGCCATCTAGATAAGGAGATACTTGTAGTTTTGCATTTACAAAGACAAATAAGAACCATCTGGACTTCCGTTCTGCATATCAGGAGTCAGATCTCACTTATATGAATTTATAAACACTTAAGCCGACCGAAACCGAAGCAAATAAGACTATAAACATTAAATTTATAGTAATGATTTTCTAGAACATGGATGTATAGTAGCATTCTTCCAGGAACTGTTTAATAAGAGGGAGGATAAAAAAAAAAGAAAAAAATGGAAGGTAAGACACGAGCTGATGCTAGATGAGGCGGAGTATTATCGTTTCTCTCAGAGGCTATTCAAAATTTATCAAACGCCTTTCGAGAGCTGACCGAAAAAATTTGAGCCATAAAAGGACAGCGGGCTGAGAGAGACGTCTCCTCCGATCGCCGGCTCATTTACAAGGGACATTCCTTGATCATATCTCCTGATTTATTTCTTAGCCTCCGCTGCTCCACCACCTCTCTCACTGTCGTCCCGTGGGTTCACCTTATCTTTCTTATCATTATTTAAGATCTAATTAATTATTGCTTACTGCTTTAGATTGTCCAAAAGATTCTACAATCGTTTTCAATGGTTCAAAATGTTCTTTCAATCACTAATTAGTCAGTTTTATTCAACACTCATTAATTTATTTATATATTATATTAAAGGTCTCAAACAAGAATGTTACCTATTCCAATTTTTGTACGTATCGAAGAGGCTTTAAACATATGGGTAAGGAAATATCTAAAGCCTCGGTGAATGAGTGGTTAAGTCGAAGCGGGATCGTGTTATTCTCATAGTTTTTGGCTCTAAATGGAGTTGTAATATAAGCAATACCTCCTTTTCAAGCTTTATATAGCTTCATATTCACTTCCAAAAATCCTCTAGGTAGTAAGTATCCTTGGCCCAATCCTTTATACAGTTTATACAACTGACATCCCAACTCATCCTAATACTATCCTTACCACGTATGCTGATGATACATGTGTATTATCAGTCAACACCAATCCAGTTATTGCACCTCAAAGCCTCCAATCCCATATCACTGATCTTGAAGAATGGTGTCAAAACTGGAGGATTAAAATAAATTCTCAAAAATCGCATCAAATCACTTTTACCTTACGTCGTAAACCAATGACTTCCTGCCCTTCAGTATCCTTTAATAATATCCCACTAGTGCCTGTAGAACAGATCCGATACTTAGGGTTGCACCTCGACAAACGATTTACCTGGAATCCTCATACAAGACTGAAAAGACAAGAAACTGCTCGACGTTTCAGTCTACTTCAACACATAATAGACCCATGTTCTAAACTCCCAATTAATTACAAAAGACTCATTACATGACCATCACACGACCTGTTTGGACTTACAAAGTAGAGCTTTGGGGCTCCCCTAAACCATCGCATTCCTCTCTTATCCAATCCTTACAATACAAAATCCTTCGTAAAATCTTCAATGCTCCTTATTTTGTTAAGAATAAAGTCATCCATAACGACCTTAATGTCCCTTGCTGATTTGGCCCTAATCCGGTATCTATCCTTTCATAACAGACTTCATTACCACTCAAACCCTCTAGTTTCAAACCTACCTTCCTCTTCAATTCCCGATAATCCTCCGAGGCTTTCTGAAAAGAAGATGGCCACGTGACTTAGTTGAACTTTGAGTACTACCAGTGGTAGTTTCTCTACTTGTCATTATGCATCGCTTATCCTATTTACTTGTTGTATTATTGTAATACATTTGTAAATATCAATAAATAAATTTTTAAAAAAAACTTCCAAAACAACATGATTCCGCTTCACTGAGTACAAGAAACCCATTTTGGAGAAAACTCCACTTAACCAGTTATTCACCGGAGCTTTATATATATGGGTTACAACCTACACAAAAACAGTTGATGACTAGGTAATAATACCAAGTGTTTATGAATATATTAATACTTTATTAATTAATACGCTTCATGAGGAGTATGCTGCCGGTGTCTGGAAATGAGTAAACTGAAAACAGAGTATATACTGAATAATAGAGCAATTCTCTCGAAAACCGGAAAAATTAAATTTATTGGCATATTGTTCATTGATGATGGGGGATCCTACAAAGAAATTATATGTAACGATTATTTTTGCTGTTTTTTTGTTTATAAGCCAAGTTGTATAGGGATGAAAGCTGCATGTGTATGTATGTATGTTAAGTTGTATATGAGAGTTGTATATGTATCGAAAATAACCAAGTTGTTTCTGTTATTTCTTTGTTGAAGAAATAACAGGAAAAATCTTAATAGAGAGAAAAATGATTAAGCGTATAAATTCTATTCTGTGGAGTAAACAAGTTAACCTAAAAAAACAAAACCACGCTTTTCCTCTTATTTATAAAAAACGTTACCTAGCACGGATCCAAATATTTCCAATAAGGAAAAAAGAGGAAAGGAAGTTGTAGACAATCAGACTCGGACAAAATTCATGAGAAATAAGGAAGCAAAGCGTCATGTTAGACTCAATTGCTTGACTAAACTAGCGAAGAATGTGTAAAAGTCAATTTTTTAACATTTATCCGCTTTTGATCTTGAACGCCTCAAGTGATAGCACGCGATGATTGATATGGGCATGAAAAGTTGTCGGGCCTACATCGGTATTCTTATGGAGTTTGGCTAGATCGGTGGTCGGTGGATAGGCTTTAGTGAGCAGTCTTTAGAGGGATTTTCATGGAATCTCTGGGTTATTTAGTCTTTATTTTTTGCTTAATAAACTCATTGAGTATTTTACGTTTGGATACTTTGGATTGGACCTACCCCACACCAACGTATACCCCTACTTCCTGGTTCAGCTATCGTTCTTGCATAAGTTCCAACATAATTCCCGAATATAAGACCAAGACATAGCTGACCCGCGGTTATGGAGACTACGGAAGAGGGTATTAAGACCTGGAAGAGTCTATAAAGCAGGAGGTGGAGTAGCCTTCGAGCTTGATGATATCTGTTCCTGTAGTCTTGTTGGTGGGGGGGTGGAGGGGTAGGGTTTGGTCTAGGTGAGGGCGACCATTGTCTTTCCTCGGTTATAAATTCCGAGTTCCTCTCGGAGCACGCACCACATATCAGCACTTCTTTCCCTTCTCACTATGCAGCCAGTTAAAGATATTATCCAGAGATTACCTACTACCCAGTAATGTATTGGGGCCCTTCGCCTTACAAGCGTTTTAGGTACCTGGTACTGGGGGAACCCGATTGAGAGGGAAGAGTTACTGAAGAAAAGTGGTCACGTACTTTTTAAAATTAAATTCATGGTTAATGTTATATATATATATATATATATATATATATATATATATATATATATATGAGATAAAAACCTTTTAACACTACTACATCCCTCGTATTGGTCTGGGGTTCAGTACCTGGTAGAGACTGTACTGTTTCATGGACATCGGTTGTGTAGGAACTAGATTTGTCATTTTTTTTTCTTTTTTTTTCCTCCCCTTCCCTCCCTGTGAGGCATACAGTGGTGAACCCCCACTGGAGGTACAAATCGGGAACTTTATTCTGTTTTTCCTCTTTATTTTTAAAACCAACTATGGTGTAGCCCGGTGCACGGCTATGCACCTTAGGGCTACACCTTATCCTTTCCTCGTCTTCTTCTTCCTTCACACCTATCCTTCGTCCTCCTCGGTGTCCTCCAAGAGTTAGTCCGGCGGTCTTCCGGTTCCCGTCCTCTCCGTGTAAGCATGAAGTGGGCCGGGCCCACGGTCTCCTACCATCCGTACACGTACT
The DNA here is from genome assembly GCA_037127475.1 of Arma custos. NCBI lineage: Eukaryota > Metazoa > Arthropoda > Insecta > Hemiptera > Pentatomidae > Arma > Arma custos. Next base: position 86,708,641 of record CM073760.1, on the reverse strand, counting down.
CCCTGAAACTTGCGTAGTTCTCCTCCTCCACAAGTTATACGTCCTCGGTAACTCCGTAAATGCCTGTTTTCATGGATAACCTCGCGCGCAGGGCGTCGTATGCGGTGCACGATGTCACTACTTGCTCGGCAGTTTCCAGAACTCCACAGCTGGTGCAGTTGGGGTCCAGATCATATCCGTGCTAAGGTGATTTGTCTTAGGTGACGCTCAACCGCCAGATTTTACCCCTTATTTTGGGTACCATCATTATACAGGCTGTGAGCCTGAGGAGCTCCTAGACTCCCTCTTATGATCCATCTCCGACCGTTAAGAGGCTAAATAAAAGTCTTGGTCGCAGCAAGATTTGTACTAGGCTTTTCAGCATGGTAACTCCGTGCTCTACCATTCCGCTCCGTATAAATACATACGAGATATATACATATACATACGAGAACCAGGTATAAATTAGGCTTTTAGTGAACTATGAGTATTTTAAATAACATACCAGTCTATGTTGGTTTCTAGTACCATGCCTGCCGCTAAGCTATTTTAAGTCATGTAAACTGATACACTAAAAAATCGCCTATATCAGCATCCTCAACAATAATTTATGTTACAGAAAATAATTAGAAAAGTTTTATAAACATAAAAAGAAATTTCGGGTATAATAGAGCAATAAGACACGTATATTATTATTATTTTTTCTTTGCATTAATATTAGAGGAAACTTCAATATTCGAATCTTTGCGAAACATTGCCCATATAATTTGAACAATATTGAGCTCTACCGCCCGTTTTTTTCCATCTGAAAGGGCCCCCATTTTACTGTGGAGGGTCTGTACCTCCCACAGGGCCAATCCATGTCTATTAAAAGAGTAAATTATTTATCTGTCACAGCTAGGATTTAAAACAGGGTCCTCAGCATAGCAACTCAACACTTTCCACACTGAGTTACCCCGCTCATTTTTGTCTGATTTTAATAATTACGTACAATCGAATAGTATACTACTATTTTAAGTAATGTTAAGGGAACATGCTATTATGGCAATGTTCTAGTTTCTTTAAAGGGATGTGAATAAGGTACATACACACACGAAAAAAGCATAATACATCGCTCCTTCAAGAGAACAACAGCATAACTCAAAATTCGGTATTTTTGAGCTAAATCTTCAGTACAGAATGTATTAGTTGAAGGTTTTTATTTCAGGAGTGACGTGTCTGATAATCCATTTCCAATATGTTTATTTTTTTTAGTAAAGTCATATAAAAAAAGTTTTTTATTTTAAAAAGTTTCAATATCAGTATCAATATTTTTAAGTCACATGGAAATTTCAAATACCTCTATTAAAATTTTAGTTTTTAGTTTGTTAGTCCTTAATTACGACGTTGTTCTTTTGAAGGAACTATAAGTGAATAGGTTGCCTAAATCCATTTTCTTCGATACTAATGAAAAATTAACAAATGCGAAAAGAGGCATTTTTGTTTTAGATCTATAGCGTTGCAATGATATAAAGTTGATAAAGATTCATCTAAAAGACACAAATCAAAGGCAAAATACAATTGACAATGCGCACTTACTTCAATGAATCTTCATACAATTGTTTAACTTTTCTGAAGGTGGAGTTTTTCACATTCGATACTTTCCATCTGTATCGATGTTAAGTAAATACACTAACATTTTTTTCCACCTAACGAGAGATATTAGAAAAAAAAACATATGTTTGCGTTGTAAGATGTTCAGTGATCACTGAAACTTGTGCTCTACAAGGCGGTAACCAATACTTGGGTCAGCCTCGAGGCCAACGTACTCTTGCTAGGCCGGGTTTTTAATCAATTACGCAGCTCCTCATATTGATTGAGAGGGAGAAAGAGCTGCACACACTTAAGAAAGCTGGAGGGGCATATATGGAGAAGTGGAACCCGGGCCCTTAAAAGCTCTGATAAAAAGCTCCCCCCCCCCTTCCTTATATATATTAACGGACGGGGTGGAATTCCACCGAGTGGAAAAAAGGAGGGGAAAAGTGGAATAAAAGCCTTGCCCTGGACCACCCCCTCTCCCCTACCCCCCTCCTCCTAATTTTCCCCGACCGCCATATTGGAAAAGTTCCAAACCAGCCTTGTGGGAAATATCTAATTGCCGTGGGTCGCGCGGGAATTTTCTTCTCGCAGTCGACTCATCGATTCTGAAATCGATGTCTTATTTCTCCTGTCCTCGGGGGTCCCTAGGTTGTTCAAGCCCGGCCTCTATTTCTGTTTTTGAAGCCGGGGAACAACTTTATGGTCTCGTGTAATTTACTTCCTACTTTTTCTGAGGCTTTCTATTTCAAGAGCGTTATTGCTTCCATTGCCTTTCGTGTCCGGCAGGAGGGACCAGGAGGGAGAGGCCCCCATAGCAATGGCCATCAGGATGAAAATCTCTCCATCTGAAAGTGTATGTTTTGGCCCCAATTCAACAATTGTAATATCATCCACTTGAATCCCATTCTCTAAAAGTACTTTTATTACGTAAACATTCCTGTTCATTCATCATCACGTTAAATATCTATTTCAAATCCAGATTATAGAAAAAAAGAAACCTTTGCCATCATAATCTATCATGGTAACGTGGTAGACACTGTACTGTTTCTAGGACATCGATTCTGCAGAGAGGTGATTATTTATCCTAGATCACACTCAATCGTCAGGCTTTCCCCTAATAAAGAGTCCCAATTTACCCCCAATTTACTAGACCCAATTTTTGAGGCCGGTTGGGCCCAACGAGGGCTTACAGATTCCACAGGGTCCATCCCCGGCTGTTAACAGATTCAATAAATTTACCTGCCACAGCCTTTCAGAAAATTCTGTATAATATAATTTTTTTTTTTTTTTTTTTTTTTTTTTTTTTTTTTTTTTTAAGGATTTTCTTCACAAATGAAGGTTTCCTCATCCGAATTCTTCTTTCAGCCTTCTCTTCCATTCGTCCCTGTCAAGCGCCTCCTCCTCCGTCATTCCATGCCCAGCCAAGCTTTCTTCCACTTTAGCTTTCCATTGGGTTCGAGGCCTTCCTCTCTTCCTCCTTCCCTCGGCCTCCCACTCCATGACCAATTTCGGGATCCGCTTACTGTCCATCCGTTTCACATGACCAAACCATTTCAATCTTCTTTCTTCAATGACCTCTAGTATGTTCTTTTTAACTTCCATTCTTTCCCTGATGTCGCTATTTTTGACATGTTCCACTCTTGATATTCGGGCAGATCTTCTCCAGAAGTCCATCTCTACTGATAACAACTTTCTTTCCTGAACTCTATTGAGGGCCCAGGTTTCAGAGCCGTAGATCATTATACTTTGGACCACAGCACTATATATCAGCTTCTTCGTCCTTCCCAGTATATTATTACTCCATAGGAGAGAGTTTAACATGCCAACTGCTTTCCTACCATTTGTTATTCTTTTTTCTACTTCCACATTTGTGGTCCCTCCGCTTTCCAGTATGGACCCCAAATAGCAAAACTGCTCCACTCTGTCCAAGCTCCCAATAGTTGGGTCGTCTGCTTCGCTCCTATCTGTGCACATATACTTAGTTTTTGTATAGTTGACGTTTAATCCCCACTGGTTGTATTGGTCTACCACTTTTCTAAACATGTAACTCGCATCTTCTTCGTCCTGGGCAATAATCACTTGGTCATCCGCAAATAGTAGATGGTATAAGTGAAAGCCGTTTATAGGTATACCCATCGGATTACATTTTTGTTCCAACTTTCCAAGCAACCATCGATGAAAATCTTAAACAAGGTAGGGGACATGCAGCACCCTTGAAGAAGGCCCTTGCTATTGGGGAAATCCTCTGATAGGGAACTCCCAATTTTTACTTGGCACTTATTATTTTTATATATTTCTTTTATGATTTTTATAATTTCATTATTTATGCCTGCCATTTCCAGAGCTCTCCATAATAGTTTTCGAGGGATGCTGTCATATGCCTTTTCCAGATCTACGAATACCATATCTAGTCTTCTTGCTTTCGCTGTTTGCTTTTCTAGTAGTTGTCGAAGAGTAAATATGTGATCAATGCAAGATTTTCCTGTTGTGAATCCACATTGCTCCTCAATTTGTGTAAATCCTTCCTCCAATTTAGTTTTAATTATTCTACCCAGCAGCTTCGAAATCGGATTTGTCACACATATGCCTCTGTAATTGTCACATACTTTTTTATCTCCTTTTTTAAAAATAGGAGTAAGGTATCCCAGTTTCATTTCTTGTGGTATAATATCACCTTGCAGTATGCTGTTCATGAGGTCCGTGAGTAACCCTGTCACCCCACTGCCGCCATATTTAATGAGCTCAGCATGGATTCCTCCAGGCCCAGGGGCTTTTCCATTCCTTAATTTTTTTTGTTCCATCTCTAGTTCTTCTCGAGTGACACTAATTGATGTACCAGTGTAGGGGTCTGTTTCCTCTTCTACAAATTCCGTCCTGCTCTCATGCAATAATTTTCTATAGTGAGCAGCCCAATCATTCATTTTTATCATGTTCAATCTGGCATTCTGATTTTCTCCCTTCCTCATACTCTTTAACACAGACCATGCCTCAGATGCTTTCCCAAATCCCAACTTACTGTTTATTTTGGCACATGTTCTTTCCCAAAATTCATTCTTAGCAGCTCTTACTAACTTGTGCAGCTCTCTCCTTTCCTTCACATAAATTTTCCTATCCTCGTCTTTCTTGGTGCTAAGCCATTTCAAATAGGTTTGTTTTTTTTGTTCGGCTCTTTTTATAATATCCTCTGTCAGCCATTCCTGTCTCCTCATCTTTCCAATTTTCTCACCGAGCACCTCTGCAGCAGTTTTCTTTAACGAAGTCTTTAGGAAATCGTATTTTTCTGCAGCACTAGTACCTTTAAAATCACGAATCAATTCGTTTATTCTTTGTTGGAAAAGTACTTTGATGCTGTCTTCTTGTAACAAATCTACTTTATACTGCACTTCTTCCAACATGTCACAAGCCTCACTGGAATTTCTATCCTTTCCATTTTTTTCCAACCAAGGAAATGTGCAAATTGCCTTTAGCAAGTGATGGTCCGACCCACATTCAGCACCTCTATAGACTCTTACATCCTGAATCGTTATTGAGTTGCATTGTCTAGTCACAGCATAGTCAATTATGGACTTGAGCTTTCTGCTTTCATTTCGCCATGTGAATTTATGTATATTTTTGTGCTCATAAAAGGTATTTAAAATTTTTAGGTCCAGCTGGTCACAGATCTGGAGGAACCGGTCCCCGTTGTCATTCCGCTCTGGTTCTCCAAAATTACCAACAACCCTACTACTGCTATCTCTGCCTACTCTTGCGTTCATGTCACCTAGAAGAAAAATTTCTTTCCGTTTTGGGATCTGTTCGATAATTTCCCTTAGGTCCTCCCAAAATTCGTCCTTAGCCTTGCCATTTTGATCATTTGTCGGGCCATAGGCGCCAATGACAACTATCTCTCTCGCGAAAAGAGTGATATTCATAGTGATAATTCGTTCATTTATCAATTCCCAACCTGTGATATTGTTTTTAAATTTTTTGTTTACTAGGATGGATACTCCAGATTTAGCTCTCACATGCTTTTCGACTCCTGACCAGAGGTGGATGAACCCGTCTAGCTCCTCCGTACCTTTCCCTTTCCTTTTGGTTTCTGATAGGACTATAATGTCCATATTAAATTTCTTAATTTCTATAGGAAGGTTTGGTAGCTTAGTGGCCAGTCCTTGAATATTCCAACATCCCATGTTGATTGTCCGTTTCCGCGCATTATGTCGTCTCCTTTTTTGACTTTCCGGTATCCGAGGCTTATGTTTTGGTCTTTTAGCATTTTTCGTTTTTTTACTGATGAGTGAGGAGCTGGCCCACTGCATCACCCCCAACCTGGAGGACCAGAGAGCTTTATTTCGGGGACTCCTACCCCTAGACGGGTTGCCTTCACTGCGGCTTAGAGCCCCATCTGCCCTCAGAGTACCATTTCCTGCACTCTGGCGAGTTATACCGCTCTGACTCGGTACCGCTTCCGTTGGCCTACCTTTAACAGGCGTTTCCCAGGGGGCCCCACGAGGAGGTGGAAGTCGGCTTTGCCCCCCTATATATAATATAATTAAGAGTACAAAAACATACCTGAATAAAGGTTTCATTATTCAGACTTAAGTAAAAATCAATTTTCAATGATTACTAACAATTGTATTGTAGCAATTATAATGTATTTATAAGTAATTAACAACTAGAAGAGTCAATGCTGATACCATCTACTGATTACTAACTAAACCCAAACTCGTAAAATCACTTTTTACGTAATCGTCCCACCTACGCCTCGGTCTAATCCACATATATTTACCAATCTTCTCAATACTTACTACTAGTTACTAAGCCCAATAGGTTTATAAGTCTACCTTAACCTTCGCGAATCCTTTTATTAGGTTAACCGGATGTATGCTCTGCAACATTCAAAATTTTCCAGTTTATATATTCTTTTCAATACCAAGTCGTCGAATACCTTACAACATGTTAAATTTATTTTCAGAAGAGGGGGGGCACGAATGAACTCTCAGGTGGTGTATATCTGTCTATTTTCTACAGTTCTTTCCAGAATACAAAAAATAATACGAGGATGAAACAAGGAGATGCCTTCAATAATTGCTAGTTACCGCGAACCTGACAAAAGATCTCGCGCCAGATTTCCAGCGCCATTGTCTAAGAAGAGCAGAGGAGCTAATGGCTATAATCGAGGAGGACGCCCCGGAACCTTCTGACACTCTCATTAAAAGTTAATTAGCGAGGCCTGGTGGGAGAAGAAGAGAGTGCAAAGGAGAGATAGGACAAAGGAAAGGGGTCAATAGTAACCTGCTACCTGGGGCTTAGAGGTCGGTTAGAGCCGTATCATTAAGTACCGAGGGATGTGCTGCGGCAGCTGGGGCGGTGTCGCAACTGGGCCGTGTGAATCTCGGCTAATCTTACTCTGCAATTAAACGGGAAGTCAGCTGTTGGTCAGCCTCTCTCCAGTTCCCTTGTCTTCGAGGATAGTCCAGTCAGTATATTATGGAAAAATTAAAAACATTTAATCTTAATAAGTTGCTAAAACTTCATGCAAACTAAAACTAAATTTTTTTAAAGTACTCCAAATACAAATACTTCTAAGGATGTGAATATCGAAACAAAGTATATATATATATCGTATTAAAGATTTCAAAAGTTCCCTACATCAAAACAATACAATAAAGATAAAATACCACTCTTGGACAATAGAAATGTAGTATATAACCTTAACTGGAAAAATTGTGAAGAACAATATGTATATACTAGTAGACACCTGAAAAATATTTTTACCACCATTGAAATAATTTAAAACCAAATTCAAAAACAAACACCGCGCTTTCAACACATTGCAAAAACGTATTGATTTTGAAAAACCACGCATTTTGCATAGAGAGAAAAATAAGATTAAAAGGAGATTATTACCCTCCATAATGATCTCAACATTCCTTTCGTCCTCGATCTCATCCCTAATAAATTTTCAAACTTTCACCGAAACCTTGCCTGTCACCCCAACCCCCTGGCTCAGTCGTTATCCAGTTCCACACATCCATATAACCCACCCCGCCGCCTAAACCGGCAATGGCCTCGAGACCTGATATAATAATGTTATTTGGAGTACTGGCACTGGCCAGATTCTCCACTCACGACCTGTGTGTGTGTGAAGCGCCCTTAACCAGCTTCCATTGGCGTTTAATGCCAGTGACGCGGCTGGGAAAGGGGGCTGGGGCCTCCCGGACTCCTGCTTTGCCCTCATTCATGAGGAAGAAGCTCAGTTCGAGGACCCCAGGCAAATTGTAAATAGAGTATGAATGTGTACAGTGTATTTCTTTTATGCTTTATTTATTATTGTTATAAATATTTTTTTTTCACTTTATTTTTGTATATATTTTTTCGCTTGTATATATTTATTTATGCATTTATTTCGTTTATATCATTGATTTTTTATGGAATGATTGTAAGCTACATAGCACCATTACTTAGTGTTTTCCACTCTTCTAAAAAAAAAATAAAAAAAAGGAGATTTTTGGAAGCATTATATATTAATGACAAAATAGATAATGTAGTGAACGACAGAAAAGAAGCTAATGAAATAAGTAAACTGTATTCAACTGTTATTTTAAAGTTAAAAAAGAAATAATAAATAAGATAACCTGTCACAAGAACCTCACAACAATTTTTCCATTTTTCTATGTTCATACTATTCAGTTGATTTTAATATAAATTATTAAAGTGTTAAAACAGATCGATATACACTATAAATTAAATAATTTTTAATAATTCACTTATTTGTATTGTTAGCTGTTCATGTTGTTTTATATGTTTAAGAAATATTTTTAATAGTATTGAGGCATAAATAAAATAGATTATTATACAGTCCAAAGTTTAATTCATATAACTTTAGATGACCATGGAGAACATTTAAACTCCAAGTAGTAAATTTTAAAACATTTATTGACAACTTTGAAAAAGGTATCTATTCTTATTTCAGTTTTTCAGGACATATTTTTTTATGACTTTTCTATTTATTATAATATATTGTTATTTTTATTCATTTTGATAATTTACAGATTTATAACATGATTATTTTAAAATAGTAGAATGAAAGTGGAAGAAAAATATTCATGTAAAAAATTGAAAATGACTCAAAGAAGTCGAAACGTCTAATTAATAGAATAAAGTGACTGGATAAAGGTTTTTTCCTACATTAATGAAATATTTGAAAATATTCGGTCCAGTAGCATTCACGTTAAAATGAAGATATATATATATATATATATATATATATATATATATATATATATATATATATATATATATATATATATGTATATATACATATATATCTTCGCTTAATAAAAAGTTCGCTACATCAAAACAATACAAATATTTCGATATATTGGGTCTGGAGATCTTTTAAATTTAAAATTTCTTTTAAAATTAAATTTTTAATTTAAACCACCTTCTTTAACCCTTTTATTGACAATGTATCTGTGGAGATACATCAGAATATAGCGTAATTTATTTATTAATGCTCTTGGCAATATTTCCCACAAGATACATGTGATTTTTTAACTACCCTCATGAGATTTTTTTTTAGTGTTTTTTTCTAGAAATCCTTGGATCATAAGGGTTAAGTGGTATGAATATTATTTTGATTAAAAAAAATTCTGCCAATTTAAGTGTTAAAAGGCTGTGGTATTAATAGTTTTGTGAATAATGAAAAGGGAGACACAAAGATTTGAGACTTCAAATTAAGTATTAAACTAACATTTCTCTTTTTTTAAATGAAATTTAATATTTCTATGCTCCCAATACATTGCAATAGACTCATTATATGACCCATTTCATCTTGAGAAACTGATATTCTAACATAGTATTTTATCGTTATTTTATGTGTCTCTCAAGGAGTGATTAAATAAATAAAAGTAAAAATCCTAGTGCTACTAACATTATTTTTTGTTTTTTAATTTATTATTTATTTTAAGAGAATAATCCCTGTACAAATCTGGAAAGTACTATATAATTAGCGATTGAAATGTACTATAATTACCATAATTGCCTTATTAACACCCTCGATGCTGATAATAAGTATCGTTTTCGATCTACATCGTTTGCTTCCAGATACAACGTAAAATGACGTACGAAAAATGCGTTTGACTATGTGGAAATGATTTTGAATAAACCTTGATGGTGTTTTTCACATTCGATACTTTGAATTTGTATCGGCGATATGTCAGCTTTTATGTACAACACCTTATTAAGTATTTTTTAAACAATACCTGTGATATCGGTCACTTATTTATTTAAACATTGATATTCAATTACATGACCTCACATTCGGGAAGGGATTCTATTGACTGAAAAGACTTTATACGCAGATGTTCCAGTTTTCGAAATTTCTGTTAAGGTCGGCTCGGAAGACATCTCCATTTGGCGCGAAGACTCCCCGATCCGCCGCATGTCTTATTCAAGAGCCATATCGGGGCACGTTCCTTTCGATAAATTCCCGTTGGAGGAGGTTGATAAAAATTGACAAGCTCCTTTGGAGGTTTACATAGATAGAGAGCGCTGTTAGAGTGACCGCCGAAAAGCATTTAGTCTGTTGGATCACGTCTACGCCGCGGCTACGTGAGCCAGGCTTCGCCGGTTCTTGCTCTCAAGTTCCCACGACCGGCATCATTTATTTTTTAGCGTTATCTCATGCCCTGCGCCGGGCCCAAATAACAATAATGAGCGGCTTGTCTTCTTAATAAACATATGCCGCCTGCGTCTCCTCGTCTCTCCCTCCTTTTGCGTATTAACCGGATCTTATGAATCATTTTCCGGGACAATTTATTCCCGAGGCTGTCGCCCGGACGGGTCTCGAAAATACAAATAAGACACCGTAGCGTCCCTTCCGCATGCCAATAGCTCACTCTCCGCTGAGCGATTGCTGCTTCTTCTTTACACCGACCTTACCCCTGGAAACATCCCTTTTTTCTCTTCCTATATCTGTGGAGGCAATAGAGAAGGCAACAACAGCGGAATAATATTTTATGTATAGCGTTTTAGTCTAACATAAGAGGTTATACCTCTTTGGCCATAACCATCGATTTAAAAGCTGTTAGAGAGACTTAAAAAAAAATACTTTAAGAAAAATATATTCTATGTTGTCTTGGTTGGCCCCAGATTGTTTGAGAACTAAGAGCTTGCGCAAGTATTTGTAAATGAGCAATATTTTGTAAGTTAATCTTTTGTATTTAGTTTTTTTATTTTCAGTATTGGTTACTTTATCTATGTTATTTGTTTCGCTAGTAAGTTTAATGTAAAGTGATTGTGCACTCAGAAAAGGTTAAGAATTATTGATTTGTAAATTGAGTATAAGAGAATTTTTCTGTATATTGTTTTGGATCAAGTGGAAAATCAACAAAGAATACAAATACATAACATTATAAATTATATAGAGTTTTTTTTTAAACGGTTATCATTTATGAATACACCACGATATACATATATTTTCTTCTAGCATCCATAGGTACTCTTGTCAACTCTTTTCAATAAATGTTTGAGAAATTAATAGAGAACAAATGGAGTGAACGTTAAGTTACAGAGATACTTATTTGAACATTGTCACTGGAAAACAGAAGAGAACAAGGAAAATGTAGTTTTTATTTTTACTCTACTGTTTGATTAGATTTAGAGAAGAAAATGATTGTCTCTTACTATGTTGTGTTGAGATCCATTATTAAATGGAACAATAAAAACAACATTAAAAATGAAGATATCCACATCCTTTTTTAGGTGAGATATCCCATATCCACTTCTAGTAAAGTGGACAGTATTTAATAGTATTACTATTAAAGAGCAGTGTTATAGGAAACAAATTGTAAACGCTGGCTTAGATGTAATGAAAGATAATGTTTGTACTTCATGATAGTAATAACAAACTTCTTCTTTTACCAAAAACTGTTTTTCTTTTGGTGATAAGACATTAGTAAGGCACAAGGCAATTTGTTTCCTATTCCTACTGTGATTGATGGTGGTTGGCTTGTATTGCTGGGTTGCTGCTTACTCTGCTCGCTGTCTACTTAGGGTTTCCTTCTCCATGGCTATATGAAGATCGACTTGGAAACATATAAAGCATATGTGCTTGCTACTTGAATCTGTTCTAATAGGCCATTTTGTTCAGGTCGAAGATCTAGATAGATTAGAGTTGACTACATCTCTATGGCAAACAGATTACACCAAGGAGTTTGCAAGGAGTGAGGCGAATTTATAGCTGGCCAATGGATTACGAATAATGTGGTAGGTACACTTTCTAAACAATTTTCTTCATTTCCACGAAGACGTACATGTAGAAGTACATGTCTATGTAATTGATGGGATTTAAGGATACTTGGACTGTAACTTTCTGAGACGTTTTTCATGAAAAGAGTGTTTTTTCAGCAATTAAAAAAAAAAAGATTTACAGGTCATGTAACTCCCTCTCTCTTAAATACATACCGATGTGCAGTTCACTCCCAGTGACCCAGAGAAGATGAAAATCGATAGTGCTAATCGACCCTGAGATCGAAGGACCCCATCTGGTCGGATCGCTTAGTATGCAAACTCCCGGGACAGCCTGATCACCCTCCGTAATTACATTCCCTCCTCCCCCAATTCGAATCTTATCCTAATAAGTTTCTCCTTTAATGACTGTTCTTTTTTTTTTTTTATCTTTGTTATTCTTTCTGGATCCGTTCCTTGTTTTCTCGGATTAAGGTTCTTGGGACTGGAAGAAAAGCGTCTGATGAGATTCAAACATTTGAGGAAATTAAGCAATTATGCTAAAGAAGGCAAACCGAGGGAAGTGCCAAAACATGAATACGAATCGGGAGGGGGTTTATAAAACCTCTTTGTATTTAAACATGGCCTGAATACTTGATTTGATTTAATTAATGGTGCCAATAATAGGGAGCATTCATCTTTTGCATTGTTCGAGATAACTCGTTAAACAGGATCCTTATTGTGTTAATTAGAATAACTAGAATATGAAGAAAATTAGGAAAAACCAGTGGCTTTAAATTAATTAATATTGCCAGTAAATGCGCATTGAAATAAATTCCCCATTGATGTTATTTGCAGAGACAATATTCTATGTCTCATCTTGATAGTCTATGTTAAAAAGAAACAATGCTATTTAGTTCATTCCAACTTTGGCTATGATAAGATTTCAATTTACCATTTCAGAGAAAATGAGATGTTAGTTTGACAACGTTTTAGCTGATTTCTGCAACAAGTATAACGTTATCCTGCTGGAATAAATGGAGACAATCGGGCCCGAGTATATGCATGTTTTTTTGTTACAGATTCTGTCCAGTTTTCATAGGTTGATTGAAACGGTACTTCTAGAAGTAAATGAGTTAGAAGAGAGGAACGTAGTCAGAGATCCACAATGCGTTTAACTTATTTTTTTACAGTCCATTGTTAAAACACCAACAAACAAACTACCAAAAATCATCACTGCCAATGGAGAAATAAATTAATCAGAAAATGAAAGTTTGACGTAAATTTAGACAAACATATGACGAGTCGAGTGGATTGTTTCTTACCGTTAGATCTATCAACGTTGATTGTTTTATTTTGTAATAATCCCAATTTTATAATGATGTTAGCAACATCAAATGCAAAATAGAATTTAAAATAATAAATTGTAACATACTTTGCAGACTTATTTCTAAAGATATATTAAAGGAGAAGCGCGAGGAGAGGACTATGATTAAATTTGTCTAAACCACGATGATAATTACTCGAATAAGTTTTTATAATTATTACGATGTATTTTTTTTTCAAAGTTTTCACCCAATGATTTCATACTTAATAAAAATTTTTGGTAGTTCCTAAAAGCTGTACGTTATCATATTTTTCTTAGGGATTTGGACACATTTTCTCTTGCCAATTTATCAGTTAATTAAAAATTTTAATTAAAATATTAATTGAAATACGTGTATTTCTTAATTATTATTTGGTCCTTTCCTTTTATTGGTATTTAAATAATAATTTATTCACTCACTCACTCACAGTCTGGCGCTTCAGTCCTTGCAGGACCCGGGCCTCCTCCAACAGCTTGCTCCACTCCGCCCTATCCGAAGCAAACCTCCTCCATCTCCGCACTCCCATCCTACGCAGATCCTCTTCCACATCTTCCATCCATCTCAATCGGGGTCTCCCGCGTTTTATCCTTCCTTCCTGATTATCGTAGACCATTTTTCGAGGAAGTCTCTTCGAATCCATGCGTTCAACATGACCCAACCAGCCAAGTCTTCTCTCTGACCTTGACTAAGTCTGGCTCCGCTAGCAATTCCATCAGTTCTGCATTGCTTCTCATTCTGAATTGTTCACCTTCCTTAATAGGGCATGTATTGTTCTTAATATTCTTCTTTCCCAAATTCTGAGGAAATCTTTGGCTGCATTTGTTAGAACTTATGTCTCGCTATGACTGTCTTGTATATTTAGATTCTACGCCTACGGGAGGTCATTGAAATTTAGGAATCTATCCCGGAAAAGTAAAGTCAACATCTTTTATAAACTTTATAAACAAATTTTAATCCAGCACAAACTTAAAACTTTTTCCCCATCTTTTCTACTTACTAACTTACATTATATTCCATCATTAGAATTAGAATTTTATCTAGGGAAGTTAAAAAAATATATTATTATAAGGTGGCTGTAGCGGAAAATGCTAATTTGAGGTCCCATGAAAAAGGAAAAATGTTTATTTTTGTACTTATTTCAATACATAGCAACTAAATCATTTGAAAAAATGAAATAATCTGTTATTTTTTGTTGGGGTAAAATGAAAGAAGTGAGGAAAATGAAGGAGAAAATAATAAAACAAAATTAACAATATGTCAGGGGTTGAAATCTTAAAGAACAGACTAAAAACAAATTTTAATCCATCACAAACTTAAAACTTTTTCCCTATCTTATCTACTTACTAATTTACGTAATATTCTATCATTAGAATTAGAATTTTATCAAGGAAATTTATAAAAAAAAAATATTATAAGGTGTCTGTAATCGATAATGCTAATTTGAGGTCCCTTGAAAAAGGAAAAATGTTTATTTTTGTACTAATTTCAATACACAGCAATAAAATCATTTGAAAAAATTAAATAATCTGTTATTATTTGTTGGAGTAAAATAAAAGAAATAAGGAAATAAAGGAGAAAAAAATAAAACAAAATTAACAATATGTCAGAGGGTTGCAATGTTAAAGAATAGACTAAAAACAAAGTTAAATCCAGCAGAAACTTAAAACTTTTTCCCCATCTTTTCTACTTACTAACTTACGTTATATTCTATCATTAGAATTAGAATTTTATCAAGGGAAGTTAAAAAAAATTATATATTATAAGGTGGCTGTAGCGGAAAATGCTAATTTGAGGTCCCATGAAAAAGGAAAAATGTTTATTTTTGTACTAATTTCAATACACAGCAATAAAATCATTTGAAAAAATTAAATAATCTGTTATTATTTGTTGGAGTAAAATAAAAGAAATAAGGAAATAAAGGAGAAAAAAATAAAACAAAATTAACAATATGTCAGAGGGTTGCAATGTTAAAGAATAGACTAAAAACAAAGTTAAATCCAGCAGAAACTTAAAACTTTTTCCCCATCTTTTCTACTTACTAACTTACGTCATATTCTATCATTAGAATTAGAATTTTATCAAGGGAAGTTAAAAAAAATTATATATTATAAGGTGGCTGTAGCGGAAAATGCTAATTTGAGGTCCCATGAAAAAGGAAAAATGTTTATTTTTGTACTTATTTCAAAACACAGCAATTTAATCATTTGAAAAAAATCAAATAATGTGTTATTATTTGTTGGAGTAAAATAAAAGAAATAAGGAAAATAAAGGAGAAAAAAATAAAACAAATTAACAATATGTCAGTGGGTTGCAATGTTAAATAACAGACTAAAAACAAAGTTAAATCCAGCAGAAACTAAAAACTTTTTCCCCATCTTTTCTACTTACTAACTTACGTTATATTCTATCATTAGAATTAGAATTTTATCAAGGGAAGTTAAAAAAAATATATATTATAAGGTGGCTGTAGCGGATAATGCTAATTTGAGGTCCCTTGAAAAAGGAAAAATCTTTATTTTTGCACTTATTTCAATGCACAGCAATTAAATCATTTGAAAAAATGAAATAATGTACCTTTATTAATGTACCTTTTAGAACATAATTAGTTATATTTATACTAAAGTCTAATGACTAATAAAAATAAGAAAAAGGATTAGATGGTTCAAGGATCAGGGTTTGGTTTTTATGTAATGGAATATAAGTTTGACTATGGAGGACAAAAGATCTCCTTAAAAATGATTTTTAAAAAATATTGACTTTCCAGGTATTTATACTCATAGTATGTTATCTTTTGGACATTTATGTAAACAAATTTTATATTATTGTAATTATTTTATTTTATTTAAAGTTAAGGAATGCAGAAAAATAAATAATTGAAAATGACACCATAGTGTCGAAACGTTTTATCATATAAAACAATAAAGGAGTTGACTGGAAGCCGATTTTATTTTTTTTTCTTGAAGATGAAATTCAAATAAATCCAGTTTAAAAAAAGGAAAAAATTATAAGAATTTATAAACGTTTTGATTTCCTTTAGCCCTTTGTAAAACTTCCTACTTTCCACTCTTTTGTGATTTTCTTCTAGTTTTTCTATTTTTCTTTTCTCCATTTCTCTCATTTTTTCCTACATAGGGACTTGGCCATCATATCATAATAATAATTTATTACCAAAGTACCAAACATTTTAAAATTTATATATAATACTAAAATTTATAATACCTTATATACATTCATAATTTTTACGTATTTTAAGAGTAAAAAATGTAAATAATTAATTATAAGGCGTATTATATATCATAGACATCTATGGAAAGTGCCAAGAAATAAACGGCTCATTCAAATGATTACTTTGAATTGACTAACTTTTTTAAAACGTCTGTGATTATTGTTGAATCAAATTGCTGTGACATTTTATACCAATATCAATGATTCTATGAAAAATATTACTGGGTTGTATCGGATTTCATACAAATGCAAAGTACAGTAAAAACACCATATGTCAAGTGGTTGATAGAGCGTTGAAACAGTTTCATCCCTCTTAAAAAGTGGGCACTATACGTGGCTTATGCATTATAATTGGATGAATATGAGTTTTATGAAATTATCAATACCTAAAGGAATCGCTATTGATCGAAAACAAAAAATGTGTTTTTTTACGTATGGTACCTAGTATTTGTATCGATGATTTATTGTCATACTGTTCGGGAGTTATAAAGTATAGATAAATATGGTATCTTATGAGCATAGTTTCATCGACAACACATGTGCTCCTTGCCTTAATATCACGCTCATGGTCGTTTCCAAGCTTGTGGTGGTTAAGTCAAGTAAAACAGGCGAAGCAGAACCCCAGATAAAGGAGACACAGCGGCCTAAGAGCAGTTTTCCCACGAAGTGTGCCGTAAAGACAGAAATAAAAGATGACATAAAAAAGATAAGAAGAGGTAGCCTTTGAGAGAGCTATAATTTGGTTAAGATATTTGGTCGGGTTGACCCGGTCCTGGGAACGCGGCGCTATCAGTGCGCCAGTCCTCTGTACCAACCCGCGCACGTTCCTTATCCCGCAATTGCGGCCGGCTCCAGCCTCCCACGGTATGCCCACATTATCTTAGGAGCCTATATAAGTGATAATTTAAAATGTGAAATCGTCGGATTGCTACATGACTTGCTGCGCCTGGGTTAAACTGCTTTTGTCTTCTACTGATATTTTCAGGTAGATCCACTTAATTGCGAGTGCTATTCGTCAAATGGCAGCTGCTAATAACGAAAATAGAAAATAGAAAATAGACGAAAATAATCAATGTTCCCCTCCTTAAAAAAAAAAAAACTGTATTGACTAAGCAACCAAAGTTTAAAATAAACAATAAAACAATAAAACACTGGTAGACTATGAAAAAAAATCGATAAAATAATCCCATTGCACATGAAACTAGTTATATAAATAAAGGGTAATTTGAAACTTCCAATATGATTTTAACGTACAATTCGTGTTTCGGAAAACGACCTAGAAATATATCTTTACACCATTCATTCTATTTTATCTATGGGAAACCCCCCCCAAAAGATGTACCAATACCAACTCCAAAGAGTATTGGGTTCAGTAAAGACCGTTTTGTGTGCATGCCGACGACTGTGTAAGAAGGTGATTTAGCTTAGATCCCGCTTAACCTCCAGGTTTTCCCCCATTAAGGTTACCCTCTTTGTTGTGGCTCGATCTCCAGTCCCACACCTTTTAACAGAATTAATATTTTATCTGATAAAATCGGTCTGTCATAGAATCGGCTCAAGGCCAAGACATCATTAGCTCATCACCCAGTGGACTATTCCGCTTCCAGAATTCAACTAATCCCTCTTTCAGCTATACATATGAAATTGTATTCTGCTCTTGTTCCTGAAGGGTACTCATCGTTCTACATTTAAATCCCCTGTTTTTCCCGAGTTTTGTATGTCCTTAGTCTCAAGAATTGTTTGAGCCCTGAATCCATGTCTTTTTTTATTTTGTAAAATAATTAACTTTTTTTTCCGCAATGGCTACATTTTTTAAACCATTTTTTTTCGTTTTATCATTTTTTTACCGCAATTACTACAATGTTTATACTTTCTTCTCCAAGTCTTATACTTTGTGCATCCTGATCATGAGCCCGTAGACACTTTTCGTCGTTTTCCCCTCATAGTTATTTCCAAGTCATCTATTTTTTCGTATTTTTCTTTATTCGATCTCAATCTGCTACTCCTCTGTGATATTCTTGGGCCATAAATTGTTCTTAATATTCGCAACAAATATTTATATTAATAGTAGTAATATTAATTAATTTATTTATTTCTTAATGTCCGTTAATGAAACATGATTTGTTAATTTGAAATGTATATGAAATAAGCATGCTTTAAAGCAATGTGGAATGTAAATGTAGGAACCGCACAAAAATTAGTTCCAAGTAACGAATGCCAGCCTTCCTTTTTTGAGGTAGCTGTGCTGGACTACAGCTTAACGTTTGATGTTACTTAATGATAAGCGTTCTGTAGCGTTGAATTTTCTCGTTTTTGCTACTTTAGATATGCAATACTTCATGATCTCAACACTTCAGATTCAGAATCGGATTAAAACAATGAGAACTAAGGCTGCAAAATATCGCGTTAGACTTAATTGCTTGATTATCATGATTAAAAAATCCGCAAAAGTCATTTCTTTTTTAATTCAGAGTAATCCGCTGTTGATCCTGAACTCCTCGTTAGGTAATTCTAAATACATCGGAAGCAATCATGCAAAGCATTGAATTTCTTAAAATAATTCAAAGTTGTAGTTTATTTATTAGCAGATATATATGGGGGAAAACGCTCAACATCGTCCAAAACTTGAGTTTTGTTGAAGGTGACCAATGTATACAACTATGTCTGAAATTAAAAATTAATTCCACTTTTTGACAGCTAAACCTTTTTTTGTGAGTTAGCATTAGTGGACTATACTATATGTTTGATGATAGTTAATATGAGGCGGTCAAACTTCAAAATTGACTTCTCCACATTGCTTGCTATTTTATTCAAGCAATTCTTTATATTCCCAATACTTCCCAACAGACTAAATTGCTTGGACTAAACTATAGATCCTGAGCACCTAATATAAAAATTTAAGAGGCAGATTTCTAAAACAAGTAATTTTCGTCTTAATTGAATCCACTCCAACAAACTTTACCTCCATTTATGGATTATCCTAAAGTATTAATCTATGGGATTTTTTTATGGTCAAGAACAAAGACCGTAGGAGCGGGGCAGGAGAGAATGGATAATGCAGGGAAGAGGAAGGAGCGCGGGGCCGGCGGAGGAAGGGACAGTCCATTGTGGATCGTGCCGATATATCACACCCCCTCCCGCTGAATATGCATATTTTATTTGTTTCCTTCATTTGTACAGTCCTTTCCCTCCCTCCTGGATCCTCTCGTTCGATACTGTCCTCTGTCCTGGGGGTCCTCTTTACTGTGTCCCGAGTGTACTCGTTAGCAACGGCCGTCCGGGGATCTCCAGTCCCTGCATGTTCAAAAATTTATGGATCGCAATTCATAATTGAATCGAGACTATTTTACATCCAGGTCCAACTCACGAAGGAGGACTACGAAGGCATTTGTCCAAGTCTTCTCAAGGATTTACCTTTCTTTCAACAATTGTTAAAGGCGCACTCTTCTGCCTTTTTTTGCGTCTAAAATTAAACACTAAAACCGAAAAAAAATGATAAAGAAATATGATGTTTGCAATGCAACCGGATTGTTGTGCCAATTAATTATTTTTGTTGGTATTGATTGGAATTAGAGTCGATATACAATGCAATATGTGGAGAAACCTACGATATAATAATCTTCTGTTGCTATGTATGGTCGGAGCTTCGCAGCGCGGCAGGTAGACCTAGGATTTTTTTAAAGGGAGTTCGAAAATTCCTTTTGAAGAGATGTAGAATGAAGGTCTCGAGCCTTCATCAATAACTTTAAAGGTAAAATATAGAATTATCACTGTAGCATCGCCCGATTAGCTATGCATCAAGTGACTGTATTTGTTCATTTAACTAATCAATGACGATAGAATTATTTACTGATTATAGAATTATTTTCTAAAGCATTGTTGTTGAATACTTAGCGAATATGCAGTAAAACCTTAATATAATTACCATAGCATAATCATTACCTAGTTCCAAATCCCTATATCTCTCCTCGATGTTCACAGGCAGTGGTCCCCAAAGATGAAGGCTACTAATGGCAATGGCTTCTCCAATCTCATACTCATCGACTATGACCTTATAAACATCTTTGCCTCCACTTGCTTTCAATACCAATTGGTACGTTCATTATGGTCTGTACAATCTGTATTCCACAATACAAGACGCCTCGGTATAAAAAGCGCTAGAAGTTCGGAAATTTCTGGATAGACTGAAAATATTTTCTATATCACTTTGCTTATATATTATAAAGGACTTTTTACATCACCACGGTGTGTCTGGTTAATCAATACAAAAATGCTTTGACACATAATTAAATTTAATTTCAAAAGTATTGTCATCATCCCTGGAATAAAAAAAAAAATAAGAATCTCAGTTCATATAAAGTTGGATTTTTATGTTAATTCTATGCATATTTAAATGCATGGTAGAGACTTTACTGTTTCTAGGACAACGCAGTTGCAGGGAAGTGATTTCACCTTACTTCGGGTACCCAGTTTATAGAGGCTGGATGAGCTCCCAGAAGATACATCCCCGGCAGTGAACAGATTTAATAATTTCTACCGTCACCGGATTTGAAACTGGGACGTTCGGCAAAGCAACTCAGCGCTCTCTCGGTACCACTGCACCACTCAGCTCCCTTTCTAGCAAGCTTTCGATATTCATCGATACACTTACTAAATTTAAACGTTTCTGACTGAAGCCATTTCTAAATTCATCCTTAAACATTAAGTCTTGACTCAGATGAATCAGCTCCAACCACCAGGAACCACAGTCCGGGCTAATAGGAAAAAAAATTCAATGTTAGCCCCCTCCCCTCCTTCCTCAGGGAGGACTAAAAACGTGTAATTTCCTGTGCTTTGTGGAAGATAAAAAGACGTTGTTTTAATACTTCTTTGTGGAAGACTCCTTTTAATAAGATTGTCCTATTGTGTCTTGAACCCCCCTCTCCATTGTTGCGGCGAGGGAAGGAATTAATAAGGAAACCTCGACTTGCCATTATCTCTGTCTCGGGAGTTAATTATTGCGGGGAGAGGGAGGAGATTTTAAATGGCCTGTTTTTTATGAATAATTATGTTAACGCGAAATAAACAGATTTGCTATTCAATGGAACCTTATTAAATTATTTAAATTTTATGAAGAGCTAAGAATCTTAACTACATAGGAATTAAACATAATTGAGATGATCTTTAAACCGAAAAATGATGACACACGGATATTTGATTGAGAAAGACGCACCACCAAAGTGCGAAAGTTGCAGGGTGCAACTATCACCCACATCTTGGAAGACTGCCCCCTGTATGAAACATATTTTCATGGCTTGGGGATTGATAGGAAAATTTCGACTATCCTGGGAAATAACGCCGCAAATATAGACAAGGTGATAACCTTTCATAAAGAAAATAATATTTTCAGTAAAATATAATAATTATAGATTAAATGGAAATAAAAGTTAAACCAAAAAATAATAAAGAACTAAATATTGAACCAAAAGAAGAAAGAGGCTGATAAATGAATAAATAAATAATGAAATAAACATTTGAACAAAAAGAAGAAAGACGCTAATAATCATAGATGTTGTGCGTCTATAAGCAATAAAACCTAACCTAACCGAAAAATAAATAAATAATTGGGTTAAATATACGATAGAGACTATACTGGGTCTAAGCCAATAAATGCGCTAGGAGTTGAATGGCTGAGATTCAACCGCCACTTCATAGAAGTTTGTTGAGCCCCAGAAGAATCTGCAAAAAATTGCTCTCAACAGATTGAATAATATACATGCACAAAAAAAAACAAAACTGATATATGTAAGAAACTAATAAACGAAACAAATTAGAAACATCATTAAGGTAAAATGATCAATGATATGTTTTTGTTAAAGGCAAACTGCTATTTATCTATTTACTATATATACAATGTACTATCAGTATGTATATATCTGAAGTTCCAATTAATTAGAGGTTAAATCGAATTATAATAATAAAATGAGTTTCTGTGCTTGGGGAAATGGAATCGTGTTATTTTCTTAGAGAGTAAGTGGCTAAGCCAGGTCTTGGCTTGATAAGAGACTATTATTACAACTTCATTTCAAGCCAAAAACTGCAAGAATGACGCGGTTCCGCTTCCCTCATTACAGTTAACTTTCTTTCGACAAAGTTCGACTTCAGCATTCATTCTCGAAGCTGTAGATGTTTACATATGGTTATATATAAAATGATCCTGTCTGTATAGTATTTTAAATGAATAATTCGCTAATTAGTTGAATTAAAGGTGTCCATAAGTGTTGTTGCGAATAATCCATTTTGTTGGATAAGGTTGTTGAATTGGAAGGAGTGAATTTTGTGTCAATTCGAGAGGGCTGACTAGGAGTGATCAATAATAACCGCTAGGAGCCGTAAATCCAACGGCTTCCATTAGGAGCCTCCTCTCTATTTACAACCAGGAAATTAATTTAGTTCCAGTGCATTGCAACGGCCCGTTTAAATAAAGGAAATACAAGAGGCAAATGGTCCGTGGATCCAATGGCCCAGCCAAAAACCCTAATCCAGGTCTGCTTTTAATTTCCTCCGTGGACGCGGTAATCGGAGGCGGTTCCGCTCGCGGTGTTGTCGCCTGGAAGATCCGATAGCGGCCGCGCACCGGTAGGTGAAAAATATGTCCGCTATTTAGAGTTCGCTGGGTAAATATTTTATGGGAGGGGGGAGCCTTATCAGATATCTGGATGACCGTTATAAGCAAATTGTCATCACAGTTTTGGGGGAACGGTTTGCAGTCATTGTTCGATAGAGCGTGATTCCTTTATTAACCTTAGGGGCAGGTTGAACCAACAGCAAAACTTTGGGAATAATCATGCCTCAGAGGTTATTTTCTCATGCTGTGCCAGTCCCGTGGCTCCGGTGAACAATTTTTACTATAGTAAATGATTACTCACTAATTTAAATTCCGTTTATTATTTATAGGTCAATCGGATTGGTTTATCAATCGATAAATAAACTAAGGAATTATGCATGTACTATAGACTTATAAACATGATTTTTGATTTTTTGGTAATTCATTTTATCCATAAAATCATGGTTATAAATCTATAGTACATACATAATTCCGTGCATACATAATTCACATTTCTTCCTTATAGTCAGTATATATGTTTAAGAAATGTAAACCTCAACCATTTAACAATGAACATATTTTTATTAACATAGTTTTATCTCTCTGTTATATGTAATATAAATCTTGATTTATTTAAATTTTTTGAAATGTTCACGTTATTGTGTAATCAGTGAAATATATTATAATCATTTTATATAGCATTCAGTGATGAAATAATATTTGGAGGTAAAATATACTTTCATTACTAACCGATCAGTACTCGCTGATATTTTCTCATGCACCTCTTGCAAAAGAGGTGTAGTTAATACGATAATACGAAGATGGGTATGTTTAGGCCTGTATCCGCAGTAAGATGGGGTGCAAAATGTACATCATAGCAAGTCGCTACCGAGTCCTAAGAAAGTGTTGTTCAAGGCCCTCGTGTAAGGAAAAGTTTAAGGTTCGAGTCTTCAATTCATTGTCTTTTTAGAGGCCTTTGAAAGATTTGTCTCATACGCAAATGCTGCATCAACAATGTTTGTGGTTTTAAAATTATGGCAATTCAGTTGGTTTTTTTTTTTTTTAAATACAATTTATTAGAATCGTCAATTTGATTCAAACGGTATATTCTCCCCCTAGCTTGTATACATATTTTTTCTAACGTCTACAATACCTTCATTATGGAGGCAATTAAAACGACATCCTCTCAAAGCTTGTACAACCTTAGTTGGAAGCTTCTTTCCTTATCGAACAAGGAAAGAAACACCGTGTGGAGTATTTGAAATCCTAGTGTGTCTTACTCATATTATGCATTTGTGTTTGAAATGCAAATATGGTGTCATTGTTTTTTTTTGTAGTATTGGTTTTATATAATTCATAAGTAAATTTTATAAAATACTTGAACTGTAGCTTTAATTTAATGAAGTTCATTGCATTCATGCAGCTTTAAATACGTAAGTATACTAAATCATATTGTATAACTTCAGAACACCTCTCTTCTGAGTTACTAATGACTAGGTTTCACACTTAATCCATGGTTATCGGTTATCAGTTTTCATCTGATTTTGTTTCCATTATCAATTCCATCTCATAGTATTTCACCCATTGCTTCAGTGCCTTCTTCAGAAGCTAAGAATGACTGAATAGTCTCCAAGCAAATAGTCATCCAATTAAAACTTAATGGTAAGCCTAGTAACTACGAATAAATAAAACGAATTCTAATAAGAAAATACATACAATGAAGCCACTTCATGCCTTGTTTTGTCCAAGAGTATCTGGTCATTGATGTTTATTTAAAACTGATCCCTCCCATTTTCAAGAGCCATACCTCGCGAACATAAACTAAGAAAATATGCATGACTAACGGATAATGAAGCTACTTCACACCCCACCTGTTTCAGATTCCTGGAGCGCGGACATTAGCGATTGGGCAAGGTGACATCCTCCAGGAGGCTACTGACCATGTGATCCGCCCATCCTCTGGTCCGCCGTCCCATTACTGGAGGGTCAACAAGCGTGCCTTATCTTCAACAGGCCATCATTCCGTCAAAAAACTGATGACGAATCGGCAATATAGTGCTTTTCCAAACATTATCCCTCCAGATGAGTCGATGGAGGTGAGGTTTTTCACCCGTTCTTTAGCTTCTCTCAAATGGTGTTTGCATCACCCACAGTAATGTCAAGGAAAGATGGAATAAACTTATTGAAGTTAAAAGGCTGTAAAGAATTCTTTTCGATGAAACATATAGGCAAAACCAATATTTCTGAATGATATTATAAAAGAACCTAGTTGTTTAGTACCTAATATTAAACTAATAAATTAAATGTTTAATTTAGAAGTAAAGATAAGTAATGGGTCTAGATAACTAAGAAATTTTACCTGGACACAGTTCACTAAGAAATTATGTTAATAACATATGTTTCTAATCTCAGGAAGATGTGGATTATTATTATCCTTTATACATCCTCCTCTTTGGTATCTATGTCTACTACCTCTAAAATTTAATAACATAATATAGAGATAGAATAGACCGAGAGGTTAGGTAAGATGTTGCAATAAGTTAAGAGAAGAGTGATGCATTATAATCTGTAGTGTTTGTCCAAAGTCGATAGACATTCAAATTTGCAGATCTTTTTAAAAAACATGTAAATCTCATTCTGTTCAACAATAAATACATAACATACGAGAGAGTAATAAATACATTTTTCATCTTGCCTTCGAGTTTCTAATTACTATACGATTAATTTAGAAACAATTCGCCAACAATGAAATAAATAAAAAACCTCCTAATAATATACTATACTATATCTTATGGCTCATTTTCTAAAAGATAATATAATTTTGTATTGGGAATTCGTCAAGCATTATACGATTTGTTTATCTTATTATTTTTCTTAGACTAGCTAATCTGTAAATATATAGGTAAGCTTATTTAAAAAAGAAGGCAATATAGTTTTGAAAAATTAATATGAAAACTATTAATTAAATAATTAGTAATTTTTATTTTTTGTATATTAAGAAAAATTTCAGAAAATGACACACACGACAAAATATCAAACCAAAGATTCTCTAACTTTAATTCAATTAGGTACTTACGGAAAATAAAAAATAGTAATATATTTCCAGGGCTGTATTCTCACAATCTTAATTCGACGGATTTAGTAAGTTGACGTTAGACGATTGTTGAATGTCGTAGAACAATTCTTGAAATTAAAACAACAAACTTAGAGTTGTATACTTTCTTCGCAGGAAATTAGGCTTAAGGGTTTATAGTGTTATCTATACATGCTATAATGTGCATAGCAAGACGGTAAACATATAGACGAAAGTAAAATAAATGAATATAAACGAATTTGATTGAAAGTGCATTGAGTAGGCCTTTTATAAAATTTTAGGAAGCCCAGGGTCGTAATTTTTTAACACCATTTTATTGGCTTTATGTACAATCGTGTATGAATGGAATCTTTGAACTCAAATTGCGGTAACTTCAAAACATGGAATGAAATTGAAACTTTGCACACTTCTCCATGACAATACGATAATTGAATTAATTATCATAACCAGCATCTTTAAGATTATATTATATATAGTATATTATAAATAAATAAAAATATAATATAAAGATATATCTGAAAAAACGGATAGTCTTGTGTCAAGTACTAAGGCATGAAGTAAGGCTTAATTGTTGAGACAAGCGTGCGACATGTAGGATTATCTGAGGATTTTCATATACTTTGCGATAAAAAATACAAAACAACAGCAGCTATAGTTTGTAAATTAAAAAAAAAAACATGTGTTCATATCCAATCGATATAAAAAGTAGTAAATAAATAATATTTTAACAAACACGATTTGTTAGAAAACAAAATGTTGATTTGTTAGAAAACAAAATACTAAATAGTCTAAAATAACTTTAAAAGTAAGATTGCTTTTTAAGATATTTTCATAATGACTTTAATTTTACCAATATCAGCCAATGAAATATTTACAACAATTAACATCAATCACCCCAAGATTTTTTTTCGATAAAATAAATTTTTCGTACATAACTATTTTTAATTTTACAGTTATTGAGACTTATTTTCAAATTTCAACTTTTGTTTTTTTATTAAAGCGTGTCCATCTTGAACCTCTATTTATAGATTCTAACAGCTGTTAACAATGCCAGCTTGATATTAGCGACTATGCGATCATCATCGTCTTTCCTTAACTTATATATATATATATATATATATATATATATATATATATATATATTATATATATATGTATATGTATATATATATACATATATATATTATATATATATATGTTCATCATTCAGGAGGAACACAACTGTTTTTCAGGAAAGACAAGTTTTCGTGTACTTAAAGTAGAATAGTTCTTTAGGAAAAAGTATAAGATGTCGGTCCAACCTTGTTATGTCTATACTAATTATATGTATATATATATATATATATATATATATGTATATAATTAGTATAGACATAACAAGGTTGGACCGACATCTTATACTTTTTCCTAAAGAACTATTCTACTTTAAGTACACGAAAACTTGTCTTTCCTGAAAAACAGTTGTGTTCCTCCTGAATGATGAACTCCCCCCCTCCCTAACCTCCCTCCTCCAGATTTGCGGTGGTGGGTGGGGCTTCAACCTGGAACTTGGAGGACAAGTTGTAACCACTGTTTCTGGATAATTACGGCAAGAGCTGGCTGGGCCCGCATTAAGGGCTGCCAAGTTTAATACTAGCCGCCGTTGATATTCCAGTGGGAGGTCTTCATAATAACGCAGCAGGAAATTAGCACTCCTATGGCTTATCTCGGGGGGAGGGGGACTTAGCGCGGAATATTAAGTCCCAAGTTTGATTGGCCCGCTGTAAAACTTGTAATGCCTTATGCAAATATCTTGTTTCTCTCTCTCGGAGCCTAATGATGTTGACTCGAGCCGCCTCTAATTCCTCAGCCTCCTCCTTTCCACTTCTCTCCTCCGGTGTCTCTCAGCTCTCTGCCTCAGCTGCTAATAATATTTGAAGTTTATGTTCAAAAATAAATAATATTCAGATAAATAAAAACATTTTATTAATATTAACTTTTTTTTATATTATTGGTAAACCCAGAAATTGACTATTGATAGAAGACCGTAGACCATTATTAATTCTTACATATTAAAAAAAAAGTAAACGTGTACAAATATTATCCGAAAGAAAATTTCTCGTTATAATTTTACAAAAAAAACCTGTACATTTATAACGCATGACGGGTGTCCGGAGTAAAATTTACATTTGAGGCGTCTCATTCCAAACCCGGGTAAATCAAATTTTTTCAAAACTTTTTAGATTTTTTTTATTAAGATTTTTCCAAACAATGAAAATACTGGCTGAAACTTTCGAATAATGTAAATATATTATATAGTTATGCCATTGAACAATGCATTAAGACATAAATTAGGTTTGTCTATTTTTATATATTTGGAAGAGATTAAATTTTTCAATTTTTTTCGTTTTTTTGCCCTCGTGAACAACTTTCAAAAATAGGTTTGGAATGAGATGCCTCATTTATCTCCATAACCCAAAAATATCCCTCATAATCACAAAACTGAATTCTCCTGTCTTCTCCAAAACATTCAAGAACTTTTCGTATTTAATAATCTAAATCATCCTAATTTAATACAGCACTTTCTTTTGTTATCGGACATTGCCTTTTTGGTCTTTTTCTACCAAGTCCGGGTAAAAGGGAGTAGGAAAGTGGAAGTACAAGTGGATTTTGTGTTGATGAGCGGAATGTTATGTACTTGTGAATATTTCATTTTATAGTGGAAATGAACAAGTCTTATTATATGGTGTGATTCGAAATATAACAAGAATAAGTATTAGCATTTTTTCTTAGAATTTTGACTGTGTTGTTTGTATCTTGTAATTATGGACGTGTTTTCGCAGTTCCCCAAAGTTCTTCCTCATATGTCCAAATAGGTCTTTGTAGGCGTGTGCTTCGTAATTCAAGTGAAGATCTGTAGTCCAGAAGATGAGATAGTTGTCTTGTCAGTCTCGTGTTTTTAATTTTGTATGTATGTTCGGTGTAAATCATTTGTTCAAGTATACTTCATGGTTGCCAATTTTGACAGCTTATCACGAAGCTTTCCGTAAGGAGAAGCTTACATGGCTCTAATTTTGGGCGTTTATTCTTATTTGCCATTTGTAGAACCTCTTTTCTAAATCGAATGTATGATTTTTAAGAGCTAAAGACGCTAAGTTTGGACTCCTGGAAAGAAATAATGGCTGCATCTTCTAGTAAGGTATAGATGGTGGTGCATAGATTAGTCTATAACTTAACCCCTAAAATTAAAATATATAAATTGTGGTATATATACGTCTGCAATTTCTTAAATTACCTCAGCTCTCCACTTCTCAATAGTATTGAAACCTCAATCAGTCAACCTTAGCAATAATGACTGAACTGAATGTTAGTTTTAGGATATTAAAACATAATAAACTACATAATACATATAATAAAAAAATATTAAAACATATTAAAAGTAATGCCACTGGTGCAACACTGTAGATTTCTTCCCACCTACACTCCTATTTAATTTTTCTCTTCGTTGGATGAAACTGTTTTCATACTTCTCCAGGAATATCTTTGTATTTCTCATGATTCATACCAAGGTTGTAATCATTTTGTGATGTAATGGTTTTATTTTGTAATGAGAATATAACCAGAAAGAATATCCTCTTATAATAATATTATTGTTCGCACTAGCTGTTTTCCATAAATGTCAACTGGAACTATTTTCTATATTAACACCAACTCCAACAATCCAGTTACGCCGATGTCTTCAGTGTAAGTTTAGCGATCACCATGATTGTTTGAATATTGAAATTTTCTGGATTTTGTTTATTATGTTTGATTCTTTTTCTTTTAAGAGACATCGCAAAACTTCCGAGTTAATCAGATTTGCTCATTATCCTCACTATCCACATCTCAAAGTCTCATATCTATCTCATCATAACTTTTTTAAGGGTGGCAGCATCCGTACCGTATAACTAAATTGAGAAAATGTAATATCTTGGCATTTCCATTTTCAGATCATTCTTTATTGTTCTTATTGCTATATGAAAAGTTCAGAATGTGAGTTTTGCATCTACACCCCTCGTATGTATAAAATGTATTTATTTATGGTAATAGTCAAAAAGAAGGTAGTAATTCCATCAAGTGATCCAATTGTAAGAATACCCAGACAACTGATCCATTGTCATATAAGGGCGCACGCTCGCCTGTGTCCTTTGACCAGAAGGATAAGAGGTCCTGGAGAGAAAAGGATTTTTAGTCTTTAAGGGAGGGAGGGAGTGATTTTATATTGACTAGAGCGGGGCCGAGAAGATGTAGATTGGGCTCCCTCTGTTTGCGAGGGAATGCAATACCGAGCCCTGTTATCCAGACACATCACCCTTCCAGGGCATCAATCCTCTCTTCTCCAGCATCTATCTCCAGCCCTTTATATCTCCTTCCGATTTAACTTAGCCCGTTAGTTCTTCTTCTTCAATCCTCTTATTTATAGTAACCGTTCCAATTTTAACTCTAAAAAAAAGATTTTTAGTAAGTCATAGCGGCTTGTCGGTGGATCATAGCTTTTGCTAACTCTCGTTGACATGTTTCTACAATCTTCGAGATGCAACGCAAGCTTTAGAAAAAAATATAAATGCGATCAATGTTTAATCAACTTGAATTTATTCCTTCATGCCCACTTTCACAATATTAAAAATAATAAGTTACTAAATCAACTGAGGTTAATCCTCCAGTTAGATCTCGTTCTGACGAAAAGAAGCTTACAAATAGGTTGAGCGCTCATTTCTTTATCGCGTTTGAACATAATGAGTATGGTTGTGGAATCAATTTTTGAAATTATGCACAATTCATCATCATTTAAACTTCCTTGTGCTTTGGGGTCTTCTTGGTCGAAGATGGTCAGTCACTAGATGGTGCATCTTTTTTTGGTATTTATGAGGATTCGTGGTAGCTCAGTTTGTACAGCATTGAGTTGCTGTGGCGAAGGTTCTATGTTCAAATCCTGCTGTAGCAGATAAACTTGTTAATAGTTTATCAACTTATTAACAGCCAATGATGGATCCTATGAGATCGCCATAGGTTGTAGTTTTTTTTTTTTAAGGAGATAATAAATTTTGCTTTCACGATTTTTTATCCCTTCCTGGTTTAAGTATAATATATTAAATTTTTGCAAATATAAAAATAATAAGTTACGTTTCGATTAAGAAAAATGTACAGGCCAATTATTTGTTTTAATATATTTAGCTCCAGATTATAAGGGTAAACCTTTTAAGATAGCGAATATACAATAATTTACGATAATTTTAAGTTTCAATATACATTTTTTTCAACATATTATGTTTTAAGTCTTGTCATAGACTATCTTATGAGATCTTTATTTTGTTTCAGATAAACAATCACATGTAAAGTACTTTTCGACGACATCAAGTTAACGCGAAAATACAATGTGCGTTTATTAAAGGAAGAATGTTTGGTACAGTTAATCTGGTTGACTTAATAAACACTTTTTAAATTGTTTTATTTTTTATTCCCTCTTATTTAAACAACTAGAATAATATTATGGTTTAGTTTGACTATTGTGAGATTATTTAACTAGATTCAGGTAGTGAGTACATTGGTCTGAGTCAACTACACTGCACCAATATTTATAGATGTTGAAATAAAAAACCTTTTATGCTATGATTTTTAATTAAATCATTGCTACTTAAAATTTGTATTCCTATTGTAAAAATTAATTTATTTTTTAGGAATTTTTCGTAAATTAGCAACTTTTAATTAATATGTGCATTAGGCTTATTAAATATAATTGTTAATTGTTTTTTATTTGGTTCTCAGTTCCATGTATCGCAAAGGAATAACTGAGACAGAATATCTCTGATATTTTAATCCTTTTATGATAGGTTTCTTAACAGTGGTGTGTAGGAATCCCATCTATAGATAAATAAAGTTTTTTATGAAGATTTCAATTGCATCACCAAAGCTTCTTTCCCAGGACTGATGGTGGTCAGTCCACTTCCTTGTACATCTGTCACCCGATAACAGCTGAACGTAATAATTTGAACATGCTGAATTTAATTGATATTAGAACACAACTACGCATTTTCTAATTATCATTGGATATTTATTAGTGATTCTACAATACTCAATCGTTTATTGTTGACATATACAAAACAAGTTATATAATTTATTACTTTGACTAATATTCCAAGAATGAAAAACTGTAGAGAATTAAATGCAGTATGTATTGTCTGAAAACATAAAAAAAAAATTGCAAAGTCGGAGAGGCTGGGGAGGTGTGGTGGGGGAAGGGAGATCCATTTCCATTGAAGGGTCCAGTTGGACTAAAAATGAGGAATGGAGCCACAAGAAAGCCGAGTCAAAAACCCATTAACAATAACCGGTCCAAAATAAAGGGTTTCCAGGCCGAACGCAAAACAACAAAGATATCTCCAAAAGAATGGAAAGGCATAACATTAAGGGTGACCTAGCCAAGTTGAGCTCTAAGGCAAGTGATGCAAGGTAGGTAGTGAGGGAAAGGGCTTGGCTTGTCAATGCGCGGCCGGACCGGAGACAACTTCTGCGCAGGCCATTTTCTAAATTGTCAGACCATAGTTATTTGGAAGATTAGTAAGAATTTACCCAGAGTATACTTGATTGATGAATAGTTGAAGAATCCTTAAGAGTAAACGATAGTCAATGTTTTCAGAGATTCTAAGTCACAGTAGCTTTATTTTTACTGCGCTATTACTTTTTCTCTCTGTTTTACCTATAACACTCTTGTTTTCAAACTTCACCATTATGGGTTTTTCCTTTCTCGTGGCTTATACAAACTTGTTGGATTAATAAAAGTTTTTTTTGTATTGATATTTACAACTGTTATTACTCGTATATTACATCAAGTAAATCTGCTGTATGAACAAAGGACATGAATAAAAAAAAAACACTTATGGAGAAACTATCCATTGATAGCACTCCAATAAAGTTCTATAGCAGAAAGAAGGTCTCGAGGCCATCTTCTTTTCGGACGCCTCGGATGGTTATCAGGAATATTATGGGAAGCAAGTTGAGAGACTAGCGGATTCAAGTGTGTGTGTGGAGCTTATCATGGAAGGATAGGTATCTAGTTTGGGCAAAATCAGCAACATGAGGGATATTAAAATCATGATGGATGAGTTTGTTTGTGACATAATAAGGAGCATTGAGGATTTTACGAAGGATTTTGGATGGTTAGGATTGAATACGAGATGAATTGGATGGTTTAGTACAGCCCCGAAGCTCAACTCCGTAAATCCAAATAAGTCTGATAACTGTCATGTAAATGAGTCTTTTGTAATTAATTGGGATCTTTGAACGTTTGTCCAGTAAATGTTGAAGTAGGCGAAAACGTCGAGCAGTTTCTTGTCTTTTCAGCCTTGTATGAGGATTCCAAGTGAGACGTTTGTCCAGATAGAGTCCGAGGTAACTAATAAAAAGTATTTTTAATTTTCATTTGGGGAGCGGAATGGCTTAGTGGTAGAGCATTCAATTGGCATGTCGGATTTCCCGCTGCCGGCCAGACTTTTATTTAGTCTATTCACCAAGTCTCTATAACATGGGTACCCAATATAAGGGGCAAAAATATGACGGTTGAGTATGATCTAGGACAAATCACCTCCCTGCACAACCGTTGTCCATGAAACAGTACAGTCTCTACTATGTACTGAATGCCAGACCCGTTTGCCGGATTGTAGTGGTACAGGATTTGGTTTCTACTCCCGACTTCTCATTTTACATTTAGGTTTACGCATTTACAACGTTTCGAAACTTCCAGTGGCCATAAATTGATGAAGGTGAAAATGCGTATGAAAGAGGAAGTGTATGCGTGTGTGTGTGTGTGTGTGTTTGTGTGTCTGAGAGAGAGAGAGAGTGAGAGGGGGAGAGTGTGTGTGAGAGAGAGAGGATAGACTGTGGAGAGATGGCTAAAGGCGAGAATAAAGACATTTAGCCCGGGGCCCTGACCCCCGCTAGGTAATCTGTTTTTAGTATTGAGTGGGGGAGGGGGTGAGCGTGCGCAGTTAGCCCACATTTGTCCCTACTCTTCCCGGCATTGCTTTATTTCACCCCTAGCTCGGGATTTTATTTTCCATATGTCTAAGTCACATTAAGCAGCGAGCCACTATGTATCTAATTCTATCCAGCCGTCCGTGGAGGAACGTGGGACAGAGCAAATTTGCGATGATCATATACTGGAATTCGAAAACACAAACACCACAGATTATATGTATCATAATGATTATGTATGGCTTTGAGTTGCAATGCTGAAAATTCCGGGTTCAAACCCAGCTATGATTGATAAATAATTCAATGCAGCCAGGGAATCTCAGACCATCCTGGGGCTAACCTGGCAGTTGAGCGTGTTTCGGATAAATCACCTCTCTACCCAACAGTTGAATAAAACGAATACAGTCTCAACCAGTAAATAAAATCAGTACAGACCAAAGACCCTTTACGGGCTTTAGTGATACAGGTTATTCTCAAAAAATGTAGCTCACGAACCTGTATGCACCGAGAATACATGCTAAGAGATTAATATTATCAAAATAATATAATTATAGATCAATTAGTAAAACTTTGGAATGACTTAAATATTGTGGTATAAATCAGGAATATTTCAGTCTCTGGGAACAAATCCGTCAATTATTTGTTCAGGTCGAAATCGACAAATAATCACCATAATTTCTTTTCGGAAATCCTTCCATTTAAAATCCTTCTCAGTTTTTCTGAAACATCTGAATACTCAGATATCTGGAACACAGACAGATCTCTTCCTTTGCTATAGATAAGTGAATGCGAAAACTTCAGAACTCTTTAAGTTGTACATCACAAATAATCGTGAAATCTTTTTCTTTCACCAGTAACCAGTGTGATCAATTTTTTATGCGTCAATTACTTGTTTTCGTTATTGCAGTACAGTTATGTGAATTTACTTTTACTGCATTCTGAAACTTGTTCCTAAAGAGGATTATTTATTTGTACGTTAAATAATAATTATATAAGTGTATGAATATTGGTGTATAATAATATATTAAAAAATATGAGTGTTGCTACACTTAAATATACATTACATCAAGTAAACACATGATTATTTTTATATGAAATACTAATGTTATATCTGTTCTCCTATGCATAAAGTTAGGTAAATAAAAATATAAAATAAGATATGTATACAAAGAAAATGTTAAAAAAATAAATAAATATTTAAAAAAAAAGGTAAGTTATTTCATCAATCTATGCTAATATATTAAGACTGATAAAATGAATTCAATGAGCAAAGAAACTAGAAAAATGTTATGTTTTGTTTTCAAGTCAAATTGACTTTTTATTTAATCTGAACAAGTATGAACATTAGGTTGTTATTAATTGTTTTTCCAATTTGACGATTTATCTTTGAGTTGTTTTAAATAATATTCTCTCTGAAATACTGGTTATTGATTGCTTGATTGATTGTAAGTGAAGGATTGTATTACAATAATAATAAATGCAACAAAATCTAAAGAAATATGCTTGGACGAATAAAGCCTTATTATAAATGTTTACCTAATTATTTTTCAGAGCTACTAAGAAGTTGATAGTTTCGGTATTCTATTTATTTTTTTAATAAGAAGTATTTTATTTATAGTAATGCATTAGTGTAAATGATAGATAGAGACTTGCATTACACTTCAGCGGCAGATGTATTCGCGACTTCACTAATGACAATCAGATGGTCGTCATCATCGAAGGGAATGGATTGTAAAAACATGACTAGTTTATAAAAACAAAACAAAAACTGTATTACTCCCTTCAAAAAATCAACCTTGGGCATAGAAGTTGATTATGCTGTCCATTACCCCACTGGAGACCTGTATTGATTAAGTACACTTTAGTTGTATTTCGGTACAAATGATTTAGTTCTAAGGAAAGCATAAATCCTGAAACCAGCCAATATGTTTTATGTTCGCCTGTTTTTTTTATAACCTGAAAAAATGTTATTATTTTAGTGGTAGTTACAAATATACATAAAAAATATTTTATTTTTACAATGGAAGAACAAACACTTCTCTTTTCGGCATGCTTATTGCTTGTTCATGTACCATCCTTCACCCTCCCACTCACTCGAAGCACTCCCAGTTGAAGACAGGCGCAGCCACCATTGGTAGCAGGAGTGACATCTGAATCAGGAGTTGCATGCGAGGCAGCTCATAATGGAAAAGTTACCTCTGGCACGCAGCCCATATTGTATTTTATTCATAACAACTCACGAGAGCTTATAATGGATCTAATAACATACATGTCATATAGGAGTATATATTTCTATGTTCTAATTCCTCAGGTAGAAGCTATTTCTTCAGAAAAATCGGATTGTTCTCCACAAGGCAGTGTAGCATTGAGGAAAAATATCATGCTGAAGTAATCTACTGTTTTATTATTTTATTTCGTTTATGTTTTATTATAATTTTTTTTTTTACTTTAAAACTATCTAGACGTTTCAACAAATGCAATTAATTAAATTTAGCATTGCGAAGAGTTGTGTGTTCATACAAATAGAATCTTAAAACGTGTTAAGTTCAGGAAGAAGAGAAGAAATAGAAAACAATTTTTATTTCTTTGGTAAATTTTAAACTTTGTCTAGGAGGATTACTTCCATATGAAATATAAAAAGCTATTACTTTTATATTAATATATTTTATAAATAGCATAATTAATTAAAACAATATTAATTCAATTATATTAAAAACTACCTACTAATTCTAAGAATATTGACATGCCCCTTCTTTGAATGAGTATCAATTATATATATATATGAATTATCTTTAATTACCTATAAATAAAAATGAATCGCCAAATGTGATGCTAACCGCAAAACTCTGGAACGGCTCGACCAGTTCGGCTAATTTTTTTCTTATTTTTGTTAAAGTACAAGAAAGGTTGTTATGGAGGGAAAAATGTAAACATGCGAGGGGATTAATAATAACAACACTTTTCTTTTTCCCATACAAATCACTTTGTTTCCAGCTGTTAAACATTTGCTGTCAATCAAAGCGAAACAAATGCGCATTAGTTGCTAGTAAAAGTTTATTAGGGTCTGCAAGTCATTAATTAAGTAATATAACGAGCTCCCTCTAATTTGTTTCCGCTCTTATTTTAATTTTTCAGATATTGTTTATAGTGATTTTTATTGTGTAAAAAATGGCATTATTTTACTTAACGAAGATCAGTAATCGTAAGTATATAATATAATAAGTGATATAATAATATATAAAAAGTGATAAGAAAGTAAATGCGTTGGTGCAGTTTTTGGGGATGGAAAGAGGCTGCATGGACTTGAGATTCCTTTGCCTACATTCTTTTAAACCAAATTAAACAAAAAAATAAATGATTAATATAACTGACCTACGTGTCATCATTGCTTCCTCGGTGCGTAGCATTTTCTTGGTCGTTATTAAATTTTCGCTCTCGAAAACGAATTGTGTGTTTATTTTTTGAGTGTGTTAACATTTAGACCCATGCCTTCTATAAGACACGGGCCCAGAGCAATTTGGGCCGAAGAACTCGAAAAGCTCCAAGTCAAGCTAATTTTCAATCTGATCGGACTGCACAGAAACGAGAAGAACGAAATGAAATTAAGGGTATAAAAATTAAGCGCAACGCGTCGTTTTCAAAATTCATTCTGTGCTTCACGAGCGACTTTCAGGAACGAGGTTTCAATTGACTACAATTCCTACCAATGAGTTGCTATGGGATCTAGGAACTCGGTTTGCCCACATTGCAAGGCATTGAAATTACAAAAATGAAGAAAATGGCAGTGTGCCATTGGTTACGCCACCAGAGCCATTGTACTCCTTGGTTTCAGAAGCAGGAAGGGGATTCCATACATTTCCTTACAAGCATTTTAAACCTTTAATACTGCACTGGATCATAAAATTGTAATCAGAGCTGAGAAAACTCTTGTAAGAGAACATGCGTGATATTTCAATTCACCAACAATCGTTGAAGGTGCCATTGTAATGTTTGGAGAAAATTTGGAAGCCCTTTGTTTTAGGGAAATAGGGCAGAACAACGTGTGCCTGGACAGCTAGTATATACACATACACACACATATATATATATATATATATATATATATATATATATATATATATATATATATATATATATATATATGTATACTAGTTAAACGACGTGACACTAAGAATGATAAAAAAAGAAAAGAAATAAAGGATCGAAATGAAACGCTGTGTTAGACTTCTGAAACAATACTACTTTATTCACTCTTGCAATCTTGCTTTTATATCTTTCATAATGTTTATATTTATATTCATGGTATTTAGGGTAATAATGTCCTACTCCCAATCATTACTTATATGCTCAAAACTCTACTAAGCCACCCACTTCATCTCGTATCCAATCCTTACAATCCAAAATGCTTCGTAAAATCCTCAATGCTGCTTATTATGTCACAAACAAACTCATCCATCATGATCTTAATATTCCATATGTTGCTGATTTGCAACAAACTAGATTTCTATCCCTCCATGACAAGCTTCATACACACTTGAATCCGCTAGTCTCTCAACTTGCTTCCCATACTATTCCTGATAACCCTCCGAGGCGTCTGAAAAGAAGATGGCCTCGAGACCTTCTACTATAGAGCTTTATTAGAGTGCTACCGATGGGTAGTTTCTCCACAAGTTTTTTTTTTTTCATGTCATTTGTTCATATTAGGAAATTAACTTGTTGTAATATTATTATAGTTGTAAATATCAATAAATCAATCAAAAAAGAAAAGTACATAATTTTCAAGTATTCATATAATGGAAGTATCATTGATCATATACAGTATTACATGATTAATTAAATAGATTTATTATTACTGAGTGGTAAATAACTATTTTAAATAAGTACAAGTTTACTTTAATTATCATTATCAATATGTAAATATAGGATCAATGAAAATATTTAGTAATTTTAAAAAATTTCATGATTTATAATGTTTTTCTACCTTATATTTTTCATAGCAGATTCCTCAGCTAAAATATTAGTTGTTTTTTTTTAATTTAAATAATGATGGGTCAATTTGGATTTGGTATATTTTGGTAGTTTGTTGCTTTTTGCTAAGTTCTGCCCAATTTATTTTGGTAGGAAAAAAAATTACTGGTAATACTTTATAATAATACTTCGTTAGGTCATTTAATATTCTCTTTAAAAACGTTTGAACCCGATAAATATCGGAAGACATTGTGAATCTCCTCTTCCCCCTGATGCTTCCTTTTAAGTTTTTCTTACTTTTAAAGGGAATTAAAAAAAAACATTAAAATTGTATAAAGCCATCATTCAAGATTCAGCCCTCAGAAGAAAAAAAAAGAAGAAAAAAGAAAAGGGGCCCGGAAAAGAAAAGTACAAGAAAGGAGTAATCTGCTTTGAGTGGTGTAACGAGATGGCGAGGTGATCTCCTCATTCAAACATCTGCCTGTCTTCGGAATAAAAGGCTCTTCTTGCCAGTCCTAAGAGTATTTACTTAAGTAGTTTAAGTAAGTTCAATCAAACACCTTTTCACTGGAACCGGTCAACTAGGGAAATGGAAATTGGAGTCCTAACACCCTTTGAGTAACGCTATTAGAGTTGACGAAGCTCCCGGAATCAGGAAACCTATTCACAACTCTATCAGGAATAAGGTTACACGAAGAGGTTCGGTTAGGGGTATCTCAAGCTATAGATCCTATTATTACTTTATATGTATTTTATTACTTATCTAAATACAACCCCCATAATGCCTGTTGTATATGGTATATATGTTACCAACAAAATTTGGAAAAATATTAACAAAATAATTTTTGTTGAAGAATTTTCCTTCAAATGTCCTTAATGAAAAAATGTCTAAAGCTGATAGCTCCCAAGAAATTAAGTGTTTTCAACAGTACAATCTAACATCCTTGGTGCAGAGCTTTATTATTTTTAGAAATATTAGGTAAATATCAAGCTTAGAGTGCCGATAATAAATGGCTATTTATAGCTAAATTTAAATAAAAAACCTTCATGAACATTTAAACCTTTATAAAATTAGGTAAATATACTAAGTTAATCTTAAACTACACTCCGTCAATTGCCGTGAGCTTTAAAGCCTTATAAATAGGACAACACACACACACACACACACACACACACACACACACACACACACACACACACACACACACACACACACACACACACACACACACACACATGTATACACATCATATAAAGCTTAGATGAGTCCGACCATTCCCATCCTTTGTATATGCTAAACCCTCACATTCGTTCAGTATTGCTGGTTCCGCATAGCGAGCCCCTTGTTTTTTTCTATCATATATCAATAGAATATTTATGGGGATCTGATCTACAGTGGATACACAGAATAACTTTATTGCGGAATCCTTGAATTGAAAAACATAACTAATAATATAATATTACCAATAATTAATAAGCCCTAAATATAAATATCACTATTGCACTTGTGATTATAGCCCAGACTTGATTATGATTCAAAGTGTTATTTTGGACAAAATTTATTGACAAAACCAGCGAAAAAAAATGTGAGTTATCCCTTTTTGATCCTGTACGCCTCAGTTGATTGAATGTTAAATCGCTCCTTCAAAAGGACAACCCCATAACTAAAAAAATCTAATTTTTCAAAAGTGGTATTTGAAGTTCCATGTGAGTTAAACAAAATTAAAAAAAACTGGTATTGGTAAATCAAAACATTCCTAATGTAGTGATGTAATTGAAATTATTTTGACTTTCAGAAAACTTTTAAAAGCTTGAATCTTTTCTCATTTTAACTTATTATTATTACTGTCATTATTCCGATAAAATTTCAAGCTCAAGCATAATACAACTCAAAATAAGCAGGGTAAGAATCGGATATACAAAGCTGATTCATTTCCAAATACTTTTAGGGATATATCAACCAACCTGCCAAAGTTGTGATAGTATAGAAATTACAGTGAAGGATCCATTTGGATGTAAACAGTATCAAATAAAAAGAATATTGAATCGTATCTCTCTCCATCTTGATAATGAGATGCATTATAGCCTGTACACTCGAGTAGAACACATTTTTTTTATATTAAAGTACTTATTTTCAATTTTCTTTTATAGTTCTTTTTGACTAAATTAAATGTTACTTACACAGGACTCTGAGAGGAAAATTAAAATGATGTTGGCTAATTATTCCTCCGAAAAATGAAAGCAGCGCACAGTATTTCGATTAAAACAAGCTAGGACATAAGCCATGTTTATAATTCTAAAACATGGTATTGGAATGTTTTTATAAATACTTCAAAACCCAAGTAACTATGGCCCAAAGTAATCATAGCAATAGAATAAATCACTGATATTCAAGGCATCATTACAATATCACAAAATTATTGTTCAACTACTTTGATCGAACCAATTGATGAATATGGATATTATTTGTACTGATAAACGCTATTTTTTCGAAATAAAAAAATCTTCTGATAATCAAACTATATTAGTTTTTTTTTTAATGGTCGAAGAATTGTTCCTCATTTTGAAACTTTGAAGTGATGAAAATGACTTGTACCCATTTGTATCCGTACTAATATTCTATATTTACTAGCTACACCTTTCCTATAAATAATAAGACACATTTTAATCTGCACACTCGAGTACAACATTTTTTTTTTTTTAGAGTTCTTTATTACGAGAAGAGATTTTGTTGAACAATTGTTGAAGCACCCGAAGTAAGAAGGAAACTTTTATCTCTTACAATTTCTTTCGACCAAATTAATTTTGAAAACATTACAGAGGAATCTGAAAGGAAAATTAAAATAATTATGCTAAGCTATTCTTCCAATTTATTGTAAGGAAGAAATAGTTGGGGGTGCAGTCAATTAAAACACCATAATAAGTGCATACTT
This sequence comes from Arma custos, assembly GCA_037127475.1. Classification (NCBI taxonomy): domain Eukaryota; kingdom Metazoa; phylum Arthropoda; class Insecta; order Hemiptera; family Pentatomidae; genus Arma; species Arma custos. Next base: position 86,666,710 of record CM073760.1, on the reverse strand, counting down.
ATTTATTGTGTGCCGACGTTTCGACTTACAATGTAGACCAACTTCAGGGCAAATATACCGAGTGTCATCGAGGAAGGGCAACTGCCAACTGAATACAAATTAAATTAATCTTAATAAACCGACAGAAATGAATAAATGCCGAAAAATGATTTTGTCCTCCTTGCTCCTACTAATCGAAACACTGAGCGACGTTAAACTAATTTTTCAAGAATGACTTTATTCTTTTTTAAATCTTGAAGGTGGAATATCAGATATTTCGTCCCTGAATTAAAATACTTCAATCAATACTATTGAAGGCTTAACTCATAATAATCATATTTTGAGTTATGTTGTTGATCTTGTAACCGAGATTTTTCATATAAATATTGAATATGTTTTTCATATAAAAGTTCGAAAAGGTTGTTATTAATCAGTCTCGACATTATTAATAACGCGTATTTTGTGACCAAATCTGAAAATGGGACTTTATAAAACCATCATTCTTTCAACTCTTCATTAAGGGTATTCGAAAATAAGGTGTTCCGTAGAATATTCTGCCCAAAAAATAACGGTACCACCACTGGAGAATCTAGGGGGTTACAAAACGCGGAATTTAGAAGCATGCAACTGGTAAATATTATTCAATCGATAGCGCCATGAAGGTTAAGATGGGCCTGTAAAGTTACTGGGCTTAGTAACAAACAAATTCCTAAAAAGATAATAAACATCTGTTCTATTCCTTACTCCTTCAGTTACGTGCATCAGCAGCATCGGTAATCATGTAGATTTGTTCATAGAACTATTTCATGACCTACTGCACAGAAAATACTTTTTTAAATTACATATATGTTTGTATATATCTGAAAGACAAAACACTTAAAAAGTCGGTGACGAAAGTGTCTGAGGGGTAGAACGAGACGTATTTGGGAAGATTGCGTTAAGAATAATCTGGCAGATTGGGGTTCTGGTTCGTGGAAAGAAATTGGTGGTATCGGCATCGAGGCTTCGAGTTCGCTAAGCCTATTATTATTAGTCATACGAAAGTTCACAATCAACGTGGAGTTCTGTATCGAGTTATGTTTCCTTCGCAAACGATTTATTAATCTTTGACGCTGCAGGACGACGTAGCTATTCCTCAACGTCTTTATTATGGATACGTCAGGGCAAGAAGAGAAGGGCCGGCAGTGGCCTAATCATAGCCAGGTCCCTCGGGAGAGGAGGAACCAATAGAGATCTTACACACGTTGGCTAGGTTGCCAAACTGGCGGGGGTGCGCCTCCTCAGGGGAGAACAGGGGGTGGCAGGTGAAATCGAATTTGAAATTACTTTAATTCACCAGGGATCGAGTTGATATGTATATCGATTGTGGGCGTGGCGACGGGGTCCAATGAGCGCCCCAGAACCCCCCACCCCGGGAAAGAGGATCATCTCCTTAGGTAAATATTTGCGGGGATTTATCCGGAGGGGGCGCGCTAAACTTATATTTGACTCTGATGTGTGCTCCTCCTGATTACGGCGGTTGACGATCCACTTTGCGGCTCCGCCCGAAGGTCAAAAGGTTCTCCTTCACCTCTCAACCACTTTCGGGGATTTCATTTCCCTCCGTTCAAAGAGTGGTCCAACTCATCCCTTACACACACCGAGCTCGCTCCACTTACATCTTCTGTCCTATTCCTAACTTCTTCAGTTACCTAGATCAGCAGCATCGGCCAACTTGTAGATTTGTTCATAGTATTATTTCATGACCTACTGCAAAAAATACTTCTTTTAATTACATACGTGTTTGTATATATTTTAATAACTTAAAAAACTTAAAATATAGCTTTCCTTCCTTCCTTACTTCTTGAGTTTCCTGGATCAGAAGCATCAGCAATGTTGTAGATTTTATCAGATTATCATTTCAATACCAGCACCAGAAATTTACAAAATGTATATCCTACAAATACTTGTATACATTTTAAAGACAAAACACATTAAAAGACAATTTAAATAGGCTTCCATGAGGACTGCCTTTAATTTAAAATTACGTCTATGAAACAATGAATAGTTCCTTGTTCTCTTTTGTATTTCTAAATCAATTATAGCCTAAATAATTAAAATTATTGATTAATGGTTATTAGTATTAAGTGCACAACTATTAAACGACTTTTTAGATAAACATAATTATTCTTTTATCAATGGAATTCCAACTTTTAAACTAAAGTAGATTAAAATGAATTGTATAACTCGTGCACAGGCTGATAGGTGTCGCCAGTCTCGAGCAACATGACGCATAGCCGAGTTAAGCTACTACCAAAAGTCGCGGAAGAATTTTCCCCTTCTACAATAACCACAATCAGCTATTTAGCTTCCTCTTCCTTCTAAACTTCTTGAGTGTCCTGAATCAGCAGCCACGGCAATCCTTTTCGAGTATTATTCCATGATCTTCAGCTCAAAAAAATTAAAAACACTAAATTTATTGAATATTTCGAGTACTCCGGTGAATACTTGACTTTTATCGTAGGATCACTCCTTCGGCCGGTGTTTCTCACAAAAGTGGACCAAAACTTAAAATTGGGACTATTTGGAAAAAATGACCAATTTTCAAAGGGGCGTAACACAGAAACTATTAGACCCACATAGCTGCAGATGGTTTCAAAATGTAGCAAATTTAATCTAATTTAAAAATGGTTTCTTATTTTGTTTTTTAGAAGTACAGACCAAAAACTGATAACTCAGAAAATGTCGAGATTTTTCGGCCACCAAAAGTTTTTTCTACCGTTTTTACGGTTGCAAACTTGGATTTACACTACTCAAACATGCCTTTACAACATATTTAAAAAATGCAGCTCTCTTCAATTTTTGCGACCTTCAAACACCTGGCCGATGGCCTGTTGTGTTAGTAGGACACTATAAGAGGCTAATGAGTGAGAGAGAGTGGTATTTTATTCCAGCACATGACACAGACCTGAGGTCTATTTCGTATCAAAGAAAATAGCTGTGAGATCGCCCAAAATTAATAAAAAATGGAAAGTTGGACAGAAATCAGCTTTGTGGTCATTACGATAGCTTTCACTACCAGTCACACTAAAGACTCTTCCTGCTGTGTCTCTCTTAATGATATTCCTAGGGTCATTTAGACCTTGCTTTGGTTTCAGAGCAATCAATAGCCTTTCCGTGCTGCCGGCCAATCATCTAGGAGCAACCGCAAGCTCTTCGGTGTCCCTCGACTCCTTTGTGGCCAAGTTCATTGATAATCTAATTGGCCGAATTACCGAAGGCACGAGCTGCACGCAGAAGCAGCTGCTTCTGGATGTCACCGATCCTCCGCAACATATGGCGGCAGTTGCCGAGGCCCGGAGGCAGCCTGTCCGTATTCTCCTTCCGAGCCACTAATTCCTCCTGCCTGCCCACATCCAGCTCTTCCTGTAGTATGTCAAGAGGTCTCCTCATCAAGTGGGGTCTCGTAACAAGCCTAAACAAGTGTAACGGCTGTTCTTTGGCCGATAAAACTTGGGCGTAGAAAAAAAAAAAAATAATGAATGGTTTTTGATTCAGTAAGTGGTGAAGACTGTACAGTTTCTTGTACAAGTATCTTTTTATTAAAAATGCGTGAACAGCAGGATTTGAACCCATTGTGACAAATCACCACTACCACCGAGCCATCCTGCTCCCTATAAAAATACAATTATCTGTGAACTTTGCTCTTTATATATATGAATATAAACTGTACTACTACAACGCGTGACAGGTCTGGGGTTCAGTACATGTTAGATACTAACATTATGGTACTAATAATAGTACCATGGACTATACCGTTTCATGGACAACGGTACTGCAAGGAGGTGACTTGTCCTAGGTCACGCTCAACCGCTAGATTTCTCCCCTTATTGTGATTAACCTTTATAACATTTTATAGAGGCTGGGTGAGCCCCAGGGGGGGTCCTTTAAATAATGAACCGCAGTAATCGACCAAGAATATTTATTTCTTTTTCGGGTTCCCGAGGTAGATACATAACAGTCAATAAACATATCACAGTCTACGACGTTACAAGACGCTCATAACAAGTCCGAACAGTGGAAAAAGAGAATTAGATTAAATCACACACTAGTTGCAGATTAAATAGATTAAATCACAATGTTAATGCATAAATTATATTTACATTGGTGACGAAATGTTTTTCTCACTCATCACTCAATATACACGACCTAATTACTGTTACGTTTAGGATTTTTTTTTAACCTTTTCCAGATGAATTTTCCTTCACTCAGCTATTAGACACATTGATAGTCTCACTTACCCTTCAAAGTGTGTGAGTATCTTTGTTATATGAGTTTAATATTCCTTTTTTAGTGAGTTGTTCTCCGTTACTTGTATTTTTGATATGTACTTTTCGGTTTTGACCATCTAATAATTGCATGCATCTTCTTTGCACTTCTTTTCTTATTCCTCTTCTGATAAATCATCCTATTCTACATCCTTTCGCTCTTCTCCTTCCTTCTCTCCAATGTCCATATGTTGGTTACGGTTCTCTACTCCATCTCCTGGCAACCCTCTAAGCAACGCATCCACTTTTTGATAGATTTTCAGTTCTGTATCATATCATCATGCCGATTTCTATCATTCCTTTTTTGATTCCTTGGATCCACTGGTACTGCTTTTGTTATTTTTCCTTCTTCTGTATTCATGTCGGAATGTAATTTGATTGTACTCAGTTTTTAAAAGACTAAATGTTTCTCGTATTTTCTTTTGTAACTCTCGTTTTTCCATTAATATATTGACATTGTAGTGTAATATGATTTGATAACAAAGATTAAAGGCAATTATTGTGAGAAAAATTCTATACTAACTACGTTAGTGATGAATATTTATAGCGGCATTTATATGTTTTTCCTTGTTACTATTTATTATGCTAGTTGGGTGCGACTAGATAGCCACTGATAGGGCCGGGTGACAGCTGACAACCACACCTCTGCGATACCATCTCCAGAGGAAGCTGCAATTAACCACTCGAAAGCTGGCTTCCGCTATTAGGACTGTCAAGCTAGGAATATCAATTGGTCAATGCTCACATCTACAATCTACGGTTCTAAGTGTCCTCGCCATTAGGAATGTTAGTATATAACTATAAATTACTGCCGAGCATACTATCGCTTGACGCATTGCTAAGGGCTGTTGGTTTGGCCATTGTAGTAAGGCGGAAGGACGGAAGATGTCCAGGTATTTATTCAAAGTTCTTTACAACTATAATTAGAATCAAAGATCAGAGATAAATTCATGAACGGTCTTTCAAACCGTGTTAATCCTTTTGGGCTCTACCGAACCTATGCAAAGGAAAAATACTCTATACACCGTTAGCGGTTAATAGGTTGATTGTACAAGGTAAGATTTTTCCCTTAGTTTTTCTGAATCGCATATGACTAGTAATAGCTGTATTACAATCTCATTAAATCTAAAAAAAACTAATTTGGATCAAAAATGCAACAGCTCTGTTGAATCAATCAAGATAATAAACGCGGGTAAATAGGAGTATATTAATAATAAGTTATCATTATTAGGACTGTCATGGAAAGAATATCAATTGGTCAGTGCTCACATCTACAGTCTGCTGTCTGAGTGTCGTCACCATTAGGAAATTTAATAATAAAATAATAAGATATCACTCTAGCTTTTTATTTACATAATCTTTACAATTTAAAAATAAAACTTATGTTTAGTAAGTATGTTGAAAATAGAGATATTTTTCTCAATTGATACTCCAAATTCAAATATATTTAGTTCAAAACTTTAGAAAATTTTATTTATCGCAGTCTATTACATTATCCTTCGATAGAAACTGCACAGATCATTTCAAAAAGTCCTTACAAATCCTCTTTTTCAGACAAACCTAAGTAGGTTCCTAAAATGTATGAATAGTACGAAGAATCTCATGTCGAAAATATATTTCAAAAGAATTCTAAGTGAAAATTCATGCCAAAAGTCAGTTCCCTTCGGGTACAAAAACTATAGTTCGAAGTTTTCTTTTAAGCAACGTGTTTTTTAATTAATTATTTTTTTCCATTATTTTAAAGGGGAAAAAAAGATATTTTAAATATTCTTTATTTACATATTTAATTTTGGTTGGCACTATAGATCATTAAGATCCTTGGCCAAGCGATGTGGTAATTTTTCATAGATGCCCAAAAGCCGAATTCACTAACCTATCCCGATAGAAATACAGGGTTATAGCTCCTACACTCTGTCGTTGTTTCCAGGGTGGGGAGTGGGTTTAGGAAATCTGTCAGAATAAACTACCTCAGATTTTGAAATTAAAAAAATGTAATAACTGGGTATTTACCTCCATAGGATAATAAATGGTATCAAGACTGATTGACCGATAACCGTTCTTTTGACATTAGGTTAAAATCTGCCCTTTTGGAACAGGGTTCCTGGACATTTAGTTACAGCCCTCCTGATAATTTAAATTTGTTAATTTATTAAAATGTATAAAACTACGTGAATAATATATCGATTTAAACATTTACATGCCCATTCACCTACTCAAAGACACGTGTTAGAGTTAAGAGAGCGGCCGGCTATGAACATTGTTGCTCCTGTGGAACCGAAATGCTAATGAAGTGGCGTGACATTAGTTAGAATGAATTAACATGGAACATGGCATTAACCCAGAGCGACGACATGGCTCGGGGACAAATTGTGCCATGGCAGAGCTAAACGCCCGTTTCCTTCGCTTTAGATCCATATCTAATTCAAGTCCCTTTCAACAGTTGGTTCCGCCCCAGTTCACATATCATTAACTCTTCTATGGCCCCTTTATGTTCTTATTTATTTCCTCCTTTTTTCCTTTATGTTTATGGGCGTGCTCGCCCATAAGCGGGGCCATGAAGTTTCTCGATGAAGGGAAAAAGGGCTGAAGGCTTAAGAAGTACTGAAACGAAGGATGGGTTAACTCTTGAACGTAAACAGTGGTCAATTTTGGTTAACCATTCTTGTTTAAGTTATTACCTTATCACCTTTTTAACGGAAATTTCCCAAAATTTTAGAGGCTTCTTTAATGATTTAAAGAGGTAGTTAAATTTTTGAATAATTTCTCCTATGAAAATACATTTAAGTTTTTTTAAACAAATATTTTGCGTCTTTATGTTAAATGAGTTTTCAATTGTATTAATTTTAAGTGAAATTACCTACACTCTACCGAAGCATCACAGGGCTGACTCAAGGACAGACTGTTAAGGAGGCATCAAACCGCTATCTCCGTGGAAAAACAGATGCAAAGTCAGTGATATATCCAGTGCTATGGTCACAGCTGGGTATAGTTCACTATTTCTACATGGGATATGCTTCATACATAAATAACAATAATGGTAATATTTAAGTTAAAACTTCTCTGCGTTATATAAAAATGTTTTTAGGGATCTCTGAGGAATATTTAATCTAGCATAGATAAGTCAGATAAGATAAGCGTAGATTTAAGCCGCAGATAAGGGGACCTCCAAGTAATGACATTATTTATTGACCAATGTTTATAGCAGGCCTTTATATAATTATTTCATTACCAAATTATTAAGTCCCAACTCCCTTCCTATGCTCACGACTTCCTCTAGCTGAAGTCCTCTATTCACTCCCAGTCCACAAGACCTCAGTCCTCTGACTTTAATATTCTTTTCCATTGATCTGCATTTTTAGATTATCGCCAGTTACGCTACTCTCTAGAATCCTTTTTCTCATAAAATACGCCATGCCTCTTCATCAGACGCTGGTTAAAGATATCAGGTTCATATGTATATTTTCTTTTAATGTTTATTAAGCTATTTTCTCGTTTTATAACTTACGAGGATTCCTTTTTTTTGTATGTTAATTTGTTTTTATTTATCATTTAGGGGTTTTCCACTATTATACTCACAGCTCAATTCTAGGAAACTCTAATATTTTCTTCATTTTTATTTCTCATCTCATCTTGGTTAAAAATGTAGAACATTCTTCCTGTAAAAATAATGATAGTAATGAAAGCAATGATTGTAATAAAAGCAATGATAGTAATGAAAGCAATGATAGTGAATACTGAATTTTCGTCAGAGGTAATTTTTTCTTTCTTTGTCCTCTTGTTTAAACTTATGACTTTCTTTATTATGCTCTAATGAGTGGAAACATAACTTTCTGCAGTTCCCGAGAACTCCTAGAGAGAATATCAATTCCTTCCAAGAATTGCTACGGCATTAAGCTCGGCCTTTGCGGCTTGAAGATTGGTACAGAAGGGAGATCATTTGGCAAGGAGTAGAATTATCGCTTAAAGTTGCCGCTATTGTGGACTTAGCTGAGGCTAACGACTACGTGCTACATCCTGAATTAAGGGCGGGAATGGAGGGATGACCGCCCCCCGACGAAGCCCATTATGCAAGAACTGCTCCTCAAGTCCTGGCAATTACTCTCCATCCACGTCCTTAGGTCCTGCAGGATATTATTCCGGCAGGCGTCAATGGGCTTGTCTTTCTAAGGATATGAGTCCTGGCCCTTGAGAAGGGTTGAGGGTCCTGCCAATATCATCCTATTGCCTCCATATCCCTTCTTTGTACAGAGCGCCGCTGGGACCTCATTTAGTTTTTAATCGTGCCGTCTTTGGGACAGTTCATAACGTCTTATTGAGCAAATGCTCCAATGCCATACTTATAAAGTTACTGTAAATATTGAATTAATGTGTAGGTATTGCAATGATGTAACAAATCAAAATTAAAATATATAAAATCACATTACGTACGTTAGGAGCATACGTGATGTTATACTATCCTTTATAAACTTATTTACTTTTTTTTATTGAATATAATTTTAAGATGTTTTTCATCGTCTCTTCCATGTATAATGGTTTTGGTTTGGTTACTGTTGGTTCCTAGTGTTATAAACATTTAGGATAAGCACAACTGCTCTCTTCGTCTTATTTCTAGAATAGATTATTTTTATGAATTTAACTTTTCTTGGTATTATATAATTTTTTTTTTATAACTAATGCTGTATTTTCTTTTGTTTTAGTCAAATACAGTAACAGGCGAACTATTCTACCCACTTCATGTCTTCATCTACAAATGTTTCTGCTTTGGATTGATGTATGTTTTTAAATGAATAAGTATGTATTTTCTTTATTTGTTTTCAATTAAGAATGTCAATATAGAGGATAATAACACTTAATCCTTAACTCAATGAAAGGACTGTAGATTCCAATGTTCACTTTCTATGAAATTAAAATGTTTATTCATTGTTATTTTTTCAGTGCCGTTTCATGCAGCAAATTTCTTAGTTTCCGGCTTTTAATTTTTTCAAGTTTAAAAATGCCTCTTCGTGCTGAGGATGTTGCGCGTAGTGAGGCACTTATTGATGATGGACGTTCCATTAGATTTGCAGCTAATCCCATCGGAGTTCCCTATGAAACTTTACGATACGCAATAGAAGGTCCAGTTCTGAACGGCCTATGGTAACAGAACCGCAGGATGACCGGTTTTGACTTTAAGAATTTTACTAAACCGGCACCTTACCACTGTTCAAGCGATTCCTCAGTTCGAAGAAGTTCGAGGTGAGCAAATTTCTGAATCTAGTGCTCGGAGAAGATTAAATGAGCAATAGCTTTTCTCTCAGTAAGAGGACCAAAAGCCAGCCGTGTAACTCTGTGTTTTGGTTAACTCTGGTCCTCTAACTGGGGGAAAAGCCATTAATCCATGCTCATTTAATCTTCTTAAACTCCTAAGAAAATAAGCAAAGTTAAACCATTTAACTCACTAAAATAGAGCCAAAAACTCAAAAGAAACACTATTATTTATTATAATGCAATTGGGGAAAACTACAATGCAAAGCCTTATGTTTCAAAAAATACACCTACTTACCAGTTGTATGTTGAACGTCTTGGTGGTGGGCTGCTGTCTCATGTTTGGAGCCTGTTTGGGCTGTTGTTCGTTGGGATGTATTACACCTTTTTCTTCGAGATGCGATTCACATAACTCCTTTTTGATTTTGGTGTCTTGATAATGCCTGAATAGGCGAAATGTCGACTGGTAAGTAGGTGTATTTTTTGAAACATAAGGCTTTGCATTGTGGTTTTTCCCAATTGCATTATAATAATTAAACCATTTAAGTATTAGGGATAGAGGACAAAAACATTTACCAGCCAATGTATATTCCTGATTCACACAATCATTCAACACGTTTCGACATCTTGGTGTCATTTTCAATCTTTATAATTTTTTTTCCCTCTGCATCATTAAAACTCTTTTACATATCTTTTCTTCACAGTTTTACATATCGGTCATAAGTCTAAAATTCTTGAAGGTTATATCTACAATTTTTTTTCTTCTAAAATTCTTGGAGATCACAAGAATGTGATTATGATGTTATTATGAAGAGTTAAGTCCAGTTTAATAAACAATTTTTATAAGAATGAATCATTTAAGTAATTTGAATAGTAAACAAATATTTCCTCCCTTTCTTTACATAAACCTGAATCTAACTCTAAATTTAATGCCGAATTTAAACTACATAAAATAAATTAAAAAGTTTTGGTTGGTTAAAAAAGAAAAAGATAAGTGGACAGAAGAAACAACTCTTATAAAGTAAAAAATTATGTTATTACGCAATGAAATCGAAAATATCATCATGAAGACAGGTGGTGTCTCCCTTAATCGAACCACTAACGAACCCCCATTTCATAAATTATATAACTGCTCATTTAATTACACTACTCGCTGCTCAAACTGTATTATTATATTTTTTATGTATTCTTTCAATCACATAATAATAAGGCAATAATGTGTAAGCAAGGGTCAAAAAATTTTAATCTTCATCCAATTATTATTATTTGACATTTTAATTATATCACATATGTAAAATATAATATTATATGGTCACTAAAAACTTTTATGTATAATAGAGAGATTATTTTCTTTTTAAAACTTATAGCACTTTATAAGAAATTCTCATACTTAGGAGCCCACATCTTTTAATTTTTACCGTCCTTAATCATTTGATTAGGATGGAAAAGACTGTGGAACGGATGCCACAAACTGTTATGCCATGACACCTGCTGTATAGAAAGATTAGAAGACAGCAATACATAGGAAGACTAAGAATACAAAACACAGATCACATTCAGACTTGCATTCATTTCTCTGAGCAAAGAAAGCTGTTATGGCCCTCGCTGACTGATGGTTGTATGGTGTCGAAGAGCTGCTTGGATTAAATCATCAAGCTACTTGGAGTAAAGGGATAGATGGTACTAGCAAAAGATAGGAATGACTGGCTTGAGATCCATGCCCCCTGGCGTTAGTAAGCCCTTAAGTAATTAATAAGTAACCCTATACTTTGTTACAAGATAATTTTACTAAATTTATATTTACTAATTATCAAAGTGATCTTCCAGTTCTTAGAAACTGATACATGTTTCGGAATGTTTATGGTCCTTACTGGAATAATAACAATGCCAAGTTGGCAGCGGAGGAAACGGTATGCAAATAGCCGTACCATTTCTAATCTGAACAGATGTCATAGCGGAAGGGTTGACGGGTCACGTGACCAACCGATTAGCTACTCTCCCCCCCCCTCCCTAGGGTGCTAATGAGCCTATGAATATGTACAGCAACAGGCCTTAGCAACAGCACGGCCTAGATGACGTCACATCTGCGACCTGATTGGCCTTATCTCTTATACTCAGTATGAAGGGGTCTGTAATCAAGTGTCTAGTTGTCAGTACAATTCATGTCATATGTATGTTAACAAGCAAAACGTTATAGTAAATATAAATAATTCCTGTGCGCGATATGCGGGTCTCGTAATAAATTTACTAACAGCAATCCGACTTCTCGTTGTCAAAAAAGGGTATCTTCCGCAATCTTTCAGCAGTTTTGCCGACTTGGAGTTTCTGCCTTCCAGTGCCCGATAATACATAATCGTTTGTTATACTATATGAACATAATCGTGACTGTATTCATACCATTCATGAGAGAACTTCATCGTCTTGAACGTCGGTGGTTCAACGTTCTTCCACACATGGGCTAACAACCCTTGCACATTCATCTTGCTAGTGCTTTCTGCCATGGAGTTATAAATTAGGACTTGGTGCACTAACGTTTAATGTAAAACAGATTTGATTGTGCTCGCAAGTATCTGAAATAAGTGATCATTCTTTCCTAGTCCATATCTCCAACTGTATGATCAGGTGTAAATGGACTCTTGAATGGAAGAGCTTCGATATCAATAGCTTTATTTTCAATCGCAGGGGTCCATCACGCAAGTATTTGATCTTACTTTGATTAATTGCAATAAAAAATATACATAAAACAATTGAAGCACCAATCAAGCAGCAGTCAGAATACAATAGTTTATAAAAAACATAAACATTCTACTGTCGCCGTTTCAGGAGTAATTATAAAAGACTCATATAAATGACTATTATGATACCTACTTAGACTTTCGAAGTGGAGCTTTGGGATTACTCTGCTCGGTCGTCGAATTACTCTCGTATCCTATCATTACAATTCAAAATTCTTCGTCAAAATTCAAAAGCCTTACTGTTCCTTAACTTGTTTTGAACTCAGTCATTCATAATGAACTCAATTGATTTGGCCCGAACCTAATATCAATCCTTTCATGACCAACTCATACTCACTAGTTTCAAACCTAGATATCTTCAATTTCCGATAATCCTCCCAGATGTCTGAGAACATGGCATCTTGACCTTAATACAGCAGTAAATTTCAATAAATAAATTTTTAAAAAAACATTCTATTAAGTATATTTGTATATGCATGATTATTAGATATGCCGCTAAAACCCATCCCCATACAGGGATTAAACATAAATTTGGATCATCATTCTAATCTGCTAGGAATTGTTGCCTACCGCTTTGAAAGGTATGCTAAAGCATCATTCCCTTTTATGAAATATGACATGACAATATTAATATGTTAACCGCTTCCATGTAGAGACAATTAATATTAAATAGTTCCGCCTGGGCTAGCAGACGAAAGAGAGGAAGGAAGAGAGAGACGGGGACAAAAAGCTCTTGGACCATTAGTAATTGCAGAGGGGCATATGTCACCGCCATTTGGTCCAGAGATGGTCCATTTTTTGTCCGTTAATTGGGGGCTGTCGCTGGAGAGGGACGCTGGGTAATTATGACAAATTACTGTTCCCTCGTCAGGGCTCTTTTGTAAGGACCTCATACCCATTGTTTCCCGACCCGTGATCGCTTCTCTCTGTCCCTAGGGGGCAAGGGGATGTGATAACGATGACCAGCTCGACGAAAATAGTTATGACGCAGGGAAATAGTTATATAGAAGTAAATTAATTCGATATTCCATTGCACATCTGTTTCTGCAGCAATACACCCTATGTAAATACCATTGAAGATCGAGTATATCAGTTTATTGTGAGATATCCTAAGCTACATGTTCTGAATAGAAATCAAAAACTATGGATCTTCTTAATTACTATCCAAAGCAAACAGCCCTGGTTATGAATCTTAGGTTTGGCCCGAAACATTGGTTTACAGAACAACAAATTTACACTGACTTAATAAAACCATGTCTTTAATGACTTAACATGTCTTCAGAACTACACCTTATGTAAATGACCTTACATTGATTATTTATACTATCATTAAATGACCTCAACTGTTCTTTACTCATTGAACTTCGTTAATGAAGGAATATAATTTTTATTCTTTTAGGAATTACTTCCTTTATTTCTTTAAACGGTATATTTGATGACCAGCTAACCGAAAGTAGTCAAGATTCAAGCAAATGTTTATCGTAAATAGAAAGTAAAGTTGTTTAAGGTACAGAAAATACCATCCCTTTTTATGGTGTATGATACCTTCCTCCTCGATGAAAGGCGTTATTGGTATATTTGGCATAATGATAAGAAAGAAATATAATTCTAGTTACTGATTATGAATATGAATGTCCATCTGTGAATGGCTTGTTTGATGCTTTGGTTGCGGGTTCCTTCCTATCTGCGTAGTTTATACTCTATGATGCTGTGATGACTTGAACACATCTTCACCTGTGGCTATTCTCTATTGTTGTTATAATAGGAGTAATATACTACTCCTGGTGTACTGGTAGATGGCCATTTTGTGCCTAGAAATAGCCTAGGAGGTGATAGAGGGGTCTCTGCCTCTAGAGGTAGAGTAGGTAGAATAAGAAGAGGGGATGTTTTAAATTGAACAGTAAAATAATATATCGGTTCCATTGCCCAACCAATGTTTTCAGAACTACAGCTTATGTAAAAGACCTTACATTGACTGAAGCTTGGCATCTATACGACATAGACAAACTTGTGAGGCATTCTCAAGGCCACTTATTCTTGAAAAATAATCAAGATCTGAGAAGTTTCTTCATTTCGATACTGAGTAAACAGCTCTGGTGAGTTTAGGCCATAATGTCTATTTTCAGAATAATAGATTTATATTAATAGCACCCAGACTTTTTTTTCCATCGTTAAATGAGCTCTTTTTGGCAGACATTTGGCAGTCAGAGAGTTCGATTTGTATTCTTTTGGGCTTTATTGCCTTCATCATATTAACTAAAAAATTATGAATCATTTCTATTTGTAAGAAGGTGTTATCTCTTAAGGTATCAGAAAATAAGGTGTTGCGTATAAAATAAGAATATTCGGACCACTCGAGAATTTAGGAAATTACTCTACATGGAATTGCGACACATCAGCCCGGTTATTATTATTGAAGTGATTGCTTCATGGTTTAGTAACGAAAGAATTCCGAAAAAGTTAATAAGCGATGTGCCGACTGGGAAGCGTCTGAGCATTCACCATTCATATGGCGGATTCGGGTTTGTTTAGTCGTCCGTGGACGGAACTTTGTTTAGAGATCGTTACTATCGGCATCGAGCCTTCGGATTCGTTAAGTCTTCTTATTTATTCATATTAAGTACTGTAGGAAGCAATTTATGAGCGATTCAATCATTGCGATGAAGATCTAACGTCTGTGCCTATTTATATCGGATTTGGTTTTTGGTAGTTTGTAAGCAGATATTTGTAGTATTGCTAAAGAGTCTTATTATTATCTGGGGTTTTCGCCACGCAAGTTCTGAATCCTTCTTCAAGGTTGTTTATAAGGTAGACCTTTTATATTTATTAAACCCTACTGCAAGTTTGCTTATTCCTTATCAAAACGGTTCCTACCGTAATGGCGTGAGCCCTGGAGAAATGCCCATATACTGCGCAATCTCCTTGCGGGAAAGTTTCTATAAATTTATAGCCGATATCGAGCAATGGAGCGAGGGCTGTTAATCCGGCTAGCTGCTTCCTTATCGGCCTCGCTAATGACCCGCTCCCGGTATCGATGTATCGATGTTGCTATTTAATTGGTCGCCGTGATCGGATAAGAGGCGAGGTGGAACAATCGCCTCGCGCTGCACCGCCACGCCCACTTCCCTAATTATCGGCTATCTGATCCGCACCGGGGGTCCGGGTGTGAGTCCTCTTCTCTTTACTCTGTCCCTGGCTCTCCTTTGTACTTCTTCGGCGGCGTTTTCAGATGTCTGTCCCTTGTGGGTAAAAGGTATAGCAAGGGATGTCTCGCCCGACTACCATGACCACAGCTAAAGGGTCCTCTCAACACAAGCACGAAGGCTTTCATCGCTCCTGGTTAACACACTAAAACTAAAACATAATTGTGACCATAATAGAAAGATCTGAGGCTTCTTTTTTACACATATATTTCACATGACCTTACCCAAATTTAATGATGTATTTTGTTAGTTTCTAAATACTTGAAGCTCTAATGAAACGCAAATGGTTTAAGTCAAACTTAAATTATGCATTTAATCACAGTAGGTCACACCTTATATAACTTGGGATGCCCTAAACAAATATTCAAATGACCTATGATTAATCATCATCAAATTAATAAAATATTATTTTTTTAATTTATTAATTCTTATTCTTTTCAGGAAATTTTACTTTTTCGGAAAGAAATATATAGCTAGAGTTTTTAGTTATCCTTTAAAATATGTTTGTATTCATACAATGAGAAACAAAATTTTTAATGGAACTATACATTGAATTTTGCTTGACAATGTATTTCTAATATATTCCACAATAAAATTCCACGTGATAAAGACATGTAAGAGTAGATATAGCCTAACAACTAATATTACTTGATCATTTGCATTTCTTTATATTTCACATTTCACTACTCATTTTCCCCTAAAAATTATATATAGAAAAAAGGGTTTTGTAGAAAATTACAATCGAATTATAATTATAATTGTTACGTATAATTTTTTTTAACACATTTACATATTTAACTTTGTTATACCAAGAGTCAAGGTAAAAATACGGAATCAATTGGAAGATATTTCACGTTTTACCATTAACTAACTCCTGCATTATATGGTTTATGGAAGTTCTTTCTCAAAGAGAAAAAGTTAATTCAGAATTAAGACGTATGTAGGGTAAAATTTTATATTATATTTTACTATACTCTTCAAATGTATAAATACAAAATCGATTAACACAACACGTAACTATGTCATTGAGATCTTCCAAAAATAAAAAATTCTACAATAAAATTATTTTCCTATTTCTAGGCGACACTGTATGGAAAGAGGAGGAGGTCAGACAGAGAATGGCAAACTGTTAACAATTGAGGCCCACCCCGGGCTTTAACGCGATACTAGGGATAGTAGTAGACCGATCTTCAAATGACTATAAATTAAATACAAATTCTTTCGCTTGAATAAGTGGAATCAGACCATTCCTGAATACCAAAGATGAACCCGCCAGAAATAAGTGCGGCTTTTGCAAGTAACCTAGTTGAGTTACGGGAAATAATATGTAGGTGATAGTGATGTACAAATCGTAACTAAATTTTGTTGTATTACAATAGAATCCAATGTTTCAGTCATGAATCCATTATTAGCAAGCTCTAGATCGTATATCCTCGGTTCGTTTCCTAATCAGAACCCTTAATTTCCTCCGAGTCGAGAGCAGGAAAGGCGAAGCGGTGATTTAGGACGAGGATGGGGTTGGGGGAGGAAGATGACCGGGAGTTGACAGAACAACGAGTTGACACAGCGGATGATTTAGAGGAGCCGGTTCAAT
Organism: Arma custos; assembly: GCA_037127475.1. Classification (NCBI taxonomy): domain Eukaryota; kingdom Metazoa; phylum Arthropoda; class Insecta; order Hemiptera; family Pentatomidae; genus Arma; species Arma custos. The sequence goes on along the minus strand of CM073760.1, from coordinate 86,649,648 downwards.
TAAATGCTCGAGAGCGGACCTCAACTGACCGGGGCTCTAATGACCGCGCTCTCATCAGGATTCATCACCCTCCGCCATCACCGGACCAATTAACTTAGCATCCTTGTTAAATCATCGCCAACACGATGCTACGTTGATCATCGTTTATCGGCAATATTGGCTGAAATACCAATGTTGTGGAACTTATCGGATTCAATGATACAATTCTACAACGGACCATGCAACGGGTTCCACTGTCGCTTTAGAAGGGTGTAAAAAAAAAAGTTCACATATGCATACAAATTATTGAAGTTTTTAAATAAATATTGTTCATTATTGATGTTGATGATAACCTAGAGCTTACAATGTAGATTTATTAAAACAAGAAAAGAAGAGAGATAATTTTAGTGATAAAAATTAAGAGACCAGATTAAAGCGTTAATGTAAGAATGAAACAAGCATTACAATCTCCGGTGATATTAAAAAATATAAAATTTAAAACAACTTTTCATAAAATTATTTAACTACTAATTTTTGTCAGCGACTACGCCCGCGTTGATTTTAGTTAAAAAAAAGTTTAAACGGAGAGTGAAATTTGAATTCCATCAATGAATTCCATATTATAAATAATGACTAAAAGCATTTGTGAATTCAGCCAGCCTACCAATGCTTATCTCTTTGTTGAAAGATTTTACAAACTGTCCTATTAAATATTAAATAGTATAATTACAGAACTATCGATAAGTTTTTTATTGAAATCCACCATGTAATATCAAAAAACTTTAATATATAGGGGTTGATTTTGCAAAATCTTGAATACAAACATTATTATGTTGAAATGTAAAGCCTGCTTACTTATCTTCACATCTCTAACTTAACCTGTTACGATTTCTCGTATTTTACACTGTTAGGGGTCGATTTTCAAAAAATAATAAACACGTATTTCTTTATTTTTAATGTAGAAGCTAAATCTAAAATGACATTTATTTTTATACAAACGTTTTTCACCGCTTTACCCTCTTAGAGGCCGATATTTCACAAATCCTTTCTTAGTGCGCGTTGGCCTTACAAAATGTAGCTACTGTCCAAATTTCAAGTCTGTAGCTCATGCCGTTTTAGCTCTGCGATGTTCTTTTCAGTCAGGACGAACCCTTATATATATGAAGATAACTGAAACACCGTTTCTCATTTCAAGAAAACTTTTGTAGAATATTTAGCCATAAAAAAATCAAATCAAGCAACATTTACCCTTAGATCTTCAGACTGCCCTACTCAAACAGTTTATAATGCCCCATCGCCCAAACAAATACTTGGGCCTTACAACGGAAAGAAACTGAAACGGAAATCACTTGTAACTAACATCTAACCAAGCCGTAGGGAGTTTACAGAAAAAAAATGAAAATTCTTCAGCTAATGAAACTGCCATCACCAAATAACATTTACTATGCTAGTACTTTTTTCCAACTTACTGATAGAAAATATTCAATTATATTTCAGAAAATATGTTAATAATTACATAATAGTATAATAATTACATCTGAAGACCCAGTGGGGTTTCTTGTTTTAAGAAAATGAATCGTGTTATTTATATTGCACACAGGCTTGGTATGGATTTATTAGGTACATTTTAAATCGATTTCAAGCCAAAAATTAAGAAAATGATATAACTGTGCTCTCTGGATAGAAATGGACTTAACCACTTATTCAGTGAGACTGTAGATATAATAAAGGGAATTCTATAATATATTTACTTATACATTTATTCCCTTGTTCAGGAAATATAGTCATGGAGGTTTAGTTAAAACAACACTTTCTTATTGTTATGGGATCAATTGAGTTCAGCAATGACGTGCGATAGTTTCACGAGGACAGCGGGATAGGCGCTAAGAAGGAAAGGGCAGGAGAAAGGAGGTAAACAAAATGGAGGAAAGGGATAGGGAAGGAGCGCTAAGATAAGAAGCTACTGATTAGCTCCTTTGCAGTCGGCCGGCCCCGGAGCTAACGAAGTGTGGTCTACGTGTTCTCCGCAATCACCACCTGGCAAAGCTCTTCCACCTTCTTATATTCTCCATCGCCTCTTGTCTCTCCTGTAGTGGTCATTAGGAACTGGAGTAGCGAGGTCCGCGTATGTAGGCCGCGGCTAATACTGGTGTTTGGTCTGTGTGATCTATCTCATTGGAAGGTCGATGGGTAGATATACCCCATCCTTCAGGAATGATTGCAAGTCCTAGTTGTCGAAATTCTTTGACAAAGAACATTTATTTCTTAATTAGGATAACCAAAACGAAACAGGTTATTAGTAGCCAAACTTAATTAAGATTAAAGTAGCTCAGTTGATATGATAAAGGTCCCGGGTTTAATTCCTACTGTGGAAATAAACTATTTAATCAGTTACCAGTAAACGATAGATTCTGTGGGATCTGATGACTCTCCTGAGGCTTAACCAGTCTCTACAAAGTGGATTCCTTTAATTGTAACCTTACAGTTGTGTATGATCTTGATTTGTACTCAATTGGCTTAATTATAACTTATGGAGTAGCCAATTGCTTAGAACGCTGAGCTGTTCTGAAGCTCAGGATTTAGTTCCAGCTTTTAACACCAATTTTCGCAAACTCTCCAGGGGCTTACCCCAGCCAAATCAGGTAGCATTAAGTGGGGATAAACTTTAAAGTTGAGCATGATCTTGGCCATACCAAATCCTTAGAAGGTGGTGGTGTTGCAGCAGTAAGATGTGGATGTGACGATTACCTCTCTTAATAGAAAAAAGAAATGAATTAATTATTTAGGAATTAATCAGTGCCCCCAGCTGAAAATTTCTCAAACCAACGGCGATTGGGCCGTTTTACAACAGCCTTCCCGAACGAGTGTTTAATTTTCTTGCAGCTTGGGGTACCAAGTGTCCAAGTTTAAATTCATAAAAATAAGCGTTTATCCATGGTTTTATTTGAAGGCATATTGAATGACATACTAAACAATGTTCGTTCAATTGTAGTGATAATGAATATTATTAAAAAGAGAAGATTCATAAAAGCTCATTACAATCTGTAAACATAAACATAGTAAACAGCAGAAGTTCACTAATTAAACTTAATAAAAAACGGACATTCTATATTAAACAACTCGATAATAATAATTTTTTAACTGAAATATAATTTAAAAGTTCTGGCTATTGCTAGAGATGAATAGGAACGCAGAATGTTGCTCGCACCAGTGACCCCAGTGAAGAGCTTGGCTGCATTAGGTCAGACAGACAAAGGGCGGGAGAACTGTATAATTGTGCGAGGAGTTACGGAGGGAACAATGATAGGGCCCAGTTAACATATGAATGAGCAGCTAACTAACCCCCACCCCCCACCCTGTACCCCCAGGCACTGCCTTTAATTGCACTGTTCTCAGCCGTTTTGGCACGAATTGTGGGGGTGCTCCCTTATGGGAGGAAATATTGTTCGGTATCTAAATATAATAGTAATGATTAGTGAATATCCACATCGGCCATGTTTATAAGTGTATGTTTTAAGGGCCTATGGCCAATGGTATTCTCCTTGGAAGTCCATTGACCATTAATGGTCCAAGTAAAAAACATAATATAGTCTTTCCCACGTAGTAGACGTAAATATAAGTCATCTGTTGTAGTTATTTATTAAAATTTAGTTCGTTTTTAGTAATTATTACAACGAAATTAAAAAAACTCAAAGGAAATAATTAATTATGAAGAAAATAATTATATGATCCTTGAATCGGCGAAGCGTTTCTGAATATTTTTGACGTGAATACGTCAATAAAATTGCTTCAATAGTGGAAGACAATTCATGAATCGGGGGATACAGTTTGGTGTTGTAGCTTTATATCTATCATCGCCATCCAAAATTTAATTAGACCCCTGGATATCTAAAGGATCAAAGAATTCACTACGATCATCGAGGACTGTCACGCATCGCACGTGGTCGAGGGGGAATCGCCGCAATTTTGAGGTCGTTTGACTGCGTATCTAGATTCCATTCAATACTACTTTTGACTCAGAGAAGCTACGAGGTTCGTATAGGTTTCAATCGTCAACTGTCGTCAAAATTTTTCGATTGTATATAAAACATTAGTGTTAAATAGTGACTGCAAACATAATAAGGTATTAACATAAACATAATAAGAAAAAAAATATTATGAAAAGCATATAATGCTGGTCTGTACGCGTCGAAAAGCCAAATCTTATACAGTTGGAAAGGGCTAATCAAGAGCGATCGAATGGTAACAATGAAACACCATATGACCAAACTTTAGAGTACATATTATATATTTATGCTTCATAAATTCATAACATTAAATTATTACATGAATACAACAATGTTTATAAAACCATTATACTATAATTCTTATAAAACTATTAAAGTATAATTCTCAGTAAGTATATACTGATTTAGATTGTTATATAATTTTACTACGTATCATTGTTTGTCAGCAAAAACATTGGTTTAGTATAACTTTTGTAATTTTAAAAATGTTACATAAATTATTTTCCCTTTATACTATGATTTAAATATAATCAATTTAAGCCAGCAGGATACGAGTCCATTTTTGTAGAATTTCGGAAAAACAAAAAAAAAATGTGTGTAGCTGATGTCTCTGATACCTTGTATTGTCTAACGATGGTACGAGTAACTTATGGCAGAAAACAAGTCAATTCATAGACTTCTAGTGAAATGTAGTGCGGGCAGTGTAGTCACCCAGAGCCGTATCCTGTCAGTTTTATTGACGGACGTCATCCGATAGCATCCAGGGAAATGAGTATCCTTTATTCTGATTATATTTAATATTAAGTAGTGATATTAATATTATATATTATATTAATGTTCATTTATTATGTATTTTATACACACTATACTAACGTATGTTTTTTCATATATTAATTTTTCGTACAAAAATGCGTCGCTTATGGTCTATACTTTATGCAGCTGTTAATTTGACAGGGCAGTTAATACGCTGCAGAAAAAAATATTAATGGTTTTAATATTTAAAACTTTAAATTTTGTAAATAAGAAAATTGAATAACTTCAGATATAAAATCCCGTTTTTTATTTTAAAGCAGATTTGATTTTGTTTGCCTTTTTTGTGAAAAAATTCGGACAATTTAAAAAAAAAAGTTATCTCCAATTTTTTAAACGATCTCAATAATTCCTATCCTTAAATGTTTCTTACCTATTTAAAAAATACTCACATCTTGTTTCTAATTAATTGGCAATCTACGTTTGCGTTTGCCTAATAAGAATTGAAATAGTCTGAAAAAGCGAGTAGTTTCTTGTTTTTTCAGTGTAGTCTGAGGATTTCAAGTTAAACCTTTGCTAAGAAGTAATCCTAAATATCGGGTTTGATTGAATAACTTAAGATACATAATACATTCTTTGAAATTAGAAACTGTGATAATATAGTTGTAGGGTGTTACCCACTTAATCTTCAATCTTTCGTCATTCTGCATTCTATGCCAGAAATCTTTTCGTTGGAATAATACAGAAAATAATGAACTCTGTGAAAGAAAATAATTATTTGGTCTATATGCCCTCGGTTAAGCTTAGGAACAAGGTTTAGCGCGGGCCAGTTAGAGTAGAGTTTACTACTGTATTCTAAATATTGTATTTTTAATGTGTCCGACCTAATTGTTTCTGTATTGGTGATCCATTGGCTGATTAGTCATTTAAGAACGAAGAACATAAATATAAATTTATGTTTTTACATATGTAAGGTAATTGTGTTTTCGATTTTCGCTCTTTCTTAACATTCTAAAGTAATATTCCTAGGGATGGAAACACTTTAATACCTTAATTTCCTCTTTCGACGGGGACCCCTAAAGGCTTGAGCCCCATCCGGGAAAGACTTATTAAAACTTAGAAATAATTCAGGGTTCGGCTGTGACGATTTCATTTCAGAGGGAAGGCTAGCTGATCCCGCTTAAGGAGGAGTGTCATTTGCTAAGTATTGGAAGGCCTGAGGAGGTTGAAGGAGGTCGGCAGGATAACCCTTCGCCCTCATCCGTCTTTATGACTTCAGTTTAATCCCTTCAAAGATTGCAGTCTCTTTTCAATTCAGAGCTACTTTTTTTTTCTCTTTTAAACTTTCGAAATAATATTTTTTTTTCCTTTTAAGCACGACCCTCTCTTTACCACTTGATAGAAATCTTAAGTGTAGGCTCGACTTTTTTTATATTATGGGGAAATGCCTCTTATGAATGATTCAGAAAAGTAAAAAAGATATTTACCTCTGATAGGGTGAATGGAAGAAAAATCTTGAAAAGATTGAAATGAAATCATAATACCGAATAATATAATTTAAACGGTACAGTTGTAGAAGAAACATCCGGAAATAGACCGGGATACAATTAAATGTTTTGGTAGGTTATGAAAGTATAAAATACTAGCTCATGCCCGTGGCTTCGCTCGGGTGGAATTTGGTCTGCGACATAAAGTTTCGTAAAAGATCATTTTAAATAAATAATTTAATTATTTTTTTTAAATATCTATTACTCGTGCATCCAAAATTTCAGACGTCTAACTTCAAAACTGACGGATTCTATACAACCTTTGAACCCCTATTATATTAAAGGGGAAACCCTTGGGGTGGATTTAGCCAAATTTCTTTCTTAAGCTATACAAAGAACCTATCTACGAATTTCAAGATGCTAAGTTCCTGATTTGCCTTTAATTATGTACATACTATAACGAGAGGGACACATGCCCTCTTGCCCTACATAAATCTGCCCTTGCTGTAGCCTATGATGTATAAACTATTTTACTCAATAAGTTTCATCCGAATCTATTCTGTAGTTTTTGCATGAATGAGTTACAAACATAAATACTAACATTCGCATTTACATGCATGTATAATATTAGTAGGATATCAAAACAATGGTTTCACTTATGTTCTTGCTGTTATTTTAACCACTCTTACCATTTGGTTTGCGTTTAATTATGTACTATAATGGATTAATTGTCGGGGGGAGGGCATTGGCCCCATGCCCCGCCCCCTAAATCCGCGCTCGCTATTGCCTAGGTGTTATTCTGATATATAACCTATATTACTGTCAAGTTTCATCCAAATCCGTCCAGTGGTTTTTGCGTGAAAGAGAGACAATCATCAAACTTTCACATTTATAATATTAAGTAAGATTTAACTCCACTTCTGAAAACCTCCTCAAAAATGCTGGTCATGCACTGCCATCAAAATCCAAGTAATGGTGTTAAAGTTTTCAGCAATTTAGAATTTATGCTGCTGTTTCAGGATACTTCAACACTTACTAGACAGACGCTCTCAGCTCATAAATAATCACAAAAGACTCATATACAGACTTATAACAGACAGTGTATGAGTCTTTTGTACATGGACGTACATGGATTTACGGATTGGAGATTTGGGACTCCACTAAGCCGTCGATTTCATTACGTATCTAATTCTTACCATCCTAAATCCCTAGGAAAATACATAATACTCCTTACTTTGTTTCGAATAAAGTCATCCATAACGGCCTCGACATCCTAATTGGTGCTGATTTCGCTCGAACCCGATATCGATCGTTTCATGACAAACTTTATACCCACTAATTTCAAACCTTGCTGCTTCTTCTATTCCACATAATGCTTGGAGGTGTCTGAAAGTAAGATGGCTTCGAAATTATTTATCACGCAATCTATTTGCTTGCACTATAATACAGTTGTTTATAGGTTCACAAACCAGGAAGTTGGAAAATTTCTTCCATGTGGTGAGCATTCTAAACTTTCTTAACGCCTTTGCTTCTTTTATATGCCCTCTTGAATGTTGTGGAAGGATAGAACAGATAGTTAGCGAGAGAGTGTGAATGAAAGGAAGAGGGGGTATAGTAGATTAAGAGGTACTGAGTGGTGTTTAGTCCATAGTCAACATACAGTTGTTTAATGTTAATTTGTTTATATCTATGTGTGAGTTATGAAAATTCCAGTTTAACGTGTAAAACGATGAGGGGATTCACCACCTTGCACTTCGAAACCTCTGACTATCAACTGCTTGATTAATATCTATTAAGTCTTTAGGATATTAAAATATTTTAAAAAATAAAATGCATTGATAAATTTTATTTGTGAACGTAGGTAAACGGTATAGGTGTTGTAAGCCTACAATTGATTAATTGGAATCATTCAAGTATCATTAAAAATCTGTTTATGAAAAATGTTTTATTTCTTTTGTAGCTAACCCAAATCGTATTCTCTTTTTCGAATTCAAGGGGATGAAAGGTGAATAAATAAATCGTCAACCAGGAAAAAGAGTAGCAAAAAAAAAATCGTTTCTTTCGTTCTTCTTTTTTTTCTTTCTCCAGTAACGACTTCAGCCTTTGAAAGAAGTCCGCCATTAAAAGGGACATTTAATTTGGATGAGAGGTCTTTTATCACCCAGGTCACTAAGTTGGATCGAATGCCAGTTAATACTCAGTCGTCCTGGGACCATAAAACTATGGGACACGTCTCAAGTTGATTAGAAAATTCCTCGGGTTTTCGGGCTATTGGCAGTGAAAGAGTTAAATGTAGCGAGCCCGGGATCAAAGTGGATTCCAGAAGGGCCTACATCATGGCTGTCACTCCTTTGTTCTCGGCTCACCATCCTTTGACGGCTCCTCGAGGTTGGAGGGTCGCTGGAAATGGATAATCCGCGGTAGCGGCACTGCCAAAACGTTCATTAGGTATTTACTATTGATATGAATCTAGGAGATCTGGCGTAGTAATCGATTTAAATAATTTAAAGATATAACACTAAATTTTAAGATAATCATATGCAACTATAATTCTTGCAACTAACGGTACAACATACAAAGAAAACAAGCACCAGTTTCGTTCCCAAAGCCAAAGACACTTGTTCAAGAATTTTTGTTGGATATAAAGTGTATGTTTGAGAGTGGTTCTGCGATTTACGATTAGATAAAAAACCTATACCATTAGTACTGTTGAGTTCAGGTAGGTGATTAGTCCTAGATTAGGTCTAACCTCCAGATTTCTCCATATATTTTGGGTCCTCTCTGTTTTGAGGTGGAGTGAGCCCTAGGTGGGTCCATAAATTCACAACTTTTAACATATTAAATAAATGATCTGCCACAGCCGAATCTGAACCCGGAAACTACGGCACGCCGGCTCAGCGCTCTATCACTGACCTACCCCGTTGCCATAATGGATACATTACTGCATTTTACAAATTTTTTTTTGTTTTGCTAATTACATATTATAATGAACTATAAAATCTTAATCTTAATAAAATGGGTACCCTATTGTGCCGTATTTCGGCGCGTTTTCTTTTACTATAAATTAATTTAATTAACTTACAGTCAATTTTTCCTAGCCTTCTACCCCCACCTCTTTTAATTAGAACTCTAGCGCCGTTAGTTTCTTGTTCTCCCGCTCTTTGGCGGTTGGAAGTTTTTAAACTACGCAGTCTAATTTGAGCGGTCCTTAAGATAAGAGCTTCTGTTTCAACTATGCCTTTAGTGGTAGCCACACACCTACAGATATCTGTTTTATGTGTATGAAGATGTGTACAGGTATTTTTTCTTCCTTTTTTATTCCTTTTACACCATTGCCTTTCTCCTGTATTACTATTCAGAACCTGGTACATTTCATTAACACGTAAACCTGCTAGAGAAACCATTAGATTATAGAAGATACAGATATTCAGGTGAGTTGATCTTTTTCTTACCCTTTTTTAGCCTAAATTTATCTCTTTTTTTTTACAATATTACTATGGTCCTCCATTCTATGCGACGAAACGCCAGTTAAGTATATTGAATTCGATTGGCTACGTGAACTTGAAAGAGAAAATTTAAATGATCTCATTCTTAAATTCTTTTTTTTCTCTTACACCTATAAATTACTAAACTTTTCTAAACAACTATTTAAAATCAAATGAAAGTTACAGGTTTTACACAGTTACTTCATTCATCAATATGCATTCAAACAGCTTCCTTTCAATATTTACCATAATTATTCTTCTATCAGTTTAAGATTCTAACCCTTTCCATATAGTTTGCCAACCATTCAGGTGTTATTTACACATTTAGGAAAGAAGCAAGTCAAACTTTTTTATTTTTGGCTGAAATTATTAAATACTTTTGACAATTAATAAGTTTTTAATTTTTAAAATATACCTACTAATCTGTAGGCACAGTGTTCGAGACCGATTGTGTAAGAAAAATTATTTATTCTATTATCATCAATAACCATAAATCTACATTCTGAGATCTGTAAATTCTCTTGGGTGTTGATCTGTATGATGGGGCTACGGACATGAACAATGAAAGCTATCTTGGAAGTAGTAGGTTGTTGTGCAAATCACTAGAATACTGGTGACCCAACAAAGTTCACACAGGACCGTAGTGCCGGATAAAGAAAGAGAGACTTTAGAAAGAGCCATGAATGATGTAGTGAATACAGCGTACCTGAGGGTTGCAACTGTGGACACAGTTTTCATGAAACATTGGCCTAAAGGATGAAGATCATTCATGATAGGTCATGGTTGTGTAGATGTAAGGTAAGGTTCTTTTTCTTTTTTAATTAGAGGGAAGTGGAACGGAGGGTGAGAGACGTTAGGCTGGAGGGGCTATTCGACAAACAAGTAAGCTGCCTGTGGTTGTTCCTTAAAAGAGGAATTAAGACATTGAGGGGGGATCCGATGAGGAGAAGGTTTCATTAGCATGAAGGCGGGGGCAAGGGACGAGCCTAAATGAGTTGAAACCAGTTTAAGGCTAGTTAGGGCTCCTTGAGAGTAAGCATCAGGTGGCAGGGCTAATTGCCTCGACGAGCTTCCTCCTCGCCTTCTTTGTTCCTCCTCGCCTCCTCGCCTCCTCCCAGGAGGGGCAATTTCCTGCCTCAGGTGCGCTGATCGCCATTGTTCTCTCCTGTCGCTTCTGTCCTTTAATTGGCCTCTCCTCACTTTGAAGCGAGTCTCGTTTATACAAAGTAACCACTGCAATAAATATTTCGGATGATTCATTACACTACTTAACATATTTAAGTTTAGAATTGTCATTGCAATGTAAGGAAGCCTTAAAATATTATCCATTTTTCAATAGAACTTTCCAAGTTAGAACATTTTTAGAATGACGTCTCGCGTATACAAAGTAACCACTCCAATAAATATGTCGGTTGATTCATTACACTACTTAATATATTTAAGTTTAGAATTGTCATTGCAATGTAAGGAAGCCTTAAAATATTATCCATTTTTCAATAGAACTTTCCAAGTTAGAACATTTTTAGAATGATTGGGCGTTTCTAATTTTTACATCTATTCAATTTATTTGTCAGTGGCTGTAATAGCAAAATACACTGCAACTATGTTTAGAACCATCTAATTTGGTGGGGGTAACGTATATATATGTAAGGGAGCAGGATAGCTATGCTAAAGGTTCCCCCTTCAAACTTGGTTATGAAAGATAAATTATTTAATCTGTTAACTACCGCGGATGGTCTCTGTGGGATCAGGGGGAACAGAGGTGTTCATGAATTCAGGAACACATGAACACAGGAGTTCATGTAGCCTCATTAGAGTGGATACCATTAATTTGGTGAGAAACGCCTTGGTCACTTACGGAAAAAACTGCGACGATGGTCAAGGAAAAGTCTTTTCAGCTCGGTGCTATTTATTTGGAAATGTAGAAAATCAATTGAAAAAATAATCCATTAATTGTTTATTCCTGATTTTGCAAGCTCACTAGAAATCTCATTGATAATCAGACCGCTTTGGCTGAAAAGCTAAAGCGATAAGACCAGGACTTGCAGCATTGTCGGTACAGTTCGGATTTTACTATAAGAGAATGGTTATATGTTGAGAACAGGTAGTTGAGAACGTAATATTATTAGTACGCAAAAACTTTGGGCCGACTCCCATAATAATCAAACAGTACCATCAGTTCTTAATTATTAGTTATTTCTTAGGTTATGTAGCTCAGCACAATGCAAGTTAATAGCAACTAACAATTTCTCAATTCTTGCAGTTTTTATGGTCCCTCCAGCAAGTCCTAATAATGGCTTTTGGGTCTATGTAGTGGTGGGCAGTTGTATCAGGTTAGTGTCCTTTTGGTCTGTTAATTTTTCCTGTTTATATATCTTTAATTTTATTATCCTAATTCTGTTCTGAAATACCGACAGGTTTTTCTGTTATTTAGGCCTTATTGTTTGGAATTTTCAAAATCATCTGGCATAGGAGTTGTTGAGGGTCAAAAGCGGATAACTCCTAATTTTTTCCCTTGTTTAGTCAAGCAATTTGGTTTAACACGACACTTTGCTGCCTTATTTCTCATGGTTTTAGTTTTGCTATGATCCTGAAGTTTCGGGTGAATAAAGCAATGCTTGACTGAACTAACTATAAATGTGAAAAATGCAATTTTTGAAATTTGGAATTATACGCTTTCGATCCTGAAGGTCTCATTTAAAGTAATTATTATATTTGAATAGCAATATATTAAAAAAATATATTGGAAAATTGAATAATATTTAAGTGATTGTACCATAAATAGTTGAACTGATATTTTGGATCTCATTTCTATATCACCATTATAACAAAATATTTAATCATCATCCTTAGCAGAAAAATGCGGAATAAATAGAAAATTCCAAATTCAGCCAATCAGGATCTTGAAGAACAGGGAGAAAAAAAAGAACTCCAATTCCCTCCTCGGTTCCAAGGCTAATCCAAGGATTAATTATAACCCCCCTCACCCCCCTCCTCAGCGTCGGAGAAGGAAATGAGATTGCTCCTCAGTGGGAGGGGGGGGGAAGAGATTTGGGCGGAAGAAGAAAATTTTTATCTGACAAAAGGCTGATCAACTCTCGGCAACTGCTTTCTTTTATCGCTTTCTAATTACAAGATCCCTGGGCGCGCTCAGGCTCAAAAGGCCCCTTCCCTCTTTACAATTTTAGTTTTAATTTTATCCGAACGGTTGTAAATGCTTATTAGAATCCCTTCGGTGAAACCCTCTCCCATTCCAGGCACAGCGGTTTAATGTCTTGTGAAATTAAAAATTTCTAAAGGCGCTTTTTATTTCCTCTTATTAACGACTGTGATCGAATGGCTTGGACTCATAAAAGAGAAAAGAAAATTAGATGATAATAATAAAACGATCGAATTATTCTGGCTTCTTCAACCCTCCTCTTTTGGACACTTTCGGTTTATCCAAATGGTCGTTGAGAAAGCGGTAACTTTACCTCGATCCCGGAAGTTTTAAAAGAATGCTCCCAACCATCGACTGGAAGAGACCTTTAGGCGCTTTGATGAATCTCCTTCCGCAAATCACCCTTCCAAAATACACCTCAAGCTAAGTGTCAATATTTATTCAAGATAAACCTGCTCATCATTATCCTATTTCATTTTACATTCACCTAGAGCTTATGCATTAATAAGATTTAAAAAATCATTTTTATTTACAATTGTATAATGATGTAAGAAGTAAATGAAATGAATAATACATAATAACATGGGATGAAGTTAAGTAGAGAAACTAACCAACAATAACCAATTCGACTCTGAAGATCACAAGGTCTTCTTTTCAGACGCCTCGGAGGATTATCGGGAATTGAAACAGCCGCTGGTCTTGAAACTAGTGGGTTTGAGTGGGAATAAACCTTGTCATGAAAGGATTGATATAGGGTTCAGGCCGAAACGGCGACTAATGTCATTATGGACGACTTTATTCGTAACAAAATGTCTTTTCAGTCTAATATGAGGATTCCAAGTAAAACGTTTATCAAGATGTAGCCCTAAGTATCGGATTAGATCTACGGACATAAAAATTAATAATATTAATATGGAAATAATAATTCCAACTACTGATAATAATAAATCAGGAACTACTTAAAAGAAATAAGCAACATTTTAAGATTACATACTATTAGTAGCTACAAAGATAATAAAATCCCATTGTTTACATTATTGTTTGTAATTACCATCCACTCTTTTTATATACATCTGTTTCATAACATTTTCATTTTCATAGTAGTTCCACAAACGCTGAACAAGTAACAAAACGTAAACATTTATTGAATGTTGTTAAAAAAATATATATGGGCAGCTTATTGGATTCGGTTGAGCGGCAAGTTGAAATAAAGTAATATATTGTAATTATTAGAAATTTAATATTAAAATATTGGTACATAATTAATCAAATAGTCATGTTTATCGTATGTTGTGGTTAGAAAAAATGATTTGGGAGGGTTTTGAGATTCAGTTGAGCGGTAAGTTGCAATAGAGGGAATTTTAGGAGGGGATAAATTAAATCATTTAATTATTTTGTAATTGTAAGAAATTAAATATTGAAATATCGATACCCAATTAAGAGAATAGTCATATTTATGGAATGTTGTTGTTAGAAAAAAAGATTCGGGAGGGTTATGGGATTCAGTTGAGCGGTAATTTGCAATAAAGGGATATTTAGGAGGCGATAAATTAAATCATTTAATTATTTTGTAATTTTAAGAAATTAAATATTAAAATATCGATACCCAATTAAGAGAATAGTCAGTCATATTTATAGAATGTTGTTGTTAGAAAAAAAGTTTTGGGGGATTCAGTTGAGCGGTAGGTCTTCCGTTCCTTCTAATGATACTTTCTAGAGACATTGAAAGTTTATATTTTTATTAAATATAAAGCTTTAAGCACTTTATTTTTTATCTAATGGGATTTTAAGGGGCCACGTTTTATCTTCTGGCTAGCATAACAACCTACTGGGCCCAAGATCGCGGGCTCGCAGCAGGGTTGGTAGCCTTAGGATTTTTTAAACAGATAAAAATATCCGTACTTTAGAAGGGACGTTAAATGGGGGTTCGGAGCCTGTGCGATGTCAGGCTCTCGTTAACTATGCCTTTGCTGTAGGAACGTCCGATTAGCTATAGCAATATTGACGTTAGATGAATAAACAAAACAATGATTTTTTTTTGTTTTTACTTCCAAAGAATCCCTCATATTCAACTGTCTTCATCTTTTTGACCTCTTCGGTGACTTTTTCGCAATTTTTCAAGTAGGATATAATGTCATCGCGTGAAGTTAAGAGACGCCTCATTGTATCGCCGCTTCTTGTTAATCCAAGGGGAGAGGTGCTGCCGTGGATTTAGTGTGAAGGCGGAGGGGCATAAGTCAGGATTATAAGGAGAAGAGAGGAATGGAAGAAGAGATAAAAAGGAGGGAAGATATTTATAACAAAGGTTGCGTAGGAGTTGTGTATCAGCTCCTAGCATCTAATGAATGCTGAGTCAGATATTCTTCGCTCCCGATGAGTTAGTGCCCTGCGGCCCACTGATGTCCCTTTTTGTTGTTTTTTTTCTTTTTTAATCTTTTTTTTAATGTTAACTTATATCAGTCTTTGAGTAAGGTTCAAGTTGTTTTTCAATAGCGTTATTTTTATGAAATGGCTGCGGACATGTGATTTATATCAGTCGGTTGATTTATTCGCGTGATAAAAATTTAACCCAATGCTAGATTTTATGTATTAATCATCTTCATTCTGAAGGGAGGGATGCCAAAAGACTTTCTTTTGAATAAAGAGTTTCCGATGATTTTTTGATTTATTGAAGTTAAAAAGCTTTATTAAAAAAAAAAGAAAGAAAAACACTTAGAGTCACAAACTGTCATCCTTTAGTTTCCAACTTTGATTATTCTACCACCACAAATAATATTAGAAGCTCTTTGAACTCTGTACTTCACGAAGAAATCTATAAACTAACAAATATATAAAATAGTTGTTTTTAATACCCGCAAGTTTGGGCCTTAATACAACTGTAGCTTTCAGGTTGCATTGCCTCGTATATCGACGAATCAGAAATATGATTGTAAATCTCAAAGGCTACAAATTCTTAGCATAGCCAAAAGTGGGTACTTTAAAACGCCATCTATCTATGGTAGAAATTAAAAATG
The DNA here is from genome assembly GCA_037127475.1 of Arma custos. NCBI lineage: Eukaryota > Metazoa > Arthropoda > Insecta > Hemiptera > Pentatomidae > Arma > Arma custos. Next base: position 86,633,766 of record CM073760.1, on the reverse strand, counting down.
CTTAAAGGGGCCTATGTGCTATATTTAAATAAATTGGAACAAAGCATTTAGTGATCGCTACGAAATAAATAGATTTTATTGATATTGTTCTAATAATCAAAAGGTTACAGTTGAAAAAAACTAAAAAAAATACATGTTCCAATGTTTAACCAAATACTAAACGCCGGATTTGGTCTTAATCTTGTAGTTAAGACTAGCTTGTGTAAACAATGCAGTATAAGAAGTAAGTGAATAACGACTTAATAGAATTCCAAATTAAAGTTTAACAATGTTTACTTACTGAAGGAGAAAAGTTTTAATTTAGTCATTTCAAAAAATTCTACTCAGGTCTATACAATATCCGAAATGAAACAATTGCAATGTACATAAAAACGAAGGAGAAATATCTCAATTCTTTTAGAGTTTCCAATGGCAAACAAAGTTCTGGCCAAACTTAAAGACTGAATAGTTATTCTTCAGTTACTGTGTTAGAGGTGATTCCTTTGAAGGAATTAAACTATGCATGTTATTTCTTTTTAACAAAAAACTATAGTTTGAGTTTGTCCTTTTTCACAATATTTTTTTAAGAAAATGTTAATTCGCTAGACCTTTAGACGAAATGTTTGAAATCTTTTATTTTTCTCGCTTTCAGATGTGGACAACAAAAGACTTCCTCAGCTGAGCGAACGCTAAAGGAACTAAGGATTCGGCCGAGCGAAGGCAAAGGCTTGAACGATGAGCACACGCAAGAAGGAACTGCTAATGGGTCAAACCAATAATTTCTTCTCTTAGTTTTAAGAATTAAATATTTAAAGAAGATTGGGAACCTTTCAAGAGGAAGACAGCTCATAACAATATTAAATAAATAATGTTGTCACCATTAATATCAATATTTTAATATATGGTGATTAACATAAAGTATTGTTACTCTATCAAGTATGTTTGAAAAGCGTTTGGCCTGTATTTCAATGGAGTTTTTGTATTTAGAATTTACATTTGGTGAACTATTCTTTAACATAATTATTTGCATTATAAAAAATGAATGCTAATGAATTGACTGATGTTACTACATATTTACGGTAATGTATTCAAAATAATTATATCCTGAAAAAAAGAGAAAATAGTGGTCAAAAATATATATTAGTTTTAATATTATATTATTTTTAGAAAATTATAATATAATAATTTATTAGTAAATAAATGAATTAATTAATAGACATTACTGATATTATTTTTTTCATCAATATTCAGAGGTTATTGATTTATTACAATTGATTGCATTTTAAGCAATGGAAAATAAACAATAGATTTAAAAAAAATGATTAATAATTAGGAGCAATTTACTTCAGTAGGCTAATTAAAATGCAATGCCATGAAGATTATGGGAATAAAGAATATAATTTAATATTTAATTTTTTGCGTTAATTAGTTCATTTAAAGTAATGCTATTATTGTATACTATAACAATTAAAAATGATTTATACAATTATTCAATTAAATTCAATAAAACTTATAATAAAATTGGGTTCCAGTCATATTGTAGAACGCATTTAGTTTTTCGTCAAGACTCGTTTTTTAAAAGTATAATTATTCATAAGCTGTAATTGTTAGCAATTTATTATAAACATATTAAGACACTATTATTAAAACAGTCATATTTATTGAATTTTGTGGTTAGAAAAATATTTGGGAAGGTTCAGGCGATAAATTAAATAATTTACTTATTTTGTAATTTTTAGAAATGTATTTTTAAAATATTGGGAGACAAGTAACAAAACGTAAACATTTATTGAATGTTGTTAAAAAAAATATATGGGCAGCTTATTGGATTCGGTTGAGCGGCAAGTTGAAATAAAGTAATATATTGTAATTATTAGAAATTTAATATTAAAATATTGGTACATAATTAATCAAATAGTCATGTTTATCGTATGTTGTGGTTAGAAAAAATGATTTGGGAGGGTTTTGAGATTCAGTTGAGCGGTAAGTTGCAATAGAGGGAATTTTAGGAGGGGATAAATTAAATCATTTAATTATTTTGTTATTGTAAGAAATTAAATATTAAAATATCGATACCCAATTAAGAGAATAGTCATATTTATGGAATGTTGTTGTTAGAAAAAAATATTTGGGAGGGTTATGGGATTCAGTTGAGCGGTAGGTTGCAATAAAGGGATATTTAGGAGGCGATAAATTAAATCATTTAATTGTTTTGTAATTTTAAGAAATTAAATATTAAAATATCGATACCCAATAAAGAGAATAGTCATATTTATAGAATGTTATTGTTAGAAAAAAAGTTTTGGGGGGGGGTTATGGGATTCAGTTGAGCGGTAGGTTGCAATAAAGGGATATTTAGGAGGCGATAAATTAAATCATTTAAGTATTTTGTAATTTTAAGAAATTTAATATTAAAATATCGATACCCAATTAAGAGAATAGTCATATTTATGGAATGTTGTTGTTAGAAAAAAATATTTGGGAGGGTTATGGGATTCAGTTGAGCGGTAGGTTGCAATAAAGGGATATTTAGGAGGCGATAAATTAAATCATTTAATTATTTTTTAATTGTAAGAAATTAAATATTAAAATATCGATACCCAATTAAGAGAATAGTCATATTTATCGAATGTTGTTGTTAGAAAAAAAGATTCGGGAGGGTTATGGGATTCAGTTGAGCGGTAAGTTGCAATAAAGGGATATTTAGGAGGCGATAAAGCAACTCTCTGTTAGTTCCGAGGAAAGCCGCTAGGTGCCGCCTCTTCCACCTCCTCTCGCCCTTCATCGATTTTCCCTCAAATCATTTTCTCATAAGTTCTGCTTGTTTGCCTCCTTGGCCATCTTTGAGCTCGCCATAAAAGAAAAAAAGGATAAGGAAAAGAGGAAAAAAAAAACACGTCAATCATTGCCGCGTTTTTCCAGACCGCGAATAATTGTAGACCGGGGACCTCTTGGACGACTATACCTCCTCAGGAAAAACGAAAACTATTGATTCTCTTTTCAATTTTCTACACGTGACTTTTAAGAAAGACGGAATACTCCTTCTCGGGGTGAATATCTCACATTGGCTACGGAGGACAAAGGCTTCCAGTTCCAGTTAAAGAAGAAAATCATTCTTAGTTTAAAATCATTGGAAGTTCTTCATGAGAAAAATAGAAAATTCGAAAATCTTTAACCTAAAGGCCATTGAAGTATAGAAATTATGCCAATATTTAAACATAATAATTTAGCTTATTTACGATTTGGAAAACAGTCACAATCTATTTACTGTCGTATAAAATTTCTTGTAACATGGATTTAGGATCTGTAGGAATGATTCGCAACTTCAATACACGTTTAATTTTTAAACCATGCTAAACAAGTAACTATATCTTACTAATATTATGAATGTGAATGTTTGTATGTTTGTCTCTCTTTCACGCAAAAACTATTGGACGGATTTGGATGAAACTTTACAGTAATATAGGTTATACATCAGAATAACACATAGGCTACAGCAAGCGCGGATTTATGGGAGGGTGCAAGGGGGCACATGCCCCCCCCCCCATCCGACAGTATTTTAGGTACTGTGGAGAATCCATTATTGTACATAAATAAAGACAAATCACAGGATAATTGTGGTTAAAATAACAGAAAGGACAGGAGTGAAACTATTTGTTTTGATATCCTACGAATATTATAAATGCGAATGTTTGTTATTCATTCACGCAAAAACTACTGAACAGATTTGGATGAAACTTATTGAACAAAATAGGTTATATATCATAGGCTACATCAAGGACAGATTTATGTGGGGTCACGTGGGCATGCCTCCCCCGTTATAGTACATAATTAAAGACAAATCAGGAACTTAGTCTCTTGAAATTTGTAGATAGGTTCTTTGTATGGTTTAAGAAAGAAATTTGGATAATTCCACCCCAAGGGTTTCCCTTTTAATATACATAGTACATTTAATTTTCATCAAATCCAGTTAAACAAATATCAAATGTTCTTTTTTGTTTTGATTTTAAATTAAGAATATTCGAAAAAATTGTAAAAAAAAATTCTTCAACGATTTAAACTTCCTAAATGATTAGTTATCTCATTCCAATTTATAAATTTCTCACACCAAACATGACCATGAAATATTATTTAAACAAGGAATTCCTGATTTTTTTTACTCACGAATTACAAATTATAAAATTAAGACTAATAAATAAATGTAAGTCAACAGTTTTCTTTTAATTTATACAAACACATTCTGGTCATAGGCTCAGCTGTTTCATGAATTCATTCCTTTTGTTTTGTCTTTTTTTGTTCTAGCTCTATATTAATACAATTAGAAGGCACATAAATAAAATATAAATATTAATGTTAAGACCGTGGAAAAATTCCAACGAAAAGCCCTTATTATGGATAATATCATTTTCTGTTTTAGTTTGGAGACTTAAGGGAGAATTTTCGTTGGAATTTTTCCACGGTGTTAAAATTTATGTGAGGTCTCTTTTTATTTTTCAATATAAATATTAATTAATGTATTTCCAATCTGACATTAATACTCCTTGTTCTGGAAGTTACTGCCTACTCATCATTTAACGAAATAAGAAGCTACTTGCTGCTAAAAAATTGAACCCAAATCTTTGCATTTCTAATAAAGTTGTATATTTTTCTATCATCCTCAATCATCCTTGATTAAAAGAATTTCCTTTTCATAATAAAAAAAAATAACATTAAAATTGTACCAACTCTTTTCTATTGTTTTATGTCTTCGAATCCGATCATAAAAACAATCCTTGTACTGTAATTTTTATTATAAGGGACACTTCAATCGATTACCGTAAAACTATTTATTTATAGCTAAACTATGTATTTAAATGTCTGTCAAAGGACATCATGTCATATTTTTGTATCCTTTCAGGAGGGCTAATTTTCCATATTTTTAAAATATAAAAATTTGTTTTTTTTGGAACTTATAGAAATAGCTTAAAGAAAAATGTTAACATTGTTATTAGCATGGATAAGTAATTGGAAGTATTAATCATAGTTATAATCAAGTATTAATTATAGTTATTATTAAGTATTAATTTAATTATTGCGTGCCCAATAAACGGCTTTTCACTGTCATTTTGAGCCTATGAGAAAAGTTTACTTTGGCTGAATAATACATATCACAATAAAAATAAAATAAATTGAGTGTAACCATAGAAAAATAATGGGAATGACAATTAAAAATGTGATGTGTTTGGAATATTTGGTCTTATATTATTTAATGTGTTTCATAGAAATACAATATTAATAAATATGGTAATACAAATATACAATAAATAATGGTTTCAGTGCAAACCAATTTATCTACAATATTATCTATTTTTTTGACACGGTGACCTTTACCTACGGAGCACAGAGTTTATCTATTTATAATTCAAAATGATTTGATTGAAAGAATATGTTTTGTAAAAAAAAAAAAAAAAATGTGTTTTTTATTTTTAGAAATTTATATTTCCGCCTAAAATCAAAATAAACATTTTGTACTAAGAGGGTACGTCAGGTATCACTTCACGTGCTGATTCCAGGATTAAAGATGTTCTATTTGGCTAGCCTCGATTGTTCACAGCGATCGCGATGCCAGCTACTCTTCAGTGCCGCCTAGACAAAGAAGACAGCGGAGACCCACCTACACCGAGGCGTGGTGAAACGCTAAGTGGTCAGCGGCATTCTGTCACGGAACTGGCATTGTCCCCTTCAACACCTAGTTTACATAAGTCGACTCCTTCCCGGCAAAAAAAATCTCGCTCCCACGCAGAAAATATCATTTATACGCGCAAGGATTTTTTGGGATGGGGAATCTGAGCTAAGGGTGAAGCACCTTAGACAGCTACGCTAGTAAATTGGTAAAAAAGTACGGAAAAAATAATACAATACAAAAAAAACGATGAAAAAATTGGTTTCTCATACTCCCTGAGAAAGATCATACTCAATACAAGTATCTTCGCCAGAAACGGCATAATATTTTTTTATATAATAATTGACCGCTCTCAAAAAAACAATCTTGCCTGTGGTGAATTAATATAAATGTTTAGAAATTTGTTTATAAGCCAACTCTCGTGCAGACCATGATATGGTTCACGCTTAGCTGCCAAGTTTTCCCTGGATTAAGGGTACCACCTTTATAGAGACTGGGTGTACTCCAAAAAACTATGCAGTTTCATAGGGTTTTTGGCTGCTAAAAAATTTAAAAAAATCATCTACGAACCTGGAAACCACAGATAAACAACTAGCAAGCTACACACTGCTCAACCCTCGTCCGAAATAGTTAGAACACTAGATGATGGTTAAATAAGCCTGTACCACTACAACTCATACAGTATATTTACCTGATAGAGATTTTACTGATTCTAAACCGATGGTGCTGTAGGGAGATGATTTGGAATAAAGTCAACTGTCAGATTGTCCCTGAATTAAGATTGCCCACTTAATAGAGGCCAGTAGGATATTCACCTTATACAAGGTCGATCTATGTCTGTTAATAGGATAAACATTTTATCTTCGAACCTGTAAACTACATTTAAACAATACCGCACCCCAAATAATTAAAACACAAGACCGACAAATAAATGACAAAGCGCAATATAGTTGAATGAAAAATGTTAATTCAGATACAATATACAACTAATAAAATTGAGCACAAATCCAAAAAGAGACATAAATTATAGATAGAATGCAATGGACCAACCAGACTGTTGGTGTGAGATGTGCATTGTCTTCTTTAATACGATTGTCTTTTCATGTGTGCCCTGAAGATGCCTGTATCGACGAAACTTATTTCATTTTATTTTTTATTTTAGAGAAACGCTTTGCTTTTGGGATTATTTCTATTGAATTCTATGCTGGCTTACAAAAATTATACTTTACATTACTGAGATATGTGTTGAGGATTTCGGAGAGTAAAACGTGTTATTTTTAAATCATAAGAGCAACATTCTTGGAACAACTATTTTTTCCCGACGTCCAGAAGTGATCAATCATCGAGCGCCTTAAAGGTGTTTCTATACGCTTATTTATTATGTTATCTTCCCGTTGATTTCTACCCAGGTAGGGGACAGGCCGCGCACGAGAGTGGAATTAAGAAGACAGGCTGTAGTTATTGTTTAGCCGTGGCAGAGCTAAGAGTTAGTGTTCTATTATGCCGGCCATTTTATTAATGGCCCTTAGGGGACACTTTTTTTCGGCCCCCCCCCTCCCATCTTCTTAGAGGACCTCTTTTGCATAATTAATTTATATACGGATTCCTGTTCGGAGATGTGCCCCGGCCCCTGATATACGGCCGGCCCTGCCAGACTCTAACATACGTCCTGCCCCACACTTTACATTATCTCTTAGAGGAACCGGTATTAACCACTTGGGCAGAGACTTATTGAACATTCAGACCGGTAGGAGAAGTAATAAAGCATCAATTTACATTACTGATTGGTCAGGCAGTCATTAGATATAAAGAATCAGTAAAAGACTGAAAAGGGTACTTGTCGAGAATCAGGCACACTACTCTTGTAATATTTCCTGTAATTTAGACACCCGTAAGTAGTTACTGAACAGTAGAAATTGACCTAATAATACTGCACTAAAAATAAATAATTTTAAATAATTAAAAATGGATTCTAAAAAAAAAAAATTGAATATCAAACTGTAGTAGCTAATTTCTATCCTGGCAAATGCAGAAAAAAATTTTCTCAAAAAAATACTTGTCAATAAAAACGTCAAAAAGAAGGAAATAGGTACTGCAGGACTCTCGTTCCAAATTAAAAAATTACTATAATTATAAAAAAATACAATTGATTTTACGCAATGTCAAAAACACCTTACTTAAAATATAAATTAAAAGGTAAGATAATAGCTTATATAATGAAAATGAAATCAGTTCTCAAATTTTTTAGCATACATAAAAAAAAATTATCCGATGTTGACGCTATTAATCTTTTTAAAATGATTTCATAAAATATTAATTAAAATTTGCAGCACCGCATCAAACCTTATTAAATTGGATATTTTTTTGAGAAATATAGTAAACAAAAAATCGCCAAAGATAAATTGAAAAAAGTAAATAACTCGTCAAGTGTTTTTAGCAACATTAATGGAATTTATCATATGGAAAGGGTAAAAACAGTTTAAACTAAAGTAGAGCCCGGTTTCTTAACTATATCTAGAATTAAATATTTTTAATTAATTATATAAATATTGGACTAAATAGACGTAGTGTAGACTTAAACATATTCCGGGCCGACATTAGTTTGGTGTTTCGAGCGAAGTACCACTTGAAGCCGAAGTTCTATGTCATTTCCATTAATGTTGAAGGTTGTGGATTATTTTTTAATACAATGTATGTTTAAAACTTAAAGAAAGTACAGAACCTCATCCAAATTGAAAATTTCAAACAGAATAATTTATTCATTTATATTAATAAACTGATGCGTTTCTTTGAAAGTGGTATAAGTCCATTTTTTCATGTATCGAGATATTTAAGGATTTGCATTTGCATTAATTTAAAAATATGGGCAAACGTAAAATATACATATAGTCTTTTTTCTTTTTCTTTTTTAGATTAATTTATTCATATTTACAACTGTAATAATATTACAACAAATAAATCTGCTATATGAACAAATGGCATGAAAAAAAAAAAACACTTGTGGAGAAACTACCCATCGGTAGCACTCCAATGAAGTGTTATAGTAGAAGGTCTCGAGGCCATCTTCTTTTCAGACGCCTAGGGGGCTATCAGGTATAGTATGGGAAGCAAGTTGAGAGACTAGCGGATTCAAGTGTGTATGGAGCTTGTCATGGAAGGATTGGTATTTAGTTTGGGGCAAATCAGCAACATATGGAATATTAAGATCATGATGGATGAGTTAGGTCTGATAACTGTCATGTAAATGATTCTTTCGTAATTAATTGGGAGCTTAGAGCGTTTGTCCAGTAAATGTTGAAGTAGGCGAAAACTTCGAACAGTTTCTTGTCTTTTCAGTCTTGTATGAGAATTCCAAGTGAGACGTTTGTCCAGATGGAGTATATTATCTTAATGAATTATTTAAAAATTTTCTAACAATTTTTAGTTATGAAGGGCTTTTATTCATTTTCGAACAACTAGAAATATTAAAATAATCCTCTGCATTTATAATAAAATATTTGGTGTCAGGAAATATTTAAACTTAAAATATAAATTCAATTATTAAAATTTTAAATGGATAATTAAATAGTTTTGGAATAAAACTAAGCTGTTAACATTTGAACAATGATAAAATAAAATAAAATAATTTTAATATTGATATCTTGATGTGTTTCAAATTTCTTAATAAATACAGGAAAACCATGTCTGTGCATTCTGAAACATCAAACCGAAGTTTAAGATTTTTTTTTAAACAAATACCAAAGTTTTTTTACAATGCCTTAGGAATTAGCACTTATATAATCATATATATATTTAATATATATATATATATATATATATATATATTTTAAATTTAAAAGTCCAAGTAGATGGGAATAAAATCCCTTATCAGAATGACACGTCCATTCTGAATAGTAAGCTGTGCTGTACTAAGTAAAAAGAAATCTACTAAAAGATATGGAATAAATATTATTCCCACTACTACTAAGCCAGTAATGGACAGGCTAGGTAGAGGTCTGTGTAATAGTCCCATGGATAAGATTGTTGGCTGGTGTGGCTACAGCTTCTTTCAAAGGCAATGGATAAAAAAGAATTACTCAATTATATAAGAACAGACTTATGTTTCTTATTGATTTGAAATATGCCTTTAAATAATAATAATAATACGTAATCGACATAAAGTGTTACTTAAAAATAAAAATGGAAATTACGTGTTCTAGAGTCGACCGAGTCATCTGGTGTCCCTCATGATCCTCCATCTTCTTCTTTATTTAAAAATTAAATTAAAACTGAAAATAATGGCATTAAAGTAATATAGTTATTCAATTAATTATTAATTGACTATATATATTATACATAATAAAATATAAAGGCTCTTATATCAATTTAAACTTGGAAGATCATTTGGCAAAAAAAAATCATTATAAATCTGAAATTTAAGAAAAAGTCTTTGTTTCTGGTAATCAGATATTATATAGCTGCAATTAAGAATGCACCAAAACTGTTTTTTGATATTGATATTTAAAAAATTTATTCAAATATATATTCAAATATTGCTGATGTTTTTTAAGTACAGTATTTTAGAGTTTTGTATCAATCGATATTATACTTTAAGTTCCAGATACAGTAAATAAACCGCAAGCGGCACTTTACTTGAAATATTATATTATTTTTTTGAGATAAACGAATTGTAGAAAAGTGAAAATCAGTAGGTATGGTTTTTGTAAACAGTTTTTATTTATTGAGTTGCGTTCTGTAAAATGTGCTAATCTAATTATACTTAATGCTGTACATATAAAGATTTTGATGATCTTTTTATTCTATTTATAGTTACGTAAACGCACAATAATTTATACACAGAAAAAATCTCGGGTACTAATTTCCTTTGCATAAAGTTACTTTCTTAATTTGTCGATATTTTTTGTATCAAGCTATCACCTTGCATAGAATAACGTTTTATTTTTATAATGATAATAAAATTTGTATTAACCCTCTTTAATTAAATTTATGTTTATATTTATGATTAAAGGTTTAAATCCTACTGCGGGTATGACTTTTAAGAACAACTGGCGGTTGAGCGTGATCTAGGACAAGTAACTTTCTTGCAGAACCGTTGTCCATGAAACAGTACAGTCTTTACCATGCACTGAACCCCAGGCCCGTTCACGGGTTGTAGTGGTTCAGGTTTTTTTATATTTATATATTTTTTGTGCTAAGAAAACTTTCATTGAATTACGAGTATATCTGTTTGAGCTGAATATATCAGGCTTTCGGTTCAAAATTTAGTTTTTGTAATATTTTAGTGGTGGAGCGGGGTAACGTGGTGGTGTATAAAGGTTGCTAAGCTGAAGGTTCCGTGTTCAAATCGGCCTAAGGAAGATAATTCGGTTAATCTGTTAATAGTTATGAATAGACCCAGTGGGATCTAGTGCTCTCGATTTCACCCAGTCTCTATAAAGTGGATACCCTAAATAGGGGGAAATCCTGGCGGTTGAGCGTCATCTCATGCAAATAACCTTCCTGCACTCTTGTTGTCCAAGAAGTGATAAAGTAAATAAGCCATGTATTGAGCACATGACCCTTCATACACTGTACAGTTGATTTTGTTTCGTTTATAAATTTGCCGCGACATTAATTATTTATTACAGTTTTTGCTGGATTGAAATGGTCAGGGGATGCAGTCAATGATAACACAAAATAAACAGAGCTTATTTTTTAATTGTGCCAACGCTTTGGCCTACGGTGTAGGCCATCTTCAGGGTAAATAGCGGGTGCCTAGGCTATGGTGACGTCAACTCGTATTCAGTTGACAAGTCTTAGGTTGACAAGTCACCACAGCCGAGGCAACTGCTATTTGCCCTGAAGATAGCCTATACAGTAGACCCCTCATGGATTTTAATACTACAGGGTTTTTGTACTATATAGTGTTACTATTCAGTAGATCTCTCTATTATAGGCGGGACGCCATGCCGCCTATATACCAATTTATTATTATTTCACAAGTCGGTACGGCGAGAACAATAAAGGAGAACGCTAATTACTGGGATCCTCGAGAGTCCGGTCCATTAAGTAAGAATGATATGTAATGGACTCCTCTCTCACCTGCCACCTGCCGCCCCGAGTAATTAAGGCGGCAATTAGGACTCGGCTTCTGAGTCTGATGAAGTGTTTGCTCACCTGTCGGCTACCTTTCCTTGATTGTTTTCTTTTTCAATTAGCACACTAGTTACTTCACCCTCTCACTCTCTCTCTCACACACACACGCACACTTACTTCCTGAAGAAGGAACAATAAAGTACTACCTGGTAACGTCAGCTGCGAAGGATTGTTTGTAGAAGGTATGTTGGACTACCATTGTGAAACCAGTAATTACTACCAGTAACTACTAGGATTGAAGCTGGATTTATTTGGAAATACTTAAAATTTATGGTATTACATTTTTTTTTTAAATATCACACTTATCTAATGATAAAATATGTTAGTTAGCAACCAAGAACATAAAGAAACTCATTGCCCCACCACAACCCATGAAAGTTATTAGGTTCAGTAAATTTTTGGGACTGTAAAGCTTTTGCAGTTATAATACGCTCAGTATTGAGGTTTTTCTTTTTTTACAGAGACTGATTGAGTCCCAAAAGAATTCCCGATTTTCACCTTAGTGAAACTAATATAAATCCTTCATTACTCAGCCAAGAAGAGGATTCAGGACGAAATATTTTCTCGAAATTTATTTTTAAAAATATCTTTTTATATGTGAGTATTTTTTCGGGAATCAAGTAACAAAAGAAATAAGTTGAATAGCAAAGCATTCAACTTTTTTATAAAATTTATTTTTTGGAAATCACAACTATGTAATCGAATAAATCAAGTAAATATAATGAAAGATAGATAACGGCACGAGATAAAGCCAAGTAAAGAAACTACCCAATGGTAATACTCGAATAAGAAATTCAACTTAGAAGATCACGAGGCCATCTCCAGACGCCTCGGAGGATTATCAGGAATCGAAGAATAGGCTGAAGAATTATTAGGTATGAAACTAGTGTGTTTGAGTGGGAATAAAGTTTTTCATGAAAAGATTGATATCGGTTAACAAAGTAACGAGCATTGAGGATTTTACGAAGGACTATAATTGTATGGATTGATTACGAAAGGAATTAAGCATTAAACTAAAATGTATTTTTAGGAATAAAGACATTTAACGTGCCTTCTCGTCAAGTCGTTCCCAAAAGAAAAAATGATTCAACAGTCCTACATCGAAATAACACAACCATTAACTTCATAACATTAAGAAGTACTATAAATTCGTCTTAAATTTGTCGGGATATGCCTAGGGAGAGAGAAATAAGGTAATAAATATAAAATTATTATTATAAAAAAATAATTCTTATTATTAAAGTTAACTGTTGGTACAGGAAAATAAATTTATTGAAGCTCAATGACGTTAAGATGTTCATTGAAGAAAAAAAATTCAAGAATTTTAAAATAACTGCTCATCACCATCGTTGCCATTCAATTAAACATTTTGCTATGCCTCAAAAGTAAATTTTTAATGCACTCGCTCAGAAGATATCTTCTTCTGTAAAGAGAATAAAGTTTTACTTCTAGAGGTACCGTTTCTCCTATAGAAGAAGGCAGGAGAGGGAATGATAAACCGAGTAAAAGGCAAGAAAAAGTCCCTTGCGATCGAGAGATAGAAGGAGACGGGAAGATAACATCTGTTGGCCCTATCGTCGCTATTTACATAAGTTAGCATGTTTATTGCTTCTTATCCATTACTTTTGCTTATTTAAGGAGCTGGATGTTCGCGCCAGCGCCTGGTCAACGGGGCACTCCGCTACAATAACTCTTGTACGGCGGGTGAGACTTGTGTCCAATGGGAAGCTTCCGAAGAAAAGGAAGCAGATCGTCCAAGACTGATGGTGCTTAATTCATTGGGTGGTAAGTAATTGGCTTAAGTAGTGGGTGACCCAGGTGGAAAATTATAAAATCAAGGACTTGATGAAAAGATTTGGATAGGCAGCCATCAGGAGTGCCGACAGAAGAGAAAATTCAAAACTTGGAATAACTGTTTTCTTTTTTGAATTTGGAAATTTAAATAATTAATAATAGTCCAGTTTTCACATAGAATAACATGCCGAACAATAATTATAACCATTTTCAAGTCCTTCATATATTAATCAAAACATATGATGGACTTATCAAGCACCATATAAAAATATCGGTAATTAGTATATATGTATTCATATTATTTATAATGATGTATAGAAGTTGTCAGCGGGTGCAGTCAAAGATAATACAAAGTAAGCAGAACTTATCTTTTAATTGTGTCAACGTTTCAGCCTACGATGTAGGCCATCTTCAGGGTAAACAGAGGGGGTGGTTGCTTGTCAAACATATACAAACAAAATATAATCCTTTAGGAGAAACGAAAATTTCAACTAATTGTTGATGCTTTAATTTATTATTAGTATCAATTACACAACTATTAAACGACCTGTTAGTTAAATATAATCATTGTTATGTCAATGAAATATAAACCTTGAAACTACTGAAATTTAACGAAATTCGATTAAAACTAATCTTATAACTCATGCACAGGCCATTAGGAGACGCCTATCGTGCAATACGTCACGAGAACATTTTTTTACTTGTCTATTAAGCCTTTAAGAAGACCAGCAACGTGAGTCGAAATAGTTTATCGCTAATTAAGGAATCATATTTTCCTTCATATCTGTACCATCGACTAATAATTATTCAAAATATAAATAAATAATTGATATAAGAGGCATTAATTGTTTGTGATTTGATGAATCGACAAACAAAATAATAGCTTGTCCGTGTAAATTATCCTCTTTTAAATTAATCATATCTGTTGATTGGTATTAAAAATTGAAATTGAAAGAAATCTGTTGAATGATTTTAAAATTTGAAATTGAAAGAAAACAATATTCTTGTTTCGTTTTAAAAAAATATATATTATCAGTTTCTAAAGAATGCTTACTGAATGAAATTTTAATTTATTCCTTTAAAAATATTCTTCTTATTACATTTAGTTATTTAGGTATACAATATAAACAAGGAAAAGTATCGCGATCGTGAAAAAAATTCGAATTCAATTTAGCAAAGAAATTTATACATACATTATACATTTTCCAAGTAACCAAGAGCTCGTTTTTATTTTGTACTACTTAATGCCCTTCCGAATCTGCTAGTTCATTTTATTTTTGTTTCCCAGAGCTAAATTGAGAATTTAAAAATATCTTCCAATAAAGTAATTATTAATTATTTTATTTGAAAATAATATCCCTTCGTGATTAATAGTCGTATATAAAGAGAATAAACCTTAACTTTGGAAATATTTAATAATGCGATAAAGTATAAAATGGGAAAAATATTTTCCCTGATTGGGAATATATTTCCGTAAGTAATAGTGCACCATATCAAAGATTAAGACTATAGAAAGAAAAATGATCCAACATATTAATTGGTTTGCAAGCAGTGAAGTGAAAGTTAAAATCGTAAACTGATAGTTGTATTTGGTAATATGTATTTTGTTTTATTATGCGAGATATTTCCGTAAACCTTTAGTGCAATTTCCTAGGAAACTGAACTCAAACTTGTACAAAAAGTAGTTAATAGAGATTTTTACTAGATAAAAAAACATGGTGGCCATGAAAAAATAAATAACATGGGGAATGCCCGCGTTGTGCCATAAAGTACTATTTAAAGAATTAGAGGATACATGAGTTTTCTGAACCGGGAGTCTCACCTTTGCGCCAGTGCTTTCAAAATAAAAGTAACTAGTGTGTATGTTATAATTAATAGATTTCAAGGAATAATACTACAGTCTCTACCTAATGTGTTCTTGTGTTTAAATAAATCAATTTTCGCCCAGAATTCTCAACAGATTAATTAATTTTCTAAATAAAAAGTACTCATAGTCTTAAATCTATGCTTATTATGTATGGAAATGTATTATGGAGTTAGCCTATGATAAATATTTTCAAAAGCATTAATTTAGATTAAATTTTACGTAAAAGTAACTGTTAAACATATTTATCCAAATTATTCCAAGGTATACAAAATGTAGGACTCCTGTTATAGCATCGTCTGATTAGCTTTACCAGCATAAAGTGAATCAAAAAATCAATTCAGTTTATTTGGTTCAACACATGCTTGTACTTGATATTACAGCTAAATATTAATAAGTTATTACATCAATTATTAGTATGATGAAATAGGTTATCACTAGGTAATTTTTGTTAAATATGATTTTTTTAATTCATTTATATATGTATTTACATATGAAATATTTATAACATTTTTTTTAATTTCAAATACCTATAGCTAAAAGGTGATTAATTTATTCAATTACGATTTAATTAAAAAGTTAATGAATGTATAAATACGATTTTCAAAAACAATAGGATGCATTTATTTAAAATAATAGACAGAACTATAATACTTCAAAGCGCCGATTCATTTTTTTCAAATAATTCTAGTTATTAAGATTTATTTCTGTATTATTTATTTAAATACTTCTTAATTTAAAAACTACTCAGTTATTGTAAATTTAAAAGTACGATTTTCAGAAAAAATAATAAGGTAAATTTATTTATAATAATAGACAGAACTATAATACAATAAAGTCACAAAGATCATTAATTTTTAACGTAAAATAATTCTGTTTATTAAAATTTAATTATGTATTATTTATTAAAAAACGTCTTGATTAAAAAAACATAATAAAAATACTTAGGAATTGTAAATGTAAAAGTAGAATTTTCAGAAGAAATTATATGGTACATATATTTAAAATAATATACGCAATTAGAATACTATAAAACGCCAAGTTCAAACTAAGATGGACGACTATTTTTAGTTCAGGCGCACACCAACAGATGGCAGTGGGTGATTGTGCCAGCGTTCTCTCAAGCAACTACACACACGCATGATTTCAGTTTAAAAGAGTTTTATTTCAATAAAATTGAGAATCATTAGTGTTCAAATATGTTTTTTTGGGTGTTGGAAAATAACAAAAAGGCATAAAATGTTGTGACAAGTATCTATCAACACATAATACATATTAATTCTTTTTTATTTTGATTTATCAATTGACTAATTTTTTTTTTCGCATCCTCCAAAATTTTATTTACAATAAATACCTGAAAATGCTTCTATATAAACCAAAAGTCTTCTGTTACCTTTCGGTAGGCATACTAATTGTTACATTGGATAGTATCATTTAAAATAAAAATATCATGTTTGCGGGTATTTCAAATGATAAATGCTATTTAGCATTAGCAGATTAGATTAGATAAATTAAATTTAGCATTCTTATTCGTATGACGGCAGTGCTGTTGAATGATGACTTCTAATTCGAGATGACATAATTATCCGAATGCATAACCTGAAAAGTTTAATAAATTATTCATAATACATTCATACCGTACATTATTGTTTTTAATAGGTAACAAAGGGACCAAACTTATCAATTTGAACGCCTAATTGTATATCTTGATTAGGAACAGCTATAAGTACTCCTTAGTATATAACACAAGTTGAATAACAACTTATAATGTATTTCCCTTTAGCTATATAATTAATTATAATAATAATTATTAATACTACACCATACAATGAAGTCCTTATTATAAAGGTTAAATTCACTGCTAATTAAAATAATTAAAGGGTTTGTGGCGGATTAACCTCTGCACAGTTGCTGACAAAGTTTTTTTTTTCTGTAACGCTTACACGGCTTGTTGATTTAACTCAAGGATCATACAACTCAAGGATCATACAACTCAAATATTGAGTTTGACCGAATATTGAAAACCGAAAAAAATATGCGAAGAAAAGCGGTGTTTATATAGTAAATTGAAATTTTACATTTGTTGTACGTATATATTACACACACACACACACACACACACACACACACACACACACACACACACACACACACACACACACACACACACACACACACACACACATATATATATATATATATATATAAGTGTAACGAATACGTTGTTTTCTTAAACATCAGAAAGTATTCCTTACTCAAATATAATAAGTATTACAACACAAATTTAAAAAAAAATATTTATTAATAAGCTAAAATATTAATAATTCTTCAAAATAAATTTATTTTGTCTTTCTACTTACACTTTTTTCGATTTTATAGATTGTTTTTATTAATAGAAAAAAAAATGTATGTTGATATTTACAACTGTGTCATAAAAATACAACAAGAAAATATAATGATACATAACGACGGATAAAGACAATTAGAGAAACTATCCAACTGTAGTATACAAAAAAAAAATTAAATAGTTAGAAGGCCATGCGGCCACCTTCTTATTAATAAGTTAGATAATTTGCTATAACTTATTAGTATTTTACTTTTATTTTTAAAATATTTTCTATTGATTATTATTATTTTACTTTTATTTTTTTAATACAGGTATTTTATTTTGTACTAGCTGATCCAGCCACGCGTTGCTGTTATAATAGTTTTAAAAAAAAATTACGGTAAAATTTGAATTTTAAAGAAATAATGAATGAATGAAATGATTAATTAAATTGATTATTGATCTCACATTTCATTCATCGTATATCTAACTATAGTATATCATAAATAAATAATATAATAAATTCTTAACCGATAAAATATAAACATTAGTTGTAACAGCATGTACAATATATCTATAATGCAGCAGGTTAGAAAACAAAATAGTTTTGCAATATAATAATCCCGGTCGAAAATGGAAAAAAAAATAGCCTACATTTTAAGTTGGATGATGTTACATATATTTGCGAAATTTCATTATAATCAGTACAGGAGTTTCAGAGATTAACCCGGACAAACATCGCGACAGGATATTTTTATAAATACAGATTTATAACATTCCAGTTATTTGGTTATATGGTAGGAACAGACCTAAGAATCTATAAGACGTACAGATCTGCAGTTGGGCTCAAATTGCAGCAAATTTACTCTACATTAAAAATGGTTAATTATGTGTTTTTTTTCAAAAACGCACCGATTAGGAGATACAGACCAAAAAGTGAAAAAACTCCGAAATTTTCAAGGTTTTTCGGCCACCGAAGGTTTCCCTCGTCATTTTTCTGTTTTTTCTCTCCATAAGAACCTTCTATGCGCCTTAGCGAAAATATGAAAAAAAACATTAGCCGAATCTAGCCGTTCTCGAGTTTAGCGGTTAGCAACGAATAGCGATTCATTTTTATTATATAGATTAGCTTATAACAAAACTAAATAAACTATATTATAAAAATTATTGTGAAACAGAAAAAATATATAACAGCTAGCTGTCCTTTGATGAATAAATTATTTCTACAAACAGTTCTCTAAATTTTAATTACTTTATCTTTGTTTTTTAATTTCTTTGTAATTTTGATATAAGTCCGTGATTTTGTGTATTGAAAAAAAGAAAAGATATGAAAATGAGTAAGTACTGTTGTACACAAAATTAACTCGTTTTTATTTTGATAGCTAGACGACTTGTCGACATTTCAAAGAATCTAGTTGAAATTCCGACCGAGTATCCGACTCGCACGAGATTGGGGAGGGAATTTCCCTAAAAGAATTAAGCGCGATAAGGCGATGTGCAGTTAAGGGTTGTAATAGCCGATGGTAGATTGAGAGCGGAGTTAAAAAATAGCTCGGACCTCGGCTCAATTAACGGCACGTCAGGGTAATTAGAGTAATTAGAGAGTTCGGGGATTAAAAACGTGGTGGGAGATGGTTATCGTATCGATCTTGTCTTAGTATACCACCGTTGTAGCCTTGTATTTCGGCAATAGCTTATGATGAATGTCGTTACCTCACCTAGGTGATATGGGATGAGGGGCGCTTGATAAACCAGGCGGTTGTCTTGCTTGATTTATAACAACAAGTAACCGAAAGTAAGTATTAACGTATTTATTCAATAATAGCCCCTAAATAAACAAATAACATTATTGTGTATCGATGTGATCTCCATACAACCTGAAATTTCTATTCTAATTTTTTGGAAGGGGATAGGGGTGGCAAAGTGATCTAACGATGAGTTCCCGGGTCGTAGGTCCCGGGTTCAAATACCGTCAGAGGCAGATAATTTAGTTAATCTGTCAACAGTCCGGGATGGATCCTTTGGAAGCGGGAGACCTGGGGTTGAGCGTGATTTCAGACAAATCATGTCTCTGCACAACCGTTGTTCTATAACAAGTACAGGCTCTACCACATACTGAATCCACAATTCTCCATTTTTTTAAAAATTCTATTTATATTTACATAATTTGAGTTTTTAAACCTTAAATATAACTCATTTTTAACCCTTGAGTTTATTATTACCTAATCCTTGACTTAAGAATTGAGTCGCCCAGGGAATTTGAATTGAATCAATTCTTCCGGCAATTTCTTGTATGTCAATATATTATATTGTCATCAATATTTCCTTCATTAAATTCTTATTAAATATTGGTTAACATTATTTTTATATTGAGAAATTAGTTATAAGTTATAACCTAATTTATTGTAAATAATGATTGGTATCAAAATATCGCTTGAAGTACTAGCATTGTTCATTGATTGGGGCAACTCCAAATATAAATGGGAGGACTGGACAATGATTTTCATGACTAGACAAAAGGGCCAAATAAGATTACTCATCGAGAGCATGGCTGGAGAAGACCTACAGAGCCCCACATCCTCAATAGCTTTCATTATCACGACAATTAAAACTTGTCATCCCCTGACAGGGTGGAATTAGCAGGAATTAGGAGTAATTGGTGTCTTTAATCCTCTCCACGGCCAATCCAGTCCGGCCACGATTAAGAGTCCTCTGGAGTACTAAGGTTCATCCGGGAGAGAGGAAATAATAAATATTATTAAACTAAAATTATTATTACACTATTATTAGTACACTTATTAATATTATAAGTTAATGAGATGGATTTATTTTAGAGTTAGTGATCATACAAATTTGTTTGAATAATAGAAAAAGAGAAAAAACTCAAATAGTAGAAATTTATTACAATTCTGCTATTTTTTTTTCTCTATAATTTTAAGGGTTAGCCTTGAGAGGAAATGATGAATATTAAGGATTATTACTTATTTATATTATGAGTTAGAAATATGGTGTCCTGGTTAATAATTAATAATTAAGTATGTTATATCATTTTAAGGGTTATGCAAATAAATATATAGTTTTTTTTCTAACTCTTCAAGTATTTTCAAGTTCTTGAGTTTCATTTAATAAATATATTTTGACTACTATACGTTTAATTTTTTTCACATCTATGAAAAGGCAGTATAATGTAGTTTTATATTTATTTACTGAAACCAAAATCTTTAAAAAACCCGTATATAATTAATTTGAAGACAAATACTACTGATTACATACATAATTATATAGTTTAGATTTTCTCACAGTAATTCTTCGAAGGATTATAGTACACCATAGGCTTTACTGTTCTGGATTTCCTGCAAAATTGATAACAATCAATTACATCACTCGATATACGTGTTAAAACTGATTAAAAATTAAAATCGCAACATACTCTATATATGTAATCTATATTTCTATCTATATATAAACGAGTGTACGTATATATATATATGTATATATATATATATATATATATATATATATATATATATATATATATATATATACACATATATTTATTTATTTTTAATTTTCAAGAGAAAAGATTATGTCTTGGCCGAGAATAAATAAATAAATAAAATAAATAAAAACTATGTTGGGTGAAGTTTGCTTGCATGAAGGAATATTGCAGACTGGTAAAACTCCAGCAAAGGAAAGGAAATAAATTGATTTAAACAGTGAACTGAAGTGGTTAATGCATAATTTAAATAAATAAGAAACGGTTTCGATAACTTATGTTATAAACATCAATCCTTATTACTTATATACATGGTATCTATTTATCTATGTTCTTCTCATCTATTGTTTGAATGTGACGTCGCTGCCAAACAAGAGAATTACATCGGGACAGAATGGGTTCGTGATCGACCAACAGTTAGGCTAACATATTAATAAGAAGATAACATACTACTCTCCCACTCACGGCATATGTAATAACAAAGGTACCCAGTAATGGGAAAACTTTTCCCAATAAATGGGAAGGGAGCCACTATCGTAACAAATCATAGAGTTCGGATGGGTCTCCTTTTTAAACGGTTCTATCTAGAATGGTTATGATTCGTTAATAAAAGCGCACGAATCTGCAATAAACCTACGTCATTTATTATTGTCTGTGGATTATAATGTGAGTGCTGAATTGGGTGAACGTGCCGGATCGAGAGGGAAAAGGAAGCTCAAGAAATAGAGAATCCTCAATTATTTATTTTTATACGAACAATCCGAAACGGATTTCATTATTAACGTTCCTTTATTTAGTATATAATTTTTAATTTGTTTTTTCTAAACCGATTGATAATCGAGAAATCGTTATGAGCAATAAATAAGGCTAATATTTCACTAAAATTAATCTGTTTGTTGCAAACAGAACATTTTTTGGCCACATAAAGCCATCCTCAGGTACATTTATATATAATAATTAAAACGAAAACCTCAATCACTAAAACTCGCGCTTAATGGCCAGATTTTTATCCCAATTATAGAGGCCGGACGAGCCACACGACGATAAGAAGATCCGACGGACCCGATCTATAGCTCTCAACAGATTAAATTACTTATCATTGGATACGAAACTGATCATTGGTTCAATACCGTTGCCTACAGCTCAGCATGTCAACGCTCTACGCAATGAGATACCTCCCCCCCTCTCGCTTCTATGCATAACATAATAAATATAAAATATTTTCAAAAATACGAAAGAATCTCTAATGACTATAATATGAGTTTCTAAGTCAAAATTTATAGAAACAAAATAATTGTTTAGCTAATCCGCCACCTCGTACTTATAATAGCGTTTATTTATTTATGCCAATTACCAAAAAATTACATAAATAATATATTACAAATAAATTAAACCAAAATAAATATGTAGAACAAATTTTCTGTAATGAATGCATTTTAAATATTCCAGAAGATCACTTAATGAGGCCGAAACATTTCAAAATTATATAAATTATAATTTTGCTGAAATATGATAGCCGTGTTTATTAATTATTGTCACTTTCGCCATAATTAAATAACATATCTATGGCTTATCTTTTATTTATCGTATCAACTTAACTAATGCTTATTCAGTTTATTACAACGTACAAAAATTTAGAGCAATCAAAAATTGTTATCCTGCAATTTCTCCAGTTCTATGTGAAGCAACAGTAGCTAAATAATTCTGTATTAATTAGATGGAAATATCGAGAATAAGATTTTTTTTAAAACAAAGTGTATTTTAAAACTAATTTAATTTATTCGGATATTGTAGAGTTGTTTGAGACTATTGTTTTAATTTGTGCATTTTTAATCTTACTGCCAACAGATTGCACATCACATGTTTTCGTACTTTGATATATTTTTCACTTAACAAATGATGTCTAGCAAAAATATTTATATTCAAATTTATTAGCAGAATGGACTCTACGGCGATGCTGTCGAGGATTTAATTCATTATTATGTGATGATAGAGCGGAGTAGCTGAGTGGGTAGAGCGCTGAGTCGCTGTGCTTCAGATCCCCGGGCCCACTTTCGGGAGGTAAATTGTTGTTTTATCTGTTAATAGCCACGGATGGACCCTAAGGGATCTGAAGACACTCCGAGTGCTCACACAGCCTGTTCAAAGTGGGTATTGGGGGAAAACGTGGCAGGTAAATGTGAACTCGAAAATCAACTGAGTTTCAACTGTTTTCTTTAAGTGCGAGTTCAACTGTTTTCTCTCGTACAATCTCTAACAAGAAGAGACCAAACTAAAGATCCTTTGTGAGGTTCAGCGGTACAGGTTCTTATGTTACTTACATAACAACTGAATGTTATGTTAAATAAATAAATTAAGCCGATTGTTCATGGAAGAGTGAGAACTCATTAAAAATTTACTTTGACCGTCTTAAAAAACATCAATAATTAGTGAATAAAGTATAATTCGTGTATTATCACTACTTATTATAATAAATATCTGCCCAACAGAACCTTAGATCGAATTCCGACGGAGCTTTTAAATATATAAAGAATTATTTATTCTTTAAATTTGAAGAAAAAAACCTATATCCAGTAAATATTACAGATTAATGACGTATGGTTGAACTGTTAACCATATAATAGAAAAAATGAAACAATGTTAAACAGAAGATTGAGAATGGCATAGGCCGAAACGTATCTTGATGAATAAATAATAAAAAATATTTACGGGATATAGGTTTTTTTCTCCAAATTTTAAGAATAAATTATATAATTAAGTCCAGTTAACCTTATTTAAAATAAAGAATTATATATTTTTAATAGCCTCCGTAATAATTGCTAAGGAATGGGATGGAGCGCCGAGTTGCTGTTCTGCAGGCCCCGGCTTGTATACAGCAGTGGTAGATAAATCAGTCAACAGCTTGAAATCTGGCGGTTGGGCGTTATCTCGGACAAATCAACTCTCTGCAAAACAGTTGTTTTAGAAACAGTAAACGATACCATGCATTGCAATTGCACGTTACCATAGACCCTTCTTAGCTTGTAGTGGTACGGTTATTTATATGTGATGATGTATTCATATAATTATGAATGTATGTATCCATCAGTCGACGTATTTTTAATTTGATTTTGATAGATAACTCGAGTATTTCTAATATTATTTTCAATATTTCTTCTAGTTTTCATATTTATCATTTCTGCATAGTTATTGAGATGTGTAATAATAACTACTGCTAATTGATGTGTAAAAAAAATTAAGCCCTTTACACTTTTGGGTTTGAACTTCTGTTTCTATAAAAAAAGTATCAAAAATATTTTATATAAACAGAAGTATTTAAAAAAAAATATTAAATCATAATTAAATAATAATTCATAAATAATAAGAAATATTAAATAACTCCTTTCAGGGGAAGTCATTGACTCGGTACTTCGACGATTTACAAGACCTTGTGACGTCTGAAGCTAAATATTGAGTGAAAAATCTATTGCTGTTGCTATCGGTCCCCCACATCTTACTGATAAGATCTCGCGTGACCCCGGGGCTAACTTGTAACACATTTAAATTGTCTTGTAATTTTGGAGGAGTTTTCCGTGGAGCAATATTTTTCGGGACTGCTTCTAATAAAAACATAAATATAGCGACGCTCGCTAATTGTTTGTCCTTATCGTTGGCGTGCCCAAAGGCCGTTCTGGAGTTACATGTATGTTGATTAGGAGTTGATTATGTTGATTAGCAGTTGATTATGTTGATTAGGCAGTTTAATCTGTATTAATAGCTTGGTAATTTGTTCCAGTACTTAGGCTCAATTTTTTATTTCATTTAATTCCTTTTAACTCAATCTTTCGAATCTAACCTATAAAACCTGATTATACAGGAACAATCAATTGGGTACATCAATGAACATGATTTTTTAGTTTTAAACCATAATATAGCAAACAGTTCGCAAGAATACAACATGAGTAGGGCAATACCATAGACAATAGAATTCATTAAATTGTATTGGCATCCAGAAATAAATAACTTATCTACACCTTACACATAAGTTTTGATGATGGTTTTGAGTTAACTACAATAATTATGTGGCACTACTATTCCTAAAGAGTTAAAACCATGTAAGATATGAGCAATTATCTTTTTAGCATTCATCAAAACTATATCATCCTAGCTTTGGAGCTCTTTATTTTGCTAAGTGCTCTAGTGAGATTCCAAGCTCACTAATAGTTATTGCCGTTTTTCCATAAATGTAGGTTTTTTACTTATGTCAATTTATAAATACTTATGCAATATCATGGATAACAAGAACACATGAAATATCATAGTAATTTTAAAAGTGGATTTCACTAATATATATTTTTGTATGGCAGGCAATTGGTGGGATCCGCAGACCCTCATTGGACTCAATAATAATAATGGCGTTAATATTCCTTAATAAAATAAACAACCATCATAATATTTAATACATTGGGATAAAACCTTGCAGTTGTGCTTGAAACACCTACCAGTACCACCGTTGTCTTGGAAACAGTAAAGCCTCGACTATATTCTGAGCGCCTAGGGTTGTAGAGAGGATTTATACACACATAGATGATGGTATTAGGTTACGAATGCTAGAAACCAGTTCAGCTAAATAATCAATTTTTCTATGGACCCAGTTCTATAGGAAGGAATATACGAATTGTTAGTTGATTTTAGATCTTGTATTAAAAAAAAAATGGAGAATGGTAGTTTTAAAGATGAAGAATATTAGAAGATTTTGGGGTCTTAAAGTATTGGAATTAAAAGCTAAGCACCGAAAAGCTATTGGAGTCGAAAATTACTCCGTTGATAGTCTTCCATCCACAACTCATCTTCAATCAAAATGGTGAAGAATGTGGAGATTTGGGCTGCTATGGGAGAATCTTTGGTGATCTGCGAAAGACACTTAGACTTTCGTCTAGGTATGAAGTAGCTTTTTCTTTTAAAGAAGTCATTAATTAGCTCTTTTTTGTAATTAGAGCCATTACAACAATAAGGCGTCCAATAATTTTGTTATGGAATGGATAGTGATTCAGTCCAATTCCTACCAGTCTTCCAACGAAAAATATCATGTCTTTTTTGAAGGTATGCATCATTTTCTAGTCTCAGATCACTTCATAAAATGTAAAAACATTTATCGCTCCTCCAAACAAGTTCTACAAATAATGTTCACTTAAATCACTAATCAAACTCTAATACAGGAGATACTAGAAACCTAAATCAGGCACAAACTTGGTGAAAACCATTAAATCAGCTCGAGACGATGAGTCAGAAGGAGCGAGTACGATAGCCAAAGATGATATTGCTGTTTAAAAAGTTTCTTACAAAATAACAGATACCCCGGGACAGATTAAGCCGCTCGGAAAGGGCCAACTTAAGTGATTACTTAGCCCTAAGTGCGCTTAGTTTTAACATGTTAACTTTAGCAAGATTGGATCAAGTTGGCAACTTCTAATCAGCTCTAATGCCAGCTACGTTATTAGTTCTTAAAGTTGCTCCTCCCGCTCCGGACGGGCATTAGAATTCGATGGGGCCTATTGCCCTTTATTGCCCTTCCTATCGCTGTCCGCGCGCTCTCCAACCTTCTGATCCTTTTCCTCTTCTTTAGTCCTCCCAGCTAAACTGGATCGCTGTCATTAAAGAAGTGTTGAAGAAACATTACATAAAACTATGTAGAAGAGGAAAGGTAATTAATCGTATGGTGACGTGGGTTTTATGTATGAGGCGTTCAGGATCAAAAGCTAATAACTCCAAAATTTGACTTTTCCACAGTTTTCAGTAAGCGATTTTGCCTAACACCGAAACTTTGCTACCTTCTTTCTCAATGATTTAGTCCGGTTGTAAACACTGAAGATTATTGAGCATAAGGCATTGCTTGGCTGAACTAGACAAAAATGATGAAAAATCAATTTTGTTTTTTTATTTTGGTGTTATCCCCATTTCATCCTGAATTCTTTATTTGTACTTTTGTTCTTTATTATGAAATTGGTGCCTCTTATGCATTGCTGTGTGGATGGTTATGGGCCCCTACTGCTTATCAAAATTATGCATAAATACTTTTTTTATTCTTTATGATGCTATATATGGCTAATCGGACAATACTACAGAGGAAAATGTTGTCTATACAGATTTAAGTAGGATATGGATCCTGATTCTCCACTGATTATGATTTCAGGCTATCAACAAAAACTACGACACTTGAACGAGTTTTCAGAGCTTGGAATCTCCAAAATGTAGAATATGATTCATCACGAGCACGTAACTGTCGATGTTTACATATTATAGCTCAAAACAATCACTACGGCACTCACCAACAGAAAACGCCAAAATATGTCAGTTGTTCGAAAACAAACCATTTTCCAGCATCAACATTAATAATTTTATGAAACTCTTGAATAATGCACACTTTTGAACATTTTAATTTTTTTAAACCCCCTAAAATACAAATTACTTTCAAAGTAAATTTGAAATTAAAACAAAATTTTGTTTTTACTTCTTTTTTTTACAATCCTGTAAAATAAGTTAGTTAGTTCTGACTCAGATTTTAATTTCAAAAATAATATATCAAGTCATAGAATTAATCCCGGCTTATTTAGCTGTGAATAAGTTTATTAAAAAGTAAGAACATTTTCAATGGATGTAAATTAGAGAATAGATTATTTACTGCATTAACAAATAAACATTTTCGTAAACCATGATAGCTTTTAAGCTTAGTTGAATATTATTTAACCTTATTAAGTTGATAATCATTCTCTGCTTTGAGAATCGAGATTCAGCTTTGAGACAGCGGAACCATATCTCCAAATGAGAATAATCACCCTACGAACTTAAAATAACGAATTGATAACTTAAATAAACCATAAAAGAATAGAGAAAAGTTTGAGAGCATCCAAACCAGTTTGATTTGTCTTTATTTTTCTTTGGATACGCATTAATAGATTGACATTGTACAGATGATGATATTCTTCTAGATGGGAAAGGGTGTAGATGCTTTCAACCTCATCAAATATTAAAATGTTAATTATACTTGAGTGAGATTGTTTTCCAAAAGTAATGTATCCGGATCGGCTAAGTGAATAGTGAACTGCTCACCAGAGTGAATAATTCTATTCCCAATTGAGTAGCGCAATTATCGGCCGAAAGATCATTACGCGTTGGCAGTTTAATTGCTACCACGCGATACGCTCATTATTTAAGACGCCAGTGATCGATATACGGTCTCAATTATCGATAGGGTTCTCGGTCGATTGCGTGCAATTAGTGCGTAAACATGGCGAGCAGAAATTGATTCCTACCCTAATACGAACTAATTGAGGAATAGTATTCATCAATTAGTGTTCAATGGCCCTAAACCACCCCCCTCCTCAGGGTAGTAGTTAACAAATGTTGTATTTTAGTGAAATTCGATTCCAAGGTTTATCTCGACAATCCAGAACTCTGGTCAGGAATAAGGCATTCCATTATGTGATGTTTGTGTTCAAAGTTGCATTAAAAAAAAGTATGAATGTAACACAAAAATCCTTTGTGTAACGGATCCCTAAAAAATTCTGAGGTGGCAGGTCAACGTCTAAACTCAGGTGAAGGTGGGATATATTGTGTTTAGGGTGAACTGGCGGGTAAGGACGGTAATTGGTGAAAGGAAGTTTGCAAAGAGATATTGATGGTATTGATCCGTTAAATTCCCTAAACGTTTTATTTTTATTACTATAAATACAACATTCCAGGGTATCATCCTTATTTTTTATTTGGTTTTCATAGTAGGTGTGAAGGTCTCCAGAAAAAAAAACCAACATAGTTCTACACGTTTTATAGTATTTCACCACAATTATAATTCAAAAGCCAATCCTTCTTAGGAAAGACATGGTTATAAGTGTTGATAAAAGTAAAAACTGCAAGTTGGAAGAGATCCTGAAGATGCACATATTGTATACGAAGGACAACACATCGTTGAGTTCACATTCCTGGACACGCTAATTAGCAGATATAGGAAAGTAGAACAAGAGATTACTATCAGGATTAGAAAAGTAAATAATGTTGACAACTAGATCTGTAATAATATTTTAGGCAAAAAAGAAGTAGAGAGGGGTGATTAAGAGTTGGATATTCTTGTATAAAAATTTGAGCCGTTAACCAGGCGCCGAAATGAAAATTTCCTTTATCTTCCAAAACGAGAAGAGATAAGATCAGGAGGAATGAGAGAAGCGTATGGACAAATTGCGTTCCAGAAAAAACTTTGGAAGAACATAAGCTCAAATGATAAGGTGTGTCTACAGAATGAGTGAAGACAGAAATCCAAGAAAGTTAAATCCAGAACCACTGCAAAATATTACCAACTTGGGACAGGCAGGAGGGAATAGTAAACAGGATCTGAGGATTTTGGTGAAAGGTAAGCGACTGATGGGGCAACTAAAATCCTGGGTTGATCTCCCTCAGTGCAGAAAATCACATGGAGGGAGATAAAGAAGAAATACGTTTCATTTTTTTCAGATTATTTATTTATTTTTAATTAAGGGAGCAATATGGGTAAATTAAACAGACTCGTCTATATCGACAACGTGTACGTCTACATTAACTACGTGCAGTTACGTCACCTGCCTAGTGGTTAGCGTAACAAACTACTAAGCTCAAGATCGCGGATTCGTTGCCCGGGAGGTGGCCCTAGGATTTTTTTAAGGGTGCAACAAATCCTTAGTTGCGCCGTCCTTCGGAAGGGACTTTAAACGGCGGTCCCGAGCCTGTACGATGTCAGGTACTCGTTAAAAATCCTATCCTATTTAAACCTGGATAGGCAAAATTTAGAGCTCCCACTGTAGCATCGTCCGATTAACCATAGCAGCATAAAGTGACGTTAAATCAACAGACAACTACGTGCGGTTTATAAACGATAACAGGAAAGATTTTAAATAAGATTCAAGATACAACTTGAGAAAGAAAATGAAGACTCTTAAAACTAGTTAGTTGCGGTTGTGACAGAGTATTCTTCCCTTAAGAAGGATGTGGATACAAGAAGTGGACATAATTTATTTCACTTGGTGACCGACAGGGATGAGGGCCGCTCACAATTATAAATTAATCAGTTGTGCCTCGAGGATGACTAATATAAATCAGTGCCGGGTGGATCCCTATCGGGGAGGTAGTGGATGCCCCTATCCACCTCAATTAAAATCTCCTTAGAGATATCACACTCTCCCAACTTCCTTTAATTGAGCTCGTAATTAATAATATGTCATGACAGTCGTCGTTCTTGACCGTCAATCCCGGAGCGGAGAGAGGGGAGAAGGAGGGTTAAATAACTTCGATCGGACTTTAATCGAAGGTTCGGTAGGAAGATATATTAAGTATAATTAGTTGTGATTTTTATAACGGTTAAAAACATCTTTTTAAAAATTATTTAGTCGACTCTTCTATGTGCGAGTCATAATATGTCTTTAACATGAAAGAGCCATGCACTGTATTCATGTATGATAACATTCCGCTGTATGTACTTATAGTGACTTAAAAACCTAAATCGTTAAACGTTGACCCATGGACGGTCAGTAGATCATACAGGGTCTTTTTTGGATGTAAATTAAATCATTTATTAGTGCCACAGCTGCTCAGCACTTTACCCATCCAGCTATCCCTGTAACATAATATCAATAAAAATATGGCATCGCGGAGGTTGAAGATTTCTTAAGTTGTTAGAATTAGTATCGAACGAATTCCTAAAAAAGATAATTATTGCTCAGCAAACTGGTGAACATCCAAAGGGTAGATTAAGGTATAGGTGGGAGTGTTTTGTAAAGAGTGATCTGGCGGATTAAGGTATAGGTGATAATCCGTGGACAAGATTTACAATGAGCGATTGGTGGTCCAGGTACCGAGCTATTGGCTAATTCTTTTCTTGTGGTTATTAACATAACTTTCATTCATGGAAAAAAAAATTTTGTTTGTAATGAAATTACAAGAAAACTAAAACGCTAGGTGTCAACAAAGTCATCCTACACTTCAAGTATAAAGGCACTAACAAATAAAGGAGCACTCCCATCCTTCTCTGACGTTTGCTGATAAAGGAAAAGAAATCTTGGAGACCATTTAAACTGTTAGGCAATACTAACCAGACATCAGCCACTGCCCTACTTCCGTTAGCACCCAACAAAGGCTGCGACAGGTTCCCCGACGGAGGGACCATATGCCATGACCCTCTTATGAATATGGAGACGATGGGCGCAGCATGAGGTGTGCGGGCAGACCAATTTGAGGCACGATCCGCTCAGCTGTGCTGCGCCGCAGTCAGCTGCCTTGCGCTGGTGCGCTCTTTGGAATCATTGTCTGCCTCTGTCGCTCTGCTTGTTTGCTTAATTTGTCTCATAACTGGACCAGATCCCTCCTTTCCTCCTCTATTCAGACTTGGAGATATCACAAGGTATTTAGCGAAATCTGAGCACGCACTGTTTGGCAATACCTGTTGATGTGTTGCGTAACCTGCAAACTGAATATTCCAAAAGATAATAACCTTCTTTGGAAACGGATGATTGGATGATGAAAGATTCGGTTTGTGCGTGCGAAAATCAAAGGGAAAAGAATATTTGTAACAATAGCGTTATAAACGTTTGTTGTTTGATGTATTTTCCTTTACTTTTTTTTTTTTTTAAACCTCAAATACTTATTCTCATCTGTCTTATGAATGAAGTATTAGTCACGGACTTATCTGGAGAATAACAAAATAAAACACGCCATGTTATAGGTTCTTTCATGACGACGCACAATTATTATTCTATTAGTAGGAGGTTATTTTTCGGCATTTTTGCATTTTTTCAACTAATCAAGTATTGTAATTATAACCAAATTGCTTTTAATTAATTACCAACTGAATTTAAGAGGATTGATAGGATAATAATTAATTTTTTTTTAAAAACGTATGATTAAGACAATATATAATAATAAAACTGATAAAAATCCGTATTTATTCTGGGACAAGTTCCTTTAGAATATTGATACGGAAAATAAAATATAAACTATAATGTCTTACAGTAGAATACAATTAAAATTTAATTAATAAACGGAAATAAAAAAATAATGATTATAAATCAGGAGTTAGCTCGTAATAATGGATTAAATGAAAGAAACAATATAAATACCATAACAATAATTATAAAGAAAGAAAACTATTAATATTTACATGTATACAAGATTTATGGAAAACTAAAAAACAACAAAATAATTTTAGAAATTAAAGAAACAAAGAAACTATAGTTATTTTAAAAATAAGTGTGTGTGTATATATTCTTCCATATATATATATATATATATATATATATATATATATATATATATATATATATATATATATATATACATATATATATATACTAGCGTTGCTGTGGCTGTTATAATAGTTTTAAAAATATATTATGTTAAAATTTGAATTTTAAAGAAACAATGAAAGAATGGAAAAAATGAATTAAATAGATTTTTGATTTTACATTTTATACATATTATATCTAAATACAGTATATAATAAATAAATAATATACAAAATTCATGACTGATAAAATAAACAACATTAAATTAATGAATGAGGTATATCATGGTTGATTTTTAATTATAACTAATAATATTTTTTTTAAATTATAACTATTTATTTCAATTTATTATGCGCTAATCGATGACGAATATTCATTTTTAATCTGTCCTTTGCTAATTCAAATAGGTCCAAATGGACCTAAATGGCAATGGACATTGACTGGCCTTGAGACTTGCTGATGGTCACAGCAATAGCCAAGCCTATATCAAATTGAAATATTTTAAACGGTATTATGGGTTCTGATGGATTCTTTAAAATACGTGGCTACAGGACGACTTCTCCTTTAAAGTCCATACAACTTAACTCAGGATATGTTAAACCTACAGAGCTGCATTTGAGCTCAAATTGTATCAATTTCAATCTTGTTTAAAAATTGTTATTTGTGCTTTTTCCATAAAACGCACCGATTAGGAGATAAAGGCCAAAAACTGTAAAAAATCCTAAAATTTCGAAGTTTTTGGCCACCAAAAATATTCCCGTCCGTTTTTTCGGTTGCAAACTTGGATATACACTGTTCAGACGTGCCCTTACAACATATAAAAAATGTAGCATCATCAAGCGTCATTGCTACGATCGACGCTTAATCGGTAATAATGGCCGACACCTATCAGCCATTCTCAGACCTACTGAATATAGACACAAAATTTAATAAGAATCGGTCAAGTCGTTTCGGAGGAGTTCTCTAACAAACAGTGTGACACGACAATTTTAATATACTATATAGTATATAAAATAAATAAAAGGATGTTTCTACCATTCTTAAAAAAAAAAAACTTTCTTGAAAATAAGTACTCTAAAATAAAAATAAAAATGTTAGTGTGCCGGCTATAATGCATCTTAATATTAATGGGAGAGATGCAGCTATGAAACATATAATATTTAGCCCGGATACAACAGGGTAAAAGTCATTGCCATATCTTGAAAGTTCCAAAATGAGGAACAATCCACCATGCATTTAAAAAAAAAATTGATACACTTAGATTATCAGAAGATTTTTTTAATTGGAAAAAATAGCATAGAAAAATAGGAAATTTAGTCTATTTCTATGTATTCATTACTTCGGATTCTATTACTGACGAGATAAAGTGTGCCAGGCATAAACAAATATTGGATTTCTAGGTTTTGAACAATTGTTTACAATATGGCAATAAAAATTTTTAGAATTTTGAACATGAACTTTGTCCAGCTAGCTCCTACTAATCGAAAAACTGTGCGAAGCACCTAACTTCGTCACAATTCGTCTAACATACGTCACTCTACATCACTGGTTTCCAACCTTTTTTGTAGCACGCCCCCCTCTCCAGTTCAAATAAAAATCTACCAAGCTCCCTCCTGAATAATAAATTTTATGAGCATATGAATAAAAACAACAAGTATTACTTTGAAAACAAAACATTTAGTTATACAGTCACAAGATACAACATTATAAGTTTCAATGGAAGATAAAGAAGTAGTAGTAAGAGAAAAATAACTAAAATTGAGTGAGAATTTTTCATTTTCAAATGTCTCGCGCCCTCCCAAAAGGGGGAGGGGTGTCCCCAAGGTTGAGAATAATTTTTTTCTTAATTGGTTTATCACAAGTTAGGTAATATAAAAGTTGACCCAAATGTTTAATCAAATCTTTATGATATTTTTTAAACAAACGAAAAACAAAACAGGATTGTAATGTGAAGAAACCAATGTAAATCGCTTTAAAATAGCCCAAATATCTGGCCAAAAGAAAGAAAACAATTTTTTTTTTAAATGTTTTATTTAAAAAGAGAAGATATGACCAGGACCGGGACTCGAACCCGGGTCTCCGACCTCTCCGTGGTGGCACCTTAACCATCTCGACCATCCTGGTTCGCTTCTCGGTCGTCAATCATATCCCTTCTTTCCACTGATCCTATATCAGAAATAATAAAATACGTATTGGTGGGAGACCCAGGTTCGAGTCCCGGGTTGGTCATATCTTTTCTTTTGCAATAAAATCTTTTAAAAAATTATATCATATAACAAAAAAAAGAAGTTATATCATATAACAATAAAATAAATTATAATTTTTTTTTTTAGTTTAATAAATATCTTATTATGAATGATATAATTTGCTAAGGAACTTTTGTAAAGAACATTATTTATTAATGCAATTTTCAAAAAATGTTGTTATATACTCTACTATGTAAGTTTACAAAGTATTACCTTCTTAGCATTAAAATAATTTATATATTTTTGAAATCTTTTAAAACAGTTATTGCTTGAATGTGGGAGTAGAATAGTATGCTTTTGATCTTTAATTTTCCATCTTAAAACTGTAATAAATATCGGGCTTACTATTGGTTTAAATATATATGAATTAAATTTATGAAAAGAAATATTAATTAAGTTATGATAATTTATTATTGAGCTGCATATGAGGCGTTAAGGATCAAAAGCGAATAATTCAGAAATTGACTTTTTTTTTGTAATTTTCGCAATTTAAGGCAAGGTATGTTGTACTCCCGGATCTTCAGGCCCAGATTAAAACTGTGAGGAATGAGACGGCAAAGTTTCGTGTTAGATAAAATCGCCCGACCAAACTAGCATAAATGTGAAAAAGTCAATTTTTGAAATTTCGGAGTTATCTGCTTTTGACCTTGAAATATATCCTGCTTTAGGTTGAGAAGAGAATATACCCACTTCACTGAATGAAATTCAAATTAAAGTTTGTAACATCGAGAATGTCCGAGCAACTAAGAACTTACAAGAATTGAGAACGGATAAAGATAGCAGAAATCTTTAACGACGATGTCGGCGAAGGTGAGGGTTAAGTAGACAAGGAATGAGCAAAAGAAATTAGAATATAAAGAGGACCGACTACAAGACAATTAGTTGGTGAAGATTTAGTGAGACTCTAACCTGGGCACCCAACCCACGTGGACCACTCTCTCCTTGATTTAGCCTCACCTCCAGCCTTTAACAAAACTTTTCAATCTAATCTCGTGACTTATTGGTCGCCGTTGTCTTGCTCCATCTCTCTCCTCTACTTTCCTCTGGTCTTATAAATTATAGTTCGGTTGTTCACCGAGGAATAAATATTGCATTTTATTTAAGGTCTGTCGAGGCAATACTTTTCGGAAATACATCTTGGATTAAAAACTCCTACGTTCTATTTTTATTTATAGGACCACCTAATTGACCTATTGACTTTTTCGAGCCTTTGCAGATTTATTTCAAGAAACATGTTAAATAAATAAGCGAAACCTGAAAATATCGACGATTTAAATTCAATTAAATTTATCCATTCAAATATTTTTTTTAGATAAATCTTTGAGAATTGAGGGCGATGTGTTACTCATTCATGTGTACATTCTGAACATATTGAAAAGAAGACTTTACCACTAAAATTCACGATGGTTCTCGGGCTTATTAAATGATACTGTTTATAAACAATCGATTGTGTTTGGAGGTGAGTGGGTCGACACTACAATCCACAGACAGTTTTTTTCCTTTATCTAGGGGTACCCTCTTTATAGAGGTATAATAAGAGTCTGCAGGTCCTCCCGGGTCAATATATAATCTATTTAGACATATCTACATGATTCAGGCGGTGATATTGCATAAAATAAATATATTAATGAATGGAATCCCATTTGTAAAGTTATAATTGTAAATTTTTACTCGAATCACACAACCAGATATGTAATGATTATATAAAAATAAAAGTAAATATTTCAGGGAGCTTATCTACTAATCAATAAGTCCTGGATTTGAGATTGGTTAATCGACTCTATGGAATCTGGAAACCTTCATTGGGTTTCAAGTTCAATAGATTTTGAGGATAAAAATAGTAGAATCTTCAGAGAAATCTTGAAAATGCTAAGAAAAGGATTACCACCCCGGATAGATTTTTGCAAAGATAGGAGTGACACGCTACTGGGAGACAGCTATAGCTGAAATACGGAGCGATTGGCTTAACACAAATTTCGAAAACTCTCGAGAAACCACAATGATAATCCTATCTAGGAGATGATATATCTCTATAACCACCACACCCAGAAGAAGCCGAAGAAATTATTGTAAAGTTAAAAAATAGCAAGGCACCAGGATTTGATAAGATTCCTACTGAGGTGCTTAAATAAGAAGACCTGAAAATATGGGATATAGAAATGTCAAAGGAATGATACAAGGCGATTATTGTGCCGATACATAAGAAATGCGATAAATTAGAGTGCCAAAATTAATGAAAGATAACACTGCTTTTTTCAATCACTATGTTGATCAATTCTGTTATTGGAAAGGTTAATGATAACAAACGAAGCAGTATTAGGCGACTGTCAATGTGAGTTCCGCCCTTGAAGATCTACTTTTGACCACTTATTCACCATCAGGAACATGCTAGAGAAAGGTAACGAATGGAATGTACATCTACCGGTAGGGTTGACTTCATAGACTACAAAATTGGCGTTTGATGCGAAAATTGAGCTATGTGAAATCCAGATGTTTCTTGGATGCCCTAAAAGCCTTACTAGCATAAGCGTATGTAGTCCCTTGAAAAATCATGTTTATAAACAATTTAATGCTTTCTTTCTTAGTAATTTTGGTTTTGACAATATTTTCATATAAAAGTCATTTTTATAAAAATGCATTATTTGATGTTGACATTTTACTAAAGCAATTTGTTTGTTATTTAACACAAATAAGTTATATAAC
The DNA here is from genome assembly GCA_037127475.1 of Arma custos. Lineage (NCBI taxonomy): Eukaryota > Metazoa > Arthropoda > Insecta > Hemiptera > Pentatomidae > Arma > Arma custos. The sequence continues at coordinate 86,596,279 of CM073760.1, read as the reverse complement.
AATACCTACGTGTTACAAGAACACAAACACAGTAGAGAGAGGAGAGGGGGTGTAGAGGCCCCCGTAAGTACCAATCAGTGGCGACCTAATTAAGCGGCCAAATGAGGACCGGAACCTTTCTCATTTAGTTTTTCTTCCAGCTCTTACTTACCCCGCTCATCTGGAGCTTGATTACATTTTGTTTATAATGGCATCCCATCTCTTCCGGGGTATTGACCGGATCCGGTAGAAGTTTCAAATTTATAATGGCAAGAAAATAGGCTACTTTATCTAACGAGTTAAAAAAAAAAGGTCATGAAAAAGTGTATTAGTATAATATATTTGTTTACTGATTCTTGGAACGATTTTTCAACAGATAAATAGTTTTATTTCGATGAAATTTGAAAAATTGATTAGTACTGGCAGGTAATTGTTTCATTATTATTTACAAATATTTATATTTCGTATATTTTATATTGTCGAATTGTTTGATGCTTTTAAATCTAAGTATTTTTTTACAGATCAATGCAATCAGTTATTGAATATTTAAAACCAACTTACAAAACATTAAGTAATAGAAATATTCCTTCATCTTGATTTTGGCAATCTAGGACCTCTTGAAGTAATATCATCCATGGTGGCTCTGCTTTCCTCTTTCCTCCACCCATAATTCTTCATCCATTCGCTAAAGCCATATTCTGCTTCCTACTCTCTTCTCCTTCATCTGGTAAATCTCTGAGCTATGCATCCACCTTCTGAAAGTTGTTATGTCCTGTATCATAATATCACTTATGTCAATTCCTGTCATATCTTTTTCGATTACTATGACCCTAGTTTCCATTAGTATGACACTAGTTTCCATTTTCGCTCTTTTATAGGTAGTTATAGATTTGTTTTGTTCTGCTATGAACCAACTTTTTTTTTTTATGCATTTCCATCTAAAGCATAAATATAATAAATAGCAGTATATCGTAAATAAGACACAACGTGACTTATTATAGAATCCTATATTTATTTATGACATATGAGGCAGGAGGTAGTTTTTAATTAATGGACTGAGGTGTTTTTGACCGGCATTTGGCCGTTAACGATAGATTTTATCTCGGCAAAATGATTCTTATAAGTCCCTAAATTCTTAACAAATGAGTGGAACCAAGTTTGTGCGTGGCGCTTCGGCACTAACTGGGATTTATCTTGGGGTAGGGCTCCAGGTGATAAGGGGCGATAATAGAGAACTGCCGGCAATATTGTCACTTCCAGCTCTTTCTGACGGATGTCGAGTGCTCTCCTGATCTTTCTGTGTGCAGATCTGGAGGGGGCCATTCAAGGTCAAATTATTATCCGTCATAATTAATTATCAACAATTAAACATTATTAAAATGATTAATGATGTTAATTAATACAGTGATTAATTAAGGTATTTGGGAGATGCGGCTTGGTCAACCAACGACGTGTGAGCCTATATCAGGGAGTAGTTACAACTCAAACATCATCGCTACGAAATTAATCTATAAGAATTAACTGTTGCCCAAATAGTCCAAACATAATTTTTCAAATAAAATAAAACTTTCCATTAAACATAATTAAAGAAAATTAAACGATAAACCATTTGAATACAAATAATATTAATTTTTCATTTCATTATTGTATTGTAAGATATTATAAATACAATAAAAACATAGTCCAGCATCTGCAGGAAGGAAGTTGCCCTGAACCGCTTATGAAGAGGCCATATTGGGCTCACGCACTCACACTTTATTAAAAAACTGCCCTATAAATGCCGATACAGTAACTTAGAATATTACGGTACTTACTATATCCCAACGATAAACAGAATAGGGCTGCCCTCAAATATATCTAAGTCTCTTAATGGCTACGAAGCTATAATGCCATTTGTATTAATTGTTCTGAAAACGTATGATTTTCTGACTAAGCTATTGCACTTTCTATACTTTTGTATCCTTTAATAATATTCCACTGATCCCTGTCGAACAGATACGTTACCTAGGACTCAATCTGGACAAACGTCTCACTTGGAATCCTCATACAAGACTGAAAAGACCAGAAACTGCTCGACGTTTTCGCCTACGTCAACATTTACTGGACAAACGCTCTAAGCTCCCAATTAATTACAAAAGACTCATTTACATGACATCAGACCTACTTGGACACACTACTCCAATTCATCTCGTATCCAATCCTTACAATCAAAAATCCTTCGTAAAATCCTCAATGCTCCTTATTATATCACAAACTCATCCATCATGATCTTAATAACCCATATGTAGCTGATTTGGCGTAAACTAGATACCTATCCTTCCATGACAAGCTCCATACACACTTGAATCTGCTAGTCTCTCAACTTGCTTCATATACTATTCTTGATGACCCTCAGAGGAGTCTGAAAAGAATATGGCCTCGAGATCTTCTACTATAGAACTATATTGTAGTGCTACCGATGGGTAGTTTCTCCACAAGTGGTTTTTTTCATGTTATTGTTAATATTAGCAGATTTACTGGTAATATTATTATATTTGTAAATATGAATAAATTAATCTAAAAAAAAAATTGTCTCAATCGATTGTTTTTTGTATGTGTGGATAGGTAGGTTAGTTTCATTCATTATTATATAAACCTATAATATATTAATCAATAAGCGTTGATGAACTAAGGGTTTAACGTCTTTAAGCATAAAAAATAATAACATCGTAGGCATTTCTCGATACCATCCCAACCTAGATTCATTTTTAAACTTGAAAGTTTCCAATGAAAAATCGTTGCTTTGCATGCATCTATAGTAAATTAATGAATAATTAAACTTTTAAGAAAGGAGACATTATCAATAGTTAACAAGGACCGCCCTTGGCTACGTGACCGTTCAGTAATAAACAATTAAGAAAGTCTCTAAGTGCTGCTCTCCCTACGTGTTCCCTAGCTAACGGGTTTATGTCCTTAGTGTCCTGCTGGTTAATTCCATCCTAGGGCGTCCTTATTGCAATCAAGATCTCTTTTAGGCCATCTGGAGCTACCCTTGGCCACAGGAAAAACAACCAGGGTCGATCTGAATTTCATGTTTTGGAAATGAAAACATCATAATTTCCTTATACATACATGAATCCACGTAATACATGACTTATCCATATCACGGGTTAGTTTTCTTATGTTGAAAATTATTTGGAGACTATCATTGATCATAGGATTAAGACTATTAAAATAAAAATCCATTGTAATCATAATGGTACTGTATAACCCTCAGGAATCCAAGCCAGATTCTAAGTCAAATTATTATAAATCATAACAACTAAATAGATCCATCATTCACAATGCAACAATATCGATAATCCCAATTTCGAAAACACTTGAACTAAATCCGCCATGGTATTTCACTAACAATTTCCATGATTCCTTAATAATTTATTAAAAACACCTTTCACTATCGCAAGAACATAGATCCGAAGAATTGTTGCCTCAGCAATTATAAAAGCCCTAACAACAAATATTTTCTTGAAATTATTGACGTAAATCAATTTCATTGGTCTTTTATCTTAAATAAAACTCTTTTCCCCTCCCTGAACTTTAATCCGAATCAAATATAATATACAACTTTTTTTAAATTTAATAAGAAAATAGAAACTTCGTTTTTCATAGAAAAGCTTCCTGGTATAAGAATAAATTTGCGTCTTGGTCTTCTTGTCTTGGTCAACTAGTGCAGATACCAGGTTTTCTTGAACCCTTGAAGTACCTCACTAAAACCTATAAAGGTGTTTTGGGTTCATCAAGAGGTTGGAATTGTACTCGTTCTAAGCCAAAAATCTACACACAGAGAAGAGTTTTCCGAGGTTATTACTATTACTGCCATAACTAACTTGTTTTCCAAACCAACAGTAATCTAACATCATAGCTGCTGAGTATATCAGATTTACATTTTTTGAAAACCTTTAAACATTATTGTATTTTTGTACTCATATCCCTCTTTAAATTATTACTACAAAGATTCCACACCTTTCAGATTTTTTAATTTTTCAAAAATTAACAGCGGAAGCAACATTTATGTTGTGAATTCTGGATTTTCGGAATGTTTAAGCCCAATACTTCATCATCTAAACATAAACATATTATCATGTATATATAATTCTGTCGTTGCATTATAAACTACAGATATCGACTAAGTTGGATGATTGGAGGAGAACCCGAATGCGATGAATGCTTAATGTTGATTGCACCAATTACTACAGAAAGGTAAACAAACCGCCATAAAGACTCAAGTTGCGTTATCTATTCGGCCTAATTGCAATGTCGATCCGCTCGAAGGAAAACAGGAGCTGAAATTGCGGCTAATTGGTCTCCTTTAGGACCCTAATGCTGTTTACACTCCAATTTAAAACAATTTCTAATTAAAGGCGTCCGTCCCTTTTCTGACAGAGTCCATCAACTTTTTTTCTCGGAAACGTTCTGCAATATTTATCAGGACGAACTTTAAATGTATCATTACAAAATATTGATTCCTCGCTGTTTTTGAAGAAAAATAGAACAGGGCAATGAAACCGAAATGTTATAACATCTTTCATTACATTAAATCTACCTACATAGCAATACGTAATTCGGATGAACTTTTTTTTATCTATAGAAATTTCTGGTCGTTATGTAACATTATGTAACACATCAATATGTGTTTGACCGTGCCTCCATTTTTTGATGTTTAGAAGTAGAAGAGTGTACAATGAAAAATCGATGAAATTGATCATCGGTTGTTGAACCAACTTATTGGTTGGTTAGTTAGTTCCTATGAGATGATGTAATATGTTTCATTAATTAGAACATAATCTATTATCTTATGAGGCGTTCGGGATGCGGATTTTAAAAAATTTACTTTTTCAAATTTCTCACATGTTTAGTGTAGTAGTCACAAAAATTCATGCTCAGAACCGGACTGAAACGCTTAGAAATAAGAGGCAAAGTGTGGTTTTGTGTGTAAAATTGCTTAAGGTAAAATCCGCTTTTGATCCTCAACGCCTCGTATGTGGCAGAAAGGTGGTATTTAAAGGTCCAATCCAGAGATGGCTAGAATTGTATTGTATGGAATTTTCATGGTGAGAATGAGTCCATGTTAAGTTCTTCATGGAGTCATTACGTACAAAAATATGTGTAATGTTCGCCTTACAAGTATTAAAAAAAACTGGCCTTTTTGAAGTCAGATATTTTCTTCATGCACCTACTCCTGCTATTAGTATAGCGGGCCTTCTTGGCTTCTTTCAAAATTTGTAACAGTGTTTTCTTAAAAACCTTACATATTTAAAATAATATATGTATCGTATTCTTTATGAAAAAGACCAAGCTGATTGAGCATGATCACGTCTTCGAAAAAAAGATCCTCCGAAGAATCTTCGGTGGAGTTTATCTAGATGGAAACTGGTGAAGGAGAACAAACAACGAAGTTCAATCAATGTACAACGAAATAGGTGTTGTTTACTCCTTAAAAATTAGAAGACAACTATGGGCTGGTCATGGCGCTGGATGTGGCCATTCCTAAAAAGGCTTTGACAGAAGCTCTCTACAGCGCGAGGAGAAGGCAGAGACCGAAGCGATGATGATGATGTGGAGAGAGACGCGAGGAATATCCTGGGAGTCAGGAGCTGGATGACGGCTGCACGAAACAGAACTGGGAGAAGCTGGTAGAGGAGGCCAGGACTTGTCACTGAATTGTGACGAATTGTGTATTGTAGCGCCTTAGAATAATGATTATAATTCTTTATGAAGATACGGAGTTTAAAGAATCCAACTATTGATATTAGATCACAATGAGAATGATTATAACAAACAACCTTCATCGAAGGCCGTTTCGTTTATTATGTTGGCTAAAAAAAAATCTTCAGCTAAGTACTGCAAACAACTTTCTTTTATTTTGTTTTTTGCGGTATGATATTACTTTACTTACTTTATTTCTATATATTCTCTAAAATGTACTTATGCATGTAATATTAATGTTTCTGATTTGTGACAAAAGATCCACTAGGTGGTTAGAATAAATAGAAGTACAACGCCTAATTAAAGGAAATTAAGTAAAGTTGGTGTCGTTCAAACTGTAGCAGCTGCAAATTATGAAATATATTCATCATTCCCAGACCCGCGGTTCTCCTAGCCCCTCCTTGTAACATTTTTATGGACGCCAATTTCTTTCTGTGTTAATGACATCAATACACACAAATTCGAGGTGCGCACTTTCTGGGACAAGCCCTATACAACATCCTCGTCCGGTTTTTATTGATGATGTGTGAGATTTGGAATCCGAAACCTGCTTGATCCAATAAAGGTATCCACCACCTGTACCCCGCCTGCAGACCTCACTCCTGGCATTACCTGTTCCCTGGCGAGGAGTCATTAGAAGACCTTGCGGCTAATTTAGTGGAATTAGGCTAATAAGTGCCTTATGTGAGCGGCATGTGCCGGCGTCATGTGGCACCCGGGTTTTCTAATACATAATTTATTTTGCCTCATTATTGAGGGATTTCTGAGAGCGACGTAATTTGACTAAAGGACGCTGATGAGCGTAATTTGGCACGTTATTATTTGAAGGCGTTTTTACCTCGCCTGCCCCGGTGTCTCCTCCTAAATTGTTACAATTTATATTATTGGGAAATGCCAGCAATCATCGCGGTCGTGTATTAGGGTGATGATAGCAACTACAAGGGGAAGATACTACAATTTGTTTTAATGAACGCAGTAATTACCTACTTATATCGTTGTGATGTTTCATTTGTTATTTATTTTTTATTATGGGCAATCTGTAAACAAATATGGTCTTTGCTGAAAATGATATTCTAATGTAATAATAGTAACATATGCTTTACGTGTTCCTCAGCAAGGGTTTAAGGGCCAAGACTTTGACGTTAATAATGTCTCCATATAGGTCAAGTTATCAAGAGATATTTTGCACCTGTTGTTTTACCATGATAAACTCTAAGAATTTGGAATTCATGTAAAAAATTGAAATTTTGGATTAGATATGATATTCGATTGGAGCAAGTATACCTGTTTTGTACTAAAAATATGGCCTGTATAAAATTTAAGAACTTATGCCTGTTGGCAACTATAGCTGCATTTCCCCATGAAGTCTTTATTTAATCTGTGGATGATTTGGATTGTTGGCGGTTCTTCTCACCCTTGGGATAAGAATTCAATCCAAAACTTTGATGGAAAAATTAAATTTTATTTCTAATTCTCTGAATACCTTCTTATTAGACATAAAGGGTCTTGGGCCCAGAACATGATACTGACTTATATTATTGATATTTTAAAATGAAACACATTCCGGTGTATTATCCAATCAATTATTGTTTTGTAGAATGGAGATAGTTGGGGGGTGCAGTAAAAAAAAAAAAAAAACACTAAATAAGTACTAGACTTATATTTATGTGCCGACGTTTCGACCTACAGTGTAGGTCATCTTCAGAGCTATGAGAGAGAAACAAACAGAACAAAAAATATATAAAAACGTTACAGTAACAATAATATAGTGACATGTAATGTAGAAAATTAAAATAGTGACAGATATGACAATTAAAGATAACGAATATTAAAAAAGTGGCAGAATATAATACAAATTAAGATATAGACAGATTTAATAATTTTTTTTTTTTTTAAACACTTTATTCAGACATTACAATCTGCCACTTGTGGGCAATAAGTAATGGTGCTATGAAGCTACAACCAATTTAATAAAATTCAAGATAATGAACAGAAATTAAAATAATGACAGATATAATAATTAAAGATAACGAATATAAAATAAAATACAGAAAATAAATATACAAAAAGGATAGAAAAGTAAAAATAATATAAAGGGAAATAAAAAAGAGGAGGTAAACCAAAGATACAAAATGAAAAGATTAACATATAAAAAAAGGTTGGAAACATGAAGGATTTAGAAAAACTAGTAAAATAAAGATATAAAATGTATGATAACGGACTTTTAGAGGTTATATAAGTAAATAATAATAATAAATAAGTTCTTGTATTATTATGTCTCATACAATTTACTTATGTGTTGCATAGAGAAAATAATACTATTAAAAGAAAATATTTAGAAGCTTTATTCATAAATGATAAATTAGAAAATACTGTAAATGATAGAAAGGAAGCAGGAGAAATCAGTAAATTATATTCTTCCATAATTTTGAAATTAAAAAATAATAGAACATAAGATGCCTTATACTTTGAAAACAAATCAGATAATAGTTAAAATAACCTGACCATATAACCTACTAGTAGATCTTATAAAATTTTTCCACATATTTTATAATATTTCATAATTAATTAATTGATTTTATAATTTTTTTTTTATTTTATATAAATAAAAAGATAAAAATAATAATAAATACCTAAATGTTTATTAAAAAAAAAAATTTACTTTGTATTAGTTTGTTGATGTGCTGTTAGAACATATTTTGGTATTTTATATTAAAGTCAAATGATTCATAGAACTGAAAAAGGATCTAATAGTTCAAAGATCAAGATTTGGTCTTTTAATGCAATATTATTTTATTGACCATGGAGGACTAATGATCTCGTAAGAATTTTTTAAAAGTAAGACTTTCCAGGTACCTACACTTATAGTCTGTTATCTTTGGACATTTATGTTAAATTATGTATAGTAATGTAATTATTGTTAATTTATTTATTAAAGTTAAAAGATGCAGGAGAAGAAAAGATTGAGAATGACACCATAGTGTCGAAACGTCTCTAATAGAGTGAAAATTAAGAATAAACAATAACTGGAAAACGGTTTTATTTTCTCTTACCATAAATAAAAGAAGGATTAAATCCAGTTTAAAAAAAGAAATAAAAATATTAAAATTTCCATTTTCACATGCGCAATGTATATATCAATTGTTGAGTAGGTCTCTTGGCCAATGTCTTTTTAATCTTTTTTTATCACGTCCAGGTAACAGGGAGTAGGAAAGCGGAAGAACGAGTGGATTTGGTGATATTGTGTCGATGAGTTGAATGTTATGTATTTGTAATGGATATATGATTTTATAGTGGGAATGTTTATGTCGTTGTGTATTGTGTGATTCGAAATATATCATGGTGCATTACAAATTTTTCTGAGAATTTTGGACTTTGTTGTTTGTTTCTTGTGAACGTTTTTTGCTGAATCCCAAAGTTCTACTCCATATGTCCAAATAGGTTTTAGTATACTATTATAGATAAGTCGTTTGTTCCTCAAGTCAATGTTCCTGAAGATCAGTAGTCCAAAAGATGTGATAGTTGTTTGTACCGTCTAGTCAGTTCTTGTCTTTTTAATTTTGTATGTACGTTCCATGTAAGTCTTTTGTCCAAGTATAGTACTAGGTAACGTACATAATTTTTGGAAGGTAGTTCGTCGTTGTCAATTTTGACTGCTGGACACGAAGCTTTGCGTAGAGAGAAGCTTACATGGCTCGATTTTGAGGCGTTTATTCTGATTTGCCATTTATAAAACCACTTTTCTGAATCAAATAAATGATTTTGAAGAGCTGTAGATACTAGGTTTGGGTCTCTGGGAGAAGAAATAATGGTTGTATCGTCTGCGAAGGTATAGATGTTGGTGCAAGAATGCTCGGGAATATCAGAGGTGTATACAGAATAGAGAATGGGGCTTATAACACTGCCTTGCGGTACACCCCTGCATTGAGGATTGAAGGAGGAAATCGAAGAGTCAAAGGAAGTACAGAAGAATCTGTCATGGAAATAAGATTGAAGAATTAAAAAGCATGTAGGAGGTATATTTGTAATTGTATATTTATTAATAATATTTTTTATAGTTCAGAGAAATTATGTTTATAATAATTGTAAACAAGTCATATTTCCTAGTAAATTCTCCTCAATAACTATTGGATAGAAATAAAGTTATTTACAGTTTTGTGATTGACTTGTAGAAACATTATCACTATATTACAATATCTCTAAGATTTGTTTTCAATATACTCGATTGAGAATACTGAGGTAAATAACTCATAGTTTTTTATAATATCCCAGAATGTCCCACAGCCTTCTTTATTGTAGAAAACTTCGTATTCTCTTTCCTCTCCAGGACAGTTTCGAAACGAATCAGTAATACTCCGTTGTCTGTGATCGATCACCAATCATTGGCCCGCTTGAGATGTGTCGCTACTAGTCGACCATCTTTAAGTTAGATATGTTTTTTTTCTACATGTATTTTCTCCTTCCATGGTTTCTTAAACTAGGATCCGTGTCTCTGTGGAAAATCGCTAATGAGTTATTATGGTCCTCCAACAATATGTTTCAGAGTAATGACAGGAAAAAGTAGCACGTAACATCCGTTCCTCTTATTTTAGCTTCAATCGAATTCTTTATTCGTTTTCATACGAAATTACTTCCAGCCCCAGTAATATGCTCTTTATTTTTACATGAACCGTATAACAAATTAGTTCCGCAATGTACCAGCACTTCAAATTCTTCATTATTAGATTCCCATACAATGGATCTTATTTCCAGCTTCGAATTCTATCACGGATAATTCAGTTTATCGAGTCATAGCATTGTAATTTCGTATGGAAATTTTCTTTTACTAATTTTGAGCCAATTCATTATTGTTTAATTGCAACAATTTTTAATTATATGAAATAGAATAATTTTAGTATATCCAACGGATAATTCACTTGAATACGTAGTTGTATATTTTGGAGCGGTGTAGCTCAAAGCCCTTGAGCGCTGATTTGCAGGTTTCGAGTTCAAATACGGACGTTAAATTTAATCTATCAATAGCCATAGATTGACCATGTGGAATATGCAGACACCTCTCCCCATGGGAACCCTCTTTTTTTATTAATAGTCTACTCTAAAATACAGAAAAACCTGGTATTTGTGCATGATCTCGGCCAAAATACCTCTTTGTACAACCCTCAGCGTAGATAACAGTCCAGAAAACAGTCTCTATCTGTAGGAAATTGTTAGTTACCCCGAATTCCACAGAAAGAAACCAACGATTTTATTTTGTTGCGTATTTTCGTACATTTTAAAAAGTTTACAGTCGGCGATACCAGAGTTCTGGCCCTCATCTTTTTTTTTTTCTCTGTTACATTGTTCCTATAAAAATTTTCATTATATTTGTGGCTGATCAAGTAGTCGTTTGGTGTTTAGCTGTTGTATCTACATGTGTGGCCCCCTTTAGATTAGGTTGATCTGCAGTTTACATCATTGCGCAGAAAAGTATTAACCGTTATAGCAATTCTTTCTCTAAAACAGTTACAGATTAAACAAGACGAACATTCTTCCACCAATTTGACTTATAGCCGGAGCGGGTACTATTTGACGGGGTAAGAGCTGCATCGTGTACCCTCTGGGATTTAACGGTCGGAGACAATTGGTGCTAGTGATTGGAGCCTATCCCTCGTGGGATCCCCGGGAATGTGGCGATTAGGCTAAGCATGGCCCGGGGAGAGGATGGTTAAGTGATTAGCGGACTGCCCTTGTGATACTGGCTCGGGGCGGAATACCCGCGATCACTGCTATCCGCTCGGGTTGATCACAGTTCTGTGTGTCCTCCCCTCGTGGCAAATAAACATATGTATAGCAGCACCAGCCACTTGTCATAAAAAATAACAGTAGATAATTAGGCATCATTACTTAAGGTAAGGACCACTATTTAAGTAGAATGATACAGTAATGTGAAAGAACGAGCATACTGAATGCGTATAGTAGAAAAAAAATGCACCTAGATCTTTGAGGAACAGAGACGGTATGTCAATGTCATAAAGCTACAATAGTAAAAAGAGAAGAGAAACATTGACTGAATAAGACGAAGAAGGATTTACATGGGACTACTGGTGGTGTAGTGGTTAGCATAACAACCTTCTATGTCTAAAGTCGTGGATAGTCCCGTACCTCCGAACCATCCAGAACGAGGAACTAGATTTCGTTTAAAGGGAGTACAAAATCGTTGGTTATGGTTGGTTATTTTGGAACTTACAAATATATATTTTTAATGCAAGCTATGTTGAAGCTTGTTCCTTCAGGTATTCGTTAAAGATCCCTATCCTACTTAAAGGTAGATTGGCAAAATTTAGAACTACAACTGGAGCATCGTCCGGGCAGCATAAAATGAATAAACAAATAATTTATAAATCGCATTCATAAGCAGTATGGTCCCATACGCATCCTAACAATAGTGCATAAGAGGGACCAATTTCATAGTACAGGACAAACGTACAAATGAGGAGTTCACAATCAAAATTGGATAACTCCGAACATCTAAAATTGTTTTTTTCACGAGTTTAGTTTATAGCTTTATGCTTCCGAAACGTCAGGTTAAATTTTAAACTTCTCATGTGCGTCATTTTATTTATGAAACAAGGCATATTCTTATTTTTTAAAGCATTTACATTATTAAAATATAGACAGGCTTGAAGACAATACAGAGCCTTCCTAGGTAGGCAGCCCGGAGGCGTGAATACCCAACTTGACAAAAAGTAGAAACAAAAACATCTTCCAGAAGAGAACTAATTCGGTGGCATGATGGGCCTCTCTTGGAAGACAATAGGACTGCGCCTGCGCCGGCAGACAATGCCAGCAGCTCGGTCATCAATCCATTGTCCAAGACGTCAGCGCTAAATGCTCACAGATTATTATGCCTTCTTTTATTTCCCCTTTCTCGGGCGGCCATTGTAGTCTAGTTTCCTCCATTATTATATTAATTATCAGCTGTTCGCTGGCTTGGAGCCTGTTATTAATTCCTGACCCCGTTGGCTTTGTCATATCGAAGGCTCTTTATGTTTTGGAGTGCCCGTTTCCTCTGGCCATTATCCATCTTCTATTTTCGAACAATTGCATTTGCCTCCTCCAATTAGTGCCTTATGATTATCATGGTATTTAATAAACTGGCACTGAGTGCTCCATCGAGTGCTTTCACTGCCTTTTAGTTCTTGATCGAGTGTTCTGTCGCTGTCTGAAGGACGTATCGAAAGTCAAGGTGCTATGGAATAATATTCTCAGGTGTAGGAATTGTTCATTATGATGAAAGGATTATATATATCTGACTGTGTCTGTGATTAATTATATTATAATTACTAATTAAAACCCATTTTAATGTACAACAATTATTTTACTATTTTTCTTTTTCTAGTATATTCGTTCATACTCATATTTTGAGTATAAAAAGGCAAATATCCGAAAACTGATAGTGAAAGGGAAAACAAATATTGTATTTGACCAAGCAGTAAAAAGAAAATATGAGGGTTGATATGGGAATCAGGATGAACAACTGTAAAAGTCTATATATTTCTAAATTTTACAAGATAAACGAATATGTTGTTCTGGAACAATTCCCTATATGCTGTAATCAAATATTGAAAGCGTTGTCAAGACTATCTTGCGGACAAGTATCATTTCTGTTGTAAATGATATCTTCTGTCTCCGGTAAAAGTTAACAGTTGTAAAAACTAAAAACCTATAATAGCCTTCCCACAGTTAGCGGTTCATATAAAATAAATAGAATCGTAGTGTAAATATCCGTCAATTTGAAACTATTTCCGAAGCTTTACCCTGATTGTTGTTCCCTGAAACTCGCAATAAATGAAGACCAACCTGGAATGAGAGGATTTCACATCGGCTACCGAAACCTAATAGATGTAAGCACCAAAATACTGGCTAATCCTGATGCATTGTTGGCTTTTAGAATAGAGCTCAAAGACCTTCAGTACAAAAATTAATCCCCGAATAATAGCAATAAAATAAAAAACAGGAAGCTCAATCAAGATAAACTAAGGCATGATATGTGATTACAACACCAGCATATAGAGAGTTAACGAAGAAAAGAGTTGTCTGTCGAATTTCAAACGTTAATTTTTATTTTATTGTTAAAATATTTTTGAATAGCATTAAGTACAATTTTCCACACTTGAGGGAAATAAATATTAGTGATATACGAACAAAAAATTATACACATTCTAAAAAAAAATTAAAAACCACTAATTTAACAATAAGATATGTTATTTTTAAATATAAAAATATTATGTAACAGAAATTAATTTAATAACCAAACATTTCATAAATACAAACATCACTCAACAAGCCATGAACTTCAATTAAATATCATTCCAGGGATAGTAATTAATTGTTATATGTTGAGTTGCAAGATTCATATTATGACAAATATTTTCACAGTCCTTATGAGCAGTGCACGAATTGTTTTCTCTCTCAGATAAGATTATCTGTATACAGATGCTTTTTAAGAAGTATGATACATTCAAAAAGTCTAATTCTCAACATCTTGTAAAAAAAAAACTATTTAAGTAACGAGGAAGGCATGACACAACTTCTCATGTTTTTCTCGTTTCGGAGAAGAATTGAGGACGTTTTGTCTAGAATATCAGAGTTGGTTACCAGAATGTTATACAGTATTGTATAGCTATCATCATTAACAGAAGAATCATAAGCTGAACTTTTTCACATGGTAAGAAATGAAGTGACGGTGGGTTCATAATAAGAAGAAGAGAGATAGGGATCGGGGCTACCAGTGGCCACCCATAGGTCACGATCTGAATTAATCAACGGCAGGAGAGGACGGTGATGATGATGAGGCCAATTAACGGAGATGATGAGATGCTGATGCTGCTAACGAACCCGTGGGATGGACCTGGGTGCTATAAAAAATCCACAATGGGAGCTATTAATAATGGGAATCTTATCTGCATGAGAGGACATCCATCATCTACCATGTTGCCGGTCTACCTGTGGACTCTAGAGGCCCTCTCCACCGCTGTGGAGCCCATCGCCACCGCACCCAGCAGTAGAACTATACTCAATCATTGAAATCATTTCCTTGAGAAAACATATCATATACATTAGGACAGCATTTGGAACATAGCACTAAAACCATAGAGTCAAAGAATGCACAAATAATCCAATTTTCTTGTAAAATAAAATCTATAATTTCCATAGTTTATGTTTTTTTTTACTTTAATAACTTATAGTCCAGGATCCCTGGTACATTTGGTACATCCCTGGTACATAACCCTACACTTGATTACTATCAAGCTGAATCTTCCTGAATAGCTTCGTTTTGATGAGACGCTCAACAATTTCCTTTGCGAAAATTCTCGATTGCGGTATCTCAAAAATTTATTACTAACTGGGTTTTTTTTTGTTAAATCTCAAGATAATTATCTAAATTATTTGAAAAAATATTTGTCCAACGAAATGTATGGTGAGATCAAAGAGTCCCCTCCTTCCAACATGTATCGATAACGAGGTCATCAAAAATGATTACTAACCAGCTGATTTTTTTTTTTTTTTTACTTAGTTAATATTTATATAATTTAACAGTCATATTGTCCTACAAATTGCGTGATACGTTATCCTTAAATTTTGGAGAATCATCAAATCGACATATTTTATCCTTGCTACCTCTGTTAGCTACCACAATCGAGAATTTTCGGAAAGGAAATTGTTGGGTGTCTCATCAAAACGAAGCTATTCACGAAGATTCAGCTTGATAGTAATCAAATGCAAAAATGTACCAGGGATCCTGGACTATTATAACTAATAGCAGAATTATAATAGCAGATTATTGAAAAATTCAGCTAGATTTAACTGCAAAGAGCCTAGTTAAGAAACTAGTACAACATTACTAGTACAATACTAAATATACCCAATATCCCTAAGGTGTCAGATACCCGTTAATGATTCTTATCCTAAGTTTTTTGGATAGGCAAGATTTAGGACTCTCATTGCAGGATCGTCCGATTAGCCATAGCAGCATAAAATGATGTTAAATATACATATGTAATTAAACATATATTAAAACATTTAAGACAAATGTTTCTTGAATCATCGGAATCGATCAGACAATAGTACCCATTTTATTTTGTATCCTATTTATATTATTATTATTTGGTACTATGGTGGTTTTTGTCATCTACGGACTAAAAAATCACAGCAACCGTTTAAAATGTCTTCCTCAAGGTGTTTGCCGTTTAGCTTCCTGTCAGATATCTTTCAGTTTCTGACTCAGACTTGGTATCCTTTTTGATTTTTTAAACTGAATTATGATTTAAAGTATATCTGAGCTCAAGTACAACCACTAAGAAAACCTCGGAGGAATCATCTCCTTTCTATACTGTTTTCTTAAAAGCAGTTCATTATCATGCAGTACCCTTTAAGTCAGTAGTTCCAAACCTTTTTTTGATACGCTCCCATAAAAACTATTGAACAATCTTTGAAATAGTATTTTAACGGGACGTCTGCAAGTTGTATTCAAAGCATCATGGCTTAAATACCATAAATCATTAAGTCGGAGCTAAATACCAAATGATTTGTTATATTTATCAATACATCTCATAGACGGTACTAGTGAACTGAGATGGGTGACAATTATAAGTTAACTCGTTTTATTTGTAAATTAGCAGTCTTCAAAGATCTAGATTTAGTTGCTAAATTAAACTAAACTAAAGTTTGATCCGTTCTTTTAAAACCTGGACTGACTAGAAGGACTTAAATCATCGACTTCTTGGGTCTTATTAAATATTTCAGGCCTGAAATATAGTTACTGCTTAACGTTCAGATTTAAAATAAAATATATTTACATAATATTTTATCAGAATATCTCCACCCGATGTCCTAGAGTTCTGGAGCCGAGGACACTCCCAGAAGACGGAGCTAAAAGACCGCCCACACGGGAGCCAGGACCCTCGAAGAGAAGACAGATCGACATGACCACTGATTGCTGGGCACGGTCCGCCCCCACGCCTCGGTATCATCAGCTAATCGATATTGATTGCCTATTGTTCGATATATATTATGCATCGATACTTAAATTTCATTAATATATAATGAATGTTTTAATCTTTAATCAATATTTGATAAATAATTGAGAGTTGTTTTGTGACTGGTACATGGTACACGGTGATCAAGTTTTATCTACTGATGGCGTCTGAACTATCAGTCATTACTCCTTGAAAATTTAAAAAACAAAACAGAAAAATTGTATACTCTACGACACAAGTTTGCAGCGATCTATCCCTCTTAGCCACTAATTGATATTTTATAGTAATAGTTAAATATAATACCCATAAAAATCATTTGTCATACTTTATAATAATTAAATGATAAAATTGCACCAATATAGGTTAACTAGTTTTCTTATTTATTGATATTCTCAGGTAGGTTTTAGAGATTATGTAAAGGTATTTACAATAAATATTATATGCATGAAGTATAAAAAAATATATAGGCTTACCTGAAAACTAAACGATTTCAAAAACTCAAGCAGTTTTCGAATCTAAATGCTTTCTTTATGTATGTTCATTCACAAGAGTTATTGATTGATCTAAAGAACAAACTTGTAATGTAGTTTTTTTGTTTTTTTTATACTCTTCACTTTTCGCTCTTTTCCAACAAAGAAGGAATAGCAAGGGATAGTGACCAGCATGAAGAGCCGGAGGGCAGGCCGGTCGACGACCCGAGCAAGAGTAAGACAATCGAGAGGGTGAATCCGCTAAAGACTCGAGGGGGGAGGCCAAGTCACGATTTTGATTGGTGATTGACACCTTATTTGGCAGCCAATCACAGGCTTCGTATAATTGGTCCAGCGATTTCATCGGTCTTTCACCCCCACTCTTGTCGTGCTCCTTGGCTCCCGTTTAAAGAACTTTTTTTTTCATCCTTCTCCTTTTCTAATTCTCCATCTCTCTTTTCCCTTTGTGCCATAATCCGTAGTCCTTTTATGCCGTTCGTCCCGTTAGGACGAGGCACCTTATTCCAAGTCATCCTAGGCAACTCGGTGTCGTGAGGTGCGGATAGGAACCCTGAAGGACCCGTTTTAGTTAGGCAAATAATTGGGCAGGAAACAATTGTCCTAGGCTAACGGTTCTGGCGTTGGATGATCGAACACTTGTCGCAGTAACCGCGCCAAGATACCGTTGTATCATTATTGGTTCCAAGTGTTTATGTGTCGATCGAACATGTCAGTTGTGATATGCTTGATCCAATGGAAAAATGCCATTAGTTTATAACCAAACTTTGAAATCCATTATGTATACAATCTTTACGGAAATCATGAATAAACATATTTTTATCCCACCTCCAGTGAATGGGTAATGCATAGGATTTTAAAAAGACATGACGGGAGAGGACCAAAAAGATTCCTTTTTCTTCATATTCGTTAAGAATTTTTTTTTTTTCATTTTTTGGGATTGAGCATTGAAGGATCTTTACAAGAGTTGTAAGTTACTGCTTCTGAGGTTTATAGGTGGTTTCGGATAGCAATTTTTTAAACATTTTCTAATGGTTTTAGCTATCCAGATAATTGGCCTAAACAAATGTAAGAGACCATTTCTGCTTTAATTTAAACTTTTTATTATAAAATATTAAATTCCGAACCTATTTGGTTCCTTAAAAATTGCCTTAATGTTATAATACACTTTTAAAGAATTTTGTTTAAGTATGGAAACAGATTATTATTCATTTTTTTAGATTATATATTTCAAGTGTTTGAAAATTTGTATATCTTGAAAAATATACATTTAATTTATAATTAAATTACCACGCAGAAAATCACCTGGTTATGATCTTATTACACCAAAAATTGTACAACTTCTTCCTACGAAAGGCTTAATTTTTCTGACAGTCATCTATGTTTCTATTCTTCGACTTACTTATTTTCTTTTAGTATGGAAATTTTCAGAAGTAAAAATGATACCAATACCAAACAAGTCATTGACCTAGTTACATCTTACGGGGCTATTTGTATACCACTATTTTCCAAAATATTTGAAAAGTTATTGTTCTCTATCCATTATCAGAAATAAATAATCTAATTCCTAAACACCAATTCGGGCTTAGGCCTGCACATTCTACAACACAACAAGGTCATAGAGTCGTTGTTAGCATTGCCGAGGTACTAGAAAAGATGGAATACTGCACAACAGCTTTCTTAGACAAGCTTTCGATAAAGTTTGGCACGATGGTCTCCTGTGCAAGTTGATATATTATATTTAAAAAATTATATTATTAGCATATTATCTATTATGTATTTATTATATCATCTAGAGATAAAATCTTATCTTGAGGACAGATTTTTTTATTGTAAATATTCCAACTATTGTCAAACAGTATTCTAGGCCCAATCCCATACACTACATACACCTACGACATCCCACAGACACCAGAAACACTACTTGCTATATATGCCGACGATACTCTCATACTTCCGACCAGTACTAATCTTAAATTCTTTACAAAATTAGCTCTATAAATGGCATATTAAAACTAGCAAACAAAAATCTAACCAAGTACCATTTATACTTAGACATTATTATTAACATTTATACATGATTATTATAATTACTTTAGCACCTCTATACTATAATATATATATATATATATATATATATATATATATATATATATATATATATATATTATAATACTACATGTATATAATTAAACATAAATTAATGTACTAACAACAAATTTTTCTTCTATTGTCCATTTTATTTTGTATTCTTTATTATTATTATTATTATTTGATACAGCTATCTAGAGACTACAAATAAGCAACAACCGTTTGTGTTTTCTTCTTTGAGTGTTTTCTGGTAGGAAGCTATCAGAAATCTTTTAGCCTCTGACATGGTATTGCTTTCATTTTTTTTTAAAACTAATAAGAACAAGCTCTTTAACGGCGGGATGTAGAGCTGTGGTTCCCATAACAATCTACTGTGCCTATATCCCGTTTTCGCAGCCCGGCAGGGGATCCGAGGATTTTTATAAGGGTGTAAGAATCTTTGGTTATGCCGTCTTTCAGTAGGAACGTAAAATGGGTTTCCCGATCCTTTACGATGTCAGGTAATCGTTAAAGATCCTTATCTTAATTATCCCTGTATAGACTAAAGTCAGGACTCCCACTATAGCATCGTCTATTATCAGCACAAAGTGACGTTCAATGAATAAGCATACAAGATAATTAAAACTAAAATATGATTTTAAGTATATCTGAGGTTAAGTTACTGATCTATTTAGGTACTGTCATAAAAATAGACAGCACTAATCAAAGTAAAATGACTTTTTAATAAGAACGGTTCTATATTCATCCTTTTGTATTACGCAAGTCACGCATGACTTGGACAGAATTGAGAGCTGAACTTGAAAGAAAAAAAGTGTCACGAGTAGAGAACACAAAAAAATAGAGGAAGGAGAATCCTTCTAATTATTATCAGATAATTACTCTACGAAAGCAATAACCAAAAGGACAAGGGATGACAGATCAAAAGAGAGATTTAGAGGGAAAAGTCAAGTGGGGAAGCCGCGTGGACAAGTACTCCAATTAATAAAGACCCCGGATGAAGTGGAGAAAGGAGGAAACAAAGGACTAATGAAGACCAGCTCCCTTTGTCCTTTCCCTCTTTAAACCATAACATTCAACAGTCCGATTAAGGACCTGTTCTGTCTCTTGTGTCTTTTGTCCTTCCTCGCCATTGTTTTGTTTCATCTTCGGCGTTTAGTAACATTTATAGAACACGAAACTGATTATTTTTCTCCAAATATCTCTTGTCGAGTAATGAATCAATTTGTTTCTAAGGCGCTTGCATTACCTTCGCTTGTAGGTATGTTTGTAACGGAATTTTTGATCTCGATCTTCCGACACAATTACCAGTATCATCTGGATAAGCGAATTTTCATATCAGAAGGCACTGTCCTTTTTGCCAAGTACTAAAGAGTGTCCTATGGCTAAACAGCTTAATCTTTGAGACAAACATATGACTACTCCCATGATTCGCATGATAAATTAAGGAGTTTTCTTTATTTTCGCTGTTCCAAAAGACGGGGAATAGTGAGGGATAATGGAACTAATTATGGTGACTTTTATTTTGTTTATTTATAAAAAGACCTTTAAAAAATAATAATGTAGTACATGATTATTATTTTTTCAATAATAATTGATGTAGCACTTAATTATAGTAGGGAAATTATATGCATTAAAAATAGAAGAAAGAGTGTTGAACTATATGAAAATAAAACATTTAATTTTTTTTTTAAAAAGTCAGACGCTATACATAAGCTCATAAAGAGATTGTATATATATATATATATATATATATACAATCTCTTTATTTATTATTATCATCTTTTGTTTATGTAGAGGTTATATACAGAAGGTTCCGAGTTCAAATCCAGCTGTGATATGATAGTCTAATTAAAATTAGAATCATTTGAAATAGATAAGTTATAGAAAATTAATTATAATGCAATTGGGAAAAACCACAATGCAAAGCCTTATGTTTCAAAAAATACACCTACTTACCAGTCGACGTTTCGCCTATTCAGGCATTATCAAAATACCAAAATCAAAAAGGGGTTATGTGAATCGCATCTCGAAGAAAAAGGTGCAATACATCCCAACAATCAACAGCCCAAACAGGCTCCAAACATGAGACAGCACCCCACCACCAAGATTGTCTTGGTATTGGTGTCTTGATAATGCCTGAATAGGCGAAACGTCGACTGGTAAGTAGTTTTGGTGTCTTGATAATGCCTGAATAGGCGAAACGTCGACTGGTAAGTAGGTGTATTTTTTGAAACATAAGGCTTTGCATTGTGGTTTTTCCCAATTGCATTATAATAAATAATAGTGTTTCTTTTTGAGTTTTTGGCTCTATTTTAGTGTATAGAAAATTAAGTTAAATAGATAATCAATTTAATCTTTTGACAGCCCTGGATGCATCCTTTGGGATATGGAGACCCTCCAGAGGGTCCAAGCTTCTATAAACTAGACAAATTACGGGAAAACCTGACGGTTGAGCTTCATCTCGGACAAATCACGTCCCTGGACACAAGTTGTCATAGAAGCAGTACAGTTTCTACAACGTACTAAACCTAAGACTCTTTATGGTTCGTATTGGTACAGTTTATTTTATTGTTTAACAAGCATGAGCGTTGGTATTTTCGGTAAAAATTGAGTAATATTATATAACATTTGTTTTCAGTCCAGAAGTTATCGCTTGGGTAATATTATTACACTAAGATACTTATGTAAATAAAAATAATTTATTTTCTTTCTTTATATTTAAGCTGATCCCGGGAGATGAATTATGACTTGTTTTTTTTTTTAATGTTTAATCTTACACTTCTTCCAGGCCTATTCAATTCCTTTTCCTGAAATGTTATAAATAAAGTCCGATGGAGTCCTAGAAGGGAATCCCATATAGAATAATATTTACGATCCTTCTCTCCCCGGACTTAGGTAAATCTAATTGTGTGGCTTATGGCCGGCGTAATGAAAGGCCCAGAGCGCGTGGGCTGTGTAGTGTGGGACGCATTCCCTCCCGTAGCTTCCATAAATCCACACTCATTTTATAGCGCCTGTATCCATTTTATTGGGATCTAGCGTTTTATATTTAAAGTAATCTCGGGAGGACCCCACAAGACGACCGGGGGCAATGCGACAACGACAGGAGTTGCAAAGTCGCAGCAAGGAGTATCCGGTTCAAATATAATACGGTGAGATATGCAACGGTTTCAATTTTATGTTTGTAATAATAATAATATTAATAAATTCATAAGGGTTATTATATTCTAACCTTCCAATACATTTAATTTAATCAAGCGAAGGGTACTATGTTCATCTGAAGGTTTATGTGTTGAAGGTTTTAAATCTAACAGTCGCCGTTTCAGGCTACTACAACATTTACTAGACAAACGCTCTAGGCTCCCAATTAATTAAAAAATACTCATATACATGACAATCATTAGACCCTTCTGGACTTACGGAGCTTTGGGGCTCCACTAAGCCATTAAATTCCTCTCGCATTCAATCCTTACAATCCATAATGACCTTATCCAAACTAATCCAAACTTTATTCCCATCCAAATCCACTAGTTTCAAATCTAGCAACATCTTCAATTTCTGATATTATGTTATTTCAATCCAGAGAAATACAGTGAAATAAGATAGATAAGAGCGCAGTAGCTCAGTGATAGAGCGCTGAGTTGCCGTTCGAAGGTTCCAGGTTCAAATCCAGCTTTGGCAGATAAAATATTGAATCTTTTAACAGTCCTAGATGGACCCTGTGATGATCAGCAAACCCTCCTGGAGCTAACCCAGCCTTTATTAATACCATAAATTGGGTGAAAAATTAATAGAATCAACCGGATGAAAAAATAATAATCAATCAATAAGGTGGTTGACCATGATCTCAGGAAAATCACCTGTTTTTTTAGAAATTGTACAGTCTCTACCAAGTACTAACCTCAAGACCCTTCATGGGTTTTAATGGTTTTGATATTTAGTACAATAAATAGTACACATAAGACTCCAATCTGGGTGACATGTTGGCGAAGATTAATTCTACAGGATAGGATCAGCAGGAGGAGGAGAGGAGAGATGCTCGCGAAATATTCAGTTGCCGTTGATTGATAATGTAGCTGATTATTTCCAAGGCACAATGGCTTCTCATCGCCCATCAATCATCCTTCATTTTCTTTTGAGTTGTTCCTTGATATATTGGCTCCTTCCTGTCCACCTCTGCTCCACTCTTCAGGTAGTCCGTTCCAAGGATCGCTTCTGTTAAAGCAAAGCGATAATGATCATCATCTTAACGCTTTTATTTGCATGTATTTCTTTTCTCAAGCACATTGCAAACCCAGCAAAGCAATGAATTTCAATAGGAATGGCAAAATAATTACTGTCCATTCTAAACATATTAATTATAATATATTCAAGCCGTGATGGATAATCTAGTAATTATGAAGTTTACTTCATAATATTTTAGTTCTTTTTTATTCATTTAAATTCATTTTATGCTGTCATGACTGAAGGACGATGCTACAGTGGGAACCCTAAATTTTGCCTTTCCTGGTATAATTAGGATTGGGATTTCTAAAAAGTACCTGACACCGCATTTGCTCGGATCCATTTTACCATTTTACGTTACCTCTAAAGGACGTCATTATTAAGGAATTTTACTTTCTTTCGTCTTTATGCTAACTCTTACACCAAAAGTTGCCCTATTTATTTAGTCTTGATTTTCTTTTAAACTTCATTTTTACTTTCTACATTCACGTAGCATTACCGTTTTATCTTCACTATATCTTATTTGATTATATTTTATTAATTAAAATTCGGTTTAAACAATTAAAATTGTAATTGTGTGGAGGATTGTCGTGTTGTGTAACTTATAACTTGTATCTTGAGCATCTTCCTGATTAGTAATTAAAACTTGGTTAGGTGGTTAGCTACCCTTACATATATCATCTTGTCTACTAATATCGAATAAATATATTCTCATCCACTCTTTAAAACAAACCTATTCCGAAAGGGGCACGCCGACAATTTAACCGAATGCCGTGAAACCGGATAACGACGATCTTTCAGCACCCGACTACTGGGTAATGCCGACGAGGATCTCCAAGAAAAAGCCGAACACACTGGCTGATTAGGCAAACAGCAGTTTTTCCTTGCACGACAGTTTCCCACCATTACCTCCCTCCACCTCGCCCCCGCTCTATTGTTCACACGGTCTCGGCTCTTCCGTTTTCACTGGCTTTAGTTTTTCACGGCTTCGGTTTATCTTAATACTGGAGTTAGATGGAATTCACACGGCTTCATCTTATCCGAATAATAATAATAGCGAAGGGACAATAAGACTACAATAATAATACAAAAAATAAAATATAAACTATAATGTGTTGGAGTATAATAAAATTAAAATTTACTTAATAAATGAAAATTAAAATACATTATGAGTTAGCCCCTAAATTAAAAGAAAGAAAAAAAATGTAAAGAAGACAGCTATAATTATAAAAATGAAGTAATTAATTTTTATAATTATAGCTGTCTTCTTTACATTTTTTTTCTTTCTTTTAATTTAGGGGCTAACTCATAATGTATTTTAATTTTCATTTATTAAGTAAATTTTAATTTTATTATACTCCAACACATTACAGTTTATATTTTATTTTTTGTATTATGTTTACATATGCACACATTTTATGAACAAAACAAAACAATAAAATAATAATGAAAGAAAAAAATTAAAAAAACTTGTAACTGGATGTGTACATACATTAAACATATAATCCATAAAAAACAAAATTTTGGATATATTGATTTTTGAAAATTTATACATGACATATGTTAAATATAATTACAAAAAATATCAAGAATAGCACCATCATTTCTATAAAGTCAAAATAAAGGAAAAAAAAACAAGAAATCATTAATACAACCTGTTTAAAGTATTTAAAATAGGTATAAATATTTAAAAATTATAAATTTTATTTTCTAAAAATATATAAAATTTAAAATTTATTGTAATTTATTTTATTGTTATATGATATAATTTTTTAAAATATTTTATTTGCAAAGAAAAGATATGGCCAGGACCGGGACTCGAATTTCGAGTTCAGGTCCTGGCCATATCTTTTTTAAAAAATAAAATATTTAAAATGTATTGATTTGAATCCATCGATATGCATGAGTGGTTATGAATTATTTATTCAAATATTTTAATTCCGATATTTTCTTGGTGTGATCATCCTAAACAAGCATCCTAACACAATAAATGATAAAATAGTTTAATAAATCAATCAGTAGACGATACACATGTCACATATTTTCGCATTTTCAATATTTTATTAAAAATATAAACAATCATTTTATGTTTGTGAAAGATTCAATAAATTCCCAACACGACACAGGGATCCCAGAAATGGGTTTAAAAACTGGTTATCAATCAATAAATTTCACAAAATGTGTTCAAGGTGTCATAAACTTGAGGTTGTATCAACAACCAATAGGGAAAGAAATAATATATATGCTAAAACAGCAATGCTATTAAATTGCAGAGTTTTTTACTTTTTAACATATCTTATTCCATTTTTAATTTAATATTTTTTATGCAGATCAATGAGTCCAAACTATTTTTGCATTATTCATTGTATTATCTTCAGGGTCGAACCGGTCCCTTGTTAAGTTAAGAATAAAAAACAATCACCGTTGTTCATAATCAACAATTAAATTAAAAGGACAAAACGTTAAAATATAGTGCATATATTTAATATAATAACATAACATATTAAAACATTATTATACAAGTAAAATTTAAAAAAAAAATCGATTTCCCGGCACATCACTGAAAAACACATCCATCAATCCGTAAAAACACTATGTGCCTTTTAGAAAACCAACATATTATACTTTCTAAAGAACAAAAAAATACAAACAAGATATTTTTAACATTTCCTGTATATGCATTGAACCTTAAGTGCAATGTATACATTGCATTACATTTCATGCTTTCTCGTTTACACTGTGTCAGATTATTTGTGAAACAGTTTGTCTATGTCGTTGGTTTTTACAGTTCTTATAAATCGATTTTCTAAACCATTACAACATTCTGCACAGTTTGTGAAGTAGTCTGAAAAAAATAGTTACTTATTTTGTCTCTTAGTTTTATTCATTCTTATAAATATTATTATTTTAATATTGAAAAGTAAAAGGAGGCCTTACATAAATGTTCCATTAAAAATTCCAACTAAAAGCAATTACGTCTCCAAACTAAAACAGAAATTGAAATTATCTTTAATTAACTTATGACAAAGGACAGATAATTAAAATTTCTTTTTCAGTTTGGAGACTTAAGGGCTTTTAGTTGGAATTTTTCCACGGTTTTATTAATATTTTAATCATACAAATAAAATAGCAATGAAACATTTTCGATAAATCAAAAAATAAAAAAAAATATATCAATAAATAGAAAAATCAATATAAATTTCCTTCAGTAATGATTTCCAATATCTAGTCCCTTAGAAAAACTGTTCACCCGGGAGAAAAAGGACAACATGTCACATTTTTTTATCTGTTCAGGAGAGCCTTTCCGTATCTTTGAATTATTAAATTTCGTTACTTATAGAAACAGCTTAAGGAAAATTCTTCACATTGTTATTCTGTGATAGGATTGTCGTATCACAGTGCTGAAAACATTATAAACGTAAGAAGAAAAACTCACGTCAAAAGTAAAACACATTTAGACAAACTACGTGGAAGCAATACAACGGAAATCCTCTATAAAATTATTAAAACATTTATTTTACTTAAGATTACACAATACACATTGTCATGTACATTTAATCTGTAGGATCTTAAATGCTCAGCATGCCAATATCTCAAACGATACTGTTTAAATTCGGACAGCACAGGTTGACTTTTCCATTATTATGATTATTTTGATTGATGATGTCTGGTCTGCGTATTGTTATAATTTCTTATCTTATTATTATATCTGCAGGGGGAGGGGATAATTGTTTTAGTCGAACTCCATCTCGAAAGAGCTAATTGTAGTAAGGGAAATGGAACCGTGTCATT
This sequence comes from Arma custos, assembly GCA_037127475.1. Taxonomy (NCBI): domain Eukaryota; kingdom Metazoa; phylum Arthropoda; class Insecta; order Hemiptera; family Pentatomidae; genus Arma; species Arma custos. The sequence continues at coordinate 86,568,942 of CM073760.1, read as the reverse complement.
CTCGTAGTTTTGGAGTTGAAATGGAGTTGTAGTATATGCAATAACTCCTTTTGAAGCCAATGCCTGACTTAGCCCCATATTAACTACTATTAATTCACTGATAACACAATTCCTCTTCCCTAAGTACAGTAAACTCATTTTGGAAAAAAGTCGATACATTCACTTGGGCTGTAGATATATACTTCCATGATACTGGAACGACAAAACATTCACTGTTTACATACTTACTGTATGTAAACAGGTATTTGAGAGATTTAAGGCTTTGTCTACAGTATCATTGGGGTAAAATTTTTGAATTTTCGCTCACTTTTATTCATTACCCATTATAGCCGTTACAATTGGTGTTCTGAAGTACATTAAGGCATACGATTCCACCGATTTAATGTGGTTATAACTTGAGAACACGTAAACGCCTGTTTTTAAAAGTCGCCTTCTCTTTAGTAATTCATGAACGCCGAGGGGCAGATATCCCCCCTCACAGTTCTGATCCAAACACTAACTACATGTTCGGTTTGGATTGGCTCGCTAACCGAAACGACCCCGCGGACGCGCCCGTAAGGTGCCGTGGCTCCGCAATTAGAAACACTACTACATAAGCCCCACTAATTGCCTATCGTGACCCCGCTCCTTGATTAGTACTCGGGGGGCCTTAATAACCTCTTTCTGCCTTTTTCTACGAATATAATGGTCGGAACGTGGAATATTTAGGAGAGAATCAGTTTATGCCTCCCAGCATGATTCCTTATCTCAGCCTGTTTGATTTGCATTTTACCTCAGCCAGATTGAAGGGGTGGGAGAGAAGATTGGTCCCAGTCCTACAATCTTGAATACAGTCCGATCCTGGCAGCTCCCATCACATCCGGGTCGCTCATGCCTCCGGGTGCCGAGCCCCAAGGGAGTGGGACTCCGAGTTTCGTTTGCTATAGTGGACTCTGCAAAGACAAACAAACGAACAAAAACAGCACTTACAATTCATTTGAATTATCCCAACATATCTGCAGGCCGGTGAATAAGTGTTTAAGGCGAATTTAGTATAAAGAGGGTTCGACTAAACTACTGATTTAATTGGAAAGTAGATATAAATCTCCACACTCTCCAGAATCAGTATTGAACGTAACCTACCATTCGCCAATGTAAGACTAACAAAACTTTGTAAGAAAATCTTAATATTAGTAGTTGCTGTTGGGCCGAAAAGGGAACTAATATGAACTTCATTACTTGGTACACAGTTGGTATTAATTCTTCAGATAAATTTATTTATTTATTTATTATTTATTTATTAATCCATCTCCACATTAAAAATTAACATAAGTACATATTTTATAATACAGTAAATAAGCTTATATGTAAACAATACATAAAAATAAATTAAGGAAATGGGTATAGGTACCCTTTAAGGTCAGAACCTGTGATAGGGTTACCCTCACAATTCTATTAATTAAGATGAAGTCTTGGCCTGAGAGCATATAAAAAAGAAAAGTTACGCTGTAAAGAAGTAAAGTAGACTATGAATTCAGAAGTGCTGTGCAGTAAATGATCTATATCTTTTCTGAAAAAATATATTCTTTCAGAGTAGTGCAAAAGATTTTTGTGGTTGAAGCATTTTTTATTCTATATAATATAGTATGTTTATACGAAAGCCCCTAATTTTTCCGTTTATAAGGAACAATTAAGTACTATATTCAAAAAGAGGTTATCGATATTTAAATTTCTTTTTGACCAAAATACTGCGGGTAAATTTACATTTGCTTGTAGTCGAAAATTAATGAGTTTATAATAAATTTGATTATATTTATTTATTTTTACCTATTTAGAGTTTTAACCATTGCTGGTATTAACAATATATATTCGAAACCTCGTAAACCACTACTTGTTAAATAAATAATGAGTAATCTCAATCACTAAAAATCATTAGGAATAGTTTGATCAAACACCTCGACTTAACTTAAACATAATTGTTTAATATTCTCAGACCTAACGTTCTTGATCAATTAATTCTGATTTTTATTATAAATTTATTAATTATTTATTTATCATAGTTTTGAGGCGGTCCTGCTAATTGGAGGATGCTACAGTGAGAAACTTAAACGTTGCCTATCTAAGTATAATTAGGATAGGGTTATTAAGTATAGACTCGGGACCGCCAGCTAACGCGCTCTCCGACGGACGGCACAACAAGACTTTTTACTCTCCAAGAAATAAGTTAATAACTCGATAGGTAAGGCTTAGTCTCCATATGTATGTGTAAATAATTACTAAAACTTTTCATAAAATCGAAAGATGATTTTTACTACGGTTCTTCGACCTTCTCTCCCATATGGTAAGTACACAAGTAGGGAACACAAGTTCTTTCACGTGACTACTTAGAACAGTTGATCTACATAGGAATAATGATATTTAGACGTAATTTATGTGGCTCATTTGTACTCTCGGGTACTTCTTCCCGCCCTGATCCATCGAACCTGTCCGACGAAATGAACTTTCAACCCCAGAAGCCATAGAGGCAACAAACAGACCGCTAAAGAGTTAGAAGACGGGGACAAATTGCACCTGTTCAAAGAGGAAGGATGGATGAAAAGAGAAAAAAGTAAAGAGAAACAAAGACACAGAAGCGATCCATCGGGCCGACACATTAATATTCCTTAATTACTTGGCGCACGGTAGCCAGGTTTCATGACTAGCAGCCCTTGATTTTTATTATCTACGGGGGGTAATTTTTTCTCGGCAGGTGGAGCTACGTCGATATTTCACTCCTCTGATGGAGCTGAAGGAACCGTCGGTGTTTAGGAGTTTTTTTTTGTTTTTTTTTCTAAACTGTCTAACAACAATAAGTTAATATCAGAGCTTTTGTATTCTAATTATAATTTATTGTTAATTAAACAATCGCAATACATATGTATATGTATCAGAAATCCAACTCATCCAATAGCGAAAATCAATGTATATTATCTAGCTACTGCTGACAATTTTATGACTAAAACAAACAAAAGTTTTCAATGAGCTGTAATTAAAAAAATATTAAGAATGCAAACATTTCTTTAAAATAACTAATATTTATAATAGATAAATAAAAAAAAGTACCACTGCAGCTCATGAAGAGTTTTGGGTTCAGTACGTGGTAGAGACTGTACTGATTCTTGGACAAAGGTTGTGTAGAGGGGTGATTTTTCCTAGACCACGCTCATCCGTTATATTTTTACCCGATTTTGGATATACATCTTATAGAGGTTGGGTGAGTCCCAGGAGGATCCTAGATAGTAAACAATCCATCTCTGGCTGTTAACAGATTAAATAAATTGCCTATTACAGCCGCATTTGAAACTGGGATCTTAGTCACGGCAACTCAGCGCTCTACAAATGAGCCACTCTGTTTCCTACATGTTTAGGGAACATGGGATGTGTAGCATGTGAAATGTACAATAAGAAATCCATCTAAAATTAAGATCAGCAATACAGCACAGTAATTAAGTCTATATCCAAAACAAACATCCACACCCTACATAAAATATGTCACGGAAAAAATAACTAAAAGAACAACGCAAAATTATGAGAAAGATTTTAGTTACAAAATCAACTGAAGAAGGATACCGATTACAGTCTAGGAAAACCACAGAAAATATTTCAAACCTAGCAGAAGATATAAGAAAACGACGAATGTAATTTTAAGAAGATATTAATAGACTTCTCCGAGCAAGACTCATGATCAGAATTGTTATTTAGATCCAAATATTCAAATGAACCACACCATGGATTAGCTATGTAAAAATAGATTCAATCAAAGTGAAAATATAATAGAGATTTTACTTGCAAAAAATGTTTGGAAAGAAGATAGAAGTATGGATAGTGGTGTCAGAGATGGAAGCATTGAAGAGACCAGGAAAAAATAGACGGAAGAGAGAAAAAAGAATACACGGATAAAATATGAAGGAAGTATAGAAAAAACGTCAGGATACTTTGGGTGATGTTCCTGGGCCCATTTCCAATAAATTATAATGATATCTGAAATATTATAAATATTTGGATAAAGGCAGCGAATGCTTGCTATTTTTCGGTTAACATATTACTTAACTAGTGACTAAGGATTCCGAAATTTAAAAATTAACATTAATAAAGCAATAAAACTTCCACCTGTTTTATGAATTTGAAGTTAATGACTGAAAATCGTTAGTATGGATGTAAATAATGCGGCCGTTAACGTTACAGGATGATCAACTTCTTAAAGGATTCGAAAAGTAATGTCTTGTGTAGAATATTCAGAAAAAAGGTGATTCCACTGGAGATTTTAAGAGATTAGACCTGGTTTACATTAATTTAATTAATTAATTCAATTATAGCAATGTTGTAGGATTATTAATTAGTAATTAGTAAACAACGAGTCTCTAAAAAGTTAATAAGTTAAGTGTTTAGCCGACTGGTCAACGGCTAAACACTATACCGAGAGGTACTCGGAGACGTAGATGGGACGATTATGTTAGGAGCAATCTTGTGCATTCGGTTTTAGAAGGTCTACAATGGGTGATATCAGAAACAACCTTTCAGATTTGCTAATTACTATCTTAGGTTGGAGTGTTTATGAATCCCATATTCTACAACTAATTTGAAGAAATCGTTTTAGATTTTTTTTTTTTAATGTTTATTTCTCATATAATTTGAATTTTACAATTACCAAAACTTGCATGCTGTACCAAATAGACCATTCTCAAATTACTATTGGACAAACTTAAATGTATCTGTACAAAATCATAATATACAAAAAAATATATAAATAAAAACTTTCAACAGAGAGAGAAAAAAATTAATAATAATAAAATAAAAATTGTAACTGTACGTTCTTAATAACTTATATACATATATATGAACAATAACAATAAAATAAAAGAAATTGGTATCCTGCTATAATAAATATTTTGTTCTTTTATGTACATACAGCTTTGTACTATTTATTGTATAGTTCCTCCTATATTTTTTATCAGCGGGTGGTTGGGTGTTTACACTTAAGAAAGAATTTTCTACATAATTTGTTGATGAATACATTAAGGTATATATAATTCATTATGCATAATTTTAACTTTAGTGTAATATGCATAATTTCCAGCAATTCTAAGGCATTTGTACTTTTTTATAATTAGTTTTTATGTAACTAAATATTGGGCATGCGTATGTTAGTATAGGTCGTAAGTCGGCTTTATATAATAATAACTTATTATCTATGCTTAATTTAGAATTCCTGTTAAAGTATGGATATACAGTACACAGAGCCCTGTTAGCTTAATTGCACACATTATCAAAAGTTAACCTTTAATCCATATTAAAACCCAAATATTTAATCTGCTTTGTCCATGGTACAGACGTTCTGTTTACATTCAGGAATATTCTTCGGTCGTCTCTTTGTAATTAATATAGCTTGGGTTATATCTTGATTTATTTTAATTTTCCATTTATTATAGAATCTCTCTGTTTTTTTAGTGCTGTAGTCAGTCTATTTGTAATTGTGCCCGGCCTATAAAAAGTTGTATCATCTGCAAATAGGGATTTTTGTACTTGAATGTATTCGGTAAGTCATTAGTCATTACTGGAGAGCATTGGCGATAAACCCACCCTGTGGGAGTCCGGCAGTAAGTGGACTTTTGGTGGAGTGTGGAGTAGTGGCCTTCTATAGATACTTTATTCGTGCGGTTTGCTAAGTATGATTTAATTAATGCTATTAAATATGGGAGGAAATTCTAAAGAGACATGTTAGCCCGTCATGCCAGATACTGTCGAAAGCTGTTTCCACGTTGAGTAACAACATACCCGTATGTTGATTATTAAACCCCTCTGTGATGTGAATCGTTAACCTGACAATCATACTTTATCGAAAAAGGCTTTAAGATCCATAGTCCATAATCGTTTTAATCATCTCATGGGAAGTCAAGGTAACCGAATGTAGGAAAGAGAATGAACTAAGAAAAAGATTTTGGTGATGTATTGAAGAGTGAAATGTTGTGTATTCGCTGTGAATATTTTATTTTACAGTGGGAATTTTGATACGTTTTGTGGGAATTTTGTGTATAGTGTGATTCGAAATAAGCCAAGGAGCTTTTATAATTTGTCTATAAATTTTGTCTATTTTATTTATTTATATTTATTATTTATTTTTATTAAATGAGATTTAAAAGAGGAGATCATAAAAAATTGGCAGTAATTATTGTTTTGAGTTAATTTTTAGGAAAATAACGAAAAATTGTTTTAAAATGTATTCAATTGATTATTTTTTTAAAATTAAATCTTTTTTGATCAGTCCTGAAAATAGATGTAACTTGTTTTGAAACGAAAAGCCTCGTGTATTATAAATAAAAACAATAACATGATATAAAAATTGTCGATACAGATTCTATGAACTATTGAACGAAACCGATGCTATAGACGAATTAAATACTTAGCGCTATGAGAGACAGCAGCTGATTGTCATTTATTGGCGCTAACGCAAGGGCCAGCTGATGAGCCGGTATCGCATCGCCTTCAAGGCTATAATTCACAGTTGTCTCCTCGGAATTAGCTTTAATTGGTAATCACTGCTCTAATTGTCGACGTCACTAGCTTTAATTATTGCTTTGACCCCGCTCCTTGATTAATTGACATCAATTCTTGCCGCCTGATCGATGGACGCTCGCCTCTCTGCTCTAAGGCTATCACTAACAGTCCCATACTGATTACAGGAGGTCCTTGTAATATTTAATTGTATGACACATAAATAAATATATTATTGATAAATAAGGGCTCTGCATAATTAAAATTTGCAAAGGAAATAAAAATTAAATTAATAAAAACAATATGGAGGTTTTAGAGGTAAAAATTTGAAAACCCAAGTTTTCAAATTCAGAATAATAGGAACTTCATATCTAACCCAAGTGAACAGATCACTTATTATTGATGGTAATTATAATTACCAATGATAATTACCAATACAATTACCAATGATAATTATCATATAATGGTAATATTATCACTCTATTAATGGTAAAAACACCTAAATCGAATTTGGAAAATTGGTGAATTTTTTTTAAATTATTTGATATGGGTGTTTTTACCACTATAAGGGGGAGAGTGAGCTGGATTTGGATGAAAGATCTAATTTGGGTATTTTAACTCAAAACCCTTTATATGGAGTTTTTCGAAACATAGATTTATTAAAGAAATACAAATTGAGGAAACAGGAAACGACAGCCAAACTATTACTTTTAAGTATTCAATTTATGGACACAATCGAAAAATATTTTAACTGTGAGAATGTTTAAGACATATTTTATTTAAATGATTGTTGGTTGATTGTTTGTATTTGTATTGCATGAATATGGTTTGGGCGGCAGTAAAAAACATGTTTTCATAGTATTTCATAGAAAAAAAAACCCTCGTTACGATTTCTGAATTATTTATTCGTTATTCCGAAGATGGGTACCTTTCACAGACACTTTCTTTATTTACATAAATTATATCCCGGGTATAGTTGCCTCATCAATTATAGACGCCAATTATCTAGTGGAGTTTGTGATAATCAACAAATGACTACAATTAATTGAACCCTAGATATCTGAAAATCATTACAGCTTTAATTACATAGAATTTTTAATTATTATTTCCCTTTATAATCCGCTAGTTTTGAACACCCAACCAAACCCAATGGATCCTTTTAATTTGAGGTCCAGAGACTAGCTAACATTTTAATTGTTTCTGATTTATTTAGTCAAAGCTTCAAGTTCTGATCACTTCACTCGTGCCAGATGCGTATTAATCCCCCAGCTGTTTACGCATCGGACAAAGTGCGACTACAATTGTAGTTTATACAGCTCTGGGTTTAACTTTCCAAGACTTGCGGGAGCCAACCGTAATAATAACCTTTAATTATATCAAATTAATGTAGTAATGCGTTTATTAGTTTCAATTAATAAAAAAATGAATGTTGAAATTAAAGTAGTTAGTTACCCCCGCAAAACAACACTAGTGTGACACTTGATAAAGCATTATTTTAGAAAAAAAAAATGGCAAGGCTCTGTTTGATCTTTCTATATTTTTGTATATCCTAACTTTTTTAGTGGATTATGCCCGGACTGGAACCTTCACGGGGCTCATCCAGCCTCTATAAAGTGAAGAGAAATCTGCTAGTTGAACAAGATCTAAGACAAATCACCTCTCTGCTCAACTGTTGTCCAAGAAACAGTACAGTTTCTAGCTCATACTGAACTCAAGACCCTTCATGAGTTCTAGTAGATAGTACATCTTTTTTTTAATGTCGGGGCTAATTACATTAAATTAACAATTACATATGAAATTGCTGAAAACATCGACTATTATTAGCCTGCAGTTGACTTCACCTTCGTTTCTGTAGTATTGCGATTCATCGTACTCCAAAGAGGATAAACTACAGATTCCCGTGGTCTATCTTATATTTATACTTTTTTTTGTGATTATTTAAAAATTTTTATTTTTGAAGAGAAAATATTTCTCCTGTGATATTCGAACTTGGGTCTTCCAAATCACTAGCGCGGTACTCTACCAACTAAGCTAACAGGCTCGTAACCAGGTTCGTAAACACGTGGCCGTTTTATTACTTCGACGCTTGGATTGCTAATGAGATACTGTTTAGTCGTATAAAAAAATAAATAAATAAAATGAAGACATCTGAATCCAACATGGAAAGTAAAGCATAGCATATATAAGTTGTCGAGATGAATATAACTCCCCTCAATTTTCAGAGAATCAATTCGGGGAAGTGGGGCTTTACCGTGATGACGTTTTAAAATCCCATCCGAGACGAGGGATATAATTTGACCCCCTGCCGTATTAATTTATTTTCAGGGCAATTGGGAAGTCGAGTCACGAAGGCTCCTATGAAGTATTACCTCGGGATGAGCGGTAGCTAATTCAGGTAGCAGTGGGAAGGTATAGCCCGCTCGGCCGGGTCATTAGTGCTTCTGTTTGTCTTTGGGAAAAAGTGTAAGGCTCTAACTGCCGTCATTTGTTAGTCTTGGAGCCTTCGGTAGCTCTCCTAGATGTGCGGAGATGGATTGGTTCCGAGTAGTTGGCCTGGAATATAGAGAAATAATCGCAATGATATATTTTAACAATCAGAGCGTTCCTCAGATGAAGATCCTGAGAATATGGCTGTGAAATATTTTATTTATTTAATCCATTAATAGCCATGAATCGACTCTATGGGATCGGCCAAGGCTCTCCCAATCTCTTTAATTTAATTACCTATAAGAGGGGTAAAACCTATAGGTTAAGCACCATCTTACCAACACTCTGGAAGTTAAACTATTGGCTAAAAAAAATTACAGTCTAAACTATGTACTGAAACCAAGACCCTTTCATGACTTAGTGGTACAGGCTCTTTATTACATCTCATTGCGATTGCTAATGAAAAGTCACAGACTTTAATCCTGTATTCTGCTTAATGAAGTATTACACGAGCGCCCTAAACCGATGGAAGAATCAATATTCTAACTTGTAACATATGCGATTTCCAATTATATTTTTTCCTTTAGATTGTGGTCTATAAGCCAGGTAAAAACTCCATAATGTCCATATTGTCCATCATCATCATGTCCATACCAGAAATATATATAGCTACATTTAAAACAACGATATAAATTTAAGGAAGAAATAGTTGGGGGTGCAGTCAATAAAAACACCTTAATAAGTTACACTTATTAAGGTGTTTTTATTGACTGCACCCCCAACTATTTCTTTCTTATATTAGAAGTTAAAGTCAACCGATTCTTCTCTAACGATAAAATTGTTCACAAACTAAATTACTCGATTATGATTAGTAATCTAAATGATTTGGGCTTGGGCGGTAATCTGAGGCCTGGATCCTGTCATTGTCACTATACTATTCCATTGGGACTATTTGCTTAAGCGATGAATAAAATAAAAATCGCTTGTTTTTATATATGGTAGAGATTTTCGATACAGCTATAGAGGTCGACCAGGGTCAAAACAACGTTTTTCTAGAAATATCAGTACAACCTTTAAGAGGTTTTTGGGTTGATATTGTATTGCCTATAACCTGGGAGATGGTTTGGATTCATTAAATAACGCAATGTTATTAATTTCCCACAAAATGGAGGCTATCTGCCTCAGACGTTCTCGAATCCGGAACTTGGAGAACTGTTACTTATCGCTCTAACTCATGATTTATGCATAATAATAAGTTCTAAAATATATGATCCACGAAGAGTTCAATGTTTCCTCAGGTTTAATATATTAGACACGCCCGCATCGGGGTGTACTACACAGAACTCCAGGATACGGTGCGGATCAGACGGATCCTCCACTTCTTGGAGCGGGTTCCCCCAGAAGAAGCCGCCCCCGAGATGAGAGACTAATGCCGTCACGACGAGACGATTACCCCGGGCTGGGAACAAGGCTTCCATTAGCCACCGCTCTTCGCCACAGGCGCCTTACGAATTATTTTAATTCCTGCTTCAGACGTAGGCCATTTTCATTTTACTAATGTCCTCGGGCTGGTGATTTGGTACGTCATTATCGGTCCCGGCCTATAGGCGTTTGGGGATTTAATGAAACGAGCTGAGTTTTTTTATTTTCTCTTTTCAATAAGTTCCTTCGATTGGTGATGACCACTTCGGGGAGTATCGAAAAAAAGAAAGTGCAGAAAAAAAAATTCCAAAGCATCTCTTATATTAATTTTAGGAACACTCGGGATTTGCCATCCATTATTGAAGACCTATGCCGGATGGGAAAAAAAAATAAAATAAAATCTTAAACTTCTTAATTATAGCTGCAATAGAAAATATTTTCTCAAGAATTATCATACCAGTCGTAAAAACTTCATTTCTCTTCTTATATTATAGAATATTATTATCTTCAGTCTCCTCTATTTATAATACATACAAACGGGCATAATTCAGAGAAAAAATTTTTTTTAGTGATAATGAAAATCAACAGTCAACTTTTTCAGTAACGCTCTCCGGATGTTTTTTAAATGTTATACTGATTATCTATTGAGTCTGTTGATTTGAAGGATATGCTATATTTTATAAATATATTTCTTATATATATTGTTACATACTAATAATTATTGATATTTTATATTGACCATGAGCAGCCCATCACATGTTTTTAGTTGCTTTAAAACATATATAATGTTTTTAACAATAAACTGCTTGAAAACTTATATAATTATTGTTTGAAGAGTCAATATACGTGAAAACCATCCTAATGTTAATAATTTAGGATAGAATAATTTATTGATATTTACAACTGTAATTATATTACATCAAGTAAATCTGTTGTATGAACAAAGGGCATGAAAAAAAAACACTTGTGGAGAAACTATCCATTGAAAGCACTGCAATAAAGTTCTATAGTAGAAGCTCTCGAGGCCATCTTCTTTTCAGACGCGTTGGAGGGTTATCAGGAATATTATAGGAAGCTAGTTGAGAGACTAGCGGATTCAAGTGTGTATGGAGCTTTTGATGGAAAGATGGGTATCTATTTTGGGCCAAATCAGCAACATCTGGGATATTAAGATCATGATGCATGAGTTTGTTTGTGACATAATAAGGAGCATTGAGGATTTTACGAAGGATTTTTGATTGTAAGGATTGGATACGAGATGAATTGGATGGTTTAGTAGAGCCCCAAAGCTCAACTCCGTATGTCCAAATAGGTCTGATTACTGTCCTGTAAATGAGAGTTTTGTAATTAATTGGGAGCTTTGACCAGTAAATGTTGAAGTAGGCGAAAACGTCGAGCAGTTTCTTGTCTTCTTGTCTGAGGAGTTAATAATTTAAATTTCCAAATTATGAAAATTAAATTATTCAGACTATAATTGATTTAGAAATTCAAAAAAGAACAACGTTGAACCAATGATTTGATGTTTTTCTTTCGGCAGTCCTGAGGATTATTTTGTGACTTTTTTTTTATAGAATTTATTTTATTACTTATTTTAGTTATTATTTATGATTAAGGGGTTTTTCAAGGATATTGATTGATTCCTTATAAATCAGGTTGATTCCGGAATTAGGAAGGGAATGATTAGTTAAATGAGCAGTGATAAGAGAGAGAGAGCTATAGAAGGGCGGCTATCGGATGGAATGGAGCCGACCAATTAGCTGAGTACTCCTTAATTCCCAAAATAGCACCCCCCTTCCGTGGAATAAATACAAATTAGATTATCGGAGGGGGCTCCTCAAAGGGTGCTGATTGATTTAATTTCTACCCCGCAACGGATCTCTATCTGTCCATCTCCACTGTCTTCTCAAGGTTTCTGATAAATCAAAATCTTTTTACCGGAATGTACTAATCATTATTTAATACATTGGTCAAGTAAATAATAAATTATAACTCATATGAGAGATGAGCATGATTGTATTCCAACAAAAACGAATCGATGAGAAATTCTGTGATGTAAAGCATTTGTGTTTTCAATAAAGGGTCATTCCATGAATATTAGGCAACTCTATGTCTCCGGACCTTTTCACTCATTTAGTTAAATAAAACTTATAAAAAATAATGCTAATTCAGTTAATTAAGTGATATGTATGGATTTATAAAAAGTTTGTAATTTTATCCAAAATCCAACAATACAATGGTAAAAATATCAGTCCCTAGCCATGTCCGTTCATTAAAAGTGAGTATTTGGGGACCTAAATTTTTTTAATCCATTAACTTAATAAGTTTTAAACGATCTAAGGACTAATAAACATTAAATAATTCATCTGAACTCAAACATTTGATTAGAATTTTAATGATATTAATACTATCAATAAAATGATATTAATACATTAATAAAATCTTAAGTCAATATGTTGTCATCAACTTTGAGCATCCCTAGCTGGTAACGAAATTTGAAATTTCGCGCGAAATGAGCAAGCCATTGAACGAATGACAAGTTGGCATAAATATTTGTACAATGAAGTTGGCAACAGAAAGAAAATATGGATGTCAGACATTTTGTTTCACATTGTTATGCGTCGGGTTTAGGACGTGCACGTGTTTTTCTAGTCACAGACTGTCTCAGGCCCTATGTAAGTACTTTTGTTAAAAATAATATAGTATATTTGTTGATTCTTTAATCATTACTATTAATTTGTTTGTTCATTTTGATAGATGACAATAGATATAGAATTAGTTTGTTTTAAACAAGTGTATTCTTAACTTTTTGTTGAAATCGTCAGTCCCTATTACGTCAGTCCCTTGCTATGATTGTTACTAGGGACTGACGGTGAGGCCAGGGACTGATGAACTAGTACATTGAGCGTGCATTAAAAGTCAAACTATATTTTGTTTGTTATGTCACGTGTTAAATCAATTATTTTTTTTTAGATGTGCCACCTTCTAAGTAAGAAAAAACAAAAATTGTCGAAGGAAGAAATAGTCTTAAAAAAATCCATTTCTGCAAATGCTCTATTACTGAAGATTAAAAGTGACCCTGTTTTACTAGCTCGACACAAGGAGAAAGAAAGACTGAAGTATTTAAAAAAGAAAGTGAGGGACGGCGAAAATGTATCAAGAATATGATGTCAGTCCCTAGCTGCCTAAATTTCTAAAATCCCTAATTTCTCGTAAATTACTAGATCAAGTGACTGGCCCTTTTAAATACGGTATACTTATTTAATTATCTACCATATACACCACATGAAGATCTGTTTGGGATTTAATTATTATAGAGACAAAAAAAGTTCACAAATCACCCTATTTTGATGGAATGACCCTAAAAGGAATTTCTGTATATTGTATTTATTTATCTCCTCTTGGAATCAGCCTTCCATAGGACATAATTACGTATCTTTCAATATTTTCTTAATTCTCCATCTTTTATCTCCTTCGCCAGTATTCTTTCATCCTTCAATATTCTTCACCAACGCATCCTTTATTCGACACTGTCTTAAATCTTATATCCTGATCCCACAGTTCTTTAAGCTCTGGCGGTCTTCCCTTACTTTACCTTACAAAAGGGACTTGTGCTTTATGTCCTCTAGGAATGTAAAAATTCTGTTTAAAAGTCGTTATGATCCCATCCTTTTAATATATACATGGAAAGACAATCTCCTTGCCTTATCTTTAGTGGTAAGATTGTCAAAAGTTTGGTATAATAATGAATATTGGAAACTATAAAACAATACAACTTATTTTGGTGGTAGTGGTCTCGGTTTGGTCTTATTTGGAATGTATATTTCTCAGTTGTTTTCTTGGATTCCAAGATCCTTCTATGGAATCTCCGGTCCTTTTCTAATTCCGAAATGTTTTTTCAGGCTATTGCCCCTTACGCGTATGAGCATCCAGGTTTGCTAACTGTGCTATTATGTCTGAATTTGGTTTGGTAGGAGAGTGACATATTTGTAAGCAATCTGAAATGTCATCGCGAGCTTTTCGTTGATAAAGGGGGTCAAACTCTCTCCTAAGTACTTGCTTTAGTAATGTTACCATGCTTAGTTATCTTTGTACAAGTTGAACGAGTGGTAATTTACATTCTTTTGCTCCAGTTTTTGAATATGTTTTTCTATCACAAAATCAAAACCTAGAAAATCACTCCCTCTCCATTTCCTCACCCAATAACAAAACAACTAAACGTACCTGATCAGAATATAACCACTTTTTGCCTTTCACTGAAATATTGAATCACAAAAACGATTATGCTTGCTGAGCGCTTTATTCTTCTTATTTAGAGAGCAAGCAATAATTTGATGTCAATGACTCTAAAGAACTCATTATTTAAAATAAAAACACACATACATTTAATTCAGAAGTGCTATTACATGTATCTGTAATGGAAGATCATGGCATAGTAATATGTTTGAGGATACAGAGTCTGGAGAATAACCTTGAAGGGCGATTCCCTAAAACCTGCATCCTCAGTCGTTACAATGCAAAAGACGACGGACTCGAGGATGTAGCCTGAAATGAATGGACTTTAGACTTTATAAGGCTTGCTTGATAACTTGACTAAATCCTTCAATCGCTTGAAGGCTATTCAAGGCTCACCTGGCTGTCTCGCCTCATTTGTTGACTAATTATCATCTCCTCCCATTCTCCATTTCTTCCTTTTCTTTTCTCCTTTCTTTCTTTTTCATCATTTTCTCAACTCTTTATTAAATAAGTTCCTAAAAGGAAGACGCGTTATAGGCAGCTCATAAGTCAGAATTAAATATGTTCTTTTATTTCCTTTATCCATCTTCTTCTTATCCTCCCTCATTTTATAATCGTCTGAGCCTCCTACGTCTTGAATTATGGCCTTCCATTGACGTTTTTTTTTTTTAAAAAGGAAACAAAATTAAAACACAACATAAATACCGAGCATCTGCCTATCCATTCTGACATGATTTAAATATGCGGCGTTAATATTTAAGTTTTTTTTGCATCGTCTACAATTCGAAAAAGAGATGACTTGGTAATTATTTCACAGCTTCAGAAATTGATCGACAGGGTTGAGAACTTTCTCATAATAATAATTTATTAATCGAAATGATAAAGTACAATAATAATACTAACAAAAACATATCGAACCCGAAGATTTGATGACGATCCTGATACAACCGTCTGAAGTAATAATTACTCTCTTAAAGAAGTTTAGGTAACGATAGACTATTTGTAATTATCGTAGACCTTTATTATTATCGTCAATAAAATAACATAAAATTACATTCGACTCTTAATTTATATTTCGGAAAACCTTAAAATTTATTTGCTAAGTTATATAATAAAAAAAAAATTTCTTCCTTTTCTAATCCTGAAAACGTATTTTTTTAATCCATTTGAGTCTATCGAACAGTGACATATATGATATCAACTGTATAAAAATTTATAACAAAAAACAAAAAAAAGTATTCAGTATAAAATTAAAAAAGAAATAAGAATCATCGTGTCCCATAATTTTTATAAATATTTTTTATTTACAATTTTAAAAAATCCAGTAAAGCTAGAACTCATGAAGTCTTGGGTTCATTTCTTGGTAGAAACTGTATTGTTTCTGGGACGACGGTTCTGCAAGAAGGTGATTTGTCCTAGATCACTCTCAACCACCAGGTTTTCCCTCATTTTTGGGTATCCACTTTGTAGAGATTGCGTGAGCCACAGGAAGAGATAAGATACATAAGATCTTCCAAAGCCGGATTTAAACCCGGGATCCTCGGCAGGACACCAAAGCGCTCTATCACTGAGCCACTCCGCTAATACCATTTTTTAATTTATGATTATATCATTTTAAAAAATTAGGTAACGACATAGACTGTAAATCACCAAGAGGAACATAATGAAACGGTTAGGCTCGTTAAAGATTCGAATTAACACAGCCCAGCACTCAAGAGTCCGGCGTTGATTTGTCAGGAAACTAAAAGGTTTTGAGCATTGTTTATAGGGTCAACAATCCATAACAAAGGCCTTGTTTTAGACGACGTTACTATCTTTAATGGGCCGAATAAATTTTATTTCAAGCTGGAAAATATTTCTGTATTTATAATTCTCGTAGGTTTTTATTACTATCATAAATAAAATAACCGTTTTTATCGTCGATTTAGTATATTAGGTTACGGAGATTACTGCAATTCAAGCCCCCCCCCATTGATTTATGTTGTATTCGAAAGTTAAAAATTACTAAATAGCTCTCCCGGGGTAAATATAGACAATCGTAAATATATCTGTATGAGCATTTGCACTATGAAGGACCCTATGTTTAATGTTCTGTTTGCCGCGTCGGCGTTAGTTCTCCCTTATTTATGTTTACTATCGATTTCCAGCCCACATAAAAATACCACACCTGATTGGGATATCAGTAGACGAAGCCACAGGTAAATCTCCAGCAAGTACAACTTCATCAATGATGGACATTATTGCCCATGATAAATGAAACAAACATCTAGAATCATGAACGACTTTGCCAATGAACTTAGCCATTCTTGAGGCCATCTTATTTTCTGACGCCTAGGAGGATTATCGGAAATTGAAGAAGTAGGTGTGAAAATAGTGAGTTTGAGTTGAGCCAAAGGAATAAAAGTTGTCATGATACCGGGTTCGGGACAAATCAGCAACAAATGGGACATTGAGGTCATTATGGATGATTTTCGTTTATTCGTAGCCTAGAAAGAAGCAGATTAGGCCGACGATACTGTATTAAGGAGCAAAAGCAGATTGTGAAAAGAGGGATGAATATGATAATGGCTTACTTTTAATGGCCTGTTAATGAGATTGGATAATGAGACGTGTGTAGGAGGTACAAATCTACGGAATTTGTAAAGCAATCTCGGGTGCCAGACTCGGTCAAAAGTTTGCTCCAAAACAAGAAAAACCGTCTAACAATATAAAGCACGTTCCAATGTAGAGGAAATAACGTAAATCACGCGATAACATAACCAGATGTTCGAAATCCAACTGGTGGTCTGGTATCCAGGGTGCGGTACAATCGTTCCAAGCTGAGCTTTTCCAGGATTTTACCCATGCATGGTAAAAGTGAGAAGGACCGGTGAGAGGAAGAGCATTCCTTTTTTTTTTTTTTAGGTGTAAGCATCATTTTTAAGACAGATAATTTCCAGAGGTTAGGAAAATATGTGGTGCGTAGTACAGGATTATATTAGAATGACGTTTCTAGGAAGATGATTCAAGATGTGGATCAGGATGAAGTCGTATCCAGGAGCTCGCAGATTACCTGCGAGAAGGTAATCTGGGAATAATAGTAGATATTTCTGAAGGATGGAATGCTTTGGGAGGAAAGGTCATTTTGAGGGGAACGTTTTAGTCTATATATTTAAGGGGAGTTGGCTTCACGGTAAGTAAAGTGTTTGCCGAATTACTGAGCTTTTTCTTCTTCAGTTCTTAGCCAAGAATGCATTCATTAAAGTTGGATAATTACTATCTTTGAATTTAAGGAGCTTTTTTGCGATCATCCATAATCTTTTATATGTAGTGGTAAAATTTTCAGATAAGTTATTTATTTATTTTTTAGATTAATTTATTTATATTTTCAACTGTAATAAAATTTCATCAAGTAAATTTGCTGATATGAACAAATCACATGAAAACAAAAAACACTTGTGGAATAACTACCCATCGGTAGCACTCCAATAAAAGTCTATATTAGAAGGTCTCGAGGGTTATCAAGAATAGTATGGGAAGGAAGTAGAGAGACCAGCGGATTCAAGTGTGTACGGAGGTTGTCATAGATAAGATATTTGATAAGTTTTATAATTTCTGCTTTTAGTTTGTTAGTTAATTTTATATAGATAGTTTTATCTGCTGGGTATCGAATACAATGCCATTTGCGATCCTGAAGGCTTCATATCTAGTATTTAATGCAATTTTCAATTATTAAACTTATATAAAATTTAAATAGAAGAAATATAATAAAATTCTGCCCAATTTTATGTTCTAAATCACCGTTATTTAAATATATTTTATAGTTATTAAACGGTTAATTCGCTAAAGATAAGTTTTGTTCCTTGACATATTCAAATTTATTGAGGGACCTGAAAAAAATTGAACCGAAAATATTACTTCCAAGTTTCATACATAATCCATGAAGTGAGTGGGATGATAACATTAGGTTTTGTATCCGTTACGAAAGCGCAATAAAATAAGATAAGCAACATTGCTTGAGATAAATATTCTTTTCAACAATGGGTCATTCCTGTCTTTGCCCTTTTGAATGTTCGAGTCTGACAAAACAAACTGCATGTTTAAGCTATTTGTTTGGTATAAATGATTTCGGAATTAATCGGTCTGATGTCACCTCTAAAAATAATTTAGATAGAATTAATATGGAATAAAAATAATTGAGGTACCTCATTAGTATTGTAATATATTATGACCTCATAATATATTAACTAAGTATCCTCCAGTTACTAATTGCAAGTGATTGCTGTTTACTTTTAATTAATTCATTTTTGTAACTAACTCATAAACTTAATAAATAAAATGATCTCTTTATTTAAGTCTATAAATCTTTGTGCTGATAGACCGTCGAGATTGTAGAAATTAGACACCGTTCATTATTCTTTTAATCAATCATGTTTATTCTAATTTTTATAGTTTATGATTAGAAAAAATATATAAACTAATTTTAATTATTTTAGGGGCATGGTAATAAAATCGGATTAAAGTGAATCACAACAAGAATTCATAAATGCAAATTAAATCCCGTGCACCTTACACTAATTTTTTAAAAATTCTTTTACCCCTTGTAAAAATCAAATTATTAAAATTCAAGAGCATCACATACGGTCAAACATAATACCTGCCGGAAAGTGTTCTTAGATTCGTAGCATTTTAAAACGAATAGAATCGTTTAGAACCCACAGAACACTTTACATTAAAATTTTTAGTAAAATAAAAAAAATTCATTACGTAGTAGCTGTAATTTTATTATATTTTTCTACCTATCCTGGTTTATAATTGTTCCATTAATGAATGGGAGTTAATATATATTATTATTTACAATTATTTGCACTATTACTTCTTAGATTAATCTATTATTTTTTTCGTTTTTTTAGCTGATTACAATATTTTAATTTTGCAAAGAATAAACCAAGTCAGTTTCTTTCCTCCATAAGATGTGTTTTTAAATATTACTATGACACGACCATTCTAAGACCCTCCATTCATATTCTTCTAGTACATTTCAAGCGTTATCCTCATAGAATAGTGTACTACATTAAACTCCTATCCATATTCACTCAGGTACTGCGAGGTGATCCCTGACTCCTATCCCAAGTCTACAAGCATGACTGATTTCCATCACAAGGACCCTAAGCTGAGACCGGAGGCCTTTTGGTAGGAAGCGATGAAGGATGGCTGCGAGGAGTTCACGCTAGTTTGCCGTCAAATGGGTAAAGATTCGCCGCACCCACACAAGCTATTGATGCCTCCTATGTAAATGGGTGGACCGTTACACCTCTGGGAACTGTCAGCCATTTGATCGCGGCATAGGAAGCTTATTGTCAATTCATAGCGCTTATATCCTAATTATGCTGCCCTATCTCCTCTCTGCCCATGCCGAGTCACTCTTTTGGCCGGGAAAAAAAATAAACAATGAGGGACCAAGAGATCATCGCAAATTTCGAGTTAGAATGCAGGCTGCACACCATTGTATCTATCATTGAGTATTCCAATCACAATTCAGTTAAGTTTACATAAAAATAATGTTTCCCGCATTTCCCGTTTTATTAATTATAAAAAAAGTTAATCGATAATAACTTTAGGTACATTAAAACTAACATAAATAAAAGAATAACAAGAGTATTCAGTAAGACACTTGGTTACTGATCTCTATATGCACATATAAGTAATTCTGTTAATAGCCAATTTGATTCTGTAGGGTCAAAAGTACCTTTTGTGGCTCACTCAGCTTGTATAAAGTGGGTACCCTCTATAGAATAAATAATTAAGAACCTTGTGGTAGAGTGTGACCTCAGACAAATCAAGCCTTTACAGAACGATTAGCTTTGAAACAGTATAGTTTCTACTTTAGAAGTATAGTTTTCTTTTATTATACACATAAATAGCCGTCTGTATATTAAATTATAAATTAAACGGGATCGAAATTTAATGAAAGTATTGTTGTGTGTTTGTTCATTTAACCTTACTTTTTGCTGCTATGGCTAATCGGACGATACTACATTGGGATTTCTAAATTTTAATCTATCTATGTTTAATTAGGATACGGATTTTTAACGAGTACCTGACATCGTACAGGCACGGGACCCCCGTTTAACGTCCCTTCCGAAGGATGGCGCATCTAAGGATTTTTACTCCCTTTAAAAAATCCTAGGGCCACCTGCCGAGCTACGAACTTTGCGATCTTGGGCTTAATAGTTTGTTACTCTAACCACTAGACCACAGGTCCCTAACGAAAGTATTGTTGATCATATCCACAAAGTTTATCAAATCCTTTTAAAATTTACTGAACGCTCCTTTTGATTGTTATTCGATTATTAACTTGTTTCGATCTTTGATTTTCTTATCAAAATGCCCTTGTAACATTAGACAATATTAATACTCTCAACGTCGATTGGTCCAAGCTATTATCGATAAATTGAATCTGTATCGATAAAATCCTGTTATGATATGTATATTTTCTGTTAGATATTGCTAAGAAGTTCATTAAGTTCTGGATGTTATAAATAAATCAGTTTTTTTTGAGCTTATAATTACTTTGAAAGAACATATGCTTTCTTTGGTAATGATAAAACCATATAATCACACACAAGTGAATAGGCGAAAAAATAAATTATCGTAAGACAAGGTAGTGTCTTGTACTAAATACTAACGCTTGTCCTAAAGCATGCATGGCTTAATCTTTGAGACTTGCATATGACTACTTGCAGGATCAACTGGGAAGTTTCGGATATCTCGGATCAAACAAATAATTGTTTAAAAAAACTACAGTGGTACAGGTTCAATACGCATTACGACATGACTGGTGATTTCTTCTTGGAGATTCATTTCGGACGGATACTTTTTGTCCCCTTGTTCATCAAGAAGCAAGATTAATCAGCATTAGCCATGAAAGATTGGACAAGAAGAAGAAGAGGCAGGTGCAGCTACGCACGAGTGACTCCGCAGGATGTGGTCTGGGCCTGATTATCCTGAATCGTCATCTGGTTCTGCGAGTCCGTCCAAGGAAGTGCTAAGAAGCGACTCTTCCGGACAGTGCTGTAGCCTGCCGCCGAGGGGTTTTGTCAACTGGAAAAAATTAGTCAACGAAATTGTGGAAATGGGTCATTATCTTATAAATGGTCTGCCAGAAGTTTTATATATCATTTCTATTTTGAAAGTATAAAACCAATAAAAAAAAAAATGGTGTTGATATATTGTTTTATATGCTTCGCGAACGCCCAGGGAAACAATTCTAGAACATAGAAATTTTCTTAAGAGCCCTTTCAGAATATAGCAACAGTTGTTTACCTATTTACATTTCACAGTAAATTTATTATTAAAAATATATTACTAGTAGATATCTTTTTAATCAAAATCTTCTAACCTATTTACTGGAAAATCCTCTTAATTCAGTTAAGCCTGAAAATTGTTGGTAAAATTTTGAAAATCCGATTCATCTTCTATGCAAATGAAGTGATGGAAAACCACTAAACCTCCTAGTATTTATCATGAATAATTTAAGGATTTTCTATCAAAATCCGATTGTACAAATTTAGAAATGATTAATTTTTAACTCTTATTTGAAAATGGAAATTTTCTGATTTGAATTAAACTGGATAATTTTCTCATGTAAAATTGGTAACTATGGTAAAGTATATGACGTTGCAGCATATAATTATTGTTTGTTATTACAGGCATATTGAATAATTGTTCTAATAGCTAAATTCTGTACGATTTACATGCACTCAAATCTATAAGATCGATGGCTTATAAGTGATGAAATTAAAATTTTCGCATCAAGAAATTGTGAATCAGCACTTGTTACCGAAAAATCAAAAAATATAAAAAAAATAATGTAGAATACAGAATAAATGCTGGTTAGAATTTCAAGTTAAAAATAATTTCTGGTTTATTTAAAATATGTTTTTTCTACAGATTTAAAAATATTATGTACTAGCAGCGAAACCCGGCGTTGCTCGGGTTAAAATACATTGCATGTTTAATGGCATACAAAATATATGAGGATTCATTTTTTAACATAGATATAGATTTCTATTCGATATTTGGAGACTTATTAGATGTATATAGAGTAAATTAATTAACGAATTGAAATAATTTTAAGAAAAAGCTTAGTAAATGAAGCATTAATGTTTTATTTACATAATTATTTACATATTATATTATTCATATACATATTACATGTTACATTATATATTGACATATATTATACACTTGCATTTTTTATTTTAGTATTATTTTTTTTTTTAATTTATTTTTACAGCACTTGCTTATACACTACATTTATAGTTTTGTTGTTCGGACTGTAAATAAACGAATTTCGAGGTGATCCTACTCGTGAGCATGCGACATATAATTGGCCGTGTGCAAAGCATGGTTCCCTAAAGTCAACTCCACAGTACTGGAATGTTTGGCCCAGTGCTTTGTTAATGGTCATGATGTAAGCCAACTTCACCGGGAACTGTAAGCGTTTAAAAGTAAAGGGATCCATTTGGTATTAAAGGTATCCGTGGTATAAATACTACCTTACTTTTCCTTTACCAGCCATTAAACTGACTTCGATGACATTATTTTGTAGCTGTTTGATTCAGAGTCTAGTACCATTACAATGTCTCGGCGAGTTCAGATTTCGTAATAAAATAACTGGTGAACCAATTTTTAATTTAATTTAAGACAGTGTGAATGGCATTCCTGGAACATTGAATGAATTTAAAAATTCAGCAGGAAATTTGACGCTTTCTAGCTCATCAGTCATTGTATCAATTGACATGTAAATTTTCTGTTCCGCCGGAATCAATTCCTGGATGAAGTTGATGTCGTTGACAATGTCGTTATTCGTGGCTAGAATAATTCGGTCGCGTAACCATTCTGAATTGGTATAATTTTCAACAATAAATCACCTGATAGTATTTCTTAAGAGCCCTTTCAGAATATAGCAACAGTTGTTTACCTATTTACATTTCACAGTAAATTTATTATTAACAATATATTACTAGTAGACTAGTAGTACACCTCCCATTATATTCGTGTAGTCGGGTAAATCTTGAAGTGTTCTATTGAGTGCTTCTAGTGATTTTCTATGGGCCATTGTGTTTTCGTCCCAAATTATGGCTTTGCACTGTTTCAATATTTGTCCACGAGCTGATGATTTCTATCGACATTTTGGAACTTTCTAAATCAATCTAGAAATTTTTAAACTTTCTAGAACATTCCAGATCAGTTATAAATGTTTCACACATTTTGAAACTTTCAAGACCTTTTCAAAAATTTTGTGATCTTTTCAGGACAGAAATATATGTTTCCACATCTTTGCTCGCGTGGAATTTGGTCTGCCACATGAGATCATTTTATAAATAATTTAATATTTTTTTATACTATAAGTTACTCATACTTCCAAAATTTCAGATTTCTAACTTCAAAACTGACGGATTCCATACCATCTTTGAACCCCTATTATATTAAAGGGGAAACACTTGAGGGTGGAATTGCCCAAATTTCTTTCTTAAATTATACAAAGAACCTATCTGCGAATTTCAAAATGCTAAGTTCCTGATTTGCCTTTAATTATATACTATAATGGATTCTCCACAGAACACAAAAAACTGTATGGGGGGCACGTGCCCCCATGCCTCCCCATAAATCCTCCCTTGCTGTAGCTTTTGTGTTATTCTGATGTATAATCTATATAGTAGGATATCAAAACGATAGTTTCACTCATGTTCTTTCTGTTATTTTAACTACTACAATCACGTGATTTGCCTTTAATTATGTACTATAATGGATTTTCAATAGTACCTAAAAAACTGTCGAGGGGGAAGAGAGCGGGGCCCTTGCCCCCGTGCCCCCCCCCATAAATCCGCCCTTGCTGTAGCCTATGTGATATTATGATGTATAACCCATATTACTGTAAAGTTTTATCCAAATCCGTTCAGTAGTTTTTGCGTGAAAGAGAGACAAACATACAAACTTTCGCATTTATAATATCAAGACAATATTCTCACTCATGTTCCTTTTGTTATCTTAACAACTATCATCATGTGATTTGCTTTAATTATGTACTATAATGGATTTTCCACAGTCCCTAAAAAACTGTCGGGAGGGACCCTTGCCCCCGTGCCCTCCCCCCATAAATCCACTCACCGCGACCAAACTCCCACCTGGAGACCAAGGGGTATTTACCATCCCAAAGGGAAGGTGATTGGGGTTGGTGGTGATAGAGAAAACTGTCTTCACGTAAGAGCAAAGCATTTTATAATACATGTTAGATTAGAATAAATCCTCTTTTAGGTTTTCACGGCCGCTATTATTACAATGAGAATTCTCATTTCAGCCCTGTGAAGTTAGCAGCATGGCTGGCGAAACGTTGGCGAAAAATTTATCAAAACTGTCTAAACTAGAAGAAATCAACAAAGTCTTTTGTATTATGCATCACCGTTCATTATCCGAACCAATGTCCTCGGTTGTGTTCCGGATAATCGAAATTCACGTAAAAATAAAATTTCTTCAATGCTTAGCTAAAAAAAAGTTGTTATGTAGTACACATACCACGTAATCAGTTTTTTTCTAACAAAATGTTTAGTGCCTGTCTCATCAAATTGTTTTCATTGAAAAAATATCATAAATAATTCTGCTAAAAGCGTTATAATTAAAAAATGACAAGACAGGAATTTCGTTATTATAGTTCCAAAAATACTAATTTTCAAGAAAATCCTCTTCTGGGAATGACATTGTAAACCTTTCCTTGAATCTTTTCTCCAAAGCCAATTCGAATAAATGAATTTCGGATAATCTATCCTTTACGTATCAGTTTTGAATGCTTAAGCTTTGGTTAATGCTAGAAAGGCTTCAGTATATTTTTATAAACGTGTGGAAAAGATTGGTATGGGCAGTTTACTGCATGAATGGATGTGTAGGATATACTTCAAGTCTTATATACTTCAGAAATGGGGAAAAGTTTTGATAAAATATGATAAATGACCTTCAATCCTGAACTTATTTATTTATTATTCCGTAACAAACAACTATAAATTCCTGAAGTACTCAATGATCATGACGGGCATAGTGTTTCTTACTTACTTAAGTCAGTTTTTTTTATTCATTCTTTGTTTTTAAGTAATGATATGCTGAGTTTAGAAGTAACTTACTCTGGAAATAAATTAAAAGCTTTTTATCTCCTATGTTAAAACTATCCAGGAAGAGAAGAATGGCATGCATTAAGTAATTGTCTAATATTAAAGACAAAGTACTCTTATGTTCCCAGCCGTGCTCACCCCAGAACCACCCGGGGCGAAGGCGGGCTCACTCATGCGGACAACAGCTGTTCGAGGGGAAACTCTTCCTGGAGGGTTAATTGCCCTCGATGTGAGCCGAATATTTGTCTATCCCAGTCAATCAGTCATAACGTGGAAGGGGTAGACCGGAATTCCGATGAAGGTGGAATAAAAAAAAATATTAGGAAACATGAATTTTCTGTGAAGCAATTAAAGAGTCTTATCAAGTAAATAAAATATATTATTATATTATAGAAAAAGTTTAAAATACTATACATTCTTTCCAATTTAGTTAATTTAAAAAAAAAAGATTTTATTTTTTTTTAAATAATTAAATATTCTTTTTTTTTTTAATTTAGTCTAAATATTAACATTTCCCATCTCTTTGATCGAAAAGGTTTTTTTGTTTATAATATTGCATTATTCATTTAATATAAACTGAAAAAATATGTTTTTTATTTATCCAGAAGTATTGAAGGTAATTTTTTTTTAGATATCTCTCAATTGAATTTCTAGTTGTTTTACGTTGCATTTATCAACTTAAACACATGTTGTGTCCATTGGCGTAAAATATGATACACTAAATCATTTTTTATTATTACCTTTTTAAGCCCATCTAAGTCCAATGACATTGTCGCAATTTATTTAAAACAGTCACAGATTAAGAGAGTCAAACCGAACTTATGAATGTTTTATTTAATGTCACTTTTTTTTTTGGTAATTTCTTTGTTGAACTTCTTTGTATTTTGTATACAATACTATTACAAAATTTTTAAAAATATTAAAGTATCATCGTTTATAACACAGGCCAACAAAAAAAACCTTTTTGAAAACTTTTTTAATTTTAATAGCTGATCTTGATAGATTTTTATGTGCTGAATCCAAATCTGCTCGTAGTTTTTATGTATCACCCTTAGTTTCCAAGCAAAATGTATTTTATTATATAGTCTAATACCCATTTACAGTATATAGGGAAATCAATGAAACACTGTAGAATCGTAAAAATGGTTTGTATTTACAGTAAAATACTTGGAATAGTAATTTTATGTGATGATACAAGGTTCACTTGTCAACTGGAATTGGTTTATATTTTCTTTCCCTTTTTTCCTTGAAGCTTCTTGTGTAGCTTTTCCTGCGATGAATAGCTTGCTGAACTTCCCGGTGAAGTGACCAACAGTAATCCCCCATCATGTTGGTATTCCAGCGGCCCTGGTAACGTTTTTCCATCACTTTAACGTGCTGGTGAAAACGCTCACCTTGCTCCTCACTAACATCTCCTAAATTTTCCGGGAAGTAATCGAGGTGGCTGCTCAAAAAGTGAACTTTCAGGCTCATCAAACATCCTAACTGTTCAAATTTTTTTAACATGTTAGCAACAATAGCCTTATATTCTGGGTCTTTTTCATTTCCCAAAAACTTGGTGACAACTTGCTTGAATGAAACCCATGCTTCCTTTTCATTTGAGGTCATTGTGGATTCAAAGTTAACGTCAAACATCATTTTTCTAATATCAGGCCCGGTAAAGACGCCTTCTTTCAGTTTAGCTTCTGAAAGGTGTGGAAACTTCTGACAGAGATATTTGAAACAAAGCCCATCTTTAGGCAAAGCCTTTACAAACTGTTTCATGAGACCTAACTTAATATGTAGTGGTGGTAGGAGCACGTTTTTTGGATCTACAAGGTTTTTGCGTAAAATGTTCTTCTCGCCAGGCTTTAAAGACTCCCTAGCAGGCCAGTTCTTTCTGCACCAATGTTGATTCCGAGCTCTACTGTCCCATTCACACAAGAAACATGGAAATTTGGTAAAACCCCCTTGCTGACCAAGGAGCATGCACGTAACTTTCAAATCACCACATATCATCCAACCGTGTGCAGAATAACCTATTTTATTTAACACTATTTCTAGATTTTCGTAACTCTCTTTCATATGTACAGAATGACCGACAGGTACAGAGGCATACATGTTACCGTTGTGTGCTAAAACTGCCTTCAAACTATTTTTGGATGAATCAATAAACAACCTCCAATCTTCTGTTTTGTATTCAATTCCAAACTCATTCATTAAACCATGAATGTCTGAGCAGTACACCAAATCACCCTCTTGTTCAAAATACTTCGAAAATTGTTGTTCTCTCTTCCTATACACATGAATGCTGGTTCCAGCCGCCAGCAAGTTCTTTTCTTTTAGCCTAGAGCCAAGCAGTTCAGCTTTTTCTTTTGTTAAGCCCAGATCCCTAACTAAGTCATTAAGCTCGACCTGAGTGAACAATTTAGGCTCTACATTTTCTGTAACACATTGGAATTCTTCATCGTGTTCATCTAACTCCGACTGTACATCAGAAAATACTTCTGTTTCAATAGAATTTAAGTCCTCTGGTGGTTCCGGGATTGGCAAATCTACACCGTGCCCTACTGGTCGGATGGCGGACGGAAGGTTAGGGTAGCTTATTACCTTCTTGTTCTTAGAGTTATGACCAGTAATATCTACACTGCAAAAGTAACAGTCATCGGAATGATTTTTTGGTTCCCTCCATATCATGGGAACAGCAAATTTAAAGTGTTTTTTCTCTTTTTTTGACCAATTCCTGAGGTCTTCAACACATACATAACATACCTTATGCGGTGCCCAAGGTTTATCCTGGTCTCCAAGTTTGGTTCCAAAGTATGCTAGATAAACCTTTTTCACAAAGTCTGTAATGTTTCTTTGGTGCTTTTTAATAACAAACTCACCACAAATATAACAAAAACTGTCAGCAGAGTTTTTATAGCCGCGATGAGACATTGCACTGAGCACATGTACAGGAAACGTAAAAGAGAGGTTATGTTGAAAATAAACAAAACATCAGCTGTTTAGCATGTGTTTCAGCAGTGCTGCCAACATCATCTTTGTTCATTAGACCTATTTTTTCATGTTATCTTAACTATGAAAAAGCTGTTAAATTCTAAAAATATTTCTTTATTTCATGAATTTAACTATAAAATGTGAATAAATGGTGGGTGATACAACTTTTTAAGCATCATATTTGGATTCAGCAACCTAAACAACATAAGAATAAGGTATTTTCATTAAAAAAGTTTTTTCATCGTTGGCCTGTGTAATTTATTTGTTTTTTTTAAATGTATTTGGGATAACTTTTAATCTTGTAAGAATTCAAAATTAAGTTAAAGAGCATTTTTACTGGTTTAAGAAAAGTTAATTTTTTTATTTATGCTAATGAAAAACATAAATATCAATTCTTAATTATTTGTTCTGAAGTTTTTTAATTGTTTTGAATATGTATATGTTATAAGTTATATCAACAGAAAAAAAGCAACTAATGTTTCGATTTCCGAATTCTTGAAATTTGGTGTTTAGGATTAAAAGTGAGTTATTTGAAATTTAAATATATTATTTAATTAATTTAAATTTTTATAGTTTTTGTTTACACATTGTACACATTTTGTTTTCATACTGTACACATCCAGTAATCCAAAACCTTAAAATACGACCCATTGAGCTCATACGGTACCACGAATGAAATGAAAGACGCCGGAGGCGGAACCTAAAATGTCCTCCTGATTGCCCCGCATTTACTACCACAGCTATTATTGTTGTTCTCCCACCTCAGGACTGTTCTTCATGCACTTCACTAAATAACCAGAATATATATTAGTACGGGATTATAAGGCATTCAATAGAGACCAGGGGACATCGGGCGGTTGAAAGGGTTCAGATATTTATCGCCTAGCGCTTATGGTAGTGATAATATTATACTGATGGTACATTGTGTTGAGGAGACTGATAGTGATCTTATGGAGCTGGATCGAAAGCATAGTCGTTGTACCTTTGTGACTAATTACAAAACCGGTATGCCTTCAACTTTCAAACTGTGGGAAGTGGATATTTTATTGACGAAAAATATTTTTTGACCATTGGTGTTGTGCTATAAAAGTCGCTATATGTTTTGTAGGCCAATCTCTCATTATTATTGACTCATTCTAGAAATGAATAAAAGTATATATATTCTTTTCAAATAGTTTTTAAATAACACTAGGTCGATCCACCCATGCAACTTGTTTCTGATGGTTTTATACCATACTTGTAAAAGTTGTCATAGGTGGATCCAGTGCCCCCCCCCCACGTGCCCCCGTGTCCCCCCAGATGGTTTTTTGTGTACTGAGGAGAATCCACTACAGTACATACTTATAGACAAATCATGTGATGATATTTGTTAAAGTATATGAATAAAATAGCCTTTGAAACCTTTCTATAAATACTACAAGTTTATTTCTAAGTTATTGTTGATTTTTTTTGCCCGTCAGCACGTTGTGCCCCCTTTTCTATTAACAAATAAGGTCAAATTATTTTGTTCTCTTTTCTACCGCAGTAAGTCTGATAATTAACGGTTATTAAATTATTATGTTTAAAAAAATTACATAAAACTAAGTAACTATGGTGATATGGTATTTAGCCCTATTTACTTTTCTAATTGATTTGAGAGAAATATCAAATTGTGTTATTTATTGATCGCAGTGATATTCTAGTGATAATAATTGTAATTAATTTTTTACTGCTTTATATTATTAATCCAGAAACTATTTATATTATTTCAATTTGAACACTTTATATTCTACTGGTTAAATAGCTATCCTTATTTATATAAAAGCTTTGCAATTCCTTAAAAAATATGAAATTATGCCGTCTGATCTGTCTATCATTATTTATAAATTTATAAGGAAAAAATCCTAATTATAGACTCGATTTTCTATAAATAAGAATTAAATTACAAACCATTTGCTTTATGATAAAAAAAAAGGAAAGTTGTTATTATATCTAAGTAAATTTTGCCAAAGTTATTCTAAAATGTTGATGAAGAGTGAGTCAGACGATACAAATACAGATTGCGTTAATATGCTAGTATTTTAGTATTATAGTAATTATAGCCATAATAAATTCAAGAATAGTTTGAAAAACTCTTAGATAACAATTGGTCCGATAAAGTAGGCCCAAACACTACTTTTAAAAATAAATAAATCGGAGTGAAGAAGATAAAAATAAATCTAAAGAAGGCATTATTTGTTTTATGATGCAATTGTGCACATGTACTGTTAAATCAATGTGATTATTAAACAAAACCCCCAAAATATATATTTGCACTAGACAATGGATAATCCGTCTGTGTTAAACAATTTTATTTATTTTCGCTATTCTAAAGTGGATATAAATAAATATAAATCCATACAAATAAATAAAAGTAATTTGAAATTTTAATATATACAAATTTGACTAACATCCCTAAATTAATATTAGTAGATTTCATGTTTGATTTAATGTAATTTCATTTTTTACTGGTATATTCCTATTTTTGTTATCCTTTCGATCTTCAATTATATCAATATCTATCTGTTATTAAAAGCTAACCAACCGCGATCTTCGCAGCATAGTTTGCTTCACATAAATACTTAACTTTTTACAGTTAACTAAATGAGCTTTTAATTTTGAAAGTGAGAAATTTCATTTTGTAAAAAAAAAAATTAGAGCTAAATCTTATAATAAATTAACATAATTTTATATTTTTAATCAATTAATAATCAATATTGCTTCACTATCGGTATAAATTTGCTATACGAAATTTATTTACTCAATAATAATTCAAATGTGTTGACTTTGAAAGTAAATATATAGCAATAACATGAAATGGAGTTGTCTCACATTCAAAATCAACAGCTCAAATAGTTTTACCATTCAGTCGCTGTACCTTTTTATGAAATAGATAAAGCGGTGGGTGACTGGTGTATTGTCAATAACCCTTTCAGGTTCTGTTTGTCTTTCGGATTCATAGAGACTTCCATCAGGATCGACCGGAGCCGTGGACATAGTACTACTCCGGTGTTACATACCCAAGAGCCGATACCTTATCTGAATTGAGTCATTTAGCCGGACAGGGGAATGCGAGTGGAGAGGTACCGCTTGAAATATGCACCGTTTCCAAATACCATTCTTCCCGAAGAGGCTCCTTATCTCGGCCCCCGGGACAGAGAGCACGTGCCCAAGACAGGACGGTCGCTATAAAGGAAAATAAAAGAGACCCGATGATGAAGTATAAGAGAGAGAGCATGTTAAGGAGGCGTGAAGATGGAGAAGGTTAATTATGATCGGGGCGAGGAGGTACAAGGGCCGGGTGACGGATGACGGGAACCTCCAGTGGGCGGCCGGGGTACTCCGCTCTGATTAGGCATCATCGCCCAACAACCCTCGTCCTGAATTAAACATTGTCGCGGAGGATTCGAACCTGGTCGAGCCTGGTCGCCATCTCGGAGAAATATTGCCTTGGTGCGGGTAACTGCGAATTGGGGAACGATGTTAGCCTTTTATTAATAAGCATCTGTATCCCATAATATGGATATGTTTTCTTGTGCTACAGAAAACTTGCATCATAGCTGGAGGTTAGAGGTTGACAGCATGTAAATGAGATTCACATAAAAAAAAAATATCTTCTTAGTAGTCTGCTATATGTTACACTTTCTGGAACGTTATGAGTTATCTAAATAAACTGGGTAAGGATTATTGAGCGGAGTGGCTCAGTGGTAAAGCATTGAGTTGCCATGCCTAAAATCCTGGTTAAATTTCCGCTGCTGGCAAAACTTTTATTTGATCTTTTATGTTATGTTATCATGGAGCTCACCCAGCCTCTATAAAGAGGGTACCCAAAATTAGGGGGGAATCTGGCGGTTGAGCGTGATCTAGGACCAATCACCTCCTTAAACAACCGTTGTCCATGAAACAGTACAGTCCCTACCATGTACTGAACCCCAGACCCGCTCACGGACAGTGGTGGTACAGGTTTTTTTCTTTGATTGAGCAGATAGCTTAAATATCCTTTAGAATTGATACCTGTACCCTTAAGATACATGATAGGGCAGTCGTAGGCAAGAAGCGGGGGACTCAACATGTAGGCTGTGTACATGTACATGTAGGGCATCCTTTTCTTTCTTTTAAGTAGAAATATAACATAATAAATATGATGTTATTTAATAAATTGAAAAAGAATATTTCTTTCATATACAATTCCTAGTCTGTCAACCTTCAGAAAAGAGAGAGATATGTTCTAAGTCAACAATGAAACAGTTTTACCATACCTCAGTGGTAACGATCTCAGGGCAGCATCCTATTTTATTATTTAAATATTATTCAGATCAAAGGATCTTACTTTTCTCTGAGATCATTACATTCTCCAGCAAATTCACTTTCCCGTTCGCAGCCCGGTAGGTGGCCTTAGGAATTGTTAAATGGGTAAAAGATCCTTATTTATGCTGCCCTTCAGAAACGATGTAAAACTGCTGCCCCCAGCATATATGGTGTCAGGCACTCGCCCTATCTTAATTATAGCTGGATAGAAAAAAATTAGGACTCTTGCTGCAGCTTAGTGAGATTTGTCCGGTTAGGCGAAGTAGCATAAAGTGATGTTATAATTGAGCCGTTTATTTTGAAAGTGGCCTACCTCCATTTATCTTCAAATGGAGATATTTAAGGGTTTGCGTTTCAATGAATTTAAAAATATACATATATGATACTAATGAGTCATACTGCTTAAGTGTATCTAAGGGTGTTAAATTTATGGTTGCTATTAAAATTGTAACAATTATTAAGTGAATAATGTGCGTTTTCTTATCAAGAATGGAGTTAGGCCACTTTCAAAATTAACAACCAGATTCATTATAAAATTTGAAGGTACCCAAGTTCATTCAACATAATTTAAGATTGAAAATTGAAAAAACAATCCTCAATTTATTTTACATATTATTAAAACACTTCGGAAACACAATTTATGCGATTCAAAACATTTTTTAATTAAAGAACATATAAAATTACAAACATAAATTTATTACAAAACAATTTACTATTCACCTACATTTTGCTCGTGTGAAAGGGATTTGAAGAAATCATGATGTTCCGGTGGTATATATCACAAAAGGTCAATCATGCCCTTGAATTTTGCTGTTGTTATTTGTCTGATATTTTTATAGGGTGGTGTCAATACAATGTTTTCGAATTTTCTTGGTCTACCCCGACGTGGTAATAAATTCAGGACTTTGAAATTTTCATTCTCATTCATTGATGTCTTATAGAAAATTTTATACGGTTCATTTCTAACAAAACGCATATTTGTAACCAGTTTACTGATTCTCCATCAGAATTCTTTACCCTATTAAAAATTGCGTCTTCTAATAATTTTGTTGATATAAAATCTTTTTGTCTCATTTCATTTACAATAAAATTATTACCTTTCCGACCCTTCACCACTGCTTTCAGACATTATCAATAGTAAATATCTTGATATAAGTATAAAATAAATGGAGTTAGGCTACTTTCAAACTACACGGTTTAGTTATTGAACTAATTCTGAAAACTTATGTGTCAAAAACTTATCGTGTTTGCTCGGAATATCAGCAACCTGAAATACTTCACTGATATATAATGTGAAGTTGTATATGTAACCATGGTAACTGGCAAAAAATTGAAAAACGGAGTTAGGCCACTTTCTAAATAAACGGCTCAATTATAATAATGAAGATATTTTTCATATTTCATTTAAAGCCTCTGTTTGTAACTCACAATCTACTATAAAGAACTTACATTTTAAATAACATTTTTAAATTCTTTTAAAAAGAACTTGGTGGTACCGCATCTCGGACTAAACTATTCTCAACGATTATTATTAGTTTTATTTAAAGTGTATGAATCTTTTTTTGTTTTATTTCAGTAATTGTTTTTCTATTGAAAGGTTTGTCAAAAATATTTTTTGGGCATACACTGTTTTACGTATCCTGTATACAACTATCGTCTAAATCATGAATAACATTGACATATATGCTAATGAAGGATATCCAACCGATCTAATCCTCCATAGCTGGACCTCCAGCATACTCCTAGCTCTGGGACCTTCATCATTTGGAAGGAAATTACTCCCGGGAGCATTTAATTAATGCATATTTGGAGTTGATGAAGAGCTGACCCCGGCTATGCGAGGAATGCGAGAGATATGGCGCTAGGACTCCCCTGCCTAGAGTGACCCTCCTCCTTAATATAGGGTTGTCTCGTATCCATCACGTCTTCGGGTCCATCCACTTCTTCGGGCAGCTGTCTTGGGGAGGTGTCTCGTCCCTTCCTGGCCATTGAAGGGCTCTCTGAAGGTTTAAAGGTATCATAAACAATGGCTTTAGTATAGAAATGCCAAGAGTAAAAACAACTCCAGGTGTCTCGACCATTCTCTGTTTCTGTAATATTGTTAAAAAGTATAAATTATTTAATTAAGTGGCATTATAATGGGAATTCTGCTCATCGTAGACATAATAAAAATTATGTTCAAGGGCTGTAAAAAAACCACTAAAAATATAGTTTTAAGTATTCAACAATATATCGACGGGAGAGTTCGTATTATGATTTGATGTATTACTCATATGACGTTTAAAACTCCGGGTTACGAGTTAGGTGAAAACAAAGTGTATTGATCGTCATCGAACCTCCGTGATAAACAATTAATCCTGTACCACTATAACCCATGAAGGGTCTCTGATTCAGTACGTGTTTGAGAATGTGAACAACGGTTGTGCAGGGAGGTGATTTGTCCTGGATCACGCTCGACCACCACATTTTCCCCCATTTTGTAAAGGCTGGG
The DNA here is from genome assembly GCA_037127475.1 of Arma custos. Taxonomy (NCBI): domain Eukaryota; kingdom Metazoa; phylum Arthropoda; class Insecta; order Hemiptera; family Pentatomidae; genus Arma; species Arma custos. The sequence goes on along the minus strand of CM073760.1, from coordinate 86,533,407 downwards.
TGATCCGAAGGAGGGTACCAGATCCCATTGTATCCATCTCCGGCCGCTCACAGATGAAATAAATCTGCCAGCGCCCGTATTTTAACCCAGGACCTTAGGCATGGCATCTAAGCGCTTTCCCACCCGTCCGTGATTGTTATATTTTTTTTTCTGTTAAAATACTACTTATGATTTATGTAGGTCTATGTTTAGGAAATTGAATGCACTATTATTTTTTTAAGTTTGTGTCACGCCATTATATATCGTTAATTTTATTTACTGGATGTATTATTATTATATAGTGTATGTATTTATTTTGTAAATTTCAATATTTTTTTTTTAATTTGTGTATTATAGAACAAGGTAATTCTAATCTCTATTTATGCCTTTGAACCGAATATAAGAAAGATGTACGTCTTCCCCCTTCAAATTGCTTCTGCGAAGACAAGGTCCAGTGCTCAGCCTAAGTAGAAGACGATAAAATGGAATTAACCACTTAATTTTAATAATAACACTAATCTTTGTTGGTTTTCTGTTTTTATAACTTACTTCAGTTGAATATAAACACATCAAAAATGCATTTAAAATCTAAAGAAATCTTTTTTATGTCATAAACTTTTACTCATTCATTTAAGAAAATATTGTGTAATTTTGGATCTTCTGAATAAGAAAACAGGTGTGTATTAATTTTAATCTCGTTGCACTTCATAATTAAATACTGTGGATACATAATGATTTGGACACATTACTCTTATTCAGTCTCCAATATTGGCGCGTCTGGGAAAGATGCACTTGGATCTATTGCTCTTCTCACATCGAGGGAAGATCCCTAGAAACGTGTGTAATTGATGTATATAATTTTGGGTGTGTTCCTTGATTTATAATGCTTATTGTCCTTAAATGTGGCATATTGTATTTATTGCAATGAAAAAAATATTATGTTGTCTGAAAATAAGTTTAACAATTATTTAACTGAATTATAATTGGCGATTCTCTGTAGATTAAAGAAAAAAAATCATTATTAAGCGCTAATAACCACTGGCAAATATTAATCTGTAATACTACAACTCACGAATGGTCTTGGAAGCATTAAATGGTAGAGACTTAAAAGGTTTTCAGGACAACGGTAGTGCAGGGAAGTACCCTGTCGGAAGTCAAGCTCAACTGCCAGTTCTTTCCTCCCAATTTAGGGTACTTACTTTATATAGGCTGTATGGACCGGCGGGGTTTAACTTAAATAATTTATCTGCCAAATCCAGATGTTAACTCGGAACCTTCTGCACAGCAATTCAGCACTTCATGGAATTATTTAGACAAACTATTCAATACTCCTGTATACTTTCTCCTTTTTCTCCGTTTCTTATTTTAAATGTCTGTTTATCAAGCCTATAGACGGAACGTCCGGCAGATGCCTCCCTCAAGTTATCCTAGGGAAGACAAGGTCCAGTGCTCGGCCGAAGAGGAAGAGGATAAAGTGAATTAGCCATTTCGGATGACGTCCCGGAGCCATCAGTTCCGTCATGTCATTATCGTTAACGTTAATTGCAGGCAGTAACAATTATGCTAATTACGTTAAAAAGTTAAACGTTACGTCACAATGCTCCCCCCACTCCCTCCTTCGTCATTTGTTTATTATTTCGTACGCGCCCACTTCCGTCCCCATTATATAAGTCCCTTCCTCGATTTTTTTTTATTTTGCCGTAATTACACGAAATAATTACGCTCATTGTACTGTCAGAAGCATTATAAACAGTGTCATGTTTTGTCTGATGCATTATTCCGTACGTGAAGGAAGTGAAAAAAACAAACAAAATTTCGTTAATTTGTTCAATTTAAAACATTTATCATCTTGTAAACTAAATAGTTAATATTAGTTAAAGAAAAAATACCAGTACGAAACAACTAATAGAAGAAATCTGCTCTGTCATTCATGTTGTTCTTACTAAAACGTTTTAATAAACCTTTGTAACTTTTGGGAATTCCATTCAGAATACCTTTTTCATCGTTATTTTCTTATGCAGTCAATGATGTATTAATTCTTATGCAGAAGGCACATCAATCCTTGCGGTTACTCGAACCTTGTCACTTAATTAAATATGAAATATACAGGACAATTTTAATATAACTCACTCAACAAACTAATTTTAAACAAATCATGACAACAAAATTCAAATTTATTTAGTGTAATATGAAAGTGATTTATGATATAAATTTTGAAGAAAAAGGATATTTGAGGCATTCAGGGTCAGAAGTGGATGACTCCGAAATTTCAAAAATTGGCTTTTTCACATTTTTTCGATAGTTTTGTCTAGCAATTTTGTCTGACACGCTACTTTCCAGCCTTATTCCTTGCGGTTTCATGTTCTGAACCTGAAATTTTAGGGGCATAAGGTTTGCGTTACTGAAATTGCAAAAAAAAATTGAGTATATCGTATATCCTCTTCTCGAAAATTTATGTCATTATTACTTTCATATTTCGCTGAAAAGATTTTGATTTTTATAGTCATTTTTTAATTAAAAACGTAACAAAAGTAATTTGTTGAACGATTTACAGTAAAATTGTTTTATTTTCTACTTATTTAATTAAGTGAAATGCTACGAGTTGAAGAGGATGACTCCTGCACCTTGTTTATATAAAAAAATTCACTTCATGGACTGGATAAGAGAATAATAACCAAAATCGTAATCAACGGTGAGTTGATGACCAACAGTTCTAAAGTTTAATGTCCTATGAACTTCATGAATATTTAAAAATGTTTTTACAAGTAGAAATGCACAGTGGTCGAGGGTTAGGTTTAGGGTTTTCGGTAAGGGACTTTAACTGCACGGTATTTTGCGGCACTTTCTTATTTATATATGTGTACATACACACGCACAGTGGTCAAGCATTGCTTTATACTCCCGAAACTTCAGCTTCAGAACCATACAAAAACCATGAGAATTAAGGCGACAAAGTATCATGTTAGAAAATATTGCTTGACTAAACTAGCGAATTTTTTTTTTTTAATTTAAGTCAATTTTTAAAATTTCAGTGTTTTCCACTTTTGATCCAGAACTCCTCATATCTCTCCTGCCAATCTACTTTCTGTTTAAGTCAATGTCGATAAACTTTTTCAATTCTTTAAACTCGAGATATTAAATAAATGCACATTTTATTTATTTTATCCAAAGAGTCATTGGAAAAAACGTCAGACTTTATTCGATAGCTCATTTGATTTCAAAACTTCAAAAAAATATTTATGTAATATTATGCTTCTTACTTTGTCATGAAATCCATAATGACCTTCCATAATAATGTCCTATTTGTTACTGATTTGGCTCCAATCCGACATCAATCTTTTCATGAAAAACATTATTATTTCATGACGTTTCAAACCTATCAACCTCTTAAATCTCTGCTAATCCTCCGAGGCGTCTGAAAAGAAGACCCTCTTGATTGAATTTTATATTTGAGTACTACTGATGGGTAGTTTCTCTAATTGTTATTATCTGTGCCACTATATATTGTCACTGTTGTTGTATTGTTATAATAGAGTTGTCAATTTCAATGAATAAATTAATAAATAAAAAAATTATCATGAAATAAAAAAGATCGCATTTTCTAAATCCTATCTCCTCAATAAATAAATAAATATAGTAAACAAACCTTGTTTCTATTCGTGAATACAAATGTATATCAAAACGCGTACATTGCAGACACAATTAGAAAACAGACCATGCCTCTCCTTTTGTTTCCGGATCGAACACGGACGATTGCGGTTTTCCTAACCGGAGAGAAAACATCCCCACCCTCAGTGGACAAAGGACGAAAAACTCCCCTAATCCATGGAGTAAGGACAAAGAAGACAAAAAAAAAGGAGCAAGTGTCGGTAGATGGAGGCAACGATTAGCTCTAATTGGTGCCGAGTTTTGGGCGCTAATCCGAGCTACGTGTGCGGAATCCTTGGACCCGCCCCCTCTGTTCCGCCACTACCTTCCGTTTGATTCCGTTTGTTTTATCTTCTTAGTGAGCGATTAGGTCGCCGATTCGGTTAGTCCGCGTATCCATCCGGGAAATTGGGAAGTCTCCTGGTGGTCTTCGATGCCCAGCGTTCTAATGAAGTATGCCAACTTCTTATCATAACTGTATCGGAATAAATAAAAACTAGATTGGTTCGTATGTTTAAAAATGCATAATAATAACTAATAAAATGATTCCAGTAAATAACTCATTAAAGTGAAATAAATTATTTATTTTTGTTTCAAGCAATATATAAAGAAATTATAAATCGATTTATAATGATAGCCTATTCCAAAACAAATGTCTTAGAATTGCTGGAAATTATGCATATGACACTTAAGTTAAAATTATGCATAAAGAATTAAGTATACCTTACATTAATATATTTATCAACAAACTATGTAAACAATTTTTTTAAAGTGTAAAAACAATAAAAACCCGCTTATAAAAAATATTGGGAAATATACAAAAAATAGTACAAAGCGGTATGTACATAAACGAACCAAACATTTATTATTGTAGGATACCAATTTCTTTCATTTCATTGATCTTATTATATATATGCGTATAAGTTACTAAGAATGTATTGTTATAATTTTTGTTTATTTTATTATTACTAATTTTTTTTCTCTCTCTGTTGGAAGTTTTTTATACATTTTTTCTTTCATTGTAAATTATGATTCTCCAGAGATATATTTAAATTTGTACAATTATTTTTATTTGATAATGGTCTATTGGTACAGCATTTTTATTTTATGAAATATAGCAAATTATACAAGAAATACATAAATAATTAAAAAAATAATGATAGCCGACTGCCGTAAATGTTGCATTAATTAATTTTCTGCTATATGTAAGGAATATTTTTTTACCCTTTTCAAATTTAAATAATTTACTTTTTTAAAACGTCAAATATTTAATGCTATTATTAGCATAAACATTTAATGGGTCGGAACATTGCTTGGTTCGTAGTTTCTCTTATCCAGGTTCCTGGTTTAAGACATTATTGGTCAGATAAATTTTTATTATTTTAACGTCAGTGAATCGATCCTGTGCTATATGAAGTCACTGCTGGGAATCACACAGTCTCTATGAAGTGTGTTTAATCGTAGATATTATTATACATACAAAAGTTAGCTAACAAATAGAGGTAGACATTTATAAGTATTTTTAATGAAAAATAAAGATAATAAAAGGATTAGCCAATATTCCTTATTTCCGATATTATACTTGAACATCCAATCCCGTTTTTTATCGACAAAAATCAGGTAATAAAATAGTGTTAAAGAAAATAGGCAAATGAAAAACATAGTCTGATTGTAATATGTGTGAAATAAATAAAAAATACAGAATATGGCCAAATATTCTTTGAAACGAATAATTTCGAAAGAACTAGAACAAATAAAAATATTTATCTAAAAAACATTATAACACATTAATTTTCTTTTACAATATTACAGAGGGCACATAACACTACATACCTTCCAGCACACTCCATTGTAATCTATATCTAATATTTACTTCATTTGACAAAGTCGTAACAATTTTAACTAAAAAAAAAAAAAAGGTATAATTTGAAGGCAATAGTCACAAATTCGTTTATTTGTATCGAATATATACTCGTATTAGTACGAATATATTTGTATCGAATATATTGAGTATCCGTTATACTCGTTTACCCAGGAGATAAGTATTGAATGTAATTGCAATTACATCCTGTTGAATATTAGACCAAATACTGATTTGGTGATACTGACCTGGTATCCTATAACCCTTCCCTGTAAACAAAATAACATTTAAAAATATAGATAAATATCTTATATTAAAACTATGCTTTTACAAACATTGATTATTTATATATATATATATATATATATATATATATATATATATATATATATATATATATATATATATATATATTTCTTATATATGATTATATATGAAAATTAAAAAATACTCTTGGTGATGCTCTTAAGCCACTTACTGTGAGTGATGCACTGAAACAAAAAGGAAGCAATCAGTCAAACGGTGTTTTCTTAGGTTCCTCTTCCACATCCTCCATTCCTCCCTGATGAAGACACCTTGGACGCCCATCTACCCCAGACCTGATGGACTCCTCTCATCTGACGAAGGAAGTCCTCCACATGACGAGGATCAGGTGTGCTGGCGAATTAAGTGCTGGAGTTGGAGACGCTCGTAAAACCTGGATTACTCAGCTCCTGCGAATTCGTCATCCCATCGCTTCCAACCTTTCTTCTTTTTAGCTTTTATGTTCTTCTCTAGTTGGCTCTTTCTCAAGGATTTAGTTAAGAGAAAGAAAAAATTAGGTGATGATTTCAGGTAGTTGAGCTTCTGATAATATCATAATGCTATCTATTATCAAATTACTCATGTTGTTTTGCATATTTTATTATCTTGACATTAATCCATGTTCCACGAACATTATTAGAAACATGATAATGAATCATCACGATATCTATAAGACCAGTGCTGATGATTTTTTAGCCATTTCGATCACTAATACTGGCCGGATTTACGAGAAAGTATATTTTTTTGTTTCTTATATTTTTTTAAATATTGGATTATCATAATTAAAGAAAAATAACTCGTTGCTTCTTATACTGTTATAGATTTTTTTACTTTAGTTGTTTAATAATATTACATCTAATAATCGTATTTTTGTTAAATACGCAAGGACTAGTGGATGAGCTCCACTAGTGGGCATTAAGTAACCTCTGGTCTCCTGAGTTCAGTACACAGCAGACTTACATATAACAGAACAGTACACTGTTCACAAACACTGAAACTAAGGACAAATACAGTACACACCTCAGGATCGCCTCTCCTATAGTGAACAATGCAACAACGGATTTGGACAGTCTAATGCTTATGGACGCGGCAAGGGCAGGGATTTACGATTCGCCACATGGAACATAAGATCACTCCCGGGGAAAGAAAAATAGTTGGTTGGTACTCCGGTGTTGCCGATAGAGAAAGAGCAAAGGAAGGAGTTGCCTTCGTGATGAGTGATGAACTGTATAGCAGAGTTGAATCTTGGGAACCAATCTCATCAAGGATCATCGCAAAGGATGTAGAGTTGTCAATAGGCAAGGTTACAGCTGTAGAAGTATAGTCCCAGTTGAGGATGCAAGAGGATACGACTAGGACCAATTCAATGAAGACCTCCAAAGGAAAGTCAACGGTGCCAGAAACAAAAGCAGCTTTTGCCCGCAGCTTCACTTGAATCTCATTTAACAGACAAACAAACATTCAAAATTCATGGATACGAAGTATATAGAACAGACCATCCGGACCACTCGGCGCATGGAGGTACTGCAATCATTGTAGGAAAGTCGTTGAATCATCACTTCGTTCCTTCCATTTCTACGAATACAACTCAACTCACCACTATTTGCTTAACTTCTCCAAAATATCAGCTAACAATATCTAACGTTCATATTGCTCCAAACAAAGTTATTTCCATAAATGAGTTGAAAACCCTGTTTACAACTATGGGTAAACCATTCTTAGCTGGTGGTGACTTTAATGCTAAAAATACTAGATGGGGTTCTCGAATTTCAAATACTCGCGGGAAAAGGCTAAATAAATGCATAGAAGAGCTAAAACTTTCTACTATTTCCCCTTCTGAACCTACTTATTGGCCTACAGCAATATCAAAGTCACCCGATGTTATCGATTTCTTTGTTACGAACTCCTTGCCACTTAAACATTCCAAAGTTACCACTCTTTCTGACCTCTCTTCAGATCATAGCCCAGTTTTCCTCGAGCTATCAAATCACCCATTTACAAAACCTGCACCCATAGCATTAATAAATGGCTATATAAACTGGAGTAAGTTCCAAAATTATTTAAACAACAAAATCACCCTTAATACTAACATACGTACAGCCGACGACCTGGACAATGCTGTTAATCACTTGACCGAATGTATTCAAAACGCAGTTTGGCATTCCACAACACCAAAGACGACTTTACCAAAACCTGATTCCTACCTACCTCAACCAATACGAAATCTTATTAAAGAAAAACGTAGAACTAGAGCTTTATGGCAAAGAACAAGATATCCTTCATACAAAACAGAACTCAACAAACTAACCCGAAAACTACAATAAGAATTATCAAAATTTAAAAACAACAATTACAAGGACTATTTAAATTCTATAAATAACAGAGACAGGCCAGTATGGACAGCTACAAGAAGCATACTTAAGCAAAAGGTGGTTCAATACCCTCTTAGACGTACAGACAACACTTGGGCGATGACGAGCGAAGAAAAAGCAAACGAATTTGCAAAACATCTTGCTCATATATTCAAGGGAAACGAAGTTCAGAATACTGCTCTCACTGACAAAATAGATGACGACTTGACAACAGCACTACCTTTATCACTCCCTCCTCCGGCATTTCATCCAAAAGAAATCTACCAAGTACTGAACAAAATGCCAAACAAAAAAGCTCCTGGCTATGATCTCATCACTCCATTCATCCTCCGCCACTTACCTCGGAAAGCTGTTCTCTTTCTTACTCTCATCTATAATTCAATCATGCCCACAACCTATTTTCCGCTCCTTTGGAAACTTTCCACAATTAAAATGATACCTAAGCCTTCTAAACCTGTCACTAATCCTTCATCTTATCGTCCAATTGCACTCCTCCCTATAATGTCTAAATTATTTGAAAAACTCTTCCTTAATCGCATAAAACCTATCCTCGAAAATAGCGGAGTGATACCGAACCACTAATTTGGCTTTCGTTCTTATCACTCTACTGTACAACAGTGTCATCGTATCGTGGATGCAATATCTATCGCTTTTGAGAAAAAAGAATATTGCTCTGCGATTTTTCTTGACATTGAAAAAGCATTTGATAGTGTCTGGCACAAGGGCCTTCTCTGGAAAATAAAACCTCACTTACCTCTTACATACTATTTAATTCTTCAATCTTATTTCCAAGACAGATTCTTCTGTACTTCCGTTGACTCTTCGATTTCCTCCTTCATCCCTCAATACAGGGGTGTACCGCAAGGCAGTGTTTTAAGCCCCATTCTCTACTCCGTATACACCTCTGATATTCCCGAGCACTCTTGCACCAACATCTATACCTTCGTAGACGATACAGCCATTGTTTCTTCTCACAGGGACCCAAACCTAGCATCTCTTCAAAATCATTTATTTGATTTAGAAAAGTGGTTCTATAATTGGCAAATAAAAATAAACGCCTCAAAATCGAGCCATCTCTCTACGCAAAGCTTCGTGTCATGCAGTCAAAATTGACAACGATGAAGTACCTTCCAAAAATTATGTACGTTACCTAGGACTATACTTGGACAAAAGACTTACATGGAACGTACATACAAAATTAAAAAGACAAGAACTGACTAGACGGTACAAACAACTTCACATCTTCTGGACTACAGATCTTCACTTGACTTGAGGAACAAACGACTTATCTATAACAGTATACTAAAACCTATTTGGACATATGGAGCAAAACTTTGGGGTTCAGCAAAAAAAGTTCACATACACAAGATTCAAATAACACAATCCAAAATTTTCAGAAAAATTCTTAATGCACCGTGGTATGTTTCGAATCACACTATACACAATGACATGAACATTCCTACTATAAAATCATATATTCATAACAAATACATAACATTCCACTTATCGACACAATATCACCCAAACCCACTCGTTCTTCCGCTTTCCTACTCCCTGTTACCTGGACTTAATAAAAAAAGATTAAAAAGACATTGGCCAAGAGACCTACTGAAAAATTGATATTTCATTCCAAAACTCGATGTTCCTGTACAATAGCAAAGAGAAAAACATCTGGATCAAATTTGCTGGATGCGCAATTGCGCAGGTGCAAATGAAAATTAAATAATAATAATAATAATAATAAGTTACTCGTACATCCAAAATTTCATATGTCTAACTTCAAAACTAACCGATTCCATACAATCATTGAGCCCCTATTATATTAAGGGGGAAACCCTTGGAGGTGGAAATCCAAATTACTTTCTTAGTGCTCATTTAAGCTATTCAAAGAACCTATCTGCAAATTTCAAGATGCTGAGTTCAGTGGTTTCTGCTGTGCGTTGATCGCTAGGTGTGTTAGTCAATCAGGTTCGAGTTTTATATTAACTTCGCCTGTAGATATAGATTTTGCGAGTAAGAAACTAGTGAGCAAGCATAGAAATTTTGCCCCACCTTTTTCTTCCCCTTAAGGGTAGAATTTCGGAAAACTCTTTCTTATCGGATACCTACATCAAAGAACACACCCTCCAAGTTTCAGGTCTCTACGATCAGCGGTTTAGGCTGTGCGTTGATCCGTCAGTCAGTCATTCAGGACAAAGCATTTTATATGTATAATAATAAAAATAGAATACGTAAGTGGCTTAAGTGAATCAGTATTGAATAGTTTATTTTGTTCTTTAGTCGTTTTTGTTTCATTTTTGCAAAGAAATTATTGCATGTTAGCTCATGCATTTAACAGCTGTTATTAATTTATTTATTCACTTTAGTTGATTAATATTTTATAATGATTCGTGCTTTTTACTTATTAATTTTTTTAGTTGTTCGTCAGTTTATAAACAGTTTATATTATATTATATAGCCATAAAATATTGTATTATTTGTTCTGTTAAGTAGCCTTTAAATTTTAAATATCAAATTATTGATTACTGCTACAGAACAATAACCGATGCCCTAAAATAATAGAGCGAACATGAGGATGTTGAGAGCGACATATGTAGGGTCGCTAGGAGAGCAGATGGCAACAGAAACAATAGTCCATGTGAACTGTTACGTCCCTTATCTCATCAGATAGTACTTCATCGGTTAGGATTTGTCCCTCTCTCTCTGTCGAATAATGGTTAGCCTTTCAATAATAGCACAAACGTATTTTTGTCTTTTATTTGCTCGTTAGTATTAGGAAAACTTCAGGCTCATTAAAAAAAACAAAAAAAACCCAAAGCTCTAACGAGCCAGGTTAGCTCAGTTGGTTAGAGCACCGCACTAGAGATGCGGGTGACTCGGGTTCGAATCCCGACCTGGACAAATCTTTTCTCTTCAAAATGAAAATAATTAAAAATTATCACCATCATAATAAATAATAAATATAAAATAACTTAAACATTTATTCCTGGTGAGGAACCACGGCATTGGAAAATAAGTAAAGAAAAGTGAACTACTATAGTCCATAAACGGTAGTGGATTCATCACTGTATTGTTTTGCGAACAGCCGATTTCACCTTCACTGAGATCATATTTCTCACCATTCCACTTTTAATCAAGGGTACATACACTAAAAATCTGTGTGAGCACCGAAAGGGTCTTCATATCCCGAAAGACCGATTTACGCTTGTAGTAAAATAAATAATTTATTTGTCACATCTGATCTCGTACTTAGTTTATAAATTACAGCAGTCCAGCATCCTACACACTGAGATACGCTCCCAAAATAGGCATTATCTAGAAGCACAAATTCCGAAAAATTCAGATATAATTGGGAATGAATCCTAATAACTAATGTGTTTAATAAATTAGGAATGGAAATAATTAATTATTACTTAATTAATAATAACTAGTATGCCGATTTCTACAACTAATAACTGAGGTTAACCAGCTTCCATTGGAGCTTAATTCCAGTGACGCAGCTGTGAAAGGGGGCACGGGCCTCCCGAACTCCTGCTTTGCCCTCATTCCTGGGGAAGAAGCTTAGTTCGGAGGCCCAGGCAAATTGTAAATACGGTTTGAATGTGTACCTTATTTTTCTTTATTTATTTAATTTTTTTTTTTTTTTTTATCTAGATCTTATTTTATTATCATTTTTGCATTTATTTCCTTTTATTACCCCATGTATATATTTTTCCACATGTAAATATTTTATGACATTCACTTATTTTATTTTGTTTATATCATTTTTTGTTTTGTTATAGAATGGTTGTAGCTACATAGCACCATAACTTATTGCCCACAAGTGGCAGATTGTAATGTTTTTAATAAAATGTTTAATAAAAAAAATAATATAAACTGAGGTATTGACATGGAAAAGGTTGTAAGTCATGAATTTTTTTTAGTTTTATAGAAGAAGTAAAAAACTGTTTTGACAACTAAAAATGAAAGTTTCAAGTGGAAAATAGTAACGTCCTCCATTCATGGAAACTAAACCACCACTCCCGATTTTGAGTTACTCCTATTTCTTTCCTATTGAATGATTAATTAAAAAAAAAATGTATTTAAAAAATATTTCCTTTAAACCTCCCTAAATCTTATATAAATTAATGATTTGAACTACAGAACTATGTGTCTTAGAAATTAATTCACAAGAAGGATTTTTCAATACAGTGTTTTAAATGATAGATTTATTATCAAACTGCATTATAGTTCGCTGATATCGATCGAGGCGTAGGTGGGAGGATTGCGTAAAGGGAAATAGGTATATTACGGATTCAGTTTAGTGTGGGAATTCGTTGATTGATGTTTGTATACAACTATTAGGGGGTGTCTGCATTGATAGATCGGGGTCGCTAGGTCCTTATCATTATTTTTTACTGTAATTTCAGTGGGTCAGATTACTTTTAAATTGTTAGATAATCAAGAAAAAATTTATGAAACGCCATGCATTCACTAAGTATTATAATTAATTAAACTATTTCCAATAAATTTTCACATTCATGACCGTATGAACAAAGTCATGTCACTTATAGTTGGAATGCTCTAGCTTTCTCGCTGGTGAACTAGTGCTAGGATAGCAAGTCAAAATATCCTGACATCATGACATCGAACATAATTAACCTGAAAACAGGTTGTCATTAACTTGTCAGGTTAATATGACAAGTTCTTGAATTTAAACCAATAACTCATAAGTATCCAATCTGAACTCAATAGCTTAAATATCATAAATCATAAATATGAGATAAGCTCGTAATCACATTCATAACTTATACAATATTAATTTTTGAAGCGTAATGCATTGCCCTTGAAATCCCAATCATTTCTCTCACAGACCCCTTGAACTCAGCCATTCAGGGCTGAGTAAGAGAATTAATATTGCAAAAAACCTGAACATGAGATGAATGATCTGCCACATCCCAAACCTCATTTTCCAAATTTATTTTACATTACATCATGCTGCCACTGCCGTTACAACCTTGTCATAAAATCAAGGCCACGAATGACGTAAAGGCATGATGTAGTGTTTAAACTAATAACGGAAAACTAAATGCGTTCACTTTCAATCTCACAACTTTGGATACGCTTGATGTAACAATATTAGTCAGTAATTCCCATTTCAAAATAGGTCTGAGGGTGGTTAGGGTCGACGGACATCAAACTTCTTATTTAGGAGAAGATGTCGATTGAAAAATAAGGTGTGGACTGCAGTCAAGTTCGTTTATTTCGAGTTTGTTTTGTGGGTCTCATGTAAACATTCATTATATGATAAAGCCAATATGTGGCACTGTGTCGTATCCGGGCAAAGTATTGTAAATAATAAACAGAACCTGCCAGTTTCGATTCATCAAATTTTATCCTTCGTTGATTACTCGAAGTATGTTTGGAGGATGGAATTAGACTGTTCCTGGATCGGGGACTGATGACAATATTGTAAATCCATCGTGTGTTAATGTTGCGAAGTAAGTGTAGTGAGTGAGAGCAAATCTAGTCTGTTTTATTCTTGGGGAAAAAATATTCCGGATGAAGGCAATTGAAAAAAATAGTAATAAACATTGCAGATCTTCATTAGGCCAGGATACACCACTAATATAAAACTTTAATTAATTAAAGTTGGAGTTAAATAGACATAAATGTAGACTAATTTAAATTATAAAAAAATAATAGTATTAATTAAAATTTTGAACTGAAACAATGGGATACGAGTTACTGATAATAATAATAAATATGCATAATAATGATAATAATAATAAGGCATGTAGCGGCAAGCCAAAAGAATAATAACTAAGTAAAAGAATGAGAATAATCAAATTGGTGGTATTTGAAGTGGAAGAATGATAGTAAAACATACAATGAAAGTTAAGAGGATAACTAATAAACATTTACTACTAAGCCCAAGATCGCGGGTTCGTAGCCCGGCAGGTGGCCCTATGATTTTTTTAAGGGAGTAAAAAATCCTTAATTACGCCGTCCTTCGGAAGGGACGTTGAACGGGGGTCCCGAGTCTGTACGATGTCAGGTACTCGTTAAAAATCCCTATCCTAATTAACCTGGATAGGCAAAATTTAGAGCTCCCACTGTAGCATCGTCCGATTAGCCATAGCAGCATAAAGTGACGTTAAATGAACAAACAAACAAACTAATAAACATGTAAAACAGAGCATGCCTTGAAGCGTTGGTCACTAGTAGGGAGTAAACCAAAAAAATAATGTACAGAATAAGGGATTTAAAAGATAGAACAAATACATTTAGTGAAACTAAAATAAATAAAAGAATACATAATGTAGGTAGGGACTAATGTATTACTTTATTTATTCAGAATAATTTAACTGAGCAACTCGCAAACGCGTCCATATATCATAAGGTATGTTAGATAATTTTTCCTTAGTTTGGTTATCCTTATTGATTGCTATAAGTTTTTCGTTGCAAAAGACGCCAGAAACATGTTAAAACGAATAATTTTTATATTGTTAACTGAAGCGTTTAAGATCAAAACCGATAAACACTCAAATTTAAAAATTTGTTCTTTTCACATTTTTAGATAGGGCCATCAAGGAATCCCATCTGTCAAGAAACTTATTTTTGATGGTTATAGTCCGGTTTTATGTCTGAAGTTTCGGAAACATAAAGCATTGCTTGACTAGACAAGCGGAGAATAATAGAATCAATTTTTGAAATTATCTAATATTGATCCTGAACGCATCTTATTTATTTGATGCGAATACTTTATATAAATATATCACTGAAAACTTTTTATACTCATTATCTGGTCGGATTTGTAAACGGTTCATTAATTCAGAAAGTGACGAATTGTTTTATTACTTCAATTAATTGTTTTTCCCTTCGTTTTGGGCAACTAGGGACCACGTGCCAATTCCAATTCCTTCTCAATCGTTTATTTTCCTCCAATATTCTCTCATCTTTTCACCATACCTCCTCCTTCAATTACTTCATAGGATCCAAAATAAATGTTGAAATAAATAATACGTGACATTCAGGATCAAAAGTGGACAAACCCAAATTTCAAAAATTGACTTTTCACATTTTTCGCTAGTTAGGTCAAACAATTCTAACCAAACGTTCAGGTTGACAATCTGACTTAAAGCATGATAAATAAAACAGCAAAGTGTCGTGTTATACAAGATTGCTTGACTAAACTAGCGATAAATTTGAGAAAGTCAATTTTTGAAATTTTAGAGTTATCCACTTTTGATTCTGAACACCTCAAACACTAAATACAAAAACATAATTCATCAACACTCCCTATGTGAGACTAGTTAAGAAAGGTCAAGAAACCAATATATACCAAAACCAATATACAAACCAAAAGGTCGTGGGAGTAGAGATTAATTCGGATGCAGATGGACCAATATGGGAGGGGTCGTCGATTTAGAAGGTTTCATCAAAATTCATAATTGGGTATGATAATGGTTCCGTGGACCAGCCGAGGAAGCTCAAATGGGAAAATGCAAATGGGGTTTTAAAAGGGGAACGTATCAAGTGATTAATTCCACGGTCTTTAATCATGGATCCGGGAGTTTCGTGCCTTACTCCTTTCTCAGTCGATTAATTCCAGCCTCAGAATTTTTTTAATTAATTATCGCTAAGGCGGATAAACATGCTACTGGAAAGGAAATGTTTGTAATAATCGAATTGTGCGTAATAGATCGTCGATCATCATTAACAAAAGAACAATTAAAATAACTTGAAATTCGATTGAAAACAAACTTTAAATTTTCGGAGTATTTTTCGTCTTATCTCAGTCTTATCTCTCTATTATGAGAGGCTATGGACCAGAAATAATCAAACCAAAATTCATGGAATATATTACATTACAGATATGGAATAAAAAAGGATCTTGCCTGAACTAACAATTAATTATTCCTTGTAATAGTTAAAAATATATTTAATAACAATTATTTATTAAATTAAATTAAAAAAAACTCCGGAAATTAAAATATTTTTAGAAAGATCAATCATGAGCCACATATTCCAAGGTGTGGATAATCAGAAACTGACCCAATATACTATTATAATCATAATTATATTATTATTTTGAAAATATTTTTATAATTTTATCACAAATAATTTGCTTTGTTTTACTAAAAAATAAGGTCTTTGAAAACATATAAACTTTTTTTGTTTAATTATTTTAAGTAAAATTTAATATGAAATGAAAAATGGTTTGACATTTTTATCATTATCTTTATTTCAATAAAATTAGTAGATTTGACAATGCTTATTAGTAATGGAAAATATATCCCACTAATACTCATTTTTTATTTACTCAGAGCACTTTGGAAATTATCCACCTTCACTTGTGCTGTAGATAAGTATGTGATTATTATTTGTTTACCTATCGATTACGATTATTTTATTTTTTTTAATTAAAAATTTAGAAGAAGAAGCGAGAAAGTGAAATTAGAAGAAGTGAGGAATAGAAGAGAATCTTATGTAGGTAATTTAGAAATAATAAAAGTGCTCCATGTAAATAAAACTCTTAACAGTTGTAAAAGTTTGTATTAACTATTAAACTTTGATCTAAACTCTTGTAGATAATTTCTGAAACCATGGTTTCTATGGCTTATTACCGGCAGATTAATTTATATTTTCCTAGTAGAATATAATATTAAAACAACAATATGGTTTTTTCTTTCTAATTTTAACCTGATAGAATCCTTTCTTTCGCAACGAAACTCATGTATAAGCGCTGTTATGTTGAGATGATGTGGTAAGTGAACGATGGAATTTGTGGAATCAATTTTAAGGACATTTTCTTTAAACTACATACATTTAACTGGTCAATATTATTTTTTGTATTAGTGGGGAATTTAATTTGTATTCAAGGAAGAATAAATAAATGTGGAAAATTGAGATCACTGCAGTTTTACTAGATCAGTCTGCTTTCATTAATTATTTCAGATCTGAGCCCTGGAGGGAAACCTCCACAAAATGGGTAGTATTTAAGGTAAATCTTATTTATGTAATGTAAGGTAAATCGTCTTAAGTAAATACAATGATCAATACTTATACTAATTACGTACAAAACCAATAACAATGTGAACAATTTTCTTAAAGCAGTTTCTATAAGTAACGAAGAATAAAATTTAATGGTTCAAAATTATGGATTTTTTTTCGTTTATAGAAAGATTTTGTATTTTTAAGGTTTTCCGTTAATCTATCATGCTTAGTTACTTAGAGTGCCACTTTTACATGTTCCTGACAAATGAAAAAATGTTGGAATATAATCACTTAATCTGGCATGCACATATTAACTATATATATATATATATATATATATATATATATATATATATATATATATATATATATATATATATATATATATATATTTGTGTGTGTGTGTGTATGTTTTTGTTTTTATAATTCTGTTTCATGATCAAAAAGGAGAAGTAAAGGAAAAATGCTAAGAAGAAAATTTGCATAATAGATTGAGTATTACTGACTCGAGTTTTGAAATGCCGTAGGAAGGTCAAAGATTGTTTTGGAATAACTAATTATTATAGCCTGTCAGGTTGCATGCTCGAGAATAAATAGACTTCCCTATAATTATCTTGTCCACTCGGATTACCTTTATGGAAATTGCTCCATGAACTAAGGCTTTGAACTAAGGAAGGGGAGTCACAATGGGAAAACAGCTTAAATGACAAAGCCATTGAGAGCATTTATGGCCATTATTCCAGGTAGGATTGAACCGTCAATTTCTTAAGTAAGTCACTCCCCGAATGAGGAGGCTCTAATGGTAAGGAACCTCCCAAGGACGGGGCAGATGCGGCGATGAGCGCGAGGCGGCGGCTGGACCCGGAACAATAAGACAAAACGGCGGGGGAGGGATTAGACAGAACTACTAATGAGCGCAGATGCGCACTCTACGAGCGCACAATGTACGGGCGCATTAATATGCAAATCAGTTCTCCCACACTAGGGCTAATTATTGTCCTCGGCGGGGGCAGATGTGCCTCCCGCACAATGTAGCCAGTAGCACGCACTAAGTCTTTTATTATTATTTAACTTTTTGTTCTATCCTCTCTTCTATAGCTGTAATCGGCGGGTCCATAATCGAATCCCGGAGGACGAGGCCGTAGCGGCGGCCGATCTTCTGAATCGAGGGCTTAGCGGCTGATTGACTGTTGCATTGTGTCGCCATTTATCCAGGGCTCATAGCCGGTATAATGTTGTGGGATAGGGTAACTCATATTGGTTAAGGTTAGTTTGAGGCGATGAGGATCAAAAGCGGATAATTCTAAATTTAAAAAATGGATTATTTACACTTATTGCTAGTTTATTCAAACAATGCTTTATGCTCTCGAAATCTCAGGTTTCGGAACCTGTCAAAAATGTATAGCTTTCCTTATTCCAATTTCTAGTTCCTTTGGAACTCTATAACATCTTCCATTCGTCGTTCCAATAATCTTTCAACCTTCAAACCCCAAATGCTGGATGGAATGGACCTTAAAATGGAAATGCTATAAACAGTTTTCATATTAAAATTTTCTAATTGATGAATAAATGATGTGTTTTTGTTTATATATAAGTGCGTTTTATTTATTAAGATAATTTAAGTTAGATATTTAAAAAAAAAAAAAAAAAAAAAGTTTATCTTATTTGATATTGTTGGTATTTTTCTTTTATTATTTGCTTTGTTCTTTTTTACTTGACATTATAATTTGTGTACATATGTAACCATCAATTGTTTCTCGCTCTCTAATTATTGTTATCTTATTTCTTTGTTTCTATATTTATTTCTTTTACTCTGTTTTTTTTTATTCTTTAAATATTGTCATTGGAGGTAATTCGCCGTTTTTTTTTTCATTAATTCTTTCTCATTTGTTGATTTAATTGTATTAATTAAATAAATTTAATCACATTATTCTTTAAGATCTAATAGCTTATATACCTACTAATAATTATATTCTAATACTAAGGACTTGTCTCAGAATAAATAAAGACTTTATTATTATCATTATAATTAAAACTATAAGGAATAGATAAATGCTGCAGAGTATCGTGCAGGCGAAATTGCTTGACTAAACTGGCAAACAATATGAGTCAATTGTCAGTTGAAAGTCCTCCTTTTAATTAAGCAGGACAAATTTCTAATATCCTTAACAACTTGGTAAATATCGGCTATCATATTTCTTCCAATTAATAGTAAAAAGAGTGAAAGATGACACAAATTTGTTTGTTAACCTTGGATAATGGTGCTAGTTTATCCATCACAAAATACTTGGAAATAATAAAATAATTTTATAAATATTCTCGACAATGTGTCGTCAATCGCGGATAAAAATTATTATTGTTACAATGTATTGTAAAACAGATAAATAAAAGATGAAAAACCAGAAACTATATTACTGTAATTGCCTGATAACCTTAAAGTACACTCGGGTAATGAAAAGTAAACTGTTAATATTATTACAGTTACATTATGTATTCTCCATCGGCAGATAAATACGTAACGTCGAAGAGAGTGTACAATTTTTCAATATCTGCAAGATTAACCAGATCTTAATACCAACGTTTAATTCATATATGTAGGCTATTCACATATCAATGTACAAAGGATATTTTATATCTTTTTTGCCCAATACGTATCTATGATATGTAGATAAGATATTTTCATAATAACTCATCTTTTGCACTATTAGCGGATAATTTGTGATTGTATTCCCAAGATAATTAATGTCATATATTGATTTGAAAACAGAAAAATAAATAAACAATAAGGAGCCGTAATATAGAAATCAACTGAAGCAATTACAATCAGAATCCACGGAATTTTCATTAAATCTACCACCTAACGAGCTTATAGATGAATGAATAAATGAATATTTAAATATAATTAACTGTGTAGGAATAAAACATAATAAAATATACCTGGATCAGAATATCATAAAGCCTATACATATAAAATAATATAAATCATTACTTAAGACTTTGTTAATTTCTTCTGGTTTGGATTCTCATCTCAGCCCTGAGGAAGTCAGTAGCATGGTTGGCGAAACGTTGGCGAAAAAATTATCTACACGGTCTAAACCAGAAGAAATTAACGAAGTCTTTTGTAATAATAGTGGCCGTGGAAACCTAAAATAATATTTAATATAAATCATGTTGATCAAATAAATTATTTTCTTCATTAGAAACCGTGATACTAAGACTTTAATAATATATATTATAATTAAATATCGAATTAATATTAAACAGGTTTTTAAGGCAAGAGGCAGATTAATAGTGAATATATAATTTTTTTTTTTTTATTATTTTATTGAGTTGTACAACTGTAATACATACATCTAGTACAATTGCTATACGAGTAAATAATACATGATAGGACATGTAGACATACTACCCACTGGCAGCACTCTAATAAAGTTCTATAATAGAAGGTCCCGAGGCCATCTTCTCTTCAGACGCCTAGGATGGATGGAAACTAGTGGGTTTGGATGGGTTTGAAGTTTATTGTGGAATGATAGGTATCTGGAATGGGCTAAATCGGTAACATATGGAACGTTAAGGTCATTATGGATGGTTTTATTTGTAACAAAATAAGGAGCGTTTAGGATTTTACGAAGGATTTTGGATTGCAAGGATTGGATACGAGAGGAATTCGATGGTTTGGTGGAGCCCCATAGTTCAATTCCATAAGTCCATATAGACCTTATAACAGTCACATAAATAAGTCTTTTGTAATTGATCTGAAGTTTTGAGCGCTTATCCAGTATGTGTTGAAGTAGTCGGAAACGTCTAGCTGTTTCTTGTCTTTTCAGTCTTGTGTGAGGATTCCAAGTAAGACGCTTGTCTAAGTAGAGTCCCAGGTAGCGAATCTGTTCAACAGGGATAAGTGAAGTACTATTAAAGAATACAGTAGGACAGGAAGTCATGGGTTTTCGACGAAGGGTAAAGGTAATTTGATGGGACTTGCTGGGATTGATTTTAATTCTCCAATTCCGACACCATTCTTCGAGGCTTGATAGGTGTAATTGAAGGGATTGGGATGCAATATATGGGTCGTTGTTAACTGATAACACACACGTGTCATCAGCATACGTGGAGATGAAGGTGTTAGGATGGGTTGGAATGTCAGCTGTATATACTGTGTAAAGGATAGGACCGAGGATGCTGAATATATAATAATTTAAATTTTAAAAAATCTTATGTTTCTATCCATCAGGGTCAGTTTTTCGCTTGTGTAAAATTTTATGTTGATATGAATAAGCTATTTAACACAGCAATATTCAAGCACTGAAATTGAAAAAGAAACAACCCATGCAGTGTCTTCGGTTCACTAAATGGTAGAGATTGCAGAGTTTCTAGGACAATGTTTGTGCAGGGATGTGATATATCCGAGATCAACCAACAGATTTTTACCCCAATTAATGATACCCCTATGTAGAGTTTGGGTGAGCTGTAGATCCAATAGGATAATTATATTTCACCTATGTATAATATCAAATTATAAATAATGAGTAGGAAGATACGTAGCGTGAAGACCGTTGTGAGATATCTTTCAAAGCGGAGGATCATAAATCGGCTAGGTATACTAATATAAATTGAGAAGGGGCCATTATAACTGTTCCTTATATAAATATGAAACATCAATACGAGACTATTAGGACATCGGGAAGGTAACTGGTACCGGTAGAGGTACCACAAGCCAATTAACCGGGAGGTTAGAGCAGGTGAGGACCGTAGATCACCGCTCCCAGCCCCGGGCCACAATTACACAACCATAAGACAACGCACTCATTATGCTCGAATCGCGTGAATGTAAATCTAAAATATTTTGAATACGTTAGGGACTCGAACCCCCCGGGGCTCACCGGGGCCAACTTAATATTATCTATAAACTGTAATTATAGATCGCTCTAGTTGCCTGTGAGTGAGGGCTCATATACCACCTGGTACTCGGGTTCGACGGTCCAACTTCGATACTATCTCACTAATATGTGGGGGTACCACACCCTGGCCAGTGGATAACGGTATGGCAACACGGGTTTAAATAGTTATTTCAATATCTGATCCTGTCGATCCATGTGTTTTCGGCAGAACAAAACGACCGCTATTATCTCTGGAAAGAATGATGTTGAAGATCTCTTCCCTGCTAATTTGGAGTTCTCTCTCTCTCGAGTGTTAGTATATTTCAACTAATAATAATCATAAATATTTCTTATTTTTATAATGATCATCTCTCATAAGTATAAAATAAATTTAAATCATGATTTAATTAATAATGGAGTAATTTCATTGTTCACTTCATATGGGTATATGACGCGTTCAGTATCAAAACCGGCTAACTCTGAATTTTAAAGTTGACTTCGCTAGTTTATTTAAGCAATGCATTATGCTTCGGAATCTTCAGGTCTAAAACTGGACTAAAATCATGATGAATAAAGCGAAAAAGGGTTGGTTCTAATTACTTCATTGTTTGTACGCTCAATCAATATTCTTCAAATAACGTTGTATTTTGTTTCATCTGTTTGTTCATTTAAGGCCACTTTATGCTACTATAGCTAATCGGACGATGCTACATTGGGAGCTCTAAATTTAGTCTATCCAGGTTTAATTAGGATAGGGATTTTTAACGAGTACCCGACATCGTACAGTCTCGGGACCCCGTTTAACGTCCCTTCCGATGGACGATGTAACTAAGGATTTTTTACTTCCTTTAAATAATCTTAGGACCAACTGGCGGGCTACAAACCAGCGATCTTGGGCTTAGTAGTTTGTTATGCTAACCACTAGACCATAGGTTTAGTTGTTAGCATAACAAACCATAGGTTTAGCTGGTTTTCATAATTTAGTTAGACCCTCTGGACTTAAATTTTACTTTTATTGTATAGGGATTTTTCATTATTTCTTATTAGTAATGTTGGAAGGTATTGTTTTTAAGGTAAGGTTTTTATTTGTAATGTTGAAATTATGTGATGAATAAAACTAAGACTTCCTTTCCACTTTCAAGTCACTCACACTAAAATGGCTTCTATGTTATAGGTAGTTATTTTATTTTAGTATTATTGTTATTTTATTATAGAATTATTTTATTATCTAGATAGATAGATAGAAAGAAAGAAAATTTATTTGTCTTTGGGGGCTTCCCCATACAAATAGCTTGGCTATAAATTACATTATTATGATTTTAACAATTAATGTACATATAATTTCAAAATGAAAATGAAAATAAAATAAGTTTACTAATAGATTCTGGTTTTCAAAACATAAATATCAGATTAAAGGATAAACAATTGCTGGTGCTATGATGGAAACAATAAAAATAAATAAACAAAATATCACTTTAAAGATAAACTAAAAACATACACTTCATAGAAAATGGTCTATGATAAACAATTTAGCACTTGAGTAGAGCTTGGATACGTTGGTTATCAGAAGATTCTAAGATGAATTGTTGAAGAAATTGTTGTCTATTTCATTGTGTGCTGGGCAGTGAAGGAGAATGTGATGTAGACTATTGTAGATAAATTAATTACATGATATACAGGTTTCTTGTGACTTGAACAAAAAAGTTGTGTTTTTCCCATAGATTCAGATTTGTTCTGGATTAGCAACACTTAATTGGCTGAAACATTTCAATTTCTTTATATGTTCTCTGAATGTGAGGTAAGTTTCGGGGTCGGGAGCTTTGTAGCTGCCTAGAATTCTATATAAAGGGTAGTTAGTTGAATTTAGAGTTCTTTGAATGTCGGCTGAGAAATATTAGTTATGTGCTTTTTCCAGTATGTCGTTTTTGTATTGAAGAAGTCCATTTGTATAGTGAACAGCAAGCTCTTCTGCAAAGGCATTTTGCTCGGCATTGCTCTAAATTGGGACACCCAATTGAAGTCTATGCCAGGCTTATCCTTGTCTAATAATTTAAGTCTATTAAAACGAAGTTTTGGGAGTCAATCTTCTGGCATATACTCAAGCTTGGACCATAGATTTGTCATCTTTTTTATCACGTTCATACTTAATGGTTCTCTTCCTGTTTCGAGACGGACTATATAGTTTGGGGTATTCCTGGGCCAACGAAATAGGCACTTTAAAAATTTAAGTTGGACCGTTTCGATTCCCTCAAGATAATTGGGGCTGCATACTTCAGAAGCGAAGAATTTTATTAACTATTGTTGTTTGATTTTAAGTATAAAAATCTGCTAATGGTTATTAAAGTTCCCGCAACTATATCGTAACTAAACACACTTAAAAATTGCACATATACATAAACTATTCATACATATACAATAAATAAAATATTAAATATATATTTAAACTTAAATACTCATATTAACTTATTAACTTATTTTTATAAGTTCATATTATATTATATATAACTCATAAACTTTATAACGTATATATTTTTTTTATGAATTTTTCAAAATAAAGTAATAAGGTAAACTGGTACCTTCATAAAAATCTTATTTTCGCTTAAATATTTTCATTTTTTTCTTGTCTGTTGAACGTTTCTTGATTTTTGACGTGAATGCTTAAAAATTATCTTCAATAGTGAGAGGCAATTCAAAAAGATGAATGCTAACAAAATCGGAGATGCATTTTAGTGTTGTAGCTACATATCTATCATTTCCATCCTTCAATTAGATCACGGGATAGCTAAAGGATCCAAGAATTTATTACAGTGAGTAAGGACTGTCAAGCATGGCGGGCGGGGGAGGGGGAAGCGCTGACGTTTTCAGGTCATTTTGATGCGTATAGAGATTTCCATTCAGTGTAGCTTTTAACTCAGAGATGCTGCGACTTTCGTTTAGGTTTCAATCGTCAGCTGTGGTAAAAATCTATCGATTTTTTAAAAAGCATTAGGGGGTCGGTAACAGTGACAGTGAACATAATAAGACGTTAGAATAAAAAAAGTATTATCAAAAGTACGTAATGTCGGCCTTTACGTGTCAGAAAGGCAAATCCAAATACAGATATCGGTTCCAGCTGGAAAGAGCTTCTAACCGATCTAATGGTAACAATAAAATACCATATGATCGAGCCAGACAGGCCTATAAAATAATAATAAAAATAAATAAAAATAGAATAAAGTTGTTTATATTGTAACACAGTAATTATTTTTTTAGTTTTCCTTAATTAGATAAATCATTACATTTTATATAAACAATATTATCCGTTATGTAAACGTATTCACGTATAACACAAGGCCGTGTCCATGACACAGCCACACCCTTTTTTTTTTAATGGTTGTATGTATAAAGGGGTAACCTTAAGAGCTTTCTTAGAGGTGGGTAAAAATAAAAAGCGATCATCAATTTTTTAACTTTTGGTTCCATGAGATTACTGAATCTGATCAGAGGCTGTGTTTGCAACTGTTTAAAATAATGAAGTACAATTAATTACTCCCAAAAAAGCTATTAATCAGAAGCATATTTAATTAGTAGGAGCTGGATCAGTAGGTTGGTCACATCGGGCCAATTAATAGCCAGGAGGAGAGCTCGGTAATAAACAATTATTTAGCAGAGGAAGGGCACGGCCTGGAAACGGCTCCGTGTTCCCACTTTTAATAAGGAACCCCCCTCAAATAATAAATGGTCGCTAATAAAGTTAGGGTTCCTCCAATTGGCGATCGGTGGGAGTACCTTCTGCTTCCTCGGAGTTCGGAGGTAGTAGGTACCTTTCCACCTCATCTGGGTTCAGAGCAGTTACCTTACCAATTTCTATCCGGCCAGGGTTATAATTGTCAGGGTTCATTATCATTATCATTATTACACCTAAGGATCCTGTCATCCTTTATGATTGTTGTTGTTGATGAACTCTTGGAATAGTGGTAAGATCTGCTGCAGTAGATAAATTATTTATCCTGTTAGCAGGCGTGAATCGACTCTGTGGGATCTGTAGCCTAGGTTTCGGATAGTTTTTAAGTGGAAATCCTTAATTAGGTGGAAAAAGTTGGCTAAATATTTTGTAAACATAAATGGTATATTTCATTCGACAATACTGAAATATAGATTTCTATTGTTTTATTGTTCCCGGGTGTGACCTGTGGTGCAGTGGTTACCAAACATTCCCAAATATTCCTAAGATCGGAGGTTCTCAGCACTGCAGGTGGCCCTGGGATTTTTTTCAAAGTTCAAATCCTTGGTTATGCCGTCCTTCGGAATTGAAGTAAAATTAGATTCTGATCCTGTGCAATGTCAAGTACTCAAGGATTACCATCCTAATTATACCTGGATTGGCAAAATTTAGCATCACTGTTCAGTACTATAACACCCATAAATATAATGAACATGAACAAGAACATAGTTTTTCTTTGCATTTAGTGTAGACAATTAACCAATCGAATTTGCTATTCATAATGTCTGAAATATGTTTTTATATTGTAATGCTTTGTGCATAAATGGCTATCAAGGATCCGTTCGCTATATCTAAAAGAAACAACGCAGCAATATAGCTCTATCCCGCTGGAGATAAGTTTAATAAGCTTGTAAATTTTGATTGGAATAGAAGAGAATTAGAGACGGCGAAAACAAGTAAAAAAGAAGATAAAGCGAGGAGAAGACAGAGCCGGAGATTAGGTGGAAGAGGAGGAGGGACGATAAATTAAGACGAAGGAGTTTTAATTCCGTTGCTAGGACAGAACGAATTCCCATGTAGATAAGGGCGTACGAGCCCTAAGTACAAAAGTGCCCTATTAGATACGAGTCATATTATAAACACGTCCCTATTATACATTATTTATACAAGATAGCATGTCTTTTATTGTCCTCCATGACTCGCTTACAGGACCCCCGCCTTTTTTCCTTTTTATCTTGCTTTCTCACAGCATTCTTATTTCATCCTTGTCTTGTTGCCTTTCGCCCTCTACAACCTTTGCAGGAGTTTTTGTCTACGGGTCGTGAGGCCGTATCGATGTTGAATAAATTCATGCATGGCGTAAGGGATGGGGAGGGGTACCTGGGCCCTTATCGGAGGGAAATCGCGTCGGCGAAATGAATTGAATTTCCATAGTTAGTATGAAATGTTATAACGGAATGCGAGATAAGGATCAAATTAAATCGGCTAAAAGTTAAAATTTTATGAAAGTAAATGTTTTAATTTCTGTAACATAATTATAAATAAAACTGTTCAGTACCTATTACAGTTAGGTATTTTGTTTATTAACACGGAACTTTGCCATTTCCCACGAGAAAAACATATATTTGAAAAGTAGCCAAGATAAGTAGAATTCCAAAGTAAAAAAAAAAATGGTTCTTCAGCAACCCACAGCTTTTCTTGTCAGAAGTTCTTTTTTCTATGAAAAAGGGCGCATATATCACAAATCCCCTGAATGCGCCATTGGTTGTTCCCAAATTTCCGCTAATAAACAGTCTCAATCTATTTAACTGTTCATTTTAAACGTAGTAGTATGGAAAAAATTAAAATAAATAAATTGTTTAATAATTTGAAAAATATTACATTATTCCGAAGCTTCAGGTTTGATGTAAAAACATATGTTCATTTTTATTAATTTGATGTCACTTTAAGCTGCTTTGGGTAAACGGACAGTGATACAGTGGCAGAATTTTGCGTATTATTAGGATATGGATCTTTAACGACTACCTGTCACCACACAGTGTCGAGGCCTTCATTTTACATCTCCTCCGAAGGACGACATAACTAAAGACATTTAAATATTTTTGCAAAATCTCATGGCCACCAGTCAGGCTGCAAATCCGTGATCATGGGCCTAGCAACCTACAAACCAATACACCGCAGGTGACCATAAAAAAATGTTTCTTGTCAGACATTAATTGAAAACTTGCTTGAAACTTCAGATTTTTAAGTAATTTTAAGGTATTGTTAAAAACTTTCGCAGCTTTGTAAAGAATCGTAGTACAGCCGTATTCTCGCAAATACTCCATAATAATAATAGAGGTATATTCGGAAGGTTATGTAAGGCAGACATCAGCTGTTTCAGAGGAGATGGTAATGAGACCAAGCATCAGCTAGGGGCTGGACCATTGTCGGAGGCCATGGAGATAGCATCAGGCGTCGCTGTAGGTAACCCTTCATAATTAATATAATATTGTAATTTATGCTAGTGGCTCCGGTGACTAATGATATCCAAGGTGTGCCCATTCTAGTTAGTCACCTTTTATTTATTTGTTTTTACGTCACTTTTTATACCTCTCACTGAGTATTTATTCAGTGGCCAGCCTCGCTCATCAATCACACAGATACATCCTCCCTCTTAATGTATTAATTGTGAGCCATGAGTCCTCGACTTTGTTTGCATAAATTTTACCCTCCTGATATCCTCCTTCGGTACAAAAGGACTACGGGTGACAAAAAGAGGACACCCAGGGGCGTCTTCCCGAGATAAGCTGCGATCGTAATCGACTCTGTTATAAATAATGATTGTGCCCAGAAGAGTCCTATATCTCAGGAGTCCTCCGAGGTAGTCGTTGGGGTCATGTTTCATTTCATTCATCTCCCCAATAGCCACTGTGTTAATAGGAGAAACGATGCCTTGAATAAAACTAAAACATTTCGAGAGGTTGATAAGGAAAATGAATTATATCGATTCTGAAGTTTATCCCGTTAATTTTTTTTAATAGTGATTCCTACCTGTGAACATTGTACTTTTTTACTTACTTAACGCCACCTTATGCTGCTATGGCAAAAAGAAGTTGATACTCCGGGATTCCTAAATTTTGCCAATTCTGGTATAGTTAAGTAGTACCATGCTCCCCCAAAAAATAAAATGATGAACCCAAATTAACAAATATAGTTAGGAGCGACCTGTGGTCTATTAGTAAGCATAACAACCTACTAAGCCCAAGGTCATGGATTCGTAGTCCGGCAGGTGGCCCTAGGATTTTTTCTAATGAGTAAAAAAATCCTTGGTTGTGCCGCCCTTCGGAAGATACGTTAAAAGGGGGGCCCAGTCCAGAGCCTGCACGATGTCAGGTACTCGTTCAAAATCCCTATCCCTATACTCTATTCAAAATCCCTTAACATGGATAGGCAAAATTTAGAGCTCCCACCGTCCAATCATCGTCCGATTAGGTATAGCAGCATAAAAATGGTGTCAAATAAACAAACAAGTAAACAAACTAATAGAGTTACAAATTTCAGTCCCCATTGTCACTATACAGTCATTTGCACTCAATGATACAATCATATCCTTTTGGATTTTTAATAAATTATATACTATTTTTAACAATGAAAAAAAATAAGTAACTTGCACTGTATAGTATGTTTTATTTTGGCAACAGCCTTTTCAGAGCATGTGAAGTCTAAAATATATAATTACCTAACACAGGATTACTTCAGAACGGATATTCTTCAAACTGCTTTCATAGATATGACAATGTCTGTTATTTTATAGGTCTGTGCGCATAAATGAAGTTCGGTTAATCGAGATTACTTTATATAGATATGAACTTACGATTCAGTGCCTTCAGATATTATGAACTTACCAACTAGATATCCACAAATAAAAATTGCAAGACAATACACTCCAATATAGACCACGAACTTTGCAAGAGGTGTCGAAAGCCAAGGAAGTATTGCATCCTCCTGAACAAGAAGCACAAGCCCCCGAAGGTAGCCATGATCCCTGGAGTATGGTAACTGTGACGCAATAAAATCCATGACGTCACCGTTAGGATGGTATTTAAAGTTTACTCCTGCAATTTGAGAGCGCTACAGTCGCAGCCCCAGGCTTCGCCCCCGGCCTCAGCCACGTTCTATAATATTCCATGAAGGCCTTTCATTATCGGATACCTTCTTAGTCTTTATTTATAATTACTCCAGAGTCTTCTAATGTTACCTTATTATGTGTATTATTATATTTTATTTTTCTTTAGGTAACAATATAATTATATAACCGCCTTCGGAGCGGAGCAGATCACTTGTTTTAATTTTATTAAACACTTATTAATATGAATATAAGCTACATTACAAAAAAAATTGAGTTCTCAGAGATGGTGGGAACTGCATTTAATAAAATAAAAGTCAATAAAAACCAAGCTTATTGCTATGCTATAGTAAAGCAAGATTGGAAGAAATATACAAAACCTTGAATAATATCAATTGATCTTGTATATATGTGTGGAACAAAATAAAAAATAAGTCGGGAGAAAGGTTTATGAAGAGCCACCGTTTCAACCATCATTGCAGCTCTTCTTCAGGGCTGTTGAGGAGGGGCCGGGGAGGGCTCGGTGTGAATTCGTCTCTAACACTCACATAACAGATTGAACACTGTTGAATCTTTAATAAATATTTCTCCCTACTTAAGAGAAAAAAGAGAAATTTTTTGACCTCCACCCGGACCAATTTCTTCCACATAAATATACAAACCAATTGAAAAAAATAAAAACGAAAATTTCATCTAAGTTCGTGGTTTTGTTTTATTACGAAATTTTTAAATCATTGTTAAATTTGAAGGAAAAGTTAAAATAATCATAAAAATAAAATCTACAAAAATATTCTTACAATGGTTCTGTTAAAAAGTACATTAAAATTTTAATTTATTTAATAAATATACATCATTGTTATAAGGCATTGTTATAAAAATTCATGAATGCCTGTTAATTTAAAAAAAAAAAAATCATCTGAATTTCCAACGAAAGCATCATAAAAATGGGTTTTGATATAACATTATTATATTAACCAAATATGCTAAATTATGGTAAATTGGTTTGAATACACATGTATATTTCTTGTATATTTGAAATTTAATGCGATTAGTACATTACATTTACATAAACTATTCAATTATACTTCATATATGTTATATAGATCCCAAATAAACTGCTTAATGAGCGCCTACACGGAACAAGGCCGAGAGGCCGCCCTA
This sequence comes from Arma custos, assembly GCA_037127475.1. Taxonomy (NCBI): domain Eukaryota; kingdom Metazoa; phylum Arthropoda; class Insecta; order Hemiptera; family Pentatomidae; genus Arma; species Arma custos. The sequence continues at coordinate 86,502,416 of CM073760.1, read as the reverse complement.
AGTTGCGATGGTTGGATGGTGTTGAAGAAGATGCAAGGACCCTGCTCGGAGTACGGAATTGGAGAGCAGCTGCACTTGACCGGTTAAGCTGGCGGCAACTGCTTGAGGAGGCCAGGACCCAGTAATGGTTTGTTGCGCCGATCGAAAAAAAAATATGTTATATATCTATGAACGACATACATGCGTACTTTTATACATGCCAGGAGAATAGGAATCCTTTATTGTCTTCTTGGCATACTTACCTTGTTAGAGAGAGAAAATCTTGATAATTGTATGCTCATTTAAATTATTTATTTAAATAGACATTTTAACTACTGAAGAGGAAAATTTTTTCTCATTCAAAAAACAGTATGAAAACAAATAAACTAAAACAAATTTGAAAAATATCTAATAGTGGTGAAAAGTACTAATAATTAAATTGTAATAAATTATTTTGTTTCGTATTGTTTTAAAACTAATGATTAGAAATTATAGAAAGTACCGAGGACCGATTAAGTCTCTAATAAAAATGAACTCAGGAAGAAATACGTGTATGTATTATTTCCAGTTCTGCCCATACAAGATAAGACAATGCTGTCACATGATCCCGTGATTTTACATATTATTCTTCCTATAATTCTATAAATGTAAATGTATAAAATATTTGTATGTACTGCAAATTAAATAAGGATGTCGGATCAAAAAAAGTTCAATTAAACATGAAAAATAAATAACTAACCACTTTAAAGACTCATGACTTGGATCGAAGTAGACCGGGAGGGTGTAGCCAAGATCTTCTGTCCCAAGGAACTGTTATAAGAAATGATTAATTAATTGATAAAATTAGGACATTTTTATAATTAATTTATATACTTAGCCTTATTTTAGTGCTTATTTATTGTTGTGAACCCCGATAAAGTCGTATAGAGACATTCTGTATATTCTCAACGAGATATTTTCATGGCTATGGGTATACTGTCCCCGCAATACTCAATGGTCGTGAGGGTTTAGCAGATCTGCACAACAGACACAGTTTGACACATCTAATGATATCATTGTTTGATTATTTTAGAATAATACAACATTTAGTTACATAAATAAACATGCCAGTAACAAATGCTTTCCACATTCTTTTGTATGACGGGATGTTGTTCAATTAAAATGTGTAGTATAATTAAAATAAAAATAATCGGTACATCATTTACTGCCTAAAGTAGCTTATATAATGATCTGCGTTGCTCCAGACCAGACAGACGATTGATTCCTCCGACCACAGAGTAAGCAAGAAGAACCAACGACACAGTTTATAGCTTCCTTTACGAGGAGTGTTGGTTAACTGTCTAGGAGCTTGCAATGCCCAGCCTCAACTTCTTTTACAGCAGCCAACACCTCGGGATTTGGCTGAGCACTGCTCTATCTTAAAGTAGGATTGGTTTTCTTAGGGACCAAATAACACAATAAGGCAGCTCAGTATATTAAAGACACTGGAGTATGGTTTATAAAGGAGCTTATGATATATCAATAAATATGAAGGATCTGGGAGATCTAGAGAGCTTTTGGCGGCTCACTCAGCCTCTATATAATGGTGACCTTTAATCGGGAAAAGCCTGGATAATGGCATTGGCCAAATCTACTTCAAGCATAGCAATTCGCTTAAAAATAGGCCTTTACTGAACCCAATGTCCTTCGTGAGAAGCAGAAGTACTTTTATAAGTTTTTTATAGCTTCTGTATATTAAAAAAAAAATTGAAAAAAAAATCAATAAATGGGTTTCACTACAATCGTGACAAACATGAGCAGCTTTCTTTTGACAGTGTTATGTGAAATAATCCTGTGACTAACCTGAGATGTCTTATTGGAATACTAGGATCGATCGTGATTGTAATGAGTTCGCATTGGTATGAAATTTCGAATTGTGATGCAAGTATCGTATATAGTATCGATAGATATTGTAAAGTTCAGGAAGTGTTTTGTTCGCATTGCTTTCGAAAATAGAATGCAAGTGATGATGCAGTGGGGACGAACGAGTTGTTTCAGCAGGTGTATAAAAAATATTTATTAGTGATTCCTAGAATTTCAAGCATGCGTATTTGTATGTTAAGCAGAAAATTATTCAAATATTGTAGAAGAATGTTGTAGGTTTGCAAGGAATAAAATCGCTTTGAAAGGAAAACAATTAATGTAAATGTCGGCTTCCTTTCACATTTTCTAGAATACAATTTCATCAACAGACATTTCCATTCAAATTATCTAATAGTAACTGAAGAAGATTGTTCTGAATTACATAAACGCCTTTAGATAAATTAGTCTCCAACTTGGAACATAAGAGATTTTTTTTTTTTTTCGACGGTACAACGTTTTCCCATCATCTGGGTTATTGTTATGTTACAGAAAGCTCGACAAGACGAGGGCAGCTTTAGTGGGACACATAAATCGAAAGATGTGGGATGCATAATGAGCGGAGCTAACATATGCCGTATACAACTTTCATGTCACTCTCATGTAAAAGACGACGGCCAGCCCACAGGAATACAAACGGATTCAATAAGCCATAGGCCTACTTATTAGGGAAAATACAGCTAAATACAAAAAAAAAAAACCCAGAAAGTAATGTATTAACCAGAATTGAGTAAAAAAAGTCAGAAAAACAGATAAGATGTGCAACTTCGTTACTTTTAAAGTAAATTTAATATCATCAGCCAGATTTAAAATTATCCTGATATTCAAACCAGATTTTTTCTTAATAGCAATAAAATTAAAAGTTGCACAAAAAAAATGATAGACTTGATTTTTTTTTTGTAAAGTAAATATGACTCTAAATGCAAAGGTTTATGTATATATTATTCTGCAAACGAATTCTCGACCAGTTTCCAGACCAAAACCATGAAAAAATAAGTTTTAGAAAAGTTTTCAAAAAATGAAGAAATGATTTCTCATATAAAAAATAGAGATCAAAACTAAACATTCAGAGGAAATTGGGAAAACATCGGATTTCTCTCAATAAAATAAAATTAAAATCCATATCCTAAATTTCATTAGAAAGATAAAACGGTGTCTACGACCAACGCTGAAGTTACGTAGGATCATGTCATATTCAGCGATTTGTTAGGGGGCTATTGTTACCACCCTCCTTCAATAATAATTCCCTTTCATTAAATTTCTTTTAATGAATTAATTTTGATGTATTATGTATTATTACTACTTGACTTCTCGCATTAGCGTATGAATAGTGACAAAATATGAATTCTTGTATTAGAGAGGCGAGTAAGTTTTATCCTTTTTAAACGAAAATGGAAACTGACTCATTTCAATCATCCTGACAGGGAGTGACTCAACAAGGAAACGCTGAGAGAGAGAGAGAGAGAGAGAGAGAGAGAGAGAGAGAGAGAGAGAGAGAGAGAGAGAGAGAGAGTGAGAGAGAGAGTGAGAGGGAATGATGATTCGGATCTAATGGCAACGGTCAGAGTAGCTTAAATGTTAGCACTAGATTTCCATATCAAAGTGATATCCTGGAACGAGTTCTCTTCTACGATTTGACAATGAGTCGTAGCTAACGCCGGCTAATTGTCAAGGTCTTTTCTCGTATTACGAATTATTGCTAATCGTGTTGCTCGGATCAGATCATGGAGTCGGGCATAGGAATTGCACCATTAGAGGCAATGATAGTCGGTGAAACTTCATGTTGGGTCGAAACCATTATCATACTAAGTTTATATAATGCATTCTGAAAAGGAGTACTGTAGACCTTGTCGAGTACTTACATAATTGTTGCTTGCAACTAAATCAACAGAATTTGTTCTTGTCCAATTTTGGTATGATTAGATACAATCAAAGCTAAGCTGCATTTCTTGTACAGGGTATGAAAGTATCAAAGATGTATTCATTTCCAGTTGTGGGTAAATAGTGAGTAATGGATTATTACTTTCATTTTGGTACCTGAGAAATTTGTTGCATGTTCACCTTTATGACATAAAAATCACTTATTTCGATCCATGAAAATGACTCAACATGAAAATATTGAGAGAGAGAGAGAAAGAGAGAGAGAGGCAGTGAGAGAGAATTCCAGCAAACCAAGCTGTTTTTGCTCATTTTTTGTAAAGCATATAACGGCATCGAAGATAATAAATGATATTTACGTGCATTATAAAGATAGAGCTAGAAGTGTAGTTGATCATATCGCTCCTTTAAAAGAACTCATAAAACCCAATTTTCAATATTGGTATTTGAAAGTTCAGTGAGTTAAAAAAATTGGGTATTGGCAAAGCAAAGCATCCCTACAATAATGATGGTATTGAATCCTTTTGTTATCAACTAGAAAATTTTTAAAATCTTGAAACTTTTAATCACTTAATTATTCCGATAAGACTTCAAGTTCAAACAATATACAGCTCAATAAATGATCTTTATTAAAATAATTCTTGTAGATAATAGAATTTCATTGATTACATTGATTACGTTTTGTTACCTGAAGTCCTTGCAATATATTTATATGATCATGCATAAAATATTCACAATATTTATTATAATCATCAACTTTATAACCAAAATACCCTTTTTTATTTTTTCATCCTTCGTTTTCTCTATTCTTCTTTTTCCACATAGGATTATAACAATTAATGTTTATCAATTAAATATATAACTCTAGTGTAGCTTCATATTCTTTTAGATAGTAACATATTTCAAGCTCGTTTTTTTCTTTTACTAAAAACATGAAATTCATTATAACTTGTAATTAATTTATTTCTCTTGTAATTTTACTACGTTATATTATCTTCTAGATTTCTTTTCACTCTTGTGTTGAACTTTGTACATTAGTTTTTTTCTTTGCATTCCTATCACTTCTGTTTTATTTATATTTTCTCTACTACTGCACTTTTTATATAGTCGTTCTGTTTTGTTTTATTCTCAGCCCATGAACACAAATAAGATATGTTAATTTTATTTTGTGTAAAATTTATTGACTGCACCATCCGACCATTCCTAACTTTTCCAAGACATCAATACTCTTCTTTAAGTTATTATTGCAACGTACCCTTGTTTCTTTTCTGTTAATACTTCAGCTCATCTTGCCTTTTCCCTAGATGCCCTACATTCTTCCACCTCCACCAGAGGCACAAGAACTATGAACGCTGCCGAGGCTCCCACCAGAACAGAAGCCATACCGCTAAGAACTGGAAGAGCGATGAATGGAGCCGCAAGGATACAATAGGACCAGAAGCCTAATGACTTCCTAACGACTGCGCTGGAGCGACTCTTCTATAATGTAATTACAGGTTGAGCTCCTGATTTCCTCCTTATACAATACTAGGAACACAGCTAGGATTAAATGCACTCCTTAATTGCTTACTTTTACCGGCGGTAATTGTCGGTTGGCAACCCTGTGGGAGGAGTGTCCGCTCCACTGTGGAGCTTCCTCCTCGCTCCGGTGCCTCTACTTTCGGTTACCTTCGAGGAGGTGGAGTCAGCGAGCGGCAATTACTACAATTGGAATCATTGGAATTAGTACGTTCCAATTTTTAATTCATATGCAATGTATACGTAAATGAATGTAAACAAATACACTAACTCTTCTCTTACTTCAAGCTCATCTGATAGTAGCTCCATGAGGAGGAAACTTTAGCTGAAAAAACTACACAGGTCTAATACACAGTTTTGCTTAATCCATTCAAATAAAACAATCATCGAAATCATTAAGTGGTAAATCATAGTTTCATCATAATGAATACTGAGTATTCTTATGTTGAAAGTATTTTTATTCTTTTAGATTTTTCATTTAAAAGAACCGTTTAGTTGTTGGCTCATTCCGTAGTTTTTTTAATCGAATATTCGAAATATTGGTTAAAGATGACAAGTAAAAGAATTGCTCATTATTATTGTAAGCTAAAGTAAAAAAGTTCAAAAGTTATTAAGTAGTACGGCTATTAACGTTATTATACATTTAGAAAAAGTAATGTATGATAATTCATGATATTAGTTCAATATATGGTAGATTCTAAGCTGTTTGTAAGCCAACAATTATGCAAATAGGTACATAATTTGGCAAAGATCACTTTCAATCGTCAGGTTAATCTCTAATTAAGGGGATGTTGCCGAGCCTGGATGAGCCCAAGAGGTTCTCCATTTACCACAAAGTCGAGGAGGTAACCTTCAGTTACCGTGAAGCCTATATTCAATTTCATATAAACTAAGTTGTGTTGTAATTTAAATAAAGTAATAATACTCTAGTAATAATTTAGTAAATTACAATACATAGTCATAAATTATCCATTAATATATTTCATAGATTAATAAATATACTAATATTTGATTAAAAAGCTACCTTATGAGAATCTCAGTTGTCAGTTTGCACTGCTTAGAACACTTTTACTATGGTTACATTACTATACTATGGTACATTTTATTATGGTTAAAAAATAGGTCCGAAGTCTTTTCTGTTAAATTAACTGTTTTGTTGAAAATACCTGTAGATTGGAACATGATGTTTACCTTGAAATTGCAATTACTGGAGTTATTTTAAGTGTGGTATTTATTGACAAAAATAAAAGCTTATAAAAGGAAATAGAGATTAATTGCTAATTGGTAAACCGAACTGAAGTAAGGGTACACACTAATAAGGGCGGGGAATGGCTTTTCCTGTTTTCCCAGTATTTTCATGTTTGTTTTTAAAGTCTTGCAAGATTTATAGTCTAGTCGCTTGACTAAGTGTGCTAACAACACAGGAATTATCGTCTCAAAGCAATTTTATTATTATAAATAATTAATTTTTATATATATATATTTTTTCTGCTATAATTTGATTTGTTCTGTAAGATTATATAACTCTTAAATGTTATGCACATATAACGAAGCATATTATTTTTTACCGATTTTTTCTTCGTTGATCATTATAAAATATTATGGTCTTAGATGTTAATAATTAATCTTATTGTTATTATTAATTTTTAAATTTGAAATGGGCGACGGACAATCATCATTGCGAATTATAATAAGTTTATAAATTATATGTATAATGAATTATAAATAAATATAAATATGAATTATAAATTAAAGCAGAGGAATTTTTTTTTTTTGTTCTTTTACGCGGAAATAATTCATATAATACATCCAATAAATATATTTATTATTTAGCCAATATTACCAATTAAATGTATGTATTCATTGTACTATAATATTAAAGCTGGCTATGTTATATTTGGTAATCAGTTCCGTTCCTTTTCATGAATTTTTATATAATCACACAAAATAAATCTATATATATATAACGCTATTAGTTGATCAGAAGCTTTTAATTGTTCAATGCTTATTTTTCCATTTTTTAAATAAAAGATTTTCTTTGTTTTACTAATAGAATATTTTAATTAGCTAGGATTTGTTTAAATTAAATTCTTCTTAATTACTCTTACCCCTGGATTGATTGAGGTACTTTGGGGGATGTGAATTATTAGAGCGATTCCCCAAGCTCTTCCCATTAATGTAAAAATGGAGTTTCATAAAGTACTCGATACTAGAAAGTATGGATACAAATAAAGAATATATTGGGACATTAACATTGACAGTAACATGTTCTATCAATCAAAAACTAAAATCTCCAAATAATCAAATTTCGATTTATGTACCACCTTTGTTCCTGCTGTTCGATGGTATTGTTTGTTCTTTAACGTTACTTTATGCTGCTATGGCATATGGGACGATGCTAATTTGGGAGCTCTAAATTTTGCCTATCCAGGTTTATTTAGGATAGGGATTTTTAACGAGTACCTGACATAGTACAGGCTCGGGACCCCGTTTAACGTTCCTTCCGAAGGACGGCATAACCAAGGATTTTTTAAAGGGAGTAAAAATAAAGGGTCAATTGCCGGGCTATGAACCCGTGATCTTGGGCTTAGTAGTTTGTTATGCTAATCACTAGACCATAGGGCACCCTGTTGTTGAAGATATTGAAAGGGTGATATGTGAATTGTTTTTTATTGGGTCATCTGTAAATTGTAGTGGAAAATAAGAAATACTAAAGCCGTTGACTAAATAAATAAATTGTTCTAATTGGCAAAATTCGAATTACTTCTGTCAGCAACGTGCTCTATCTTCTTGTTATTTTAAATTAAAGGGTGGTTCTTATTCCTTGGAAAATAATTAATTTTACCTAAATGATAAAACGCTTTCTATTCTAAGGCTAGTCTCTTGTTGGTAACCTTGTTCCTTCCAAAGCATCCGTCGACCCGATATTGAATTAAGTAATTAATACAGCACTTTAAAGGTGCGGCTTCTCTCTACAAAATTAACCATTGCTAGCAACTCTTGCCGTATCGTTCCCCGACCCGAAGGCTCGTTAGGAAGCCCCGGACGACGAGAGGGGAGATATTAAGTTGGATACGACTAAACGGAACTTCATTAACAGACCGCTGATGACTGAGGTCGCTGGAGGCGAGCGGTCTAATCAGGCCTCGGTGATCCCTTTGTGCCATTCTGGCTCATTAGAAGAGCTCCCAGTCAAAAGGCCTAACTTACATAAATTAACATCGCTCTCGGGCTTTTCCTTTGCCTCCCCATCATCTGCTAATCTCTATTACCATATCTCCTACCGTTCTGTTGACTGGTTGGAGTTAATGCGGCGGAACAACTGTTCGATGATTCTCCAGGTCTGTAGTTGATCGTGAAAGGTTGTTTGAAACATTAGCCTATAACAATTAAAATGAAAAATTAAATTACAATGTCCAAATAACAAAAGTAAGTATAAAAACAGAGAAATTATCATACCGCCATCTATGTTTACCATATCATTCGATAATAGAACATAGAAAATTAGCTGAGCTTCTTCCACATACACAAAGCGGAATCGCGTAGCATACATCGGATAAGTATAGCTAAGGAGTTAGCTTCGCCAAAATTGGAATTGCAAAGTTATTGGGCTTAGTAATGAAGGAATTCCGCAAAACTAATTGGTTTTTGAGTGCTTGATAACCATATGGCTAACCAGTTTATTGTAATGCCCAAGAATTTATTGTGAATACATGTATATTATAGTATATCGGCAATTTTGGTATAAAAACAAAAACAATATCCTAGAAAAGTTTCAACTGCAAGAACAGAAATGATGAATTTGTCACAAGTCTGAGTATTGAACTCACACAATACTATCACGGATAATTGATTATAGATCACAGGAAATTTCCCAAAACATTATGTATTTTCAAAATTTAAAGTGAAAGTGAAACCTCATAAAGTTACTGCAAAACACAGGAATAACGAACAGGAAAATGGTAAATAAAGGCAAATACAAAATCAGTTTGTTGAGTTTCCTTTAAAAACAATCTAACATATACTTAGTATTTTTTCCTCCAAATTTTCTGCTGTTACCTCCAAGCAACGTTTTAAAGTTTCTTTCTCCCCATCCTTGGGCAGTTTCATATGCTCTATGATAAGGTTTCAGTGATTATGACATGCGAGTCCAATTCTCAGACTATTGACAAAGTGGTTATTACTGTTGTTGCAAGTTGAACTTTACCACAAGGACTTTAGATTTCGTTTCAGTATTTATGGTTGTTTAAGATCTAACAAGCTTCTTGATTGAAAAAAATAAATAAAAAGGATTCATACGTCATTTTTAAAATATTAAAATTAGTGCCTCAATTTTCCAGGCGTACAGCGAAAATTATTGACAGCTTGGTAAAGGAATATTGAAACAGAAGACTCCAACGCTATTTACAACCGGAGTTTCATTCATCCCGAGTGAACCGTGAACCTTTAGCGATAATATCCTGCCACCTCGATCCCCATTGGCTCCATGTTAAACCAGTCTTTAAAACTTCAATAACAGTTGCGGTTTCACCTGGAAATTATGAATTTAGATGTTAGCGTAGAATATGGCTCTGGAAACCGCGATACGCTCACCGTCGGGAGGGTGGGGAGCTCTCGGTTTCTCATTACAGATATAATTTCCTAGGATGCTATAGAGAACCGGATATTGAACAAACTAAATTGAAAGCCGTGAAGGTCGGAATGTTCCATTAAATGGGACGATAAAACCTTGGAAAAGTCGTGACTGTTTACCATCCAACATATAGACCGCAGAGATAATTCTGTATTATTTCAGTTTCCACCGCAGGGACCAGCCGTGAGGAACTGGTTCACGTCAACGGTTCCCACAAGACTGCTCCAGATGCAGGAGGCGGCTAATGAACCGAAACTATGATTTAAAAAGACCGGCTCCTCAGTTGAATTAACGCGATCGCTCGCCCGTTTCCGATTCTTTAGGAGAAAGACTTATAAATGATTTTTCACACAGTTTCTCAAATATCCCCTATGCTGACAATACCGCTTTTTTATGCAGCAGGAGCTAAGCCATTTGCAGTATACTTACAATCAACTGCTAAAGTGACATGTCTGATCTAAATAATAAAGGTATTGTAGTACTTCAGGCATTCAAAAGTTCTCGATGAGCGTATTCTAAAACGAAGATGCTTCATACGGAAGCGGAGTGGCTCCGTGCTAGAACGCTGATTGTTCGTGCCGAACTGCCAGACCTTTTTAGTCTGTTTGCAGTCGGAGATGGATCCTCATCCTGGAGCTCATCCAGCCTCTAAAAAGAGAGTGCTCTTAATTAATGGTTGAGCGTGATCTCGGACAAAATACCTCCTTGTACAACCGTTGTTCTAGAATATGACCCTCTACCATGTACTTAACCCAAGGCCCTTCGTGAGTTGTAATGGTACAAGTTTTTTTTTTTACTAATATTTATTATAATTAAAGATACTAATATTTATTAACAAAATGATAAAAAGAATACAATTTAATTATTAAACTGATATAAATTTACAATAACAATATTCTAAATATTTATTATAACCCAGGCCTATTTAATTATTACAATAATATAAGATATTGCTAATTCTAAATAGCTTAACTATTTACATAAGCTTGTACAAATACCATAAAATTACAACTACTACATAACTAATTAACTACTACTAATTAACAATTACAGTTCACTAATTAAACCCCCACCGTAAGATTCTCCAAGTATAACAAACTGACACACATTAATACACTGACACGGTTTATTACACTGACACGCACTTATTACACTGACACAAACTTATTACAAGCTCATCACAGCGCAGGACATGTTCGCGAAGGTTCTAATCCCATCTTAACTTCTCCCGCCGACGGCTTAAGGCGCTAATCCCTTGTTTCCGTCTTTCTCTCTGTGACCGTAACAATAATTAATAATCGTGCCTCTTGTATTTATTGATTATGATATTCCTTATGTAGTTATCCATTGTTGGTCTAGTGCCTAAAAGAGCGTATACGAAGTGTGTATAAAACTGAAGGGATACGTTTTGTCTTTCAACAATAATATATTTTATTATATTCATTATCTTTTTTTATTATATTCTAGATTTCTTTCCATTCATGTTATTTCTCTTCAATTTTTTTCAATATATCACTTACTATTTTTGATTCTTTCTTTTCATTCCTTTCACTTCTGTTAATAAAACCTGTAATATTTTCTTTGGCACTTCATTGTTTATCATTTTATTTTATTCTCAGACTTAATGATGGCTTAGAAACGCAGACAGAAACGCTAAATAAAAAAAGTTACATTTTATTTTATGTAAAATCTATTGGCTGCAACACCCGACCATTTCACACTATAAGATATATCAAGTCAACCATTCCTACATCTTTGGGACAATTCCATTCAATTCCTATTCTTGAGTTAATCCTGAATTCTTCTTTTAATTTTAATTTTAATACAACAATAAATATTATAACTTCTCAATATCATTCGCGAAAAAAATTATCCAAACCCCGAGGAACATGTTAATCCCAAAACCGAGTTTATTTGCTCGATAAGCGAAGAAGAGATGAGGTGCCTTAATGGTTCCCGATTCAGGTGTGAATGGAGACCACGCTCCCTAAATCAAGAGCGACCGTCTGTTTTGGCAACATAAATTATCCCTGAATTATGGAGGGTGATAATTCTCTTCCCACTACTTTACAAACATGGCCCCGGGGTGGGGAAATTGCCTCTCTCTTCGTCATTAGGCCATATTGTCTGATCTGGCTTATAAATCCATTTCCAATGCATTCGTGTTAGCCTTGAATACATCATCAAGGAGTTGCCTCTTAAGAGATACCATTATCCGCTATGGAGCTATCCAAGCTCATTCACATCCGTCATCGAGCTAAGAGGGTTATGTTAATATCTACTACTACACAGAAACCGTATTACAAATTAAAATAAAACTGTACCGCTCAAGGGTGTGAGCTCATTGAATGGTATAGGTCGTACTGTTTCCAAGCCAACGGTTATGCGTAAATGTACTTGGCCTGGTTTCCTCACTGATTACGAGCGTCCAAAAGGTAGGCCTAGTCTCCAGATTCCTCAGAATCGAATGAAGTCTGCTTAATGGTATCGTCTATTATTTTAAATTAACCAAATTCCGAAATTTCCAATGGTGAGTTTCTCAACTTGCCTCTATCTTATGACATGGAGTAGCTTTCATTCCATTTACTTGATGTTTTATTATAATTTAGTTGTAATAATTACAAAATAAAAATATAATTTTAATGAAAACATATAGAAAGAGGATCTTTTTAGAAAACAAAAAATGAAGCTGAGGTTATATATTTAATTTGAGAATTTTATTTATATATTAATGATATCAGGCACTCTTTTTTAAATTTTGTTTTAAGGGTTTTCATGGTATTATCTATGTATGTTTGCTAAAATTTATTTAGTATTCCTGAAAAGTAGAGCCGCTTATGGGCATATGAATATTATTTACATAAGTACATAAATACAAAATTAATAAAAACTAAAAAGTAAGTTCTTACCATGGATTAAATATATAAAATAATAAAAAATAGCACAACAAAGAATATGCATAAATAATATATATATATATATATATATATATATATATATATATATATATATTATTTATTGTTCTTTTTGATTATTTAAATATTTTTAAATATATATATTTTTAATCTCGGCCAAGACTTAATCTTTTCTCTTAAAAAAAAAAAATATATATATGTATAAATAATTTAAGTTATAGTAATAAACATAAATGAAATTACTAAAAAAAAAAAAAGGCCTCACTGGATAAGGTTATTTCTCAAGCGTGTCACGTCATTCTCACTCAACCGTAACTCAGTAATTTTTCCTTATTTCCTTTTTTAGTTAGATAGCTAACGATTAATCATACATTATATTAGTAAATAGTTTATAAAATTTATTGTAATTAATTACAATCTTTTTATTATAATGCAATTGGGAAAAAACACAATGCAAAGCCTTATGTTTCAAAAATACACCCACTTACCAGTCGACGTTTCGCCTATTCAGGCATTATCAAGACACAAAAACAAAAAAGGGTTATGTGAATCACATCTGGAAGAAAAAGGTGCAATACATCCCAACGATCATCAGCCTACAACAGCACCCCACCACCAAGACGTTCAACATACAACCCTTTTTCTTCCAGATGTGATTCACATATGATAATGCCTGAATAGGCGAAACGTCGACTGGTAAGTGGGTGTATTTTTGAAACATAAGGCTTTGCATTGTGGTTTTTCCCAATTGCATTATAATAAATAATAGTGTTTCTTTTTGAGTTTTTGGCTCTATTTTAGTGTACAATCTTTTTACTTTGTAAACAAGCAAACATGAATGTACGTGTATTTCCAAAACTGACTGTTATTGACTGACATTATATTTTATATTGCATTATTTCATTTTTGCTAAATTTTGTTTCTCACAACTTATAGTATTTGTGCGTGCAATGTGCCATAAGAACAGAAATTCTATTGCTATTTTTTTGGCTCAGAGATTTGATTCAGACTGTCTTGATTTATATAACTAATTGATTTAATATAATTCTAATTAATTTAGATCTAATCAAATTAGTTTGGTTTTAGCTTTGCTCCAATATGAATAATTTATCTGATGATCATTTTTTCGTTGTTTGACCTATATCCTGTAGGATAGTGTTACTTATGTTGAAATTTTATTTCGGACATTAAAAAAGATCAATTCGGTATTTTAGGTTGATCAAAATTCTTTTTTTAAATCCTATTCATTTTTAAAAGTATTTCTAATTTTTTTCTTTAAAAACTGTACTTTCACTCGTCATAATATTTTTTAAAAGACCTTTTAAGCGGTTCGATTCAAATGTTAGACTGAATATCTTTCATTTTGTTGAATTTCATTCGTATAGATATCAAATGGGTATAATTCCCCTTTTGCAATATTAGAAAAATAGTATTTATTTTTCCAAATCAATAATACATAATATGTAGCAATATACGAAAATATATATATATATATATATATATATATAACAAATGTAACTGTATATACACCTCCTTCATCTTTTATTTACTTTATTAGAACTTAAAAGGTTTTCTACACTGCAAACAATAGGTAATAATCGATAAATATGAACTTATTCCCTTGCTAAAAAATAAAAATGCAGTGATAACTTAAAAGTATACAAAAAATATAGAACAAAGAACAGATAATATGATGCAAACAAGACATTAAAAAAATTTAGGACAAATCAAGAGAGTCTAATGAATCATTTACTTCGACCCAACCTTGAAATTCCCTTGAGTACGTCAATTCAGTTCTCAATAATTATTCATTCGTATTAACTAATTTAAATATAAATAGGTAAAGAGTATATTGATCCTAATAGAAACATGGCTTCAAGTGACAAAATCCAAGAAAATGAATTGTTAGCGTGACGAGTTTCTATCTGAGTACTGCAACAAGTAGAACGTAATGAATGCATGGCATTTATTAATATGTACAAGTTGTTCATAAGATACGTTACGTAGTTATATGTTATTGTATCAGTACTTTTTGTGTATTATAATGTTGTGATTTTATTTTTGTTAAATTAAATCTATAAGCAGAAGCAATAGACAAATTAGAATTTTTTTTTTTTTTATACATGTACATTGTGACAAGCATTTACATGTACGTACGATTCAATTATATTATGAAGTTTTTAGTGATGTAAAACCGGACGGACCGGAACGGTGACAACTCATTTCTTATAGCCAGAGTTAATTTCCCTTTTTTATTTATTGTTCTCATGATGGTGATCATTTTTAAATATTTTTATTTTGAAGAGAAAAGATTTGTCCTGGCCGGGATTTGAACCCGGGTCGTCTGCGTCTCTAGTGCAGTGCTCTAACCACTGAGCTACCAGGGGTCGTATCCAAGCCAGACCAATCCATTCTGTTCACCGATCCTATATCCCCGTGTTAATTTCTGATGTATACACGGGGAAGAATGTTCATTGAACGTTACTTTAATTGGGATCTTGTTGACTTACGTCAATTTTATATTTATAATTTATTTTTATTTATAGTGCTTTTGTATATATTGCGAGAACACGGGGTTATAGGATCGGTGAAGAGAATGGATTTGTCTGACTTGGATACGACCCCTGATAGCTCAGTGGTAAGAGCACTGCACTAGAGACGAAGACGACCCGGGTTCAAATCCCTAGCAGGACAATCTTTTCTCTTCAAAATAAAAAAAAAATTCTCTTGGATTGTTTTATATTCAGTTATATTTGTAACTCCCGTCTGTTTTTTTTTCAATTGTTGGCAATCGAAAAAATTAAATTAATTTTCGAAAAACAAATTAAATAATAATTAGCATCTTTTATATATTTTCTTTACTATACAACAGAGCATTTATAATAGTTCTTATCGTGTTTATTAATACGTATTATAAAATCAAATGAGTGAATAAAATTAATTTTGTGAATTAGTATATATTTATTTTCTGTACTATTGTATATTGGACTTAAGTATGGAATAATATTTTTATTAGTATGAATTGCACAACTATAAAACTAAATTTTTGTTAAATATTATTGTTCATATATCAATCGAATTTTAACATTTAAACTAAAGTTGATTGAGATCAATTTTATTACGATACTTGTCGCCAGTCAAGCGCTATAAGTCACGAGCATGCCGGTGACGTGAAGTTTTCCCCTATCAACAGTCACTAAACGTGGCAAAAAAAGTTTTCATTTCAAAATAATACAATATGAGCTTCAAAATATCTTGAAAATACACTTATACAATATGATCATTGAGTAATGAAGTTAAATGAACAATTGTATGAGCTATAGAATGGTGGTTGGACGAGGGTACCCAAGTATGTATTTAAAAAAGACTTGGAGAGAGAAAATAACTGAATAATGAGTTTATAAAACTTCAACGTAAATTTATCAATTGGAGTGCTGCCGATGGGCAGTTTCTTCACAAGTGTTTTTTGTTTTCATGTCATTTGTTCATATCAGCAAATTTACTTGATGTAATATTATTACAGTTGTAAATATCAATAAATTAATCTAAAAAAAAAATTATAAATAAGATGCATTGCATCTTGCATTTGCAAGCTGTTTGAACGCCAGTAAGAGAAATTAGGTGCTCTTAAAGGCTGGATGAATTGAGAATAAAAGGCAAACATAATCTCGATGCAAATAACATTTCATTAGCATTGTTGCATATGGCAGAAAATAAGAAGGATCGAGCGAAGATGATGCCAACTCACTTGCATCAAGATCTGCCAAGATTATCTCACAATTTAGTTGTGTGCGTGGACGGCAACATCTGGTCTGCTCCAAGGCTACCAATAATAAATGTAATTATAAAGAAGGCACATACTCAGTCGAGCACCTGCCGCTCGGAGTCGAACCTCTCGTCTTCATAGCCACCAAGAATATTGTCACTGACAATAACTGATAGGAAATGGGCAACGCTTGAACTTCGGTGCAAGTATTACAAATTATAAGATCGTATAACAATAAAAATAATTTAATCAACTTAATAGCTGTTTGCAAAAAAATGACAAAACTTTATCGCATAACATTATTGTAAACATAAAAAAAAAAACACTGTAATAATTAAAACGTATTGTTATATATTGATGTAGATTTGGTCTATTGGATTGGTCTGTATAGGAGTCTAGTGGCATTTTCAAAATGGTTTGGTGTGCACTCAATGAATTTGAAAAACTTATTTTAAATATTTTATTTGAAAAGAAAAGATATGGCCAGGACCGGGACTCGAACCCTGGTCTTTCACCCCTCCGTGATGACACCTCAACCATCTCAGCCATCCTTGCTCGTTTCTCGGCCAGCCTAATCAATTCTTTTCGTTGATCCTATATCTCCTTGTTCACGCAATTTGCGATGTATATACGGGGAGAATGTTAATTGAACATTACTTTATTTTTGGATCTTGTTAACTTTAAGTCATTAGTATTATTATAATTTTTATATGACATAATTTTTTTAACATTTTATTTGAAAAGAAAAGATATGGCCAGGACCGGGACTCGAACTCGTGGTGATGCCTCAACCATCTCGGCCACCCTGGCTCGTTTCTCGGTCAGCCTTTTCAAATAAAATATTTAAAAAAATTATATTATATAACAATTAAATCAATTATAAAACTTATTTTATTTTGTGCCAACATTATTTATTTATCTATAAAGATAATTACTATATTTTCATTTCATTTCACTCTTGTTATTATTTAATTCCTCATCAATTATTTTATAATTTAACCGTTTGTTTTTTGTATTTAGTTCTTTTCGTTCCCATCTTCTCTGTCTGTTATATTTTCCGCGAAACAATACTGTTGATTGTACAATACATCCATTGTAGGAAAGAATCTACTATATACCTCTGAATACCTTGTAGAGGGTAAAAGGTAGTTTAGAGTTTGAAGCAATATATTAATTCCAGTTTATCTACTATACTTGAAATGTATTATGCTATTTTTATATTTCAAATAAAAACAATAATAGCATTGTATAACTATTAATGTAAGTATAAAATTGAAACATTAAATAAAAATAAAGGTTTTGATGTAACTTCAAGTAATAATTGCCCATGTTTAATGCATTTTTCGGACACTCAAATTCAATTATATTCCCATATATATTAGCAAATATGGAAACGATTTACTTAATATAAATAAAGCATTGTTCCTAAGTTTGTTAATTGTCGCGCACATTCAGTAAGGAATAGTGTCAATTGGCTGGCGAGTAATTAATACAAGGACGGACAACGCGGCGTGCCTTGCGGAACTCCTTCACTAACGACCGTTCATTAGGAGCCAGGGCTTAAGCCGATGGACTTAATTGGTTCGAGATGGATGATAAGGCAAAGTGTGAGGCCTTTACATATTCATCTCTTCTGTTAACTCTGAGGTGGCACTCGGAGATCTCGTCACGGTCCTCCGTGTATGCTTTGTACTTAGTACTTGTTAATTAGAGTAGAAAGCAGTTCAATCGGTTCGTAAACATGGAGGTATGCTGCTGTCAGCTTGCTAAGTAATTAATATATGTATTATTTAATATATTGTGCCTTTTGATTTGTTTGAGTCATTTTTGATGATTAACGACAGTTTCCGTTTGTAAGAATCGAAGTAAACCGTTAAGAGTTTCTGATATTCTTCCAGAAAACATCGCAACACTTCTTATATTATTTTTTCATTTTTTTTTTTTTTGAGAATGTATTTTTTTGTCTTTCATTTATGTGGGATGTCAGCAACTATATTCTTATATACTATTGCTTTCTACTTGCTATTCAATAATCTTCAGTAGCTATATTTTCACAGGTTTGTTATTATAATTATAACTAAAAAGAAGGTAGGTTTATAAAACTGTCTAACATAAACCCCAATTGATAACAATGACCTCAAATGGTTTTAGAAAGATTAAGTATGAATTTGCAAGTATAGATACAAAATAACTTAAATATTAATTCCAATATTAATGACAGTTATCAGGCCTATTTGGACATACGGAGTTGAGCTTTGGGGCTCTACTAAACCATCCAATTCATCTCATATCCAATCCTTGCAATCCAAAATCCTTCGTAAAATACTCAATGCTCCATATTATGTCACAAACAAACTCATCCATAATGATCTTAATATCCTTTATGTTACTGATTTGGCCCAAACTGGATACCTAACCTGCCATGACAAGCTCCATACACACTTGAATCCGCTAGTCTCAACTTGCTTCCCATACTATTCCTGATAACCCTCCGAGGCGTCTCAAAAGAAGATGGCCTGGAGACCATCTACTATAGAACTTTATTGGAGTGCTACCGATGGGTAGTTTCTCCACAAGTGTTTTTCATGTCATATTGTACATATTAGCAGATTTACTTATTGTAATATTATTATAGTTGTAAATATCAATAAATTAAATTTTAAAAAAAATATTAATTCATTACAGTTGGGACTGCAAAAAGTTATAGTAAGTGGTAAATAGAATATGATTCAGATAAATTATTTGTGACAAGCTAGCTGATTCATGTGATTAGATCTTTTTTTTTTCTTTTTTTTCATCCCGTCAAGTAATTAGTCTCATTATTTCAGTATATAAATATATAGTAAAATCTTAAATTATAAATACCGCACACAGCAAACTTTGTCAATATAAATAAACACACTGGATAACCCTAGGAGATGTTCGAATTTTATACAGTTCATAATGTATTCTGTTTTGTAATTATTTCGTTTAACAAAATCATGGAGGATGAGAAAAAAGAAGTGTATATTTTTTTTTCAGTTGGTCTATTATATTATATATTTTTTCTGTTCAATAGATTCAATATAACAATTTTTGTCACTATTTTTAAAATGAAAATTTCCGCCATTACTTGAGTATACACTGTATTTATTTATTCGTTGATATATTGGGTCATAACGGATGAAATGACAGTTTCGTTTGTACACAGTTTTCTTTTCATTAGGGATCAGATTATTTGTGCACAAACAATTATGTTATGTATACCGTTTAAAAGACCATTTAATCATTTTTTATAATCAGTCTTACTTTTCCTTTTGAATGTGAAGCAACGTTTTAAAACTAATAAGAATAAACTTATGTCTTCCGCGGAAATTCGTATAATTTTTCTCTACGAATTTAAACTTGGCCATAGCGTCACGGAAGCCTTCCTAACCATTAACCTTCTTTACGGTGAAGATACAGTGAGCGAAAGAACAATCTTCCACTGGTTTGAAAAATTTTCAATTTTCTGAAAATAGAAATGATTGTTTCACTTTGGGAGAGGTGTATCGAAAGCGAAGGAATCTATTTTGATTAATTAAAGTTTTGTTTAATAAATTTTTTGTTAATAATTTAAATTTACACCTTCGCTGACATTTCATATGTTACAACCCAATATATTCAGTATATTTATACGCCAGTTATAATATAAATATATCATTTTTTTGGTTAATAAAATGTATACATACATTTCTATGGGCATAAAAAAAATGTATATTAAATCGTACGCAACAAAAATGGTAAATACAAAAACCTACAAAAGAATAGATAAGAAGTACTACTTGAACTTTTCGTTTTTTTTTTTATATTTTATTTGTAAATAGTTTAATGTCTTGCTTTATGAAATAATTGAAGGTACAATTGATCTAAGTGTTATTGAACGATGATAATAATACTATAAACGAAAATAAAATCTATATAAATACAATAACAAGGAATAAATAATATAACCGAATAATAATTATTATTTCAATTAAATTACTCTTTATATTGAGCTTGTGTAACCCATGTTTTGATTAATAAATAATCTACTTTGATATTTATTTAATTATTGTTCATAGTTAGTGTCAATATATGTAATAACCAGACCAATGTTAATAATCCGAATTTCCAAATTTGTAAGTTAAATAATTCAGACTATAACTGATTTATAAACTCAAAAAGTAACACAGTTATTCCAAATCTCTAAAAACCGATAGTTGAAAAAAAATGAAGTAAATATCTGATTTTAGAATTTTTTTAATTCAATTTCTTACTGGGAAAAATATCAGTTACTATGAAGTATAATTGTCGATATTTCTAGAAAATTATTACATTAAAAACGTCCTAAAAATATCATGTCTTGATTGGGGGATCATCAATATTTTTGTTTTATGAAACTACCATTTTAAATTTTTTGAAACTACCCATACGATATTTCCACTCCAAGTCCTAAATATATGAATCATGTCTAAATTTTATCTACAGCCCCTGTGAATAAGTGGTTAAGTCTAATTTTCCTCAAGGTTTCCTTGGCCAATCCATTATACAGTTTATACACCTGACATCTCAACTCATCCTAATGCTATCCTTACAACGTATGCTGATGATAAATATGTATTATCAGTCAACACCAATCCAGTTATTGCATCCCAATGCCTCCAATCCCATATCACTGATCTTGAACAATTGTGTC
Organism: Arma custos; assembly: GCA_037127475.1. Taxonomy (NCBI): domain Eukaryota; kingdom Metazoa; phylum Arthropoda; class Insecta; order Hemiptera; family Pentatomidae; genus Arma; species Arma custos. The sequence goes on along the minus strand of CM073760.1, from coordinate 86,481,132 downwards.
AAAAAAGGAGAATTAAAATAAAATCTCAAAGTTGCATCAAATCACTTTTACCTTACGTTGTAAACCAATGACTTGCTGCCCTTCAGTATCCTTTAATAATATCCCACTGGTGCCTGTAGAACAGATCCGATACTTAGGGTTGCACCTCGACAAAAGTTTAACCTGGAATCCTCATACTAGACTGAAAAGACGAGAAACCGCTCGACGTTTCAGGCTACTTCAACACTTACTAGACAAACGATCTAAGCTCCCAATTAACTACAAAAGACTCATCTACCTCATCTACATCACATCACATCACCAGTAGAGCATTGGGGCTTCACTAAGCCATCGAATTCCTCTCGTATCCAATCCTTACAATCCAAAATCCATCGTAAAATCCTAAATGCTCCTTATTTTGTTAAGAATAAAGGTATCCATAACCACCTTAATGCCCCTTTTGTTGCTGATTTGACCCGAACCCGGTATCTATCCTTTCATAACAAACTTCATTCCCACTCAAACCCTCTAGTTTCAAACCTAGCTTCCTCTTCGATTGCCGCGAATTCCTCTTCGAATCCCTATTAGTTGAACTTTGATTTGACTCTACTTGTCATTCTCATGTCAGTATGTATCACTTATACTATTTACTTGTTGTATTATTGTAATAAAGTTGTAAATATCAATAAATAAATTTAAAAAAAAAAGAAAGTCTAATTTTCTCCAAAATGAGTTTTTTATACTTAAGTAAGCGGATTCGAGTTATCTTCGTATCGAATAAGGGCTAGCGTTGGCTTGTCAAGGAGTTATTGTTTATATACAACTCCATTTCAAGCCTAAAACCACAAGAATGATACGATCCCGGTTAACTGAAAGCAGTTAACTCACTCTGGATAAAATCCAACTTAACCACTTATTCACCGGGGCTTTAGATATATGAACATTACATAAAGAATGTAAGATAATAAGATATATCTCGGGGCTCCAACTCCAAAATCTAGATTTAAACACCAAACAAAAAAATAAGAAAAGCGAAAAAAGTTTTGATGTGTAGGCGCAGTATATAGCGGATAAACCTATAGAATAGAATCATTAAATACCCTCCTTAGTAACATTTCTTCAAGTTAGAATTTTAATGTTACTTCTATTAATCCATAAGGCAACCGTAACCGAATGATATATGTTCACTACAGATGAATAATTACTACTAGGGAGTAAGATAGGAATAAAAAAAATGTATAAAAAATAAACTCTAATGACGACAATATATTATACTCCATGAATTGATAATAAATTTAAAACATTTACTATTGATCCTTGACAGGTGCATCCATCTCCTTTTCCTCCCAACCTATTTTAATTACCGTGACGGGTGTCACTTCCCTAATTTCCATCCGGCATTAGTATCAGTCCTGATGACAGCCGATATTTTTCCATTAGAAGAGAAAAAAAAAGAAAAAGGATTGCTAGGACTGTTTGATCATGAGAGGTACTACTAATGGTCGAGCTTCCCGAAAAAAAAAATATGCCTGCCCCTGCATTATAAGAGGCCTCATTGTAAACATATCAAGTTCCTGTTTGACGAACTGGGCCCCGTGGGCGTCTCAGCTCGACCCGATGCAAAATCACATCCTA